>CM057349.1:214778383-216006373 GCA_030015575.1 Agapanthus africanus
TAAAACGTGTACACATCAATAATAAAAACAAATCATATAGTATACTATCATTTCAAGTAAGATTGTTTTACCTGTATAGGTCCTCCTTCAATTATCATAATCGCGTGCCTGCAATTACAATAATTACCTTGAGGGCACTATATCTAACACATTTAAATCTCTTACACACTGAGCCTCAAGCCTAGCTATGATTCATCGGCCATACCACTCTGCTTGCTCTTAATATTAGAGCGCAGGAATGGACGTCTAAATCACTCGGTCGTTTGTTACCAGACCGAGCGGGTGTCAATCGCCTCGCCTATATCAAGATCAATCTTAGAGTCACAACACAGAGGCGGGGATAGACATCTAAATTCTTTGTGTCATGGCTATCAAGCTTGACTCGGTTGGAGACCGAGATTGCTTCTATTAACATAATACAGGAGTAGGGATGGATCTGAACCACCTATGGTCGTGATAACAGCCCTGAGTCGACCCTCGACACCCTCGGCCATACCTTGATCGTTGTTCTGCCGGAGAGAGGGCCAAGGGACGTTCCTTCATTTTGATGCTTTGCTTTCTGTAGATGAATGTGAAGGCATACTTAATCGAGGAGAGTTGGTCGTCTCAACTCTCGACAAGGCCTCAATGGAAATGCTTTGATCACTGATAACCTAGGTTACATTACCTAAGGGGTGACTGAGAATCCCTTGGTAGAACTAGGAAATTTGATAATTGGTTAATTGAGAGATATATATCCCCAATTCTGCTTTCGGTTTTATGCTTTATGGCCTTCCAAAAACTAATTTTAACTTAGCCCCCAAGTAAAGATCTTCTACGATCCCTCTATTATTGTTACCAATTTGTTAACATTCTCGTAAATCTTTCCAATTATCCTTTTGGTAACAAATTAAACCAACTCCCACAAAGATATTGTGGGATCTCCAAAAATCTTCTTCCATATAAAGGACCGGTCATTTTACTCTTGATCTTATTTCAGTTTGGCCTATAATCAATGGGTTAAATTCTCTTTTCCCCGTGTTGCTTCTTCTCACTCGGCCCATTTGGCCAAGTACTAATTTTTAGGTGTAAACAATTATGAAATGTTTTGTTTGACTAGGATCAACTTATAGGCTATTTGCAACCTCATGCTCTTTTCTCTTTCTTTTCGACCAACACTTATAATCTTTTATTTGGCTTCTTACCATAAGTTCTCAAAGTTGCTCTCGACCTTAACAAAACCAGCAAATGTGGTTTCTGCAACTGTCTTTGTAATTTTAGAAGATATTTTATGAGAAGCAAAAGTACCTAATTATTTTTTTCTTTGAACTTAGTACCCTCCTAGTTAAATAATTGATATAGCAATGTTACTTTTATTTTTTCTATTCCATGCCATCTCTGTATCTCCATGAAAAAAAAATAGATTTGTAATTGTATAATGCCATAAAAACTGTCATTCTGATTGGTTTTTAAATAGAAATACGGATGGTAGTCCACAATAATAACACATCTTAATAATTAGTGCTATAAGTGCTATAAGGATCCAAAGATATCAAAAAAGGATGTGGGGGATTTTCATGTGTGTTCCTTGTCTTTCTCCACCAAAACCTTTTTATTTTTATAAAATCTCCACCAAAACCTTGGACAAAGAGTAAATTAACTTTCACTACCTCACATGCATGTTACCATGGGATATATATATATATATATATATATAAACAAGCATATGTGAGTTGGGCAAAAAGAAACAAAGGGGTTGAGTAAAGCTAAGTCTTGTGGGGACATTTTTTTCCCCTCGTGGCATCTGATGCCACAATAGATATGAAATCCTTTCACTTTTTGTCCACCTCCAAGGAGAATGCTAAAACAGTGAGAGAGAGAGAGAGAGAGAGAGAGAGAATAAAAGAAAAGAGAGGGAGGTTTCCAAGCACTTGAGAGCCCTTTTAGATTATGCACACTCTAATGTCAGCAAGTATTGTATATATAATTGCTAATGAACTTTAATTATTGATTTGGATCTTGGAAAAAAAAATAACTCGAAAAGGACATTGGAAAACTACACAACCTAGTTGGTACTATGAATTTGTTTAGGTAGTACACTTGGATTAAGACTTTGCAGGCATAGTCATGTGTGCAATGAAAGCAATTAGATACCAAGTGCTTATGGCATTTGTTTTTTCTTTTTTTAATTTCAAGGTGGAAGACAAGGGAATCATGTTGAAGCATAATATTGGATGGCAAGCAAACATCTTGATTAGGCAGAGTAATCAAATTAATTGGGGAAGTTGTCTATTAGCTAAAAGTCCAAAGATAGATCAATATGATGGTATCACTAGATTGATATGTTTGATTAACAACTAAAGATGATTACAGTGGAGTTAATTAGGTAAACCAGCACTAAACATATGGGAATATGAACACCAAGGAGTAAAACAAGTTGCAAATTAATATATATAGAAGTTATGATTTTAGTTTAAATTTAAATTATGAAGTTAGTGATAAGGATAAATAAAGAGGTACTATTTAAATTAAGATAAAAAACTTATGTTTTGATTAGAATAAAAAATTCTCATTTGATTATGAGTTATTCTATTCAATACTATACATAATAATGACTCTCGTCTAAGGGTTTTTTCAGAGAAGATATAAAGAATTCGTGAGAAATATGTCACGATGTAGAGAGACGTTTGGAATAGAGAGACATAAAGATCAATTCTTCCGAATTGAAGGCCAAAGCAAAAGCTGAGTTATTGTCAACATAAGGACTTTATGAAAGTATCTAAAGAAATACTTTTGTACACCTAGTGGATTCTCGTTGGCTCTCCCGATGGTTTGGTCTTTTCCGGCGCTGCCCGAACAATTGGTACTAGAGCCTGGTACCTCCGAGGTGGATTTTCCTAACAATTGGCTTGAGAGGGGGAATGTCACGACCCGAAATAGCCCGTGACTGGCCCTCGAATCATATGAAGCCTATAGGACCCCATCTAATTCAAGTAAGCCAAAAGCCTAGAAATTTAAAACCATTTTTAAGGAGTAAATAAGAAAAACTAATTTTAAGAAGTGAAGAAAACACGTTTTTAACAACAAGATTTTTAAATAAGCCGAATATGCATTTTTAAAATTCCTAGTCTTTTCTGAAAATTTCGGCAGAGTTTCCTTTGTAAATACTAGCCCCAAACGGGGTACAACAGGAATAATATATATACAATGATAAAAGGCATCCCCAAGCGGGAGCTAGCTCTTCGTCATTCGACGGTTAAAACCACGCAAACAGTATAATATACAACGCCGAATGGCGAGGATTAAAACTCAAAAAGAAAACTCAAAATCAGCATGAAAACCATAATACTACAACGCGCGACTCTAAGGTCGAAATAATACATAACTGGTTTTCTAAATCTGAAATAATATACAAATTTGGTTGATGGAATTACTAGATACAACTGAATAATACATGTACAATGGTGGTTCAGATGCAAAAGAACCCACTTACCAAAGCGAATCACCCGTAAGGGAAGCAGTGTGCCAGAAGCCGCAATGGAACCGGTACGGCAAAATCTGCAAGAACTGTGGCACAATGGGGGTGAGTTGCCAACTCGTGAATAGAAAACATCACAGAGTAGAAATCGTATGTATGACACAATCCTAAGTCAATACGATCAAATATATATATAAATCTCAAATGAATAAGCCTGAAGCATGATAAGGTGGCAATGTAACATCTATAAATGAGTGTAGTGCCAAGTGGTCGTGCCAGTGCCTCAGGTAATAACATATCATAAATATGAGGTATGATCAATGTCGACTATATCATGAAGCCTATAAGTATGTGGATATCATCCAACTATGTAATCAATGTCTTCAATGTCAACTATATGTATGTGGATATCGTCCACGTGTCACCCAATGACAATAAACATCATGCATGTAAATATCGTAAAGCATATGCATGAAAGTATGAGGATGTAAATCAATATGTGTCGCTCGCGACATATCAAAATCATGGAACCGGAGTGTCCAGCATCGACACTCGAAAATATCATGAAAGCTGTGCCCAGCATCGGCACGTAAATCCTCATATATCGGGCTTCGCCAGTCCGGATCGGCCCGTATCATCTCTCGTCTCCGGTCGATATCCCCCAGATATCCGCCGAGCTCAAATAAGATCACCGGTAGGTAGTACTCCCCCGCCAGGATCACCGTCCAACATATACGAGTTTTCTTGCCCCGGAATACCTCACCGGGTCCACCATGTACACGCAGACGGTGCCGACCGCTCCTCGAATCGGGTTTCACATGCCACTCTCAGAACCGAGAAAACACATGGTGGACGCACTGAAATATCATATCAAGGGTAACCGGGTTTTTAAAACAATAAATATTCTCTTTTAAAATACCCACGGTTCCCAAATCCAGAAATATCATGGAAACAATATATCTCAATGCGTATAATCAGAAAGCATGATGTATGCGAAAAATAAAAGAAATGTAAATATATCAGTATATAATGTAACATGGAATAGTAATATACACATATTTAGGGAAGACCGCTTCATTAAAATGAATCAGTTTTAAAAGTATCTCGCGGTTCCCGAATCCTCAATTCAAGCCAGAATCATCTATATATGTGCAAATGAGTATGTGTACAAGTATGGGTGTACAAGTATGGGTGTACAATATGTAAGTACACAAGTATGCCATGCAAGGGTCATATCCTGAATGCAACAGTACTACAATGTAGTGACATAGCAATTATCGATGATGAAGTGTGTGAGCCGGCAAGCAGGTGTACGTGGAACATACGCATCATCGATAATGGTGCTGGTGGCCTAACAGCATGGTTTTAATATAACAATAACATATTTAATCATGCAAAGCGATGCGAAAAGTAAGGATATGCGGTAAATGAATAATAAACACAACAGTGTAGAATCTACATTAATGTATCTATGTCATACTGTTTCCCCATTTAAAAGAAGACAAATCGGGGTTTTTAGGAAAATAAGGGCTACGGTGTTTTTAAGAAAAATTGCGTCTTTTGAAAATATCCGTAGAATCTCTTTTCTTGTCTTTAAAGTACTCCCGATTCGTTAGTTTTTGAAATAGGTATGGCATCGGCCTAGCCTAATATCTACTAGCAAAACTACAGCTCTAACTAACAAGTCAATCAGAAGGGGTATGGAAACCACTTAAATCTGAGTCGATATATATATATATATATATATATATATATATATATATATATATATATATATATAATAGTCGGTGATTCCGCCTCAAAGGTACCGCGTACGATACAATATCATATGACATTCTCGAGTTATGAGTGCGGATCTTATCATCAAATAAAGGTCGTACGGTAAATCATCGTACGACATCCCAAATCTGGGTACGGGTCAATATCACATTCATCTCATCAATTATCTGGTATCCTTATCATCAATCTCATGATCTGGGGTACTGATCTAAATCTAGTACAAATCGATACCATCTATATAAATATAAATGCGTGTGTGGAACACACGTCTAAAGACCTGCTAAAATCTCATGTCGTATCCCAAATACGAATCACATCATATTACCGATCTCATGGCACTATGTCCAATCTCACCGACTCATCTCCAAATATCATATATTGTCCTTATCATCCAGGTATAAGTATAACAAGCAAGCATATGTGTGTGTGTGGGTGTAAACCAATTCTAGGCTTCGCAACTAGAAAACTATACTAGTTTACTTCTAAACCCTAATCTATCCATAGTACACCTAATCACATCTAGAGTATCCATATCACACTTAACGCTATCATACATATATATAGTATATATCTAGTATACTAAATATCGAACTGCGGGGGTGCTATACGCCATCCACCCGACTTCCCCCATAGATATAATCTACTCACCTTGCATCCTGCGTGTCGGTGTCGACGTCGCCTTCATCTTCTTCATCATATGAAGCCCTGGTGAGGGTACCTACAAAGATAACATAATCAGAATGCGTATTAAAATCATATCGGGAATACCAAAACGACACGCTAAGGCCTATAGTTTAGAACCTATAGATTACGCTTTCAAAAACCATCAAACAACCCTCGATATCGTCGTACAAACGGCAAGTGATCGAGGTAAAACACAAATACGCAAATCCAGAATTCAAAATACGAGAAACGAGACTCCTAATCAAAACAGCAAGTTAGGAAGAAGGTTCCAGATTCTACCCTAGGTCAACTCAGACAATTTTGCATATGCCAAGGGTCTATTTTACTGAAGATGGGGCCATGGAAGAAACATGAACCCAAACGGCCCAGATCTGGCCGCGATTTGAAGCCAGAGGGATTAAATCTGCGGCCTTAGTATGGAGTCAGGGTCTGGGGTCTTGGGGTTAGCGACCTAGATGCCTGCACATCTTTCTGTCTTCGCAAAATAATTTTCAGAGTCTCCGAGTGATAGCAGATTTCATTTAACCCTCACAGAATCCACAAATTTCCGATATCGGCTTTTTCTAAATCCGTATTCCGGGGTTTTAGCACTAGGGGGTTTGTGAGGCCTCTACTGAGCTCAATTGCCCATCATAACTTTCAATTTCCAATAACCCTAACTAGAATTCTTCTAAGTCCACAAAACCACTCGATATCGGTTCTAATCTAACATGGGGGTAAAAGTAATGGAAACACTAAGCTTATGGTTCAGAAAATACCTCATTTGGCAACTCTAGAAAATTCTTGAGTTGCCCCAAGTGGCCAAAATCCTTGCTTTCTTGGTCCAATGTGCTTCCCTTGAGCTTGTGCATCTTTTTAATGAAAAGGGTAATGGGTTTTGGGGTGTTTTTCATTGAGTTTTGGGGGGTTGAAGGTGGAGGAGGAGGGGGTGCAGCAGCAGCAGCAACAAATGGAAGAGAGGGGAGAGAAATGAGAGGAACAAATGATGGGGGATGGCTCAAGACAAAGGGTTGACTCTCACCCACTCTTTCTCTCTCTAACCCATACTTCTTATTCTATTCTTTTTCCCTTTTCTTTCTAATTTCCTTCTCACCTCGATAGTAACCCCAAAACAAAAGCCATGCACCCAAAACCATGTAGAAAAATGCAACAAGTGTTAAAAAAATATGGTGCATGTTTGCACGAAACAAGTTTAAAGCGCGATTAGCGATTTTTAATCGCGATTAGCACTAAATTAGCATATAATTAATCAATAAAACTTAAAAATTGCATAATTCACATAAAACACCATCTTTTAATAATTTCTATAATTTTTCTAAATTTTTTCCCATTTATCGATATTTAATTATACCGCCTTATTTAAAATATTCAATATTTTATTATGAAATTATAAAAATTCCCCAAAAATAATATTTTATTTTTTTTGAAATGTTACAATCTTCCTCCCTTAAAAAAATTCGGTCCCCGAATTTAAATTTAAACCCCTCATATACTAAAACATTTCAGTAAAAGTCCAAGTCGTCGGGGCTCCGAAATCATCAATAGATAAAACGCATCATAGCGCAATGCATGGGCATGAGTAATGAGCAGATAGCTCAAAGACAAAGCTCCGTTAAGTATCCTGCAATCATCGGAGTCATGGTAAAAACACAAATGTCAAATCCAAAATAAAATCAATATGATATCAATCAGAACTATACATGTAAACATCAAATCTATACATGTAAATAACTGAAGAAAATGCATGCCAAACCTTTTCATGTTGCTGTGCTACGCGCGTATCGCGGCACAGTGGCGGACGTCTATCGTAAGAAAATAACCATATATGTATATGTTTTTTTGTTTAATATGTACGTTCCGCCTTTTGAAAATAATTTAGAAGGGTTCCCTTATTTTAAACGTGTCGTGTCATATCAGACACGTAGGTAAATACTGAGACTATAGCTCCCTTTTTGGAAATCACTTCGATAACTACCAATGCATGCAAAATATATCAGGTACTGTCCTCTGACTAGTCCTGCTCAGTACGAAAACATATAGCAAATATCATAAAAACATACTGCTCCATAAGAAATCAATCCCAAAAAGCATATAAGAATACCCTGTGCGTCTGGTACGCACGGAAATCAAAAATCCATACATGTGCCATACATGTGCATAGAAGCAACATTTAGGTGCAACGGGTGTGCACAAAACATCTGTCATAGTCAACGTGTGTGCCTGGAAGCAAAATCAGGTGTATCAGACAAGCACGAAAATCTCGATTTAGTGCATCCGGCATGCACAAAAATCGCATCTCAAAACATACGCTCAATACGCGCGAAAATCCAAATCAAATGCACGGAGTGCAAGAAATCAATATATCGAATGACATCAAATCGAAGTCAGGTGCAACAACGCAGGAAATATAAATCTGGTGCGATAAACGCACGAAACATAAAACTGGTGCATCCTGGGCAAGAAATACAAATACGGTGCATCCTATGCACAAATACTAAACAATAACTCAAATGCGTAAGAAGCAACACCGAGTGGACCCAGGTGTAAAGAAAATCATAAACGTGTGCAACTGCGTGCACAAAATCAACCCAACGGTATGAAATCCATGAAGTCATAAGCATGTGCAACCAAGGCACAAAAACGATATCAGGTGCAATAAATATGCACAAATATGAATACCCAGTAGGTGCAACCATGGTGCACGAAAACAGAAATCATGGAACTCAGCCATCAAGACCAAATCATGGGAATAGATCATCCAAAATACCAAAATCCAAGGTGACGGATACGTGATAATCGAATCACAAATACCGTCGTCGGTATATCCTCCTTCAAAGTCGAGAAGGTGTCGGTGCATTCAATGCTAGCAGCGCAAGGTATCTACTTGCCTCTTGCTCATGGTCTGGCGTCCTCCGTCTCTGGGCCCTTATCTTCTCTGTGGATTACCAATCTCGCGATCCATCGGCTCATCGGCCCTATCAGGTGTGCTAACGGGGACGATTCCGTTCTGGTACTTCCCTGGTCCTCTGAATACGCATTACACATCGGATCCTGGGTGCAAATCTTATCGCAGCAGCGTCCTGGAAGGAATCCTGCTCAAGGTCTCTTTCGATCTCGCCTATGCCGAACTGTACGGAGGCTGGTGCTCTTGCATAATCTCTTCTCGCTCTATGGACATCTGCGTCCTTAACACAGCATTTTCTCGGAAACTGGTTGCCTCCCCACGCCTCTGTAGACATATCCAACCTTTAATCTTAACAGGGAGTAACAACAGCTCGTTGGCATCTCGTACGAATCTCGTGTCCCACTTGTCTGTATCGTCGTCCACTTCGACGCCACGTCTCTATCTGCGCACTGCAAATGTTCTCGGCTACGGTCAATCCGAAATCTCTCGCACGGACTCGAAATCATGAACTCGGTATCTTCACCACTCTGTGGAAGATATCTAGCCGAACACGTTCTCAGGAACTCGTCCCAACCTGCGGAGGTATACTCCATACTTGTCCATTCTTGATCAACTCACAACGCATGTGGTTGAGGTTCTTTATCCGAACCTGGTCAACTATCTCGTCGACGATGCCGAACTCTGGCCTGCTGGGTGTGCACAATATGACCACTCCTGGGTCCAAGTCTTCTCGTATAGTATTCCAGAAAGGTCCTGTCGAGGTCCCTCTCAAATCTCGTTTCTGCTGAATTGCCCAGAAGTTACCATCCTTCACTATATCTGTTTCTTATTCCAGAACGGCTGCATACTCATCGCGACTCCTTCTGGAAGGTATATCAATAATCAATGCCTCTGCATGCGTATCGTATCTCTAATGTCAGCGGAGTGGAACGTCATCTTGTCGAATTCTCGTGCGACCTCTTTACTCCACTCTGTTCTAATGTCGACTGATTTGGACTCGTCTTCTCGTGGCTGCATGGACTGCGCTCCAACGGCTATACTCGTATCTAGAGTCTCCCAAGCAATGTGTCCCATCACATGATATCCGAATAATGTCGAACCATCCGATCGTTTCGTCAGAACCTCATAATCCCCCAAGAGATCAACATCTTGAGTACAGTTTAATAGTATTCCAGTACATACCACAGCACCTGTGGACCAACCGTAGAAGGGCAAATCCAAGCCTCACAAATGGCACCGCTAAACTACCGCAAAACCTAAGGTTCGAAGGCATTCCATGGTCATTACGTCGAGTTAGGGTTTCATTCTTCTAGAGGGTCTATAGCATTATTTGCATTGTCTTCTGAATACTTTAAACTTAGAAATGGGTTCCTGGCATTCGATCGTCTCTATCGACTCTCAACGAATCTGCGTGAAGTCGTCTCTAGCTGGAATCAATCTATCTGATGATCTCACATTGGGGTAAGCGAACGAACCATATGTCCTAGTCGTTCCTCCTTAGGTGACTAGCGACTTTCCATCATATCTCTAAATATATACTCATGCTGCAGTAGCTCCACCATCTGGGCAATATCTCGTCATTTACTGCAACAACTGGCTCATTCGTCTGTACGCTGAACAGCGCCTCAATCATCCTGAGTAAGCGATATCTCAATGGTCATCACCTCGTGGCTGGCCTCTAGCAGTAGCCTGATCCTCCGGTGCTGATCTGCACGTCCGAGAAATCTCGTAAAAGCGATCTGTCAAACGCTCATGGCGCGAAAACACACTAAAACGATGCCTCTCTATGCAATCATACGTCTCTGGAATCACGCCCTGGTCAGTCCTCGTACGTGACGAGTTCAAGCTGACACAACTCCAGCCGTAGCTCTCTCTGCCCGTGTAATCGTGGCAGCAAAATCATAACCAGTATCGATGAGGATAGATCATAGGAATGAATATAATACTGTGCAAGGAAATGTACAACCAAGGTTTCTTAAGAAGAGTAGCGTATCGTAAGTATGCCGCGGAACATACGTACGGTACGTCACTCTACTCAAGCTACCTACTCCATCAACCAAGGGTCATCCTACACGGCGAAAGTTCGGGTATAATACCCCCTCGACTAAGTCTAAGCTTCGTAAGGTCAAGCCTAAGTTCCGTATATATATAAACGCTCTAGGCTCCGCATAGTCAAACTTAAACTCGAACCAAAGTTAACCTAGCGCTTTGATACCAACTTTGTCACGACCCGAAATAGCCCGTGACTGGCCCTTGAATCATATGAAGCCTATAGGACCCCATCTAATTCAAGTAAGCCAAAAGCCCAGAAATCTAAAACCATTTTTAAGGATTAAATAAGGAAAACTAATTTTAAGAAGTGAAGAAAACACGTTTTTAACAATAAAATTTTTAAATAAGCCGAATATGCATTTTTAAAATCTCTAGTCCTTTCTGAAAATTTCGGCAGTGTTTCCTTTATAAATACTGACCCCAAACGGGGTACAACAGGAATAATATATATACAATGATAAAAGGCATCCCCAAGCGGGAGCTAGCTCTTCGTCATTCGACGGTCACAACTACGCAAATAGTATAATATACAACGCCGAATGGCGAGGATCAAAACTCAAAAAGGAAACTCAAAATCAGCATGAAAACCATAATACTACAACTCGCGACTCTAGGGTCGAAATAATACATAACCGGTTTTCTAAGTCTGAAACAATATACAAGTTTGGTTGATGGAATTACTAGATACAACTGAATAATACATGTACAATGGTAGTTCTGATGCAAAAGAACCCACCTACCAAAACAAATCACCCGTAAGGGAAGCAGTGTGCCAGAAGCCGCAATGGAACCTGTACGGCAAAACCTGCAAGAACTGTGGCACAACGGGGGTGAGTTGCCAACTCGTGAATAGAAAACATGTAGGGTTACTAGGCACTCTCGCAAGGGTCTATAAGGCATCAACCACGCTCGATTTAAAATTTAGACATGCCGAACAACCCTAACCAAGATCATTAAACTAGAGATTAGGCGAAACAAAGCATTTTAAACACTTTAACATCTAAGAGTTTGGGATTACAACCTTTGTAGTCCGGTCCTTCACTTTTAAAGCTCCGTGTTGAGGTCCCTTTGCTGCGATCATCATGTTCCCGGACTCTGGAGAGGCTCCACGAAGAGAAAGATGCGAGCTTGCTTCCGATCTTCGATAACTAAGATGATCTACCTTGAAGTTTCTTTAACACAAGCTCTCACTCACTAAATGAAGTGAACACCCTAATCTAAATGGCTAGGATGGATTAGGATGATGAAGTAGGATTTTAGCTCTTATTTGTTTTCTTAATCTCACTCATTTTCATCACAACATAAAAAGCTAGAAAGCTTTTTCATGAAAGAAGAAGAAGGAAGAAGAAGATCCAATCCTTTTGTGATGAATAATGAAAGTCAAGTGTGAGGTTAGAAATGCAACCATGGTATATGTAACCCTTGTAGAGATTTAACTAAGGTTAAAGGGTTGGGTTGGGTTAAACAAATATCTTGCAAAATATCAAAACAAATATCTTTGCACAAAACAAAACAAAACCTTCTAGAAGGTTCTGGAAAAGATTAACCCAAATCAAACCCTAACCATGTTTAATCTCCACTAAACATGTTGCATTAATAACCCTAACATGTTACAATATTATATATCACATATACAATTTTTATTGTAATAAAATAAAATAATACAATTAACATATATCGCATATATATCAATGTATTACCTGAGTGAGAAAAAGAATCTTTTAGTGAGCTTATATCAGTTAATGTAATTTAATATATCAAATATATAATTATACATTAAAATATCGAATCAACACTTGATCCGATAATCCGGCTATTTCACAAATAACCGACTAATATAATCTGTATCAGTTCATCGAATCAACACTTGATCCGATGACCCGGCTATATCACATATACCCGGCCGATATCTCATATCGCGAGAATCTAATACGGTATCATATACATGTATTGTTCTCGGTTCCACACATATCATATATGTGCTCCTACTTCGTTTTGCCTGAGTCAAGAAACCTCTGTGTAGGACTCTAAAGAATCGTCAATACGCCGGCAGTAGGTGATGATCATATCAAACACCCACAAGCTGCAAGCGATTAGATAAACGTAACAGCCACCCAGGTATTGAGCGATCAGAAGATCAACAAGCAAGCCGGTACATTCTCCTGCGAATCCAGTTAGTAACACTCCCGTACAGTCCGGTCTCTTCGTCTGATATGTCGCATATCTCACCTAGGGGTGGTAAACGTCAGACCCCAGTAGCTTGATAAGTCATGTCGATATGAGGTCTATAACAGTTCGAGAAACTACTGATAACACTTACCAGTAAATCTCAGCAACCCTGGCCAGGGATTTCTAGTTATAGCTAATCGAACACGGCACAACATCAACTCCCTATACCGGGAGAGCCGAATCCCCTCCTATCGCTCATTGCCTCCATGTGATTCGGGACTGTACCCAAAAGCCACCTTTTTGCACGCCCTCTTGGACGTGGTATGATGGAAATCAAAGCACAGTGGGAATCACACAAGACTCTATGACGATCTCGGGTCTACAGACTAACCTGTACCAGTGTAACCAGAGAACTGCCATCTGACGTGAGGTATAATACCAACTGGGAGTTCTCGGCGAGTCGGTCCAGTGTACCCAGTCTCCACTGAGCACCCGTACACCATCCTTGATGTCAAACACCGATAGATATGGGATCATCCATCGCCCATCATATGGGTCAAGATGCGTATACGCTAGTCTACTCTGGTGTATCGATGCCCTGTCTCGATACACCCTCGACTAGGAACAGTTATAGGATGTACTCGTCGACTACCGTGGCCCCACTAGTATGATCTCATCATAGTCCCAGTAGTCGAGTACATATCCTAAGGGCTTTATCAACATGTATCATAGAGACAATCAGAGTACATGTTAAGATAAAGTACAACGAGATAGCATACTATCATGTCGATCAAGAAAGTCCTCCCTATATATGTCCAAGCATCCATTACAATATACATCATATGTACAGTAATGGCCTCTAGGGCATACATATAACTAACAATCTCCCACTTGCACTAGGGCCATCTGTTGTGGTATCACATACCCAACAATTAGCTGTGGTTGAAGTATCTCATACTTAACCATCCCATAAGAGTCTCTACTGGGAAAAAGGCCTTTGTGAGTGGATCCGCGCTGTTGTCCTCTGTGTCTACTCTCCTAACCTCGATCTCTCTGAAGATCAACCATCTCCATGTTCAGGTGATACTGCCTAAGAATTATATCTGGATTTCTGATGGGACGGGGGTTCCTTGGCATAAGCCACAACTCCATTGTCACACAATGGTAGGAACGAAGTTCATCTCATGAACTTATATATATCCAAACTGCCTCTTTGGTAGCATCCTTGGTAACGATGTATCTTTCCTTTAATCGTCTAGTAAGTCACGGTATCTAGCTTGGAACTCTTCCAACATACCGTCCCTCCACTGAGAGTAAAGACAATGCCTGCGACTGACATTCAGTCGTCCTTATCACTCTGGAACCTTTCCAGTGATTCTCCCCAGAATTGATTGATACCATCGCACTACAACTAGTGAGAATCCTAACATCTATTTAGATCTATTTCATAGATATAAAACCTAGGATTTAGGTGGTATCAGTTTGAACCTTTATGGAGAATCCTTGTGATAAGCGGAGATTGACCGAGCGTAGCATAGGAAACTCCTTCCCTATCAAGAGTATATCATCCACGTACTCTACGAGGATCACCACCATACTCCCTACCACCTTTTTGTATACACAAGGTTCATCTACCATTTTTATGAAGTCAAACTCTTTGACTACCACATCAAAACAGACGTTCCAACTCCGCGATGCTTACTTTATCACATAAAATATCTTGCACACATTTTCGCTGCTCCTACTGTCTACGAAGCCCTCTAGCTGTGTCAAGTAGGATCTGGATGGACTTAAGAATAGCTTTGAAAGTCTTAACTTTTCCATGTACACCAAGTAATCTTCTCAAGATATACTTGCTCTTGATGGGGATTTAACCCTTCAGATAAAGCAACTAAAGTCCATACTTTGTTGGTGTATAAGGATTCCATCTCAGATCACTAAGCATCCAGCCATTCTTACAGAGTCCCACTCCTGATGGCCTGCTCGAAACTAATTGGGTCATCATCTCATGATGCAATCCTCGCTCCCACTGTCATAGAGAAACCGAAGTATCTCTCAGGTGGATGAGGAACCCTACCAGATCGGCGGAGAGGCTAAGGTTCGTTGGAAACTATTGAATCCTCCGGTTCTACCAAATCATCAGCTGCAGTTTGTATAGCTGGAACTCTTTCCAGTTCTACCTCATGACCACTAATTTCTTCATAAGAAATTCCCTTTCACAAAGGTGGCATGTTGAGAAACAAAACATCTTTTGTTCCTCGGTTAGGTAGAAGATATTCCCTTGCAAATACTTGGGATATCCAACAAACTTCTACAGAACTGAATTTGCCTCGAGCTTGTCCAGATTATGCTTTTAGACATAGGCTGGACAACCCTAAATCTTAACATACTTAAGATATGGGTTCTTCCCATTCCATATCATATATGAAGTGGTAGGTAACTGATTTGATTGGAACCCTATTCAATAGGTATGCAGCTTCTCAAGTGCATAACCCCAAAAGAAAATAGGCTACTCAGTAGTACTCATCATAGAGCACACCATATCACATACGATGCGTTTGCTCCGCCCTGATATACCATCGTGCTATGGTGTATACGGAGGAGTAATGCTGAGAGAGAATCTCATTCTCCTTTAGAATAGTCCAGGATTTCCGTGCTCAAGTATTCTCCTCCTTGATCTCATCAAAGGACATAATACTTATACCCGTATTTTGGTTCTCTACTTCTAACTTATATTTTGTGAATATCTCAAAAGCTTCGGACTTGTGTTTCAACAGGAACATATGTCTGAATCTTGAAAGATCATCAGAGAATGTAATGAAGTACAAAGAACCGGTCTTGGCATGTGTAGACAGGAGACCTTCATACATCAGCATGTATCAATCCCAAGAGTTCACTAACTCTTTCTCTGTTTCCAATAAACAGAGATATGGTCATCTTATCTTTGTGACATGACCGGCAAGTTTCACAAGATGTAAATTCAAACTAATTTAAATATGCATCTAAATGTAACTTAGCTAGTCGGGTCGCATTGATATGACCCAGTCTACAATGTCTCAAGAAGGATTCGTTCATTTCTGAATTCTTCCACTTGTGTGTGTTCTGTATACTAAGAACTGTGGTTTGATTTAGAACGTCTATGATTTTAGATAACGTGCCTGAACCGATCAACTCTTGATATAGGAAATGTTCAAAACATTATCCAAACAATACAAAATTATATCCTTCTTTAATAAATAAAGAGACTGATATGATGTTGTATATCAGGTTCGGTATCTAATAACATTCGTTCAGAATCAATGTATTTGTTAATACAGGGTGATAACTACCAATAGACTTGGCTGCAACACTTGCACCGTTTCTATCTCATGAAACTTATCACCCGTTCTCAGTCCGCTACCTATCTGTAGCCCATGTAACAAATTACATATGTGGGATCCTGATCCGGTATCAAATACCCAGGACGTAAAGGATATTGAGAAACAGTTCTGTGTAATGAACACACCCGAAGAAGATGCATCGGCATGCACTTTCTTCGTTTGGGCGGCACGGGAATTCTGGTAATCCCCTATTTCCTGCTCTGTCTTATAACAATTATAAGTTGGAGCGGGACCAACGTTCCCCAGCTCAGTATAACAAGCGGGTTCGGTCAATACATCCGTATTATTATTTTGATTAAGGCGTGATATGGTCGCTACCTGGAGAGAAAGAGAAGAAAACACTCAGCGTATGCTCTTGCAAAATTAGATTGGTTATTTAATATACCTAATCAGGATGTCTCCCACTGTTTTAGTCAAATCTTCCTTCAAACCCTAAAAGGAAAGACTAGCCAGGATTAATTACACGCTACAAGTTCGCCAATCTCTCAGCCAGGCCAGTGCCGGTATTTTGAGGGAGGTTCCCCACGCTTTCGCACGGACCTAATTAAAATAAACCTCGTTTTCCCAGAGGCGTAACCCCGTTAACACCTTTCTAGACACCTACTTGATCGGCTAATTGTAATGTGTAAAACTCTCCCAGGAGTAACTCTTACTCGCAGCGGGTATCGGGATCCAACTATCTCATAGAAGGTATGCAATCTCATTGCAAATTTCAACACTTGAAATTCCCGATAATATTTTGCCCCGAGCGATCTATGACCTTGACAAGGTCAACAAACCATAGACCGCAAGTCAAGTTCAACCCGTCATTTCCCGATTGAATTAAACCCACCCGCATGACCCTTGACAAGGTCAACAAAGTTACACGACTACCCTAATCCAATCGCATCATATGCTTATATTGATAAGCATAAATAGCTACCGCTCACTACGCCTTGATAAGGTCAACAAACGCAGCACGAATACTATGAAGTACTTATCTAAAATGACGGAGGGCTACGACAGGTTTTTAAGAAAACCCTTTGCGTAATGAACTTGATATCGTTGTAGAATCGAGTGATTTTAAATGGAATGTTTTTGAGGCTTTTCTAGTTTCGCTAAAGAGGTCACTCCCGGTGAAGGGATCGTCGGCTCTTTCCTTATCGAATAAGGTGCAGGATATTTCACAAATACTACTATGCAAAGCAAAAACTATAGAAACAATCAAAAAACAAACCGAGTTTGTAGCATCTGCTAGTTTCGCTAAAGAGGTCACTCCCGGTGAAGGGATCTCGGCTCTTTCCTTATCGAATAAGGTGCGGGATGTTCTTGTTAGTGTATATGCCCTAGAGACCATTACCGTATCATACTAGTTTGTATATTACTTAATGGAAGCTTGGGATATTCACAGTTGTATATACAATCTTGCTCAAAATGGTAGTATGCTACTTGGTTTGTTTCTACTTTAATGTGTACATGTGTTTCTTTTAGCATATTATCTATACACATTAGTGGAGCCCTTAGGATCTTTGCTTGATTACCAGCGTTGTGATGGCAGTCACACTCGTGGGGGCTGGGTAATCTATAAGTACATCCTTATACACGTCCCTAGTCATGGGATTATCGAGACAGGGCATCGATACTCCGGAGTAGACTAGCGTATGCGCTTCTCATCCCAGTGGAGGAGGCGGTCTGTCCCACAGCCGTCAATACGTCGTACTTGAGATAGTATACGGGTGCTCGTTAGGCTACGAGTACACTGGACAGGACTCGTCGGGAACTGTTGGTTGGTATTATACCTATCGTCAGTTATCAGTTCCCAGGTGACATGAGTACAGCTTAGTCCGCTGACTTGACACTGTCACTTCGCCTCAAGTGTGTTCCCACTGTATTTTGACTACTACCCTACCACGGCTCAAAAGAGTCGTGCAAACAGGTAGTAGTTGGGTGCAGTCCCGAAGTACTTGGAGGCAGTGACGGTTAGACAAGATTCGTCTCTCCCGGTATTGGGGGTTGACATCGCGCTGTGTCTAGAAGAGCCATTACACGAGTAGTCCCTGGCCAGGGCAAGCGAGATATACTGGTAGGTTTCCAGTGTTATCTCAGGGTGTTCTGGGCTTCACTCCGACACGACTTGTACCGCTATTAGGGGACTGACGTTTACCGCCCCCTAGGCCTGCCATGCGATGTATCAGACGAACAGACCGGATTGTACGGAGACTGTCACATTCAGGCTCAGTAGGAGTTCAGATGGGGTTCACCTCGTCAGTCTTTTTATCGGCATCTACCTGGGGACCCTTACGTACAGCTAGTGCCGCTTGCGGTCTGTGGTTAAACCCACTGCCAGCGTAGTGTCGAGTCTTTAGAGTCCCACACAGAGGGCTATTCGCCTTTGGGCAAAATGAGTAGAGGTCGCATAGTTTTGCGACAGGGTTCGTTCACATCCGCGCACTTGTGCACGTTTGTTGTCCGGACAGCTTATACTAGCGGGCTTTGGTTTAAGCCGGATCCTAGTATATGATTTGGGATTGGTTTTATCTCTTTGTGTTCGTTTTCCTCGGAACATGAACGCGGGTGTGTATGCACAGTTGATTGAGGCGGAGGAAGAGATTTTTCATTGGGGTTTTGGAACGGGTGTGTATGCACAGTTGGCAGTCGTCTTTTTCCAAACCCTAATGATCTTGTGATTTATCAATTAATAATATTAATTAAATGAAATTGTGTCATGGTTGGGCTTGTTGACTTGTTGACCAAGGTTGACTAGTTGACTAGGTTTGAAACTTTGACCATCATCATTAGCTTTTTAGATGCTCTTTGATCTTTGCAAAATCATTTATGGTGATATGATAATGGTCTATTCAAACTAACCATCACCTTTTCATTTTTGATTAATATTATTTTTGATAAATCACTTATATTTTGTTATGGTTGTAAAAACCATTTCATTCTATCATATTCACTCTCTCTCCTCTCTTCTTCTTCCTCCTCCTCTAGTTCAAGGAGATTCATTCTCATGTGTTGAGAAACCTCTCCTTGAGATAAAAATACCCTAAACCACTCTCTACTCACTCTAGGGTTGAAGGTCTAGCAAGCCAAAGACCTTAGTTCTCTCAAAGTTCGAGAAAGGAGCCCAAGGTTGAACCCTCAGGTGGATCCATCTTTGACGAAAGAAGGCGACGAAGAAAGCACCATCCAACCTCTACAAAGGTTTCAAGAAGAAGGAGTTCAAGTGAGGTATAACACCTTTTCCGAGTAGCTAACTCTCTTTAGCTTGGTAGCTAGTTTTGTTTAGAAAAGATCCTGACTTTTGTTAGTCCATGTTGCCTAGTGCGCTAAAAATTTGATTTTTATACCGTTTCCGTCTCCCCGCAAGAACCGGGGTCGGCAACGTGGACTTACAGTGGTATCAGAGCCTAACTAAACATAAACTAGCTAGGTAGTAAAGTGTATAGAAGTTCGATCGGAAAAATCACAAAACTACGACATGCAAAACCCTAAGTTTCTGTTAAATTTTTTTCTGTTCTAAAAATAAAAAGTCATACTCCAAAAATCATCTCAGGGTTTTGTGAAGAAGCCCACCAAAAACGGTCGAGTGATCCCTTCAAAGCGCCGCGGTTCCGCGGCAATGGGTATACATTTGCAGCGGAACCGCCGCCGTTTTGACTCGGCTCATGACCGAGTTTGGTGCAGTGTTTTTAGGTTGTGGTGTTGGGATTTTTAAGATGGTTTATTTCAGCCCAGATTTTCCAGAAAAGAAATTTGTATTTGGGGGCCTATAAATCCGTATTTTTGATCGAACTTTACTATACTTTGACTAATCGGTTATATCTGTGATGTTTTTATGTATTGAACGTCGGCTAATCGCTATATGTCGATTAGTGGGGGTTATACATATCTGTGATCTGTGTTTGATGATGGTATGTGTATATGAATACGTTGGATTGTCGCGGGTGAATAGCCGGGGTGGATGTGAGATGAGTTTTTCTTTTTCTTTCATTCATGTAATATGTAAATTGATGTAATAATATTTGTATGGCCGCACAACCGGGTCGGGGTTGTAGCCGTCATTGTATAATTCTTTTTACTGTTTTTGCTCCTAGGATAGACCCATGGAGGGGTTGCACAAACTACCGGGTATCTCGAAGTGCCGAGTGGCCTACTCACGGAGCTGAGGGAGGTTGCTTCGCTTCGGGTACTTGGCGGGTAGTTTGCCGCACCCGTAGGGGTCTTGGGTGGGGTATTGGCTATTCACCGCGACCGTGTAATCCGCTTATCGTTGCAGGCTCGAACGGATTGCGGATTCCTAATATATCCAATGTATTCATCTGTGATCTGTAATGTCTATCATTGCTATATATTTATATATAATAACTATTTAGGCGTTGCTTATGTTTTTCAGCCGCGCTAGCCCAGCCCCCGCTCTGTCGTTAGTTAAGTAACCTAACGGGTGATGATGGGGCCCCGTGGCGAATGCGAATGGCATAAGCGTACGTCATATTTTGGTTGTTTTCTACAATGGTAGGATTAATTGATGGGACGCATTAAAAGAACTAATGCAAGAAAATAAACCAAGCAAAAGTCGATTGGAACACTTTGAAAACCACTCGGTTCTTTTCAAAACTAAACTTTTAAATGCGGAGATTGAGCCACTCCTTTTAAAAGCTATCTCTTTCCATCGATTATATCAAGTTCACTACGTTCACGGTTTCGCCAAAACCATTCGTAGCCCTCCATCATTTCAGTTAAACATTCGGTAGTATTCAAGCTATGTATTTTGACCTCACGCCAAGGCATAGTGATTGGTAGCTGCCGGATATTTATCTGTTGCATAGATAGAATGCGTTGATTTGAGACAAACGCACTGCCATTTTGGCCTACGTCAAGGGTAGGTACGGGTGGGTTCAAATTAACCTGGATAATGATGGGTAGAACTTGACATGTGACTTATGACATTTTGACCTCACGCCAAGGTCATAAGAGCATGGGGCAAAAATCACATCGTGAGTTTCATAAGTACTGAAACTTGCTAGCGTTGCATACCATTTAGAGTGTGATGATTCTGGTAGGATTCCTTCAGTTTTATCACGCAATGATATTTGGATCCCGATCCTACTGTGAGTATATGCTACTCCTCGGGAAATTTCTCACTTAACGATCAATGCTATAAACCTAGTAGGTGTCTAGAAAGGTGTTAGCGGGCTACGCCCCCAGGGAAAAGAGGTTATTTAATTAAGGAACTTCGCGAAAGCGTTGGAAAACCTCCCTCGAAGTACCAACACTAGCTTGGCTGAACAGTTAAGCAGGTATTGTGCGGTGAGATTGATCCCGACTAATTCTTCCTTTATGGTTTGAGGAGGGATTCGAGAGACAGTGAGAGCCATCCTGTTTAGACAAATTAAAAACCACTCTAAACTTGCAAGAGCATCATGCTAAAGTGTTTCTTCTCTCTCTCCTAATTGCAGCGACCAAACATCATGACTGGACTTAAGTTACTACTAGATAAAAACATACTGACATGGCCAAACTACAAAGATTGGCTTAGGAATGTCAAGATGGCAATCACTTATGATAAGTTGGGGTATCTTCTTACCACCAAAGCTCCCCCTGTCCCAGGTCCCAAAACCAGCGTCGCGGATAGGGAAATCCGTAAGACCTGGGAAATTGACTGCGCGAAGGCCAAGTGCCTCGTGCTTGCCTCTATGGACAACGAACATCAGAGGAGGTATGAGAATATGGACCTCGAATCCATATTTCTCCATACAAAAGAACTGTATGGAGAGCAATCTCGTATCGCAAGATACGAAGTGTCGAAGAAGTTGTTTTCGGCAAGATTGGCCGTCGGATCATCGGTAGCGGAACACGTGCTTAAGATGATTGGCTACATAGAGGAGCTCGCGGACCTTGGGACCACGTTGGAGAATGAGCTCTATACGGACTTGATTCTTCAGTCCCTTCCTTCCACTTACGCCCAGTTCATCCTGAATTTCAACTTGTAAGAAAAGGAAGTTGAACTTTCAGAGCTCCACAACATGCTGAGGAGTGCAGAGGGCACCCTACAGAAAGGTAGGGAGACATCCACTTTGTTTGTAGGAGGATCTTCCTCTTCTAAGTCCAAGGAGAAAGCCAAGGGAAAGAAGAAGAAAGCCCCCGCCAAACCAAGGGGCGGTGTCAGTAAAGTGGATATGAAGGGAAAGACAAAAGCAACAAAGGTAGCGGGGAAGCTTGTGGGGAAAGAAGAATGCTTTTACTGTCACAAGAGTGGACACTGGAAAAAGGATTGCATGGCTTGGAAAGCCAGGACACAGGATCTGAAGCAGGTTGCGGCTTCAGCTTCAGGTGTGTATGTTATTGAAAATTGTCTATCAATAAACTCTACTTCCTGGGTATTGGATACCGGATCAGGATCTCATATCTGTAATTCTTTGCAGGCGTTGAGAAAGCGTAGGTTTTTGAAAGCAGGTGACATGACCCTCAGAGTTGCAAACGGAGCTAGCATGGATGCTGAGGCCTTGGGGGACTATCACCTGGGTTTGTCAGATGGACATTTTTTGGTTTTGCGTGGTTGTTATTTTGTACCAAATGCAACTTGTAATATCATTTCTGTATCTTTATTATCTAAAGAAGGTTATGAATTTGCATTTGTAAGTAATGTTGTGAACATTCACCTTAATCAAGTTCTGATTGGGTCAGGTACATTAAACAACGGTATATACGTATTGAACCAACCACAGATTTTCAATGTCCAGAATACACACAAAAGAAAGTCTCCAGAAATCAATAAAACTTTCTTATGGCATTGTAGACTGGGTCACATCAATGAGAGAAGGTTGACTAAGTTACATAAAGAAGGATATTTGGATCCGTTCGAGTATCAATCTTATGCAACTTGTCAATCCTGTCTCAAAGGAAAGATGACAAAGACTCCGTTCACTGGACACGGAGTAAGAGCGAGCGAGCTCTTGGGGCTCGTACACAGCGACGTGTGCGGTCCAATGTCTACGCATGCACGAAGCGGTTATTCTTACTTCATTACTTTTACGGATGATTTTTCAAGGTTCAGACATGTCTTCTTAATGAAACATAAATCTGAAGCCTTTGAAAAATTCCAGGAATACAAGAATGAAGTAGAAAAACAAACAGGCAAAAGTATCAAAACACTAAGATCTGATCGAGGTGGTGAATACTTGAGTGCCGAGTTCCTGAAATACTTAAAAGAGAATGGAATTCTCTCTCAGCTTACTCCTCCATACACTCCGCAACATAACGGTGTATCGGAGAGACGAAACCGAACCCTGTTGGATATGGTAAGGTCCATGATGAGTAATGCTGAGTTACCGCGATCATTCTGGGGATATGCGCTAGAATCAGCTGCATACCTTTTGAACCGAGTTCCAACTAAGACTGTGCCTACCACACCATATGAATTATGGAGTGGGAAGAAACCCTATCTTCAATACCTGAAGGTCTGGGGATGTCCAGCTTTTTTCAAAAAGCAGAATGCAGACAAACTCGAGGCACGCTCAGTACTGTGCAAGTTTGTGGGATACCCAAAGAACACCAGGGGGTGTCTTTTCTACCACGCAGAGGAACAAAAGGTATTTGTTTCTCGTAATGCCCACTTCCTAGAACACCAGTTCTTAGAAAAGGAGATTAGTGGGAGCGCAGTAGAACTGGAAGAAATTCCA
The DNA here is from genome assembly GCA_030015575.1 of Agapanthus africanus. NCBI lineage: Eukaryota > Viridiplantae > Streptophyta > Magnoliopsida > Asparagales > Amaryllidaceae > Agapanthus > Agapanthus africanus. Next base: position 214,802,474 of record CM057349.1, read on the forward strand.
GAACCACAAGCTATTACTGAAAGCTTAGTAGAACCAGAGGGTTCGAAAGATCAGGACATTCCTATGCCGCTCCGCAGGAGTAGTAGGCAGTCTCATCCGCCCGAGAGATACTACGGTTTTCTCATAGACGGGGATAGAGAGGACTGCATCATTGATAGTGATGAGCCTACTAGCTTCCAGCAAGCCATTCAGAGCGTTGACTCGGTAAAATGGCTGGATGCAATGCGGATCGAAATGGAGTCCATGTACACCAACAAGGTATGGACGTTGGACATTGCTCCAGATGGGGTAAAACCCGTAGGATGCAAGTGGATCTTCAAAATGAAGATTGGTGTAGATGGACAGGTTGAGACCTATAAGGCTAGACTTGTTGCAAAGGGTTTTCGTCAAAGACCTGGTTTGGACTATGATGAAACCTTTTCTCCAGTAGCTATGCTGAAATCCATTCGGATCCTTCTTGCCATTGCTGCTTTCCACGATTATGAGATTTTGCAGATGGACGTAAAGACCGCTTTTCTAAATGGAAATTTAGAAGAGTGCGTCTATATGGACCAGCCAGAGGGTTTCATTCAGAGTGGGAGCAGCGGAAAGGTGTGCAAGTTGCTTAAGTCCATCTATGGACTAAAGCAGGCATCGCGGAGTTGGAACATCTGTTTTGATGAGACGGTCAAAGAATTTGGCTTTATCAAAAATCCAGATGAACCATGCATCTATAGTAGATTTGTAGCAAGAACTGTCGTATTCCTCGTTTTATACGTGGATGACATTCTGTTGATAGGAAATGACATTCCTATGCTACAATCTGTCAAGGGGTTCTTGTCACACAGGTTCTCCATGAAAGACCTGGGTGATGCCTCCTACATTCTGGGGATCCGGATCTATCGTGATAGATCCAAGAGGATATTAGGACTTTCGCAGTCCAGGTACATCGACACCATACTGAAAAGATTCAGTATGGAAGATTCCAAGCGCGGTAATCTACCGGCTTGTCACGGGATCACCCTCTCCAAAGAGATGTCTCCCAAGACTGATTTGGAAAGGGATCGCATGGCTATTATACCCTACGCTTCTACGGTAGGCTCTATAATGTATGCGATGTTGTGTACCAGACCAGATGTGGCTTATGCACTGAGTATAGTAAGCAGGTATCAGTCAAACCCTGGGGAGAAACACTGGATAGCGGTAAAGAACATTCTCAAGTACCTGAGAAGGACTAAGGAGATGTTCTTGGTGTATGGCGGAAAAGACCTCCAGATCGAGTCCTTTGCTGACTCCAGCTTCCAGAGTGACAAGGATGATTCCAAGTCCATGTCGGGCTTTGTCTTTACCCTAAATGGAGGGGCGGTGTGTTGGAAGAGTTCCAAACAGGAAACCGTTGCTGACTCGACTATGGAAGCGGAATATATCGCTGCTGCAGATGCTGCAAAAGAAGCCGTTTGGATGAGGAAGTTCTTGAAAGAACTTCAGGTGGTTCCGTCCATTGTTGATCCAATACCTCTATATTGCGACAACAACGGGGCTATAGCATTAGCGAAGGAACCCAGGTCCCATCAGAAATCCAGACACATCTTGAGGCGGTATCACCTGATCAGGGAGATCGTGGATCGCAAGGAGATCGAGATTCGGAGGGTTGCTTCAGAAGATAACACTGCAGATCCATTCACCAAGGCCTTGCCCCAGACTCAGTTCGAGCGGATGATCGAGATGATAGGTCTTCGATACGCCAGTACATGGCCTTAGTGCAAGTAGGAGATTGTTAGTGTATATGCCCTAGAGGCCATTACTGTATCATACTAGTTTGTATATTACTTAATGGAAGCTTGGGATATTCACAGTTGTATATACAATCTTGCTCAAAATGGTAGTATGCTACTTGGTTTGTTTCTACTTTAATGTGTACATGTGTTTCTTTTAGCATATTATCTATACACATTAGTGGAGCCCTTAGGATCTTTGCTTGATTACCAGCGTTGTGATGGCAGTCACACTCGTGGGGGCTGGGTAATCTACAAGCACATCCTTATACACGTCCCTAGTCGTGGGATTATCGAGACAGGGCATCGATACTCCGGAGTAGACTAGCGTATGCGCTTCTCATCCCAGTGCGGGAGGCGGTCTGTCCCACAGCCGTCAGTACGTCGTACTTGAGATAGTATACGGGTGCTCGTTAGGCTACGAGTACACTGGACAGGACTCGTCAGGAACTGTTGGTTGGTATTATACCTATCTTCAGTTATCAGTTCCCAGGTGACATGAGTACAGCTTAGTCCGCTGACTTGACACTGTCACTTCACCTCAAGTGTGTTCCCACTGTACTTTGACTACTACCCTACCACGGCTCAAAAGAGTCGTGCAAATAGGTAGTAGTTGGGTGCAGTCCCGAAGCACTTGGAGGCAGTGACGGTTAGACAGGATTCGTCTCTCCCAGTATTGGGGGTTGACATCGCGCTGTGTCTAGGAGAGCCATTACACGAGTAGTCCCTGGCCAGGGCAAGCGAGATATACTGGTAGGTTTCCAGTGTTATCTCAGGGTGTTCTGGGCTTCACTCCAACACGACTTGTACCGCTATTAGGGGACTGACGTTTACCGCCCCCCTAGACCCGCCATGCGATGTATCAGACGAACAGACCGGATTGTACGGAGACTGTCACATTCAGGCTCAGTAGGAGTTCAGATGGGGTTCACCTCGTCAGTCTTCTTATCGGCATCTACCTGGGGACCGTTACGTACAGCTAGTGCCGCTTGCGGTCTGTGGTTAAACCCACTGCCAGCGTAGTGTCGAGTCTTTAGAGTCCCACACAGAGGGCTATTCGCCTTTGGGCAAAATGAGTAGAGGTCGCATAGTTTTGCGACAGGGTTCGTTCACATCCGCGCACTTGTGCACGTTTGTTGTCCGGACAGCTTATACTAGAGGGCTTTGGTTTAAGCCGGATCCTAGTATATGATTTGGGATTGGTTTTATCTCTTTGTGTTCGTGTTCCTCGGAACATGAACGCGGGTGTGTATGCACAGTTGATTGAGGCGGAGGAAGAGATTTTTCTTTGGGGTTTTGGAACGGGTGTGTATGCACAGTTGACAGTCGTCTTTTTCCAAACCCTAATGATCTTGTGATTTATCAATTGATAATATTAATTAAATGAAATTGTGTCATGGTTGGACTTGTTGACTTGTTGACCAAGGTTGACTAGGTTTGAAACTTTGACCATCATTATTAGCTTTTTAGATGCTCTTTGATCTTTGCAAAATCATTTATGGTGATATGATAATGGTCTATTCAAACTAACCATCACATTTTCATTTTTGATTAATATTATTTTTGATAAATCACTTATATTTTGTTATGGTTGTAAAAACCATTTCATTTTATCATATTCACTCTCTCTCCTCTCTTCTTCTTCCTCCTCCTCTAGTTCAAGGAGATTCATTCTCATGTAAAAATACCCTAAGCCACTCTCTACTCACTCTAGGGTTGAAGGTCTAGCAAGCCAAAGACCTTAGTTCTCTCAAAGTTCGAGAAAGGAGCCAAAGGTTGAACCCTCAGGTGGATCCATCTTTGACGAAAGAAGGCGACGAAGAAAGCACCATCCAACCTCTACAAAGGTTTCAAGAAGAAGGAGTTCAAGTGAGGTATAACACCTTTTCCGAGTAGCTAACTCTCTTTAGCTTGGTAGCTAGTTTTGTTTAGAAAAGATCCTGACTTTTGTTAGTCCATGTTGCCTAGTGCGCTAAAAATTTGATTTTTATACCGTTTCCGCCTCCCCGCAAGAACCGGGGTCGGCAACGTGGACTTACAGTTCTACAAGGAACACCGCTATGCAAAGCAAGAACTAGAGCTACCAGTTTTTAAACAAGTTTGTACAACATCTTTAGGTTTCTTTTATTTTCATTAATCTCATTAATGAAGTCCCATTTTATTATGCTTCACAAGCATCACATTTGAAACGAAATCTGCAATATAACATATATCTCATATATATATTATAAACATTCGTCTCAGGCAGTAATATGATCTCATCACAGAACATTGCAGCAGAAGAACATAGATGAAATATTGGAAATACTAGGACGTCCGTGTTTTAATACGAGTCTTTATAAAACACGGATTCCACGGTCGCGATGAATAGCCAAACCCACATCCCTAGACCCCTACGAGAGCGACAAGCAACACTGCCAATTCTAGGGTTAGGAGACCTGGTCTCGACTCCTCGAGATGGTCTCCCACTGGACCCCAGAACCCGGTTACTTGTGCTCCCCGCCTTGGGTCTACCTAATGTGGAAAAGTAAATAATATACAATGGTGACATCATCCTCAGCCCGGAAGTGCCCCAATAAAAGAATATTACATACAATGAATTTTACATGAATGAAAAGAAAAACTCTCATCTCACATAAAACCCCCGGCTATTCAGAACACGACGATCCAATATAACATATCACAGCAACACATAATATCTCATATCATCAACGTAAGTAAGTATGCATACACCGATTGTCGTTGATGTATAGCAACGAAAACTGGCGATACAACTACATACTACACTTACGGTCACAAAAAAGAAAGTGTAAAACTACAACAGTTGGAATCCGCAACCTACTTAGACATCGCATGCCTAACCAAATGAATTTCTTAGACATCACATGCCTAACAATTATAAACCCCGCATTTTAGTCTCTATATTGAAAACACTTTTCAATATCTGGTCGGGCAATTCAACAAGATTCCTGATATCCTGATCGAATGCTCGTCGCAAACTTTAGTAGACGGCCGCACCCCCGATGCCGTCGACGAAGTGCACTAAGGCGGAACACCGCTGCAGCGAGTACCCGAACGGATGCTTTTGGCGACGGGGTTCTCCTACAGTCACTTGGTCGGGGCTATGGGGCGAGGCTGTTTATTAAGTTTTGCCAGGCGAGTATCCGTGTACACTACGTGATTGCGACGGATTTTTGATCACATCAAAATCCCGTGGCAACCGATCAAAAGAGACTGAACTGCTAGATTTATAACATTCAAATTAGTTATCTCATAACTACTTGTTGATTCCAAATATTGTATCAGATTCCAGATAAATAGACAATGTTAAACTTTCCGATCGAATAATCAAACACCCAAGATTTCCCAAATAGCTCAACACTTGAGCGGAGTTCAAAAAGTATCCATCACATGCCACAGTACCAGTGGTCCAGCCATAGAAGGGTCAAGCCAACACCTCACATGTGGCAATGCCGTACTGCCCCAAACCCTAAGGTTCAGAGGTAGTTCAGACGGTCACATAATCGAGTTAAGGTTTGTGTTCTTCTAGAGGGTCCACCACGTTACTTGCATGATTTTCCAGAAGTTTCAAACTCAAGAAAAAATCCAACTTTTGAAAAAATTTCCGACAAGGGAAATAGTGAGTTATTGATATCCGTTTGAACTTTTTAACACGTTCTAAAATTACCCGGAAAAAATTTAAACGAAGTTAAATTATCCGATTAAATCAACGAGTCCCCAATACATCCCATAAAACCTAACACTTGAGTAATATCAAAAATACCCAGAAGTATCAGGAATTAGCTACGGATTTTACTGTACAAAATTCAAATCCTAATGCCACTGTAGTGCCGCGGAACCGCCGCGCAAGCCATGGTACGGCCGCGGTTCCGCGGCGCTTTAAGCGAATTAATGGCTCGTTTTTTTTACATAAATCCTTAGAATTCCCTGCTGATTTTTTTGAGTATTTTTAATGCAGAAAAAATCACATTTTTAGAAAATATCCAGAGAGGGGTCTAAACCGGAGTTTCGGGGTTCGATCGGACTGTAAACTTCGTCTAGACTTCGCCTAAAGTTCTAGCTTGGCTCTGATACCACTGTAGGGTTACTAGGCAATCTCGCAAGGGTCTAAAAGGCATCAACCATGCCCGATTTAAAATTTAGACGTGCCGAACAACCCTAACCAAGATCTTTAAACTAGAGATTAGGCGAAACAAAGCATGTTAAACACTTTAACATCTAAGAGTTTGGGATTACAACCTTTGTAGTCTGGTCCTTCACTTCTAAAGCTCCGTGTTGTGGTCCCTTCGCTGCGATCATCATGTTCCCGGACTCTAGAGAGGCTCCACGAAGAGAAAGATGCGAGCTTGCTTCCGATCTTCGATAACTAAGATGATCTACCTTGAAGTTTCTTTAACACAAGCTCTCACTCACTAAATGAAGTGAACACCCTAATCTAAATGGCTAGGATGGATTAAGATGATGAAGTAGGATTTTTGCTCTCATTTGTTTTCTTAATCTCACTCATTTTCATCACAACATAAAAAGCTAGAAAGCTTTTTCATGAAAGAAGAAGAAGGAAGAAAAAGATCCAATCCTTTTGTGATGAATAATGAAAGTCAAGTGTGAGGTTAGAAATGCAACCATGGTATATGTAACCCTTGTAGAGATTTAACTAAGGTTAAAGGGTTGGGTTGGGTTAAACAAATATCTTGCAAAATATCAAAACAAATATCTTTGCACAAAACAAAACAAAACCTTCTAGAAGGTTCTAGAAAAGATTAACCCAAATCAAACCCTAACCATGTTTAATCTCCACTAAACATGTTGCATTAATAACCCTAATATGTTACAATATTATATATCACATATACAATATTTATTGTAACAAAATAAAATAATACAATTAACATATATCGCATATATATCAATGTATTACCCGAATGAGAAAAAGAATCTTTTAGTGAGCTTATATCAGTTAATGTAATTTAATATATCAAATATATAATTATACATTAAATTATCGTATCAACACTTGATCCGATAATCCGGCTATTTCACAAATAACCGACTAATATAATCTGTACCAGTTCATCGAATCAACACTTGATCCGATGACCCGGCTATATCACATATACCCGGCCGATATCTCATATCGCGAGAATCTAATACGGTATCACATACACGTATTGTTCTCGGTCCCGCACATATCATATATGTGCTCCTCCTACGTTTTGCCTGAGTCAAGAAACCTCTGTGTAGGACTCTAAAGAATCGTCAATACGCCGGCAGTAGGTGATGATCATATCAAACACCCACAAGCTGCAAGCGGTCAGCTAAACGTAACATCCACCCAGGTATTGAGCGATCAGAAGATCAACAAGCAAGCCTGTACATTCTTCTGCGAATCCAGTCAGTAACACTCCCGTACAGTCCGGTCTTTTCGTCTGATATGTCGCATATCTCGCCTAGGGGTGGTAAACGTTAGACCCCAGTAGCTTAATAAGTCGTGTCGATATGAGATCTATAACAGTTCGAGAAACTACTGATAACACTTACCAGTAAATCTCAGAAACATTGGCCAGGGATTTCTAGTTATAGCCAATCAAACACAGCGCAACATCAACACCCTATACCGGGAGAGACGAATCCCCTCCTATCGCTCATTGCCTCCATGTGATTCGGGACTGTACCAAAAAGCCACCTTTTTGCACGCCCTCTTGGATGTAGGATGATGGAAATCAAAGCACAGTAGGAATCACACAAGATTTTATGACGATCTCGGGTCTACAGACTAACCTGTACCAGTGTCACCAGAGAACTGCCATCTGACGTGAGCTATAATACCATCTGGGAGTTCTCGGCGAGTCCGTCCAGTGTACCCAGTCTCCACTGAGCACCCATACACCATCCTTGATGTCAAACACCGATGGATATGGGATCATCCATCGTCCATCATATGGGTCAAGATGCGTATACGCTAGTCTACTCTTGTGTATCAATACCCTGTATCGATACACCCTCGACTAGGAACAGTTATAGGATGTACTCGTCGACTACCGTGGCCCCACTAGTATGATCTCATCATAGTCCCAGTAGTCGAGTATATATCGTAAGGGCTTTATCAACATGTATCATAGAGACAATCAGAGTACATGTTAAGATAAAGTACAACCAGATAGCATACTATCATGTCGAGCAAGAAAGTCCTCCCTATATATGTCCAAGAATCCATTACAATATACATCATATGTACAGTAATGGCATCTAGGGCATACATATAACTATCAAAACATCACAGAGCAGAAATCGTATGTATGACATAATCCTAGGTCAATATGATCAAATATATATAAACCTCAAATGAATAAGCTTGAAGCATGATAAGGTGGCAATATAACATCTATACATGAGTGTAGTACCAAGTGCTCGTGCCAGTGCCTCAGGTAATAACATATCATAAATATGAGGTATGATCAATGTCGACTATATAATGAAGCCTATAAGTATGTGGATATCATCCAACTATGTCATCAATGTCATCAATGCCAACTATATGTATGTGGATATCGTACACATGTCACCCAATGACAATAAACATCATGCATGTAAATATCGTAAAGCATCTGCATGGAAGTATGAGGATGTAAATCAACATGTGTCGCTTGCGACATATCAAAATCATGGAACCGGAGTGTCCAGCATTGACACTCGAAAATATCATGAAAGCTGTGCCCAGCATCGGCACGTAAATCTTCATATATCGGGCTCCGCCAGTCCGGATCTGCCCGTATCATCTCTCGTCTCCGATCGGTATCCCCCAGATATCCGCCGAGCTCAAATAAGATCACCGGTAGGTTGTACTCCCCGCCCGGCTCACTGTCCAACATATACGAGTTTTCTTGCCCCGGGGTACCTCACCGGGTCCACCATGTACCCGCAGACGGTGCCTACCGCTCCTCTAATCGGGTTTCACATGCCACTCTCAGAACCGAGAAAACACATGGTGGACGCACTGAAATATCATATCAAGGGTAACCGGGTTTTTAAAACAATAAATATTCTCTTTTAAAATACCCACGGTTCCCAAATCCAAAAATATCATGGAAACAATATATCTCAATGCGTATAATCAGAAAGCATAATGTATGCGACATATAAAAGAAATGTAAGCATATCAGTATATCATGCAACATGGAATAGTAATATGCATATATTTAGGGAAGACAGCTTCTTTAAAATGAATCAGTTTTAAGAGTATCTCGCGGTTCCCGAATCCTCAATTCAAACCAGAATCATCTACGTATGTGCAAATGAGTATGGGTGTACAATATGTAAGTACACAAATATTCCATGCAAGGGTCATATCCTGAATGCAACAGTACTACAGTGTAGTGACATGGCAATTATCGATGATGAAGTGTATGAGCCGGCAAGCTGGTGTACGTGGAACATATGCATCATCGATAATGGTGCTGGTGGCCTAACAACATGGTTTTAATATAACAATAACATATTTAAGCATGCAATGCGATGCGAAAAGCAAGGATATGCGGTAAATGAATAATAAACACAACAGTGTAGAATCTACATCAATGTATCTATGTCATACTGTTTTGCCATTTAAAAGAAGACAAATCGGGGTTTTTAGGAAAATAAGCGCTACGGTGTTTTTAAGAAAAGATGCGTCTTTTGAAAATATCCGTAGAATCACTTTGCCTGTCTTTAAAATACTTCCGATTTGTTAGTTTTTGAAATAGGTATGACATCGGCCCAGCCTAACATCTACTAGCAAAACTACAGCTCTAACTTACAAGTCAATCAGGAGGGGTATGGAAACCACCTAAATCGGAGTCGATATATATATATATATATATATATATATATATATATATATATATATATATATATATATAAAATCTAATAGTGGGTGATTCCGCCTCAAAGGTACCGCATACGATACAATATCATATGACATCCTCGAGTCATGAGTGCGGATCTTATCATCAAATAAAGCTCGTACGGTAAATCATCGTACGGCATCCCAAATCTGGGTACGGGTCAATATCACATTCATCTCATCAATTATCTGGTATCCTTATCATCATATCTTATGATCTGGGGTACTGATCTAAATCTAGTACAAATCGAAACCGTCTATATAAATATAAATGCGTGTGTGGAACACACATCCAAAGGCCCGCTAAAATCTCATGTCGTATCCCAAATATGAATCACATCATATCATCGATCTCATGGCACTATGCCCAATCTCACCGACTCATCTCCAAATATCATACACTATCCTCATCATCCAGGTATAAGTATAACAAGAAAGCATATGTGTGTGTGGGTGTAAACCTATTCTAGGGTTCGCAACTAGGAAACTATACTAGTTTACTTCTAAACCCTAATCTATCCATAGTACACCTAATCACATCTAGAGTATCCATATCACACTTAACGCTATCATACATATATATATAGTATATATCTAGTATACTAAACATCGAACTGCGGGGGTGCTATACGCCATCCACCCGACTTCCCCCGTAGATATAATCTACTCACCTTGCATCCTGCATGTCGGTGTTGACGTCTCCTTCATCTTCTTCATCGTATGAAGCCCTCGTGAAGGTACCTACAAAGATAACATAATCGAAATGCGTATTAAAATCACATCGAGAATACCAAAACGACACGCTAAGGCCTATAGGTTAGAACCTATAGACTACGCTTTCAAAACCATCAAACAACCCTCGATATCGTCGTACAAACGTCAAGTGATCGAGTTAAAACACAAATACGCAAATCCAGAATTCAAAATACGAGAAACGAGACTCCGAATCAAAACAACAACTTAGGAAAAAGGTTCCAGATTCTACCCTATGTCAACTCAGACAATTTTGCATATGCCAAGGGTCTATTTTACTGAAGATGGGGCCATGGAAGAAACACGAACCCAAACGGCCCAGGTCTGGCCGTAATTTGCGGCCAGAGGGATTAAATTTGCGGCCGTAGTGTGGAGTCAGGGTCTGGGGTCTTGGGGTTAGCTTCCTAGATTCCTGCACATCTCTCTGTGTTCGCAAAATAATTTTCAGAGTCTCTGAGTGATAGCAGATTTCATTTAACCCTCACAGAATCCATAAATTTCCGATATCGGCTTTTTCTAAATCCGTATTCTGGGGTTCTAGTCTCTGGTTTAGGTCTTAATTCTAGCACTAGGGGGTTTGTGAGGCCTCTACAGAGCTCAATTGCCCATCACAACTTTCAATTTCCAATAACCCTAACTAGAATTCTTCTAAGTCCACAAAACCACTCGATATCGGTTCTAATCTAACATGGGGGTAAAAGTAATGAAAACACTAAGCTTATGGTTCAGAAAATACCTCATTTGGCAACTCAAGAAAATTCTTGAGTTGCCCCAAGTGGCCAAAATCCTTGCGTTCTTGGTCCAATGTGCTTCTCTTGAGCTTGTGCATCTTTTTAATGAAAAGGGTAATGGGTTTTGGGGTGTTTCTCATTGAGTTTTGGGGGGTTGAAGGTGGAGGAGGAGGGGGTGCAGCAGCAGCAGCAACAAAGGGAAGAGAGGGGAGAGAAATGAGAGGAACAAATGATGGGGGATGGCTCAAGACAAAGGGTTGACCCTCACCCACTCTTTTGAGAGGAACAAATGATGGGGGATGGCTCAAGACAAAGGGTTGACCCTCACCCACTCTTTCTCTCTCTAACCCATACTTCTTATTCAATTCTTTTTTCCCTTTTCTTTCTAATTTCCTTCTCACCTCAATAATAACCCCAAAATAAAAGCCATGCACCCAAAACTATGTAGAAAAATGCAACAAGTGTTAAAAAAATATGGTGCATGTTTGCACAAAACAAGTTTAAAGCACGATTAGCGATTTTTAATCGCGATTAGCACTAAATTAGCATATAATTAATCAATAAAACTTAAAAATTGCATAATTCATATAAAACACCCTCTTTTAATATTTTCTATAATTTTTCTAAATTTTTCCCCATTTATCGGTATTTAATTATACCGCCTTATTTAAAATATTCAATATTTTATTATTAAATTATAAAAATTCCCTAAAAATAATATTTTATTTTTTTTGAAATGTTACAGGTAATTCCTAACAAATATGCATACCATGGACTAAAAGCAATTAGCAAATTAATATATATCTATACAATAAGTTACCATTAATACCTTTTTAATGAAACACCGTGGGCATAATTATCTCATCTTTTTAAATAAAAGTACAATAAAGTATTTCTTGAGGATTAATGATACTCGATAACGGTGATCTCCCAGATCGTGACACGTGGCAGATGACGTGTCCCGAAGCTTGGAAGAAAGGACCTACAGTGGGCGACCAGACCACTTCTATGCCCGTCCTACGAACAACCATTGGCTCGCTGTTCAGTCGAAAATATTGCAATCTGTAATATAACAATTTCCTCACTATTCTATTCATCTAAAAGGTGTTTGTTGTAAATATAATACGGATTATAAATTTATCTGGAAAATATCAAATACCACGTGTTATTGATATAATCAACATTCTTTAAAGGAAATTGTGTGTTTATTATTTCATGCATGATATTATATATCTCGACAATCTTCAGTGAGATCTAGTGCAGAAAGTTCCAGATATTTAGAATCGCAAAATTGCCGATAAAAACGCAGCAAGTCAAAGACTTAAAATCTGGCAGAGATTAAGAATAGATAAAAAGATTCCAGATATCAGAAGAAGGACCCAAAAAGCCTAAATCAGAACACCCCAGAAAAATAACACAGAGAACGCACCAAACGGCCGCGGAACCGCGGCCGATTCAGCCTGATCCGCCACGGATCCACAGCCGAGTTGGGTCGTCGGCGGTCGAGACTTCCTCCAGAACATTCTCTGTAACCTCTTAGCTTCCTCAAGACGCTTAGTACCTACCTAACTTCTTCTGGAAGGCTCTGCATAACAACCAAGCTTCTTGTGGAAGTTTGATTGGAGATCTAAAAAAGGGGATCCAAGCCTTAATTTTAGAGGTTGTTGATTAATACAGAATTGAGCCACACTTTAATTCAATACAATTCAATTCAAGTTGAGTGACACAACTTGAGATCCAATTCAAGATCCAAATCAGATCAAGAATCAATTGAGATCAGCATCAAGCGAGACATCGAAGATCTTTTATCGCAACGCCGATCATCATCAAGAGCAAGAGATCCGCAATCGATCCACGTCTCACGAAGATCGAGCCGAGCAAACATCGACGACAAATTCTCTTTTCAAAGGAGTGATCAAGAGTTTAGTCTTGTAATCTCGGATTGAGAAGTGTAAATTTGTGAAGATTTAATAAAGGTGATCAATTGTTAACTCTCACTTTCTTTAAATTCTTGCATTATGAAATTTTTCATTCTTGATTCTTTTGTCTTCATGATGCGTGAGTAAATCTCCGCTTGCTAAGGAATTAAAGGAAATTGGTAGATCAAATGATGATGAAATCCTAAAACTAATCTTAAATCTTATGAGAATTGTGAACTTTAGGAAAAAGAATCATCAATGACCTAATTTGGATCGAGATCACCATTCTTGATAATTTCGTTGCAATTTTGGAATTAAATGATTGATGATTTTCTTTGCTAAAGGCTAGATTTGAATGATGATCAATGAAAAGACAAGGGATAGTGAAGAAGAAACCCTAATTTCTTCAATAGATCTCTAATCTTCATTCATCACCATCGTTCTAGCTATAATTCATCAATAGATAAGATTAGTCATTATTAGTATTCATCATTACAACTAATTCCTCTCGATTTCTACAAGCTATTCTTCATATTCTTGATAATTCAAATTGATTTTGGAAACTTTCTTGATTTCTAATTCTTGATCATGTTCTTGATTTTCTTGAAATGACAAGTCAATTAAATCTTGAATTACTTTCTTGGATTTTCTTTTATATTTTCTTTCAATTCATCTAAAGCAAGATTGAATAAATTCACGCATCTCAGCGGACGATCCGTATTCATTAACGAGCTACATCGACACCGTTATTAATTGCGGTTACAAATTCTTTGGTTGTGATTATACATTTTCAAAACACGATCCAAAATGATCAATCAAATGGCGCCGTTGCCGAGGATTGCGTGCTAATTTGTTCGTTCTTGTTATTTGAGTTGAAATTTTATTATTCTATCAGAATTTTAAATCAAAATCGTATCGTATAGTTAACGATTAGTTGTGAATTTTGCAAGAAAATCTGGAATCTCTGCAACAAGGAGAAAAATATTCAGATCATTCCAATTAGGACAGAGGAGCAACAGGAGCAGCAGTACCAAATTTCATGCAGAGAACCGCTCAATACACCGCGGAACCGCGTCGGATTGCGTCAATTGGCGGCGGATCCGCGGTGATCTTGACACTTCAGAGCTCCAGTTCTCTGTGGTATATTTCTTACTTTCTTATCTCTTCCCTGCACTGTCTAATAACCATTTTCTGTAGGATTCTTTGCAAAAAATCGCAGCGCCGCTAAAAAGAAATTTGTTGCGTATTTGATATTGGTTGTTTGCATATTTTAACACGGAAATTAAGTGGCAAAGACCAAAATCAGATTAGGTAGGGATTTTATTACCCTTCCTAAGCCCCAAAAAATCACAAAACTAGCATCCACATCACCCTCATTAACTAAAAAATATGTAGACAAGACTCTAAGGACCGTCGCGCTCAATTAGAACAGAAGAAGTTCGTGGGTAATGTATTGCTTATCCGCATTTCTTTTGTGGTGTCTAAAGAAAGTGTGTCTAAGGCAAGTGGTTACTTAATTAGGCCCGCTACTTACATAGCGGAGAATCTCCCACTTACCTGGCACTTACCTGGCCACAGGAGAGATAAAGAGGCAGTAGAGGATTTATCCTAGGATTTGTTTTCTGGAAGTCTAGGAGCGGTCTAGTGACTTGACCTAGGTGACCATTAGATCTAGGGTTGCTTGTGCATTTTTTGGGTGAATTTTTCAAAATCCGTCTTTTTCAAAACCAAACATCAAACCAACTTTTCTTTAATTAATTAACGCTGCTACTTGTGCTAAACCCTTTAGTGCATGCTTGGCTGGACACGGGATTCTAGAGCCCGTCTTGTCCGCATTTCTCCTATCGACTCCAAAGTCGGTAATTCTATATCTTCTTTTTCCTCACCATATACCACATCCACCACGATGGGCGGATCTCCATCGAACTTTCATAACACCACTTTCCCAGAGGCGTAACCCCATTGACACCTTTCTAGACACCTACTTGATCGGCTAATTGTCTTGTGTAAAACTCTCCCAGGAGTAACAATTACTCGCAGTGGGTATCGGGATCCAACTATCTCATAGAAGGTATGCAATCTCATTGCAAATTTCAACACTTGAAATTCCCGATAATATTTTGCCCCAAGCATCCCATGACCTTGACGGAGGTCAACAAACCACAGGGTGCAAGTCAAGTTCAACTCGTCATTTCTTGATTGAATCAAACCCACCCGCACGACCCTTGACGGAGGTCAACAAGGTCGTACGACTACCCTAATCCAATCTGCATCATATGCATAAGCAGATAAATACTAGTTAGCTACCGCACACTACGCCTTGACGGTGGTCAACAAACGTAGCACGAATACTAAGTAGGACTTATCTGAAATGACGGAGGGCTACGACAGGTTTTTCTGAAAACCTATTGTGTAATGAACTTGATATCGTTGTAGAATCGAGTGAATTTTGAAATGGAGTGATTTTGAGGCTTTCATTAGTTTTGCTGAAGAGGTCACTCCCGTTGAAGGGATCTCGGCTCTTTCCTCATCGAATAAGGTGCAGGACATATCATATATATCACTATGCAAAGCAAAAGCTCCAAAAGCAATCAAAAACAAACCGAGTGTTGTAGCATCTGCCAGTTTTGCTAAAGAGGTCACTCCCGGTGAAGGAATCTCGGCGCTTTCCTCATAGAATAAGGTGTAGGATATATCATATATATCGCTATGCAAAGCAAAATTGTAGCTACCCTTTTTGAAAAATTTGATTCTACAACATCTTTTAGGTTTCTTTTCTTTCATTAATCACATTAAAGAAGTCCTGTCATTTAAGTCACCTAAACATCACAGATAAATACAACGTACACTTATGCCATCCGCATTCGCCTCGATGTCCCCTCGTGCACTGTTAGGTTAGGTAACTAATGGCAGAGCAGGGCAGGGCTAGCGCGGGTGTAAAACATAAGTAACGTCTATATAATATATCATATATACTATATACATTATTTATCACAGCACATCAAATGATCACATCACAGATATCGCAGCACAAGAAACATATGAAACAATGGATATACTAGGACGTCCGTGTTTTATTTTGAGCCTCTATAAAACACGGATTCCACGGTCGCGATGAATAGCCAAACCCATACCCCTAGACCCCTACGAGAGCGGCAAGCAACCCTACCAATTCTAGAGTTAGGAGACCCGGACTCGACTCCTCGAGTTGGTCTTCCACTGGACTCTAGAACCCGGTTACTTGTGCTCTCCTCCTTGGGTCTATCCTAGTGCGGAAAAGTAAATAATATACAAATGGTGACATCAACCTTATCCTGGAAGTGCCCCAATAAAAGAATATTACATACATTTAATTTTACATGAATGAAAATGAAAAACTCTCATCTCACATAAAACCCCCGGCTATTCAAAACGCGACGATCCAATATAACATATCCAGCAACACATAACATCACATGTCATCAACGTAAGTAAGTATGTATACACCGATCGTCGTTGATGTATAGCAACGAAAACCGGCAATACCACTACATACTACACTTACGGTCACAGAAAAGAAATTGTAAAACTACAATATTTGGAATCCACAATCACTTTAGACATCGTAAATCCGAAATATCACATATTTCGCATTTCATGCCCAACTATATGAATTCCACATATTGTATCACATTCCAGATAAACAGGCAGTATTAAACTTTCCGACCGGATTATCAAACACCCAAGATTTCCTAAATAGCTCAACACTTGAGCGGAGTTCAAAAATTCCAGAATCGATGCCACAGTACCAACGGTCCAGCCGTAGAAGGGTCAGGCTAACGCCTCACATGTGGCACGCCGTACTGCCCCAAACCCTAAAGTTCAAAAGGCAGTTCAAGACGGTCACATAATCGAGTTAAGGTTTGTTGTCTTCTAGAGGGTCCATCGCATTACTTGTACGTTTTTCCGAAAGATTTAAACCCGAGAGAAATTCAACACTTGAATGTTTTTCGTGCCGGGAAAAATTGAGTTAATGATATCCGTTCGAACATTTTAATACTTTCTAAATTATCCAGAATAACAAAACAAAATTAATTCTCCGATCGAATCGACGATTACAAAATAAACCCCAAAATACTCAACACTTGAGTCAGATTAAAAATACCCAGAAAATATCACTAACAGTTATGGGTATTAGAGTACAAAAATTGGGGAAAGATCTTTCCATACTGCCGCGGATCCGCGGCCCAACCATGCTAAGGCCGTGGTTCCGCGGTGGAATATACTGTTCATTCCCTCGTTTTTCACTGCAATCCTTATATTTCCCTGCTGAATTTTTTAGGTATTTTTAATTCAGAAAAATCACAGTTTTGAAAAAATGTCCAGAGAGGGGGTTAAATTGACGTTTCCGGGTTCGATCGGGGTTTTAACTTCGTTAACACATCGCCTAATGCTCTAGCTAGGCTCTGATACCACTGTTGGGTTATTAGGCACTCTAACATGGGTTAAGGAAGCATCAAACATACCCGATTAAAATTTTAGCCGTGCCTAACAACCCTAAACAAGATCTTTGCTAGAAAATTAGGGTTTCACATGCTAGTAAATCACATTTACCACTAAGTGAATACGAAATACAACCTTTGTAGATCGGTCCTTCACTTCATTAGCTCCTTGTTGAAGTCCCTTCGCTGCGATCGTGGTTCTCCCGGACTCTTGCATGTTTTCACGAGGCGAACGAAGCGTCCTTGCTTGAAGTCTTTGAGGCCAAAGATGATCTACGTCGAGGGAATATCAACTCAAGCTACTACTTCACTAACTAGAGAATTAGTGAAGCAAACACCCTATACTAAAGTGCTAGTCTAGTAGAGGATGGAAAAATAGGAAGTGGGTTCTTTTTAGAATTTTATTTCTCACAATCTTTCACTCTCATTTGAAAACCCTAGCAAGCTTTTCTTTTGCTCAAAGAAGAAGAAGATGAACAAAAGAAAAGATGAAGATAATGATCAAGTGAGTGAGCTAACCATGGGTGAGTGAGTATCATATACTAACTCATGTAGAGACATAATCATGGCTAATCTAAATGGTTAGGTTAACAAGAATCTAAAGTAAAGACAAAGCTAGTGGACTTTGTCAAAGCAAAGTAAGCTTCTACAAGCTTCATGCTTTTTCCAAATCTCCACTAATTTTGTAATTACCTTAAATAATCATAACCCACCATAATATATAGAATGGTGTATGTCTTACACACCTAAGTATGATGTATCATCAACCATGATACAAAAAGAAAACACATTTTAATATATATCACATATATATTAAAGTTGTGTACATGTGAGAAAAAACCCTAAGTGAACAAGTGTTAGTTAATGTAAATTAGCATATCTAATATACAATTATACACTAAATTATTAAATCAATACTTGACTTAATAATCCGGTCATATCTCATATAACCGACTAACAAACATTGTATCGACTTATCGAATCAACACTTGATTCGATAACCCGGCTATATCATATATAACCGACCGATATAAAAAGTCGCGAGAATAGAATACGGTATCACATACATGTATTATTCTCGGTTCCGCACATATCACATACGTGCTCCTATTTCGTTTTGCCTGAGCCAGTAAAACCTCTATGTAGGACTCTAAAGACTCATCAATACGCCATCAGTAGGTGATGATCACATCAAGCACCCACAAGCCGTCAGCGGTACTAGCTGGACGTAACGGCCACCCGGGTATTGAGCGATCAGAAGATCAGCAAGCAAGCCCGCTCCAACTCCTGTAAAAGCCTGCCGATAACACTTCCCGTACAGTCCGGTCTCCTCGTCTGATATGTCGTATATCAAGTCTAGGGGTGGTAATCGTCAGACCCCAATAACCGACAAGTCGTGTCGATGTGAGGCTCATAACGGGTCGAGAAACTACTGGTAACACTTACCAGTAAATCTCTAAATCAGCCCTGGCCAGGTACTTCCCTGTTATGGCCAATCGAGCACAGCGCAACATCAATCCCCAATACTGGGAGAGACGAAACCTCTCCTATCGCTCATCGCCTCCATGTGACTCGGGTCTGTACCCAAAAACCACCGTTTTGCATGCCCTCTTGGACGTGGTAAGGTGGAAATCAAAGCACAGTGGGAATCACACAAGATTCTATGACGATGTCAGGTCTACAGACTAACCTGCACAAGTGTCACCAGAGAACTGCCATCTGACATGAGGTATAATACCAACCGGGAGTTCTCGGCGAGTCCGTCCAGTGTACCCAGTCTCCACTGAGCACCCGTATACCATCTCTGATGTCAAACACCAATGGATATGGGATCATCCATCGCCCATCTCATGGGTCGAGAAGCGTATACGCTAGTCTACTCTGGTATATCGATGCCCTGTCTCGATACACCCACGACTAGGAACATTAAAGGATGTACTTATGGACTACTCTGTCCCCACTAGTATGATCTGCATCATAGTCCAGGTAGTCAAGTACACATCCTAAGGGCTTTATCAACATGTAGCTATAAGACAGTATCAAGAGACAAGTATACATGTTAAGATAAAGAGCAACCAGATAGCATACTATCATATCGAGCAAGAAAGTCCTCTCTATATATGTCCAAGTATCCAATATAATATACATCATCTGTAAAATACTGGCCTCTAGGGCATACATACAACTAACAATCTCCCACTTGCACTAGGGCCAGCTGCTGTAGTATCGCATACCTAGCATCCCGAAGAGTCTCTCAAACTGTATATGGGGAATGGCCTTGATGAGTGGATCCGCAGTGTTGTTCTTCGTGTCAACTCTCCTGACCTCGATCTCCCGGCGATCAACTATCTCCCGGATCAGGTGATACCGCCTCAGATATGCCTGGATCGCTGATGGGACCTGGGTTCCTTGGCCAAAGCCACCGCTCCATTGTTATCGCAATACAAAGGTATTGGATGCTCAATGGATGGAACCACTCCAAGTTCAGTTATGAACTTCTTGATCCAGACAGCCTCTTTGGCAGCATCGTTGGCAGCGATGTATTCAGCCTCCATCGTCGAGTCTGCCACGGTTTCCTGCTTGGAACACTTCTAGCTAACCGCCCCTCCGTTAAGGGTAAAGACAAATCCCGAGTACGACTTAGAGTCATCCTTATCACTCTGGAAGCTTGAATCGGTAAAGGACTCCACTTGGAGTTCTCCATTACCATACACCAAGAGCATCTCCTTAGTCCTTCGCAAGTACTTGAGAATGCTTTTCACAGCTGTCCAGTGACTCTCTCCAGGATCAGCTTGATACCAACTCACTACACTTAGTGAGTATGCTACATCGGGTCTGGTACATAGCATCGCATACATGATAGAGCTTACAGCCGAAGCATAGGGTATCCCTTGCATGCGAGCTCTCTCCAAATCAGTCTTGGGAGACATCTCTTTGGAGAGAGTGAGCCCTGAGATCGTGGGTAAAAACCCACGTTTGGACTCTTCCATACTAAACCTCTTTAGTATGGTGTCAATGTACCTGGATTGGGACAATCCCAATATCCTTTTAGATCTATCTCTATAGATCATAATTCCCAGTATGCAGGAGGCATCACCTAGATCTTTCATTGAGAATCTTTGTGATAAGAAGAGCTTGACCGATTGCAGCAAAGGAATGTCATTTCCTATCAAGAGTATGTCGTCCACGTACAATACGAGGATGACAACGTTACTCTCTACCACCTTCTTGTAGATACAAGGTTCATCTACGTTTTTGACGAAATCAAACTCTTTGATAACGACGTCAAAGCAGATGTTCCAACTCCGCGATACTTGCTTTAATCCATAAATGGATTTAAGCAGCTTGCACACCTTCCCGCTGCTCCCACTATCTACGAAGCCCTCTGGCTGAGTCATGTACACGCACTCTTCTGAATCACCGTTTAGAAAGGCGATCTTAATATCCATTTGCCAGATTTCGTAGTCATGATATGCAGCGATGGCAAGCATGATCCGGATGGATTTAAGCATAGCCACTGGAGAAAAGGTTTCGTCATAGTCCACACCTGGTCTTTGATGAAAACCCTTTGCAACAAGTCTAGCTTTGAAAGTCTCCACTTTCCCAACTACACCAAGTTTTTTCTTGAAGATCCACTTGCACCCAATGGGTTTTACCCCTTCAGGAGCAACTTCCAAAGTCCATACTTTGTTGGTGTACATGGATTCCATCTCGGACCACATTGCATCCAGCCATTTCACTGAGTCTCCACTCGTGATGGCCTGCTCGAAGCTAGTTGGGTCATCATCAGCCATGATGCAATCCTCACTTCCACCATCCATGAGAAAACCGTAGTATCTCTCAGGTGGGTGAGGAACCCTACTAGATCGGCGGAGTGGCTGGGGTTCATCGGGAACTACCGAATCCTCAGGTTCTACCAAATCTTCTGTTGTGGTTTGTACAGCCGGAACCTCTTCCAGTTCTACCTCAGAGCCACTAATCTCTTTTGCAAGAAATTCCTGTTCTAAAAAGGTGGCGTGTTGAGCAACAAACACCCTTTGTTCCTCACTGTGGTAGAAGATATACCCTCGCGAATGCTTGGGATATCCAACAAACTTACACAAAACAGACCTTGTCTCGAGTTTGTCCGGTTTTTGTCTTTTGACATAGGCCGGGCAACCCCATATCTTAATAGATATGGTCTCTTCCCCTCCCATATCTCATATGGGGTGGTAGGCACAGATTTGGTAGGAACCCTATTCAGTAGGTATGCTGCTGTCTCCAGTGCATATCCCCAGAAGGAAATAGGTAACTCAGCTATACTCATCATAGAGCGCACCATATCTAATAGGGTGCGGTTCCTCCGTTCCGATACACTGTTGTGCTGTGGTGTATATGGAGGAGTTAGCTGAGAGTGAATCCCATTCTCTTTTAGGAAGTCCAGGAATTCATTGCTCAAGTATTCACCTCCTCGATCAGATCGAAGGATTTTAATACTTTTCCCGGTTTGGTTCTTGACTTCTTGTTTATATTCTCTAAATTTCTCAAAAGCTTCTGATTTGTGTTTCATCAGGAACACATATCCGAATCTAGAGAGATCGTCAGTGAATGTAATGAAGTACGAAGAACCATCCCTGGCATGTGTAGACATGGGACCGCATACATCACTATGTATCAGTCTCAAGAGTTCGGTAACTCTTTCTCCGTGTCCCGTAAACGGAGTTTTGGTCATCTTGACTTTGAGACATGACTGGAAAGTGTCATAAGATGAAAATTCGAATGGTTTCAAATATCCATCCTTATGTAACTTAGCTAGTAGTGTCGCATGGATGTGACCCAGTCTACAATGCCACAAGAAAGATTCGTTCAGTTCTGAACTCTTCCTCTTGTGTGTGTTTGTTATGCTCAGAACTGTTGATTGATTTAGAACATAAATGCTATTGCACAACGTGTCTGATCCAACCAACTTTTGGTTAAGGAAAATGTTCATAACATTATCCTGTAATACAAAATTATATCCCTCTTTACTCAACAAAGAAACCGATATAATGTTGCATATCAGGTTCGGCATGAAATAGCATTCGTTCAGAATCAATGTATTACCAGTTGGCAATACAAGGTGATATTCCCCGACGGTTTTAGCTGCAACAATTGCACCATTTCCAACCCTTATGTCTTTATCACCTTCTCCAAGTTCTCTACCTTTCCTAAGCCCATGTAACTGATTACATATATGGGATCCTGACCCGGTATCTAATACCCAGGACGTAGAGCAAATGGAGAAACAGTTCTCTGTAACGAACACACCCGAAGAAAATGCATCAACATGTACTTTCTTCACACGGGTGGCATGGGAATCCTGGTATTCCCCTATATCCTGTTCAGTCCTATAACTCTTATAAGAAAGAACGGAACCAACGTTCCTCAGCACAGTATAACATCCGGGTTCGGTCAATACATCCATATTATTATCTTTATTAAGGCATGATATGGTCGCTACCTGGAGAGAGAAAGAAGAAAACACTTTAGCGTATGCTCTTGCAAGATCAGATTGGTTATTATTTTATCTAATCAGGATGGCTCCCACTGTTTTTATCAAATCTTCCTTCAAACCCTAAAAGGAAAGACTAGCCGGGATTAATTACACCCTACAACTTCGCCAATCTTTCAGCCAGGCCAGTGTCGGTACTTTGAGGGAGGTTCCCCGTGCTTTCGCACGGACCTAAGTAAAATAAACCTCGTTTTCCCAGAGGCGTAACCCCGTTGACACCTTTCTAGACACCTACTTGATCGGCTAATTGTCCTGTGTAAAACTCTCCCAGGAGTAACAATTACTCGCAGTGGGTATCGGGATCCAACTATCTCATAGAAGGTATGCAATCTCATTGCAAATTTCAACACTTGAAATTCCCGATAATATTTTGCCCCAAGCATCCCATGACCTTGACGGAGGTCAACAAACCACAGGGTGCAAGTCAAGTTCAACCCGTCATTTCCTGATTGAATCAAACCCACCCGCACGACCCTTGACGGAGGTCAACAAGGTCGTACGACTACCCTAATCCAATCTGCATCATATGCATAAGCAGATAAATACTAGTTAGTTACCACACACTACGCCTTGACGGAGGTCAACAAACGTAGCACGAATACTAAGTAGGACTTATCTGAAATGACGGAGGGCTACGACAGGTTATTCTGAAAACCTATTGCGTAATGAACTTGATATCGTTGTAGAATCGAGTGAATTTTGAAATGGAGTGATTTTGAGGCTTTCATTAGTTTTGCTAAAGAGGTCACTCCCGGTGAAGAGATCTCGGCTCTTTCCTCATCGAATAAGGTGCAAGACATATCATATATATCACTATGCAACGCAAAAACTCCAAAAGCAATCAAAAACAAACCGAGTGTTGTAGCATCTGCCAGTTTTGCTAAAGAGGTCACTCCCGGTGAAGGGATCTCGGCTCTTTCCTCATCGAATAAGGTGCATGATATATCATATATATCGCTATGCAAAGCAAAACTGTAGCTACCCTTTTTGAAAAATTTGATTCTACAACATCTTTTAGGTTTCTTTTCTTTCATTAATCACATTAATGAAGTCCCATCATTTAAGTCACCTAAACATCACAGATAAATACGACGTACACTTATGCCATCCGCATTCGCCTCGATGTCCCCTCGTGCACTGTTTGGTTAGGTAACTAATGGCAGAGCAGGGAAGGGCTAGCGTGGGTGTAAAACATAAGTAACGTCTATATAATATATCATATATACTATATACTATTTATCACAGCACATCAAATGATCACATCACAGATATCGCAGCAGAAGAAACATATGAAACATTGGATATATTATGACGTCCATATTTTATTTTGAGCCTCTATAAAACACGGATTCCACGGTCGCGATGAATAGCCAAACCCACACCCCTAGACCCCTACGGAGCGGCAAGCAACCCTACCAATTCTAGAGTTAGGAGACCCGGACTCGACTCCTCGAGTTGGTATCCCACTGGACTCGAGAACCCGGTTACTTGTGCTCTCCTCCTTGGGTCTATCCTAGTGCGGAAAAGTAAATAATATACAAATGGTGACATCAACCACATCCCGGAAGTGCGCCAATAAAAGAATATTACATACATTTAATTTTACATGAATGAAAATGAAAAACTCTCATCTCACATAAAACCCCCGGCTATTCAAAACGCGACGATCCAATATAATATATCCAGCAACACATAACATCACATGTCATCAACGTAAGTAAGTATGCATACACCGATCGTCGTTGATGTATAGCAACGAAAACCGGCAATACCATTACATACTACACTTACGGTCACAGAAAAGAAATTGTAAAATTACAATATTTGGAATCCACAATCACTTTAGACATCGTAAATCCGAAATATCACATACTTCGGATTTCATGCCCAACTATATGAGTTCCACATATTGTATCACATTCCAGATAAACAGGCAGTATTAAACTTTCCGACCGGATTATCAAACACCCAAGATTTCCTAAATAGCTCAACACTTGAGCGGAGTTCAAAAATTCCAGAATCGATGCCACAGTACCAACGGTCCAGCCGTAGAAGGGTCAAGCCAACGCCTCACATGTGGCACGCCGTATGCCTCAAACCCTAAGGTTCAAAAGGCAGTTCAAGACGGTCATATAATCGAGTTAAGGTTTGTTGTCTTCTAGAGGGTCCATCGCATTACTTGCACTTTTTTCAGAAAGATTTAATCCCGAGAAAAATTCAACACTTGAATGTTTTTCGTGCCGGGAAAAATTGAGTTAATGATATCCGTTCGAACATTTTAATACTTTCTAAATTATCCGGAATAACAAAACAAAATTAAATTCTCCGATCGAATCGACGATTACAAAATAAACTCCAAAATACTCAACACTTGAGTCAGATTAAAAATACCCAAAAAATATTACTAACAGTTATGGGTATTACAGTACAAAAATTGGGGAATTATCCTTCCATACTGTCGTGGATCCGTGGCCCAAGCATGCTAAGGCCGCGGTTCCGCGGTGGAATATACTGTTCATTCCCTCGTTCATTCCCTAGAGGTTTAACGGCTTGTTGCACATGCTCAGTGCAATCGCGTTTCCCTGCGAAAGTGCGGTTAGGTTAGATTTTTATCGAGAATAAATAAAATAATAAGTTTGCTCGAGGACGAGCAAAAGATAAGTTTGGGGGTATTTGTTCATAACATAATATTGCATTTTGTATTCCCCATTCTTACGCATTTTAGAATAAAAACAGGTGCTTTTGACCCATGTCTGCTACATGTTACAGGTTACAGGTTCTTGGAGCGAAAACAGTGAAAAAGACAAAAGACAACACAAAAAGGGACTTTTGACAAACAAATAGAAGGATTCTAGTCAAGCCTAGATGAAGAACAATTCACAATCAACAAGGCAGAGGAAGGTCCAAAATGTAAACGGTTAAAAGACCGCTACAAGTTTTCACTGAAAAAATCTGGAGAAGAATCAGAAGCCAAACAGAGAAATAAACTGAACAAATAACAAGACCAAATAACCATGATGCAGCCCAGAAAAAATCATGAAGTGAACTCCTCAAAGGGCTGCGGAACCGCGGCCGTTTAAAGCCCACATGCGCAGAAAATTTTACCATAATTCTTTGGCGGCTTTGGAAAGATTTTCTATGGGTATATTTGTAATTTTAGACATGCGGGTCAATTGTAAAACCTAGGGTTTCTATGTCCTATAAATAGAACCCAAAGCCTTGTATTTTCTTATGCCTCTATTCATGAATAAAATTCTGTTTTCTTGAAGTTAGAGCGCATCAAAAGTAAGTAGGTTATTTTCCTTGCCCTAGTTATAGTTTTTCATATCTGCCCTAGGTAAATTACTTTTTTGCCTTACTTTAATTTAGTTTAGTTTTTATTAACTTGCAATAGATGTTTTCTCTCTTTAATAAAATCTTGTCTTTCTTCATCCCCTCAATGAGCGAGTAGTTTCCTCGCTTGTTAGGGTTATGAATAGGGAAGGATTTGAGAGATGAAGATCTCTCATCTCTTTTCGTTGCCAATATTTTATGAATATTAGAACTCCATGCATACCTTCTTATTCCGCTCCCTACGGCACTCTACCCTCGAGGTAGCGGTGATTCCGTAGTCTAAAGGCCCGGATTTTAAGGTTTTCTATGGAGGTTCGGGTAAAGATTAAGAAAGGAAGGACAAGAATCTAGAGGGAGAATCAATCTTCCCAATCATCCTAATCCCCTTTGTTAAGATTTACCATAACACTAATATGATATATTTAATTAATGGCAATGGATAGAGATGTTGATCTTTGTTTACCAAATTTTCCCTAAACCTAATCCTAGCAAGTTTCTAATCCTAGTATCATACAACTTCAAATTTTTAGGTTTATTTATAAGACTCAACATCATCTGGAATTAACTCGTAAGAACTTAAAGGAGATTTACACATCCCTGTGGACCGACCCGTATTCACCGGCTAGCTTCATGCGACGCCGTTCTTGATTGCGGTAAATATTTTTGATCGATAAAACCTCTGTAAATCAAATGGCGCCGTTGCCGGGGATGGCGTAAAATTTTCTTTTTGTAATTTCGGGTTAATACAAAATATAAAAAAAAATCATAAAAATCTATAAAAAAAAACCAAAAATAAAAAAAATTCTATCATCTTTTATTGTTTGAAGGGTTTTCTTTGTGAATCTTTGCAGGTTTGACGGATCTGAAACAACACAGAAGGCAAAACAGAAAAAGACATATAAAAACAGGAGGAGATTGAAAGTACAGAGCAGCTGAAAAAATTTGGAGACTCAAAGCCCCCATACAACCGCGTTTCCACGGCAAATACATGGTCAAAACCGCGGTTCCGCGGTCTTCTGGAGTCTTCTTTGCGCGAAATTTGCTCGGTTTGCTTACTCATTCTCTCCTCTGCAAATCCCCATATATCTTTTGCCAAATCTTCTGCAAGATTCTTTGCGCTAAAAATCTTCTTCCCCCTTCCAATAATTGATTTTCTGCAAGATTCTTTGCGCCGCGCTAAATAGCAAATTGATTGCAAGTGATTTACTGCTTTGCATACTTTAATCTGACTTTAAGGGGCTATTGACCAATTCAGATTGGGTGGGGATTTCATCACCTTTCCCAGGACCCCAAAAATCACTTAAAGCATTTGCATTGACCACTTTTAATTAAAAAATATTAGACTCAGCCCTAAGGACGTCGAGCTCAATAGGACAGAGGACTAGTATAGGCATCGGCCGTTTATCCTAACCTGTCTTTGCGGTGCCTAGGAAAGTGTGTCAAGGCTAGTGGTTTTTAATTAGGCCCACAGTGTGGTTCCTTCCCACTTACCTGGCACTTACCTGGCCGCAACTGACGGTGAAGAGGCGGTCTGAGATCCTATCTCTAGCCCTTTAGAACAGTTAGGAGCTGTCTAGCTGACCTAGGTGACCCTAGATCTAGGCCTGATTGTGCATGTGTGGTTAATTGCAATTGTGTCACAAGTCTCTTTTCAAAAATCTTTTTGCAAAAGCACACATAAAAATAAAAGGATAAAAATCTTTTCAAAACTTGCAACTTGTCGCTAAAGAATCTTTGCACTCACTTACACCACTTCTTCTCATTGACGTTTTCTTACCTCCACATTCTGTCTTTCATCTTTCGACTACACTAACCCTTTTAGTGTATGTCCGGTTGGACTAGGGACCCTAGCGCCCGATTAGTCCGTGTTTCGTTGGTACCGACCGACGAACCTTTCGACTCCGAAGTCGAAATCTTGTTTACTTCTTCACTTTCACCATCATATTCTTCTTCCGAAGGTATGTCGGGATACGATCCTAACAACACCTTACCGACGGGAAGGATTCCACCTCCGTTAGGTGCGAATAACCCGAATCTCCCACCTGTTGAAGCGCCCGCACGAGTCGCGCTCCAGAATCTTTTCTACCCCGTCCGCACCGCCCTTCCTACTTGTCTTTCCCTCCCACCGGCAAATGGGGACAATTTTGAGATCAAACCCCACTTCATCAATATGCTGCCTAAGTTTCATGGTTTGGAATCCGAAGATGCATATATCTTTATCAACAAATTCCAAAACGTTTGCGTCATGATGAAAACTACCCAATTAAGTGATGACGCTATAAGGCTACGGGTCATTCCTTTCAGCTTATGTGACCTAGCCGAGAAGTGGCTATACAGCACCGCATCACATTCAATTAGAAATTGGGACGAGTTTGTGAAAGCTTTTCTTAAAAAGTTCTATCCTCTTCACAAAACTGCTAAAATCCGTAATGAGATTATACAATTTACACAGCTTCCTTCCGAACCATTTTGGAAATGTTTTGAAAGATTCAAAGACCTACTCGTTCAATGCCCTCACCATGGGATCGAAAGTTGGCAACTTTGCCAAACATTATACGAGGGATTGAACCCGGCAACGAAGCAGTTGCTAGAAACCATTAGTCAAGGTCACTTTCTATCCAAGTCTAGTGAGGAAGCGTGGCAGTTTCTTGAGGATCTTAGTGAACAAACAATTCAGTGGGAGAGCACCAAGACTACATCATCATCTTCTTCTATTGGTCAACCTAGGGCAGGCATACATCAAGTAGAGATGTCAATTGCTATGAAGGCCGAGGTGGCCGCTCTTACGAAAAAGCTAGAAGCGCTTGAGACCAAAATCTCAGCACCTTCTCCTACCCCGGTTGTGCCTCCATGAACTGTTTGTGCTTGTTGTTCGGATCCATCACATCTCACCGAAGAGTGTCCTTACACTGCATCTACTCAAGGACAGGATCAAGTCAATGTTTCCTTTCAGCAACGACAAAGAAACGATCCATACTCTTCAACATACAATCCGGGTTGGAAGAGCCACCCAAATTTCGCTGGAACCAAAATCAACAAGTCCAAGGAAACAACAATTTTCAAAGGGCTCCTCCTCCACAACAACAAGCACCTCCACAAACTCAATTTCAGCAACCTCTCCAACAGCAACCTTACCTTAATCAGATGAACAATTTTGTTCCCCCTCAAAGTGCTGTTAGCTCGCTCGAAAGAAGTCTAGAAGCATTCCTAAAGCAATCTGCACAGTCCACAGCTAGGATAGAGACTTCTGTTCAATCTTTGGTGCAAAACAGTGCCTCACACGATCAAAGCATTAAAGCTATTGAGGCACAAATTGCACAACTCAACGCAGCATTGAAAGAGCGAGAGAAAGGAAAGCTTCCGTCTCAACCACTCCCAAATACTGGTCACGCACATGTTGCACATGAACAGCAGAATCATAACGTGAATGCTGTGACCACGTTGAGATCCAAAAAAGTGCTGCAAAATAATGTGGGCATTAACCATGACACCCCTGCCGGTGGTTCTTCATCTTCTTCATCTTCTTCTTCTTCTTCTTCGTTAGAGCCTATTCTCCATCCTTCACATGGCTCTACTTCTTCTAGCTCGAACGGACCCTCTTCTCACAACACGAACACATCTACACGGGGTTCCGTTCCAACTCAACAATCTGATCCGCAAAACTTGGACTCAACGACTTTTCAAAATGTTCCTTTTCCAAATCGGTTGAGATCTAATAAACCAACTCCGCAGATGGAGAAGAATGTAGAGTTGTTCAAACAGGTTAGCATAAATATCCCTCTTTTGGATGCAATCCAACAAGTTCCTTCATATGCAAAAATCTTAAAGGACTTATGCACCAAAAAGAGGAAGTCACAAGTACCAAAGAAAGTTTTTGTGGCTAGTGCTGTTAGTGATGCTCTTGTCAATTCTTTACCCCCAAAGCACAAGGACCCCGGTTGTCCTACTATTTCGATCACAATTGGGAACAAGACCATCAATAGAGCACTATTAAACCTTGGTGCTAGTGTCAATCTGCTACCTTATTCGGTGTACGAACAGTTAGGCGTTGGAGAGCTTAAGCCCACTCATTGCACTCTCTAAATGGCCGACCGATCAATCACCCACCCTAGGGGAGAGTTGGAGGATGTGTTAATTAGAGTAGGGGATTTCATTTTCCCCGTTGACTTTATTGTTATGGATACACAACCTGTCGCTAACCCCCGTAATCAAATTCCGGTGATACTTGGTCGACCATTCCTCGCGACTTCTAACGCAGTAATCAACTGTCGTAATGGTTCAATGAATTTATCTTTTGGCAATATGACATTTGAACTCAACATTTTCAAGTTAGGAAGTCAGCCTTGCGAGCCTAATTCTAGCGTACTTGATGTTTGCTCGATCAATGAGATCGTGGAGGAGGACTGTGAGTTCGAAAATTTTACGTTTGATCACAGCAATGTTGACGCCACTAGTGCGTTCCTCCTAGAATCCAACACAGCTTTCACAACGGACAAAGATTATGAGTGTTTCACCTTTGTTGACGATCTTGAAGACTCTCCACCCGAGTTTGAGTCTTTTGTTTTTTCGGATGAGTTAGTTGAACCATCCGACTCGGTAGCGTACACTCGATTTGAACCTTTGATGGAATCCTTCGAGTTTGGAACAGTTACTCCATTGTTACCATCTATTGTTTCACCACCTAAACTCGAACTAAAGCTTTTGCCGTCGCACCTAAAATATGCTTATCTAGGTGAAAATGAGACCTTACTCGTTATCATATCGTCCTCTCTAGCTCTTGAGCAAGAGAAGGCTCTTTTAACGGTCTTACACAATAATCGGCAAGCTTTCGGCTGGTCTATGGCGGACATCAAGGGGATTAGTCCCCTCATAGTTGAACATCACATACACTTGATGGATGATGCCAAGCCGGTAAGGGATCCACAAAGACGCCTCAACCCCATTATGAAAGAGGCGGTCAAGAAGGAGATTGTTAAGTGTCTTGATAGCGGTATCATTTACCCTATCTCGGATAGCCAATGGGTTAGCCCCATTCATGTCGTGCCAAAGAAATCGGGCATCACGGTCATTACCAATGAGGCAAATGAGTTAATTCCTACTCGCACCCAAACTGGGTGGCGAGTTTGCATCGACTACCGAAAACTCAATGCCGCGACAAGGAAGGACCACTTTCCTTTGCCTTTCATTGACCAAATGCTAGAACGATTGGCAGGGCATGAGTTCTACTGTTTTCTAGATGGCTATTCCGGTTATAACCAAGTCCCCATAGCCAAAGAGGATCAAGACAAGACCACATTTACTTGTCCCTTTGGCACTTTTGCTTATCGTCGCATGCCCTTTGGGTTATGCAATGCACCCGCTACATTTCAGCGGTGTATGATGGGGATCTTTTTTGACATGGTGGAGAAGTTTTTGGAAATTTTTATGGATGATTTCTCCATTTTTGGTGACTCCTTCGACGAGTGTTTACGACATCTTGACGCAGTTCTTACCCGCTGTAGGGAAAAGAACCTAACTTTGAATTGGGAGAAATGCCACTTTATGGTACGAGAAGGCATTGTCTTAGGACATGCCATCTCGCAAAACGGCATAGAGGTTGATAGAGCCAAAATTGAAGTCATTTCTAATCTTCCTCCTCCTAAATGCGTCAAAGATATCCGAGCTTTTCTTGGCCATGCCGGTTTTTATAGACGGTTCATCAAGGACTTTAGCAAGATTGCTAGACCCTTGACTCTCTTATTGGCCAAGGACACCACTTTTGTTTTCGACTCAACTTGCATGGAAGCTTTCGAGTCTTTGAAACACTCACTCATTTCTGCACCCATCCTTTCATCTCCAGACAGGTCGCACCCTTTCGAAATTATGTGTGACGCATCAGATTTTGCCATTGGTGCTGTTCTTGGACAGCACATTAACAAGATGCCGCACGTAATTTACTACGCTAGCCGAACATTAAATGAGGCCCAACTAAACTACACAACAACAGAAAAAGAGTTTTTAGCGGTTGTGTTTGCACTTGAAAAATTTCAGCCTTATTTAATCGGCTCACCAGTTATAGTATACACGGATCATTCAGCTCTTCGCCACCTTTTTGCGAAGAAGGATGCTAAATCTAGGCTAATACGTTGGATCCTTTTGCTGCAAGAATTTGACCTTGTTATAAGGGACAAAAAAGGATGTGAAAACGTAGTGGCCGATCACCTTTCACGACTTCCTTCTTCGCCTACTCTTGAACTTCCTATCACTGATGTTTTTCCTGATGAGCAACTCTTGACCGTTTCTTGCGAACCATGGTTCGCCGATATTGTAAACTACTTAGCCACCGGCTTGATACCGAAAGATTGGTCGACATAAGATAAACTTCGATTCTTGTCCCAAGTAAAGCATTTTTACTGGGATGAACCTTATCTTTTTAAATACTGTTCCGACCAAATCATTCGTCGGTGTGTACCAGAAAATGAGGTTAAGAGTGTGCTGTCTTTTTGCCACGATCAAGCATGTGGCGGGCACTTTGGCCCAAAGAAGACAGCCGAGAAAGTTTTGCAGTGTGGTTTCTATTGGCCACGACTCTTCAAAGATGAATTCGAATACTGCAAGACTTGCTCCCGGTGCCAACACTTGGGCCGGATATCGCGGAGAAACGAAATGCCGCTCCAACCAATTTTGGTTGTAGACATTTTTGATGTTTGGGGTATAGACTTCATAGGACCATTTCCTAACTCTTTTGGAAATGTGTATATTCTTTTGGCTGTTGACTATGTTTCAAAATGGGTCGAGGCTGTGCCTAGTCGAACGAATGACAACAAGGTTGTCGTTCGGTTTCTAAAAGAACACATCTTTTCTCGATTTAGGCACCCTCGCGCAATAATAAGTGATAATGGTTCTCACTTTTGCAATAGGACTTTTGAGTCCTTAATGCGCAAATACTCTATCACCCATAAGCTGTCAACGCCATACCATCCCCAAACATGTGGGCAAGCCGAGGTCTCGAATCGGCAAATTAAGCAAATCTTGGAGAAAACGGTTTCTAAAAACCGTAAAGATTGGTCACTAAAATTGATCGATGCACTATGGGCTTTCCGTACTGCATACAAGACCGATCTTGGCATGTCTCCATACCGGCTTGTTTACGGGAAGGCTTGCCACCTCCCAGTAGAAATTGAGTACAAGGCATTTTGGGCCATCAAAGAGCTGAATCTATCTTTAGGAGATGCGGGCAGCAACCGAAAGCTGCAGTTAAATGAACTAGAAGAGCCGCGGGATGAGGCATATATAATGCCGTGATTGCTAAGAACCGAGCTAAGGTATTTCATGATAAAAACCTTTCGCGAAAGACATTTAAACCTGGTCAACAGGTTTTATTTTATGATACTCGGTTACATTTTCATCCCGGCAAGCTCCGTTCTAGGTGGAAGGGACCTTTTGTAGTCCGCACCGTTTATCCGCACGGTGCGGTTGATCTTGAGAACCCGGAGGACGGTACGCTTTTTAAAGTAAATGGGCATCGACTGAAACCGTTCCTCACAGCGGACCCTTCGGAGGAGCTCCTGTTCTTGCAGGAGCCGATTTACTCTGAGTGATTTTCCTCCACTTTCACCCCCAAATTTCCTTTTCCAAAACATTATTTCAAATAAGTTTGGGGGTGTGTATATAATTTGTAAATATATAATCCCAAAATACCATAAAAAAAAAATATATTTTTGGACCTAATTGCAAATTTTCAGAATTAAGAGCTGACATTTTTTTAATTTGCAAATAAAATCCTCATTTTTGAGGTTGTTTTCTTCAAATAACCCTCTTTCCCCTCTATTTAAAGAGACCCGAGCCTCCTGTCCTCATAACCCTAATATTTTCTCTCCCAAAAACCCTAGCCGCTGCCACCGACCTGCTCCAGAAAAATCTCGCCGTGCCGCCGCCAATCCGCCGCGATCCCGCCGCGGTAGCCTCCTTACGCCGCGCTTCCGCCGCCGTCTGGTGTCGTCGCCCCCTGAAATTTTCAGGGGAGGTAAATCTGTCATATTACTCTATGTTTTTAGCATACTTTTTCTGAAAAAATATATATGGCACATAAAATGCAATTTGAGAGAGATTTTACCCCAGTTTTCATGCACGAAGTGTACGGTAGCTATTTTGCACATGAAATAGAGCAAAGGGGCTGGAATTTCCTGACCTATAATCACCCTTTTGCATTTGCTATACCTGAACTAGTTACCCTGTTTTATGAATCAATGGAGGATAATAGTCTAGACGACTTAGGCTACATTAAAATAAATTGGGGAGATCGCGTAATTCATATTGATAGGGATATGATCCACGAAGTCACACTCATATCTCGTGTGCCCGCACATGACCACCCCTTACACTTTGAGGATTATATGCCCTTGATGGGGAATGACTGTGCTAGAGAGCCGCGTAAAGGTATCCAAGCACGGACCCTTTTCGCGAACGTTTTTACTGTGTGCCGGTGGGCACAAAACAACATCTTTGGCAGTTCGCACAACACGACTTTTTTCACCCCCTCATTACATGTCGTACACACACTAATGACGAAAAATCCACGGTTCGACATGTGCACTGTATTGCTCCAGTCTATAGGTGCGGGGAAAAGGGGTACCATCTACCCATGTCCCATGCTAGTTACCCAACTCTGCCGATATTTCCTCCCCGTCGAGGAATTTGATTCATACATGATAGACGGTGTTCCGGTTCGACCACTCGTTGAGGGCGTTACTTCGTCCTACTCTAGACTTACTGATATTTGGTCATGAACGGAACCGGC
Source organism: Agapanthus africanus (assembly GCA_030015575.1). Classification (NCBI taxonomy): domain Eukaryota; kingdom Viridiplantae; phylum Streptophyta; class Magnoliopsida; order Asparagales; family Amaryllidaceae; genus Agapanthus; species Agapanthus africanus. Next base: position 214,837,654 of record CM057349.1, read on the forward strand.
AGAGAATATTCCCGCACGCACCCCTAGCTCTAGCTCGACATCGAGCGGGGAAGAACTGACCCCTCAGGAGCATGCACGATTGATGCGGAGAACGGTAAGAAGAATTGATTCTTTGAGGAATGAGTTTCGGGCGACAGCACGAGATCACGACCGTCGGTTGACGGAAATTGAGAGGGGTATTTAAACCCTTTTGGCTAGAGGGGAACGATTACGTTCACGCTCACGAGCGCGACGTGGGGCCGGGCAGTGAGGGCACTGCTTTGCTCAAGTTTGGGGGAGAGGGTAGTGTATATAGTTATCTTTTGCATTGCATATTGTATATATTTTCCTTTTCCTTTTGCATATTTAATTTCTGCATTGCATCTTTATATAAAAAAATCATAAAAATTTGAAAAATTTGAAAAAAAAAATTAGAAAAAGAAAAACCCATAAAAATTGAAAATTTTCAAAAATTATAAAAATTAATGTATTCAATTTTGGTTAATTGACTTGAGTTTGATAAATAGGTTAACTGGCTAGGAAAAACTAGATCTTAGACTTAGCAAATTAAAAACCCTAAAAATAACCTTCTTTAGAGTTTAACGGTAGAAAGTATATGTCTTTGTAGGTTATTTAGAAATAGGCAAATGTTGGGTTCACTTCTTGGGCAAAGTCGAAACGAAGGAAAAGTATTAAAACTTTTATTAGAATATAAGTTTGAAAAATAATTCCTAGCTTGAGTCTAGATTCTGAAAACATGTACCCTACAAAATGCACAATCACGTACCTTGAAACTTGGAATAGTAGAAGAGACCTTGAAATGCTCTTGTCTAAAGTCCTTAGTACAATGAAAATAAAAGAAAAAAAGTGAATAAAGAAAAAAATGGACACTGGTTTTTGTGATTACTTAAGGCTGTAAAAATAGAAAAATATTTAGCGAGGGTGCTTCATCACCTAGTGCCTTAGACCAACTGGTTTGGGAGTCACTGCTAAAAGCCTTGGGTGTTGCAAAACTAGGAAGTACGCTTTAAAGTGCTAACGCATCTTGTAATCGGTTGTTGGTACCTCAGGAAGTATTAACGGTCGCATGAAGGATGTGTAAGCGAAATTCAAGTAAAAATTCACAAATTAATAAGTGCTTTGGACAATGGACGAGAGTACGATTGCTTGATTTGAATTTCCAAGTGTAGGGGTGATATTTACACACACGTGGGGATATGTGATTGGAGTTTAGATAAGAGAGAGGAATGAAGAATAGAACTTGTATCTTTAGTAGAGTTGATAGAAATTCCTAAGTGGAGATGGAACCCTAGAAGGAAAACTTAAGAGATGCCGAAAGCTAAGTAAGTCTATAGAACATATATAATCTTAAGTTAAATAATGAGGAAGTGTGAAGAATATGGGTAGATAATTTGCGGGTCGACGATAATAGAATTCCTTGTTAGAAAACCTAATTAGAAAACAAAAGTCGAAAAGCCAAATTGATAGGATTTTATGGGTGTAATCCGCTGAAAACCCTCAGGAGACAACACTCCTCCTACTAGGGACACCTAGAGGTTTAACGGCTTGTTGCACATGCTCAGTGTAATCGCGTTTCCCTGCGAAAGTGCGGTTAGGTTAGATTTTTATCGAGAATAAATAAAATAATAAGTTTGCTCGAGGACGAGCAAAAGATAAGTTTGGGGGTATTTGTTCATAACATAATATTGCATTTTGTATTCCCCATTCTTACGTATTTTAGAATAAAAACAGGTGCTTTTGACCCATGTCTGCTACATGTTACAGGTTACAGGTTCTTAGAGCGAAAACAGTGAAAAAGACAAAAGACGACACAAAAAGGGACTTTTGACCAACAAATAGAAGGATTCTAGTCAAGCCTAGACGAAGAACAGTTCACAATCAACAAGGCAGAGCAAGTCCAAAATGTAAACGGTTAAAAGACCGCTACAAGTTTTCACTGAAAAAATCTGGAGAAGAATCAGAAGCCAAACAGAGAAATAAACTGAAGAAATAATAAGACCAAATAACCATGATGCAGCCCAGAAAAAATCATGAAGTGAACTCCTCAAAGGGCCGCGGAACCGCGGCTCAAGGCCTACCCATGCCGCGGTTCCGCGGCCGTTTAAAGCCCTCATGCGCAGAAAATTTTACCATAATTCTTTGGCGACTTTGGAAAGGTTTTCTATGGGTATATTTGTAATTTTAGACATGCGGGTCAATTGTAAATGTTAGTCTATATGCCCTAGAGGCCATTACTGTATCATACTAGTTTGTATATTACTTGATGGAAGCTTGGGATATTCACAGTTGTATATACAATCTTGCTCGAAATGGTAGTATGCTACTTGGTTTGTCTCTGCTTTAATATGTGCATGTGTTTCTTTTAGCATATCGCTGATATACATATTAGTAGAGCCCTTAAGATCTTTGCTTGATTACCAGCGTTGTGATGGCGCTCACACTCATGGGAGCTGGGTGATCTATAAGCACATCCTTATACAGGTCCCTAGTCGTTGGACTATCGAGACAGGGCATCGATACTCCGGAGTAGACTAGCGTATGCGTTTCTCATCCCAGCGTGGGAGACGGTCTGTCCCACAGCCGTCAGTACGTCGTACTTGAGATAGTATGCGGGTGCTCGTTAGGTTACGAGTACACTGGACAGGACTCGTCGGGAACTGTTGGTTGGTATTATACCTATCGTCAGTTATTAGTTCCCAGGTGATATGAGTACAGCTTAGTCCGCTGACTTGACACTGTCACTTCGCCTCGAGTGTGTTCCCACTGCACTTTGATTACTACCCTACCACGGCTCAAAGGAGTCGTGCAAACAGGTAGTTTTTGGGTGCAGTCCCGAAGCACTTGGAGGCAGTGACGGTTAGACAGGATTCGTCTCTCCCGGTATTGGGGGTTGACATCGCGCTGTGTCCAGGAGAGCCATTACACGAGTAGTCCCTGGCCAGGGCAAGCGAGATATACTGGTAGGTTTCCAGTGTTATCTCAGGGTGTTCTGGGCTACACTCCGACACGACTTGTACCGCTATTAGGGGACTGACGTTCACCGCCCCCCTAGGCCCGCCATGCGATGTATCAGATGAACAGACCGGACTGTACGGAGATTGTCACATACAGGCTCAGTAGGAGTTCAGATGGGGTTCACCTCGTCAGTCTTCTTATCGACATCTACCTGGGGACCGTTACGTACAGCTAGTGCCGCTTGCGGTCTGTGGTTAAACCCACTGCCAGCGTAGTGTCGAGTCTTTATAGTCCCACACAGAGAGCTATTCACCTTTATGCAAAATGAGTAGAGGTCGCATGGTTTTGCGACAGGGTTCGTTCACATCCACGCACTTGTGCACGTTTGCTGTCCGGACAGCTTATACTAGCGGGCTTTGGTTTAAGCCAGATCCTAGTATAGATTTGGGATTGGTTTTTTCTCTTTGTGTTCGTGTTCCTCGGATCACGAATACGGGTGCATATGCACAGTTGCTTGAGACAGAGGGAGAGGACTTTGATAGGATTAATGACTATTGTCATTTTATTAACCCTAATGCTTATGTGTGTATTATTGTTAATTGATATTAGTTTAATAATTGTGCATGGTTATGGTTGTTGACCATTTGACCCATCTTGACTTGTTGACCTTGTTGACACTTTGACCATCATCATTTCATTTGGAAGATGCTCTTTCATCCTTGCAATTTGCATTAAAAATGAAATGATAATGGTCATGTCTTGATTAACCATGACAATTATCTAGCTAATTATCAATTTAAAGTAATTCACACATATATGTGAGAATAGTTATTATTCTCTCATTCTATTATTCACATTCTCTCTCTTGTTCTTCCTCTCCCTCAAGCTCTCCCCTCTCATGTGTTGAGAAACACTTGAGCTTGAGAAAAACCCTCTCTTGATAATCTCTACTCTCATCTAGGGTTCAAGGATTAGCACTTCTTGCACCCTAGTTACTTCTAGCTTGGAGTTGAAGCCAAAGGTTGAGGCTTTCGGGTGGATCTTTCTTCGACGTGAGAAGACGACAAAGGTGACCTCCTTCCACCACTCCAAGGAGCAAGGAGAGAAGGACATAAAGCCCAAGGTATAACCTTTCTAGCACTTAGCTAGTTTCTAGTTCGCTTTAGCTTGTTTTTGTTTAGCAAAGATCCTTCATAGTGTAGTCCATGTTGCCTAAGCTCATAAAAATTCGATTTTTATTCCGTTTTCCGCCTCCCCGCAAGTACCGGGATGGGCAACGTGGACTTACAGTGGTATCAGAGACTAACTAAACATAAACTAGCTAGGTAGTAGAGTGTATCGAAGTTCGGATCGGAAAAATCGAAAAACCGAGTTTTAAAAACCCTAAGTTTCTGTTAAAATTTTTTCTGTTCGAAATAAAATTTGTCATACTCCAAAAATCATCTCAGGGTTTTCTTAAGAAGCACAGCAAACCCGGTCCAGTGAGTCGTCAAAACCGCCGCGGTTCAGCGGGAATAGCAAGCTATTGCCGCGGAACCGCCGTCGTTTTGACTCCTCACTGAGTCGAGTTTGGTGCAGTTTTCTTATGGCTTGGTTTTAGGATTTTTAAGATGGTTTACATGTGCCCAGATTTTCCAGAATAGAAATTTATTTTTGGGGGCCTATAAATCCGTATTTTTTTTCCGAACTTCAATACACTTTGACTAAAAGGTTATATCTGTGATGTTTACATGTATTGAACGTCGGCTAATCGCTATATGTCGATTAGTCGGGGTTATACATATCTGTGATCTGTGATTAGATGATGGTATGTGTATATGAATGGGTTGGATTGTCGCGGATGAATAGCCGGGGTGGATGTGAGATGAGTGTTGGTTTTTCTTTCATTCATTGTAATATGTAAATTGATGTAATATTATTATTTGTTTGGCCGCACAACCGGGTCGGGGTTGTAGCCGACATTGTATAATTCTTTTTACTGTTTTTGCTCCTAGGATAGACCCATGGAGGGGGTGCACAAACTACCGGGTATCTCGAAGTGCCGAGTGGCCTACTCACGGTGGTGAGGGAGGCTGCTTCGCTTCGGGTACTTGGCGGGTAGTTTGCCGCACCCGTAGGGGTCTTGGGTGGGGTATTGGCTATTCACCGCGACCGTGTAATCCGCTTTTCGTTGTAGGCTCGAACGGATTGCGGATTCCTAGTATATCCAATGTATTCATCTGTGATCTGTAATGTCTATCATTGCTATATATTTATATATGATAACTATTTAGACGTTGCTTATGTTTTACAGCCGCGCTAGCCCAGCCCCCGTTCTGTCGTTAGTTAAGTAACCTAACGGGTGATGACGGGGCCCCGTGGCGAATGCGAATGGCATAAGCGTACGTCATATTTTGGTTGTTTTCTGCAATGGTAGGATTAAATGATGGGACACATTAAAAGAACTAATGCAAGAAAATAAACCAAGTAAAAGTCGATTGGAACACTTTGAAAACCACTCGGTTCTTTTCAAAACTAAACTTTTAAACGCGGAGCTTGAACCACTCCTTTTAAAAGCTATCTCGTTCCATCGATTATATCAAGTTCACTACGTTCACGGTTTCGCCAAAACCATTCGTAGCCCTCCGTCATTCTACATGAATGGTCAAAAAGTATTCAAGCTATGTATTTTGGCCAAAGTCAAGGCATAGTGATTGGTAGCTATTGGGTATTCATGTGCAGCATAGATAGATGCGTTGGTTTGGGACAGTCGTGCTGGCATTTTGGCCAAAGTCAAGGGTAGGTACGGGTGGGTCCAAATTAACCAAGAGAATGACGGGTAGAACTTGACATGTGACTTATGATATTTTGGCCAAAGTCAAGGTCATAAGAGCATGGGGCAAAAAATCCACATCGGGAGTTTCATAAGTACTGAAACTTGCTAGCGCTGCATACCATTTGGAGTGTGATAATTCTGGTAGGATTCCTTCGGTTTTATCACGCGATGATATTTGGATCCCGATCCTACTGTGAGTATATGCTACTCCTCGGGAAAACTCTCACTTAACGATCAATGCTATAAACTTAGTAGGTGTCTAGAAAGGTGTTAGCGGGGCTACGCCCACAGGGAAAAGTGGTTACTTAATTAAGGAACTTCGCGAAAGCGTTGGAAAACCTCCCTCGAAGTACCGACACTGGCCTGGCTGAACGGTTAAGCAATTAATGTACGGTGATATTGATCCTGACTAATCCTTTCTTTACGGTTTGAGAAGGGATTCGAGAGACAGTGGGAGCCATCCAGTTTAGACAAATTAAAAACCACTCTAAACTTGCAAGAGTATCATGCTAAAGTGTTTCTTTTCTCTCTCCTAATTGCAGCGACCATTCAACATGACCGGACTTAAGTTATTACTAGATAAAAACATATTGACAGGGCCGAACTACAAAGATTGGCTCAGGAATGTCAACATGGCAATCACTTACGACAAGTTAGGGTATGTCCTTACCACCAAAGCTCCCCCTGTCCCAGGTCCCAAAACCAGTGTCGTAGATAGGGAAATCTACAAGACCTGGGAAATAGATTGCGCGAAGGCCAGATGCCTCGTACTTGCCTCGATGGACAACGAACATCAGAGGAGGCACGAGAATATGGACCTAGAGTCCATATTTCTTCATACAAAAGAACTGTATGGAGAGCAGTCTCGTATCGCAAGATACGAAGTGTCGAAGAAGTTGTTTTCGGCAAGGTTGGCCGTCGGATCATCGGTAGCGGAACACGTGCTTAAGATGATTGGCTACATAGAGGAGCTCGCGGACCATGGGACCACGTTGGAGAATGAACTCTATACTGATTTGATTCTCCAGTCCCTTCCTTCCACTTACGCCCAGTTTATTCTTAACTTCAACATGCAAGGAATGGAGGTTGAACTTTCCGAACTTCTGAACATGTTGAGGAGTGCTGAGGGCACCCTACAGAAGGGTAGGGAGACATCCACTTTGTTTGTAGAAGGATATTCCTCTTCTAGATCCAGGGCGAAAGCCAAGGGTAAGAAGAAGAAAGCCCCCGCCAAACCAAGAGGCGGTGTCGGTAAAGTGGATACGAAGGGAAAAGGAAAAGCAACAAAGATAGTGGGAAAGCTGGTGGGGAAGGAAGAATGCTTCTATTGTCACAAAAAGTGGTCACTGGAAACAGGATTGCAAGGCTTGGAAGGCCAGAACACAGGATTTGAAGCGAGTTGCAGGTTCAGCTTCAGGTGTGTATGTTATTGAAAACTGTCTATCAATAAACTCTACATCCTGGGTATTGGATACCGGATCAGGATCTCATATCTGTAATTCTTTGCAGGCGTTGAGAAAGCGTAGAGTTTTGAAGGCAGGTGATATGACCCTCAGAGTTGCAAACGGTGCTAGCATGGATGCTGAGGCCGTGGGGGACTATCACCTGGGATTGTCGGATGGACACTTTTTGGTTTTGCGTAGTTGTTATTATGTACCAAATGCAACTTGTAATATCATTTCTGTATCTTTATTATCTAAAGAAGGTTATGAATTTGCATTTGTAAGTAATGTAGTGAACATTCACCTTAATCAAGTTTTGATTGGGTCAGGTACATTGAACAACGGTATATACGTATTAAACCAACCACAGATTTTCAATGTCCAGAATACACACAAAAGAAAGTCTCCAAAAATCAATAAAACTTTCTTATGGCATTGTAGACTGGGTCACATCAATGAGAGAAGGTTGACTAAGTTACATACAGAAGGATATTTGGATTCGTTCGAATATCAATCGTATGCAACTTGTCAATCCTGTCTCAAAGGAAAGATGACAAAGACTCCGTTCACTGGACACGGAGTAAGAGCGAGCGAGCTCTTGGGACTCGTACACAGCGACGTGTGCGGTCCAATGTCTACACATGCACGAAGCGGTTATTCTTACTTCATTACTTTTATGGATAACTTTTCAAGGTACGGTTATGTCTTCTTAATGAAACATAAATCCGAGGCTTTTGAAAAATTCCAGGATTATAAGAATGAAGTAGAAAAACAAACAGGCAAAAGTATCAAGGCACTGAGATCTGATCAAGGTGGTGAATACTTGAGTGCCGAGTTCCTGGGTTACTTAAAAGAGAATGGAATTCTCTCTCAGCTTACTCCTCCATACACTCCGCAACATAACGGTGTATCGGAGAGAAGGAACCGAACCTTATTGGATATGGTACGGTCCATGATGAGTAACGCTGAGTTGCCGCGATCGTTCTGGGGATATGCGCTAGAATCAACTGCATACCTTTTGAACCGAGTTCCAACTAAGACTGTGCCTACTACACCATATCAGATGTGGTGTGGGAAGAGACCCTATCTTAATCACATTAAGACATGGGGATGTCCAGCTTTTGTAAAAAAGCAGCATGCGGACAAGCTCGAGGCACGCTCAGTACAGTGCAAGTTTGTGGGATATCCAAAGAACTCCAAGGGATATTACTTCTATTGCGAAGAGGAACAAAAAGTCCTTGTTTCTCGCCATGCCCACTTTCTAGAACACCAGTTCATAGAAAAAGAATTAAGTGGGAGCGCAATAGAACTGGAAGAAATTCCAGAACCACGAGCTATTACTGAAAGCTTAGTAGAACCAGAGGGTTCGAAAGATCAGGATATTCCCATGCCACTCCGCAGGAGTAGTAGGCAGTCTCATCCGCCCGAGAGATACTACGGTTTTCTCATTGACGGGGATAGAGAGGATTGCATCATAGACTTTGATGAGCCTACTAACTTCCAGCAAGCCATTCAGAGCGTCGACTCGGTAAAATGGCTGGATGCAATGCGGATCGAAATGGAGTCCATGTACACCAACAAAGTATGGACGTTGGACATTGCTCCAGATGGGGTAAAACCCGTAGGATGCAAGTGGATCTTCAAAAGGAAGATTGGTGTAGATGGACAGGTTGAGATCTATAAAGCTAGACTCATAGCAAAGGGTTTTCGTCAGCGACCTGGTTTGGACTATGACGAAACCTTTTCTCCAGTAGCTATGCTGAAATCCATTCGGATCCTTCTTGCCATTGCTGCCTTCCACGATTATGAGATTTGGCAGATGGACTTAAAGACAGCTTTTCTAAATGGACATTTAGAGGAGTGTGTCTATATGGATCAACCAGAGGGTTTCATTCAGAGTGGGAGCAGCGGAAAGGTGTGCAAGTTGCTTAAGTCCATTTATGGACTAAAGCAGGCATCGCGGAGTTGGAACATCTGTTTTGATGAGACGGTCAAGGAATTTGGCTTTATCAAAAATCCAGATGAACCATGCATCTATTGTAGATTTGTAGCGAGAACTGTAGTATTCCTCGTTTTATACGTGGATGACATTCTCTTAATAGGAAATGACATTCCTATGCTACAATCTGTCAAGGGGTTCTTGTCACACAGGTTCTCCATGAAAGACCTGGGTGATGCCTCATACATTCTGGGTATCCGGATCTACCGTGACAGATCCAAGAGGATATTAGGACTTTCACAGTCCAGGTACATCGACACCATACTAAAGAGATTCAGTATGGAAGATTCCAAGCGCGGTAATCTACCGGCTTGTCACGGGATCACCCTCTCCCAAGAGATGTCTCCCAAGACTGATTTGGAGAGGGATCGCATGTCTATTATACCCTACGCTTCTGCGGTAGGCTCTATAATGTATGCGATGTTGTGTACCAGACCGGATGTGGCTTATGCACTGAGTGTGGTAAGCAGGTATCAGTCAAACCCTGGGGAGAAACATTGGATAGCAGTAAAGAACATTCTCAAGTACCTGAGAATGACTAAGGAGATGTTCTTGGTGTTTGGCGGAAAAGACCTGCAGATTGAGGCCTTTGCAGACTCCAGCTTCCAGAGTAACAAGGATGATTCCAAGTCCATGTCGGGTTTTGTATTTACCCTAAATGGAGGGGCGGTGTGTTGGAAGAGCTCCAAACAGGAAACCGTTGCTGACTCGACTATGGAAGCGGAATACATCGCTGCATCTGATGCCGCAAAAGAAGCTGTCTGGATGAGGAAGTTCTTGAGAGAACTTCAGGTGGTTCCGTCCATTGTTGACCCAATACCTCTGTATTGCGACAACAACGGGGCTATAGCTTTAGCGAAGGAACCCAGGTCCCATCAGAAATCCAGACACATCTTGAGGCGGTATCACCTGATCAGGGAGATCGTAGATCGCCAGGAGATCGAGGTTCGGAGGGTTGCTTCAGAAGATAACACAGCAGATCCATTCATCAAGGCCATGCCCCAGACTCAGTTCGAGCGGCTGATCGAGATGATAGGTCTTCGATACGCCAGTACATGGCCTTAGTGCAAGTGGGAGATTGTTAGTGTATATGCCCTAGAGGCCATTACTGTATCATACTAGTTTGTATATTACTTGATGGAAGCTTGGGATATTCACTGTTGTATATACAATCTTGCTCGAAATGGTAGTATGCTACTTGGTTTGTCTCTGCTTTAATATGTGCATGTGTTTTTTTTAGCATATCGCTGATATACATATTAGTAGAGCCCTTAGGATCTTTGCTTGATTACCAGCGTTGTGATGGCGCTCACACTCGTGGGAGCTGGGTGATCTATAAGCACATCCTTATACAGGTCCCTAGTCGTTGGACTATCGAGACAGGGCATCGATACTCTGGAGTAGACTAGCGTATGCGCTTCTCATCCCAGCGTGGGAGACGGTCTGTCCCACAGCCGTCAGTACGTCGTACTTGAGATAGTATGCGGGTGCTCGTTAGGTTACGAGTACACTGGACAGGACTCGTCGGGAACTGTTGGTTGGTATTATACCTATCGTCAGTTATCAGTTCCCAGGTGACATGAGTACAGCTTAGTCCGCTGACTTGACACCGTCACTTCGCCTCGAGTGTGTTCCTACTGTTCTTTGATTACTACCCTACCACGGCTCAAAGGAGTCGTGCAAACAGGTAGTTTTTGGGTGCAGTTCCGAAGCACTTGGAGGCAGTGACGGTTAGACAGGATTCGTCTCTCCCGGTATTGGGGGTTGACATCGCGCTGTGTCCAGGAGAGCCATTACACGAGTAGTCGCTGGCCAGGGCAAGCGAGATATACTGGTAGGTTTCCAGTGTTATCTCAGGGTGTTCTAGGCTACACTCCGACACGACTTGTACCGGTATTAGGGGACTGACGTTCACCGCCCCCCTAGGCCCGCCATGCGATGTATCAGATGAACAGACCGGACTGTACGGAGATTGTCACATACAGGCTCAGTAGGAGTTCAGATGGGGTTCACCTCGTCAGTCTTCTTATCGACATCTACCTGGGGACCGTTACGTACATCTAGTGCCGCTTGCGGTCTGTGGTTAAACCCACTGCAGCGTAGTGTCGAGTCTTTAGAGTCCCACATAGAGAGCAATTCGCCTTTAGGCAAAATGAGTAGAGGTCGCATGGTTTTGCGACAGGGTTCGTTCACATCCACGCACTTGTGCACGTTTGCTGTCCGGACAGCTTATACTAGCGGGCTTTGGTTTAAGCCAGATCCTAGTATAGATTTGGGATTGGTTTTTTCTCTTTGTATTCGTGTTCCTCGGATCACGAATACGGGTGCGTATGCACAGTTGCTTGAGACAGAGGGAGAGGACTTTGATTAGGGTTAATGACTATTGTCATTTTATTAACCCTAATGCTTATGTGTGTATTATTGTTAATTGATATTAGTTTAATAATTGTGCATGGTTATGGTTGTTGACCATTTGACCCATCTTGACTTGTTGACCTTGTTGACACTTTGACCATCATCATTTCATTTGGAAGATGCTCTTTCATCCTTGCAATTTGCATTAAAAATGAAATGATAATGGTCATGTCTTGATTAACCATGACAATTATCTAGCTAAATATCAATTTAAAGTAATTCACACATATATGTGAGAATGGTTATTATTCTCTCATTCTATTATTCACATTCTCTCTCTTGTTCTTCCTCTCCCTCAAGCTCTCCCCTCTCATGTGTTGAGAAACACTTGAGCTTGAGAAAAACCCTCTCTTGATAATCTCTACTCTCATCTAGGGTTCAAGGATTAGCACTTCTTGCACTCTAGTTACTTCTAGCTTGGAGTTGAAGCCAAAGGTTGAGGCTTTCGGGTGGATCTTTCTTCGACGTGAGAAGACGACAAAGGTGACCTCCTTCCACCACTCCAAGGAGCAAGGAGAGAAGGACATAAAGCCCAAGGTATAACCTTTCTAGCACTTAGCTAGTTTCTAGTTAGCTTTAGCTTGTTTTTGTTTAGCAAAGATCCTTCATAGTGTAGTCCATGTTGCCTAAGCTCATAAAAATTCGATTTTTATTCCGTTTTCCGCCTCCCCGCAAGTACCGGGGTGGGCAACGTGGACTTACAGTAAAACCTAGGGTTTCTATGTCCTATAAATAGAACCCAAAGCCTTGTATTTTCTTATGCCTCTATTCATGAATAAAATTCTGTTTTCTTGAAGTTAGAGCGCATCAAAAGTAAGTAGGTTATTTTCCTTGCCTTAGTTATAGTTTTTCATATCTGCCCTAGGTAAATTACTTTCTTGCCTTAGTTTAATTTAGTTTAGTTTTTATTAACTTGCAATAGATGTTTTCTCTCTTTAATAAAATCATGTCTTTCTTCATTCCCTCAATGAGCGAGTAGTTTCCTCGCTTGTTAGGGTTAGGAATAGGGAAGGATTTGAGAGATGAAGATCTCTCATCTCTTTTCGTTGCCAATCTTTTATGAATATTAGAACTCCATGCATACCTTCTTATTCCGCTCCCTACGGCACTCTACCATCGAGGTAGCGGTGATTCCGTTGTCTAAAGGCCCGGATTTTAAGGTTTTCCATGGAGGTTAGGGTAAAGATTAAGAAAGGAAGGACAAGGATCTAGAGGGAGAATTAATCTTCCCAATCATCCTAATCCCCTTTGTTAAGATTTACCATAACACTAATATGATATATTTAATTAATGGCAATGGAAAGAGATGTAGATCTTTGTTTACCAAATTTTCTTTAAACCTAATCCTAGCAAGTTTCTAATCCTAGTATCATACAACTTCAAATTTTTAGGTTTATTTATAAGACCCAACATCATCTGGAATTAACTCGTAAGAACTTAAAGGAGATTTACACATCCCTGTGGACCGACCCGTATTCACCGGCTAGCTTCATGCGACGCCGTTCTTGATTGCGGTAAATATTTTTGATCGATAAAACCTCTCTAAATCAATGCTCTCTTCATTATTTCATCTTCATCTCTCCCTCCTTCATTCCCATGGAAGCCACTCTCTCCCTCCCCCCCTCTACCTCCTCACTTCACCACTAAAACTCATCAAAACTCCATCTCCACTTCACAAAAAACATGCACAAGCTTCTCACAAGCACTTTGGACCAAGAAAGGATGGATTTTGGACACTTGGGGCAATTCAAGAAATTTCTTGAGTTGCCAAATGCGGTAATTTTGTCACCTTTAGCATAGTATTTCATTCACATTAGTGTCCATGCATGTTTAGAAGTGATTAAGTGATGTTAAGTGAGGTTCGGAAATTTCAAGTTAGGGTTTTGGGAAATTATTGAATTCAAAGGTGTAATTGAGATTAGTAGAGACCTTATAACCCCTCTAGTGTTAGTTTAATGGACAGAAACTGTAGAATTAAACCTTGAAACATAAACTTAGAAACCCCGATATTGGGAAATTGTGGAAATTGTGAGGCTATTTATAGATCTGCTAACACCCGGAGACCCTAGGAATTATTTTGCAAACACAGAGAGTCATGCAGGAACCTAGGAAGCTACCATAGAGACCTGAGCCCTAATACCCTCACCTGGGCTGCAAATTTAACCCTTCTGGCTGCAATTTGCGGCCAGAGCATGATATCTGGGTGTGGGGTTTTGTTCATGGCTCCAGTATTAGTAAACTAGACCCTCCAAATGTGCTAAATTGACTAATTTAAGCTCGGGCAAAATCTGGGACCATTTTCATGAGTTGCTGCCTTGTATTTCGTAATGTTTAAGAATTGAAGTTTTGATATTTATGTTTTTATCGGTCGATTCACGTTTATATGTCAATCGTCGAGAGTTGTTGGTTATTCTTGCATGCGTAAACTATAGGTTTTAACCTATGTGTGATTCGTGCGATGTTTTGGTTTTCGTACATGATTTCTATTTACGATGCTATATGTGATATGTAGGTACCCCCACGTAGACTTCGAGACAACGGGGATGAGCACGGCGTCATCAACTCCAGCAAGCGAGGATCGAGATGAGTAGATATATATCTACGGGGGAAGTCGGGTGGATGGCGTATAACACCCCCGCAGTTCGTAGTGTAGTGTATGGTATATATTATATGGATATATTTATATGTTTATTCTGAGATTATGATTATCTAGATAGACCTTGGGATTCGTGGATAATTTTAGTATAATTGGATGATAGTGTCGTTAGTTAGTTTAGTTGCGAACCATAGAATAAGGTTTACACCCACTCGCACACACATGCTTACTTTGTTTTAGTTGTGCGTGTATGGGGATATGTATATATATACACACAAAGGTATGTGACTATATATATATATATATATACGTATACTTATACATGGATGATGAGGATTGTACATGGTACTTGGAGAAGAGTCGATGAGATTAGGCATGATGCCATGTGATTGGTGATATGTTTTGATTCGTATTATGCGATACGACATGAGATTATAGCGATCTTTTAGGCGTGTGTTTTCATACACGCATATATATGCCAATGGTATCAGTTTGTACTAGACTTAGATCAGCACCCCTAATATAGGATGTGATGATAAGGATACCAGATGAATGATGAGATAAATGTGAGATTCGACCCGTATCCAGATTGGGATGTCGTACGATGGATTTACCGTACAAGCTTTATATTGATGATAGATCCGCACTCTTGACTCAAGGATGTCATGCTATATATTGTATCGTATGTGATACTATTGAGGCAGGATCACCGACTACTATATTTATATATATCGACTCAGATTTAGGTGGTTTCCTTACCTTTTCGACTAGTCTGTTGGTTTAATCCTGTAGTTACTTAGTAGATATTAGACTGAGCACGGGTTATACTTATTTCCAAAACTAACGAATCGTGAGTATTTTAACGACATGCCAAAGGATAGTACGGATATTTCAAATGATGTACTTTTTCATAAAAACACCGTAGCCCTATTTTCTAAACACCACGATTCGTACGATTTCAGATACCAAAAACTGTATGAATCGTATGTAGGAATGCATATTTCTTTTTTGCTGCATTCATTATTCATTTGCCATTTATTCTGCTGTTCACATTTCATTGCAGGCTTATATGTATTTTCGTTAGAAATGATGAAACTTGTTGTTAGGACACCAGCACCATTACCAGGACACCATCACCATTACCGATGATGCGTATGCTCCACGTACACTCGCTTGCCGGCTCACACACATCATCATCGGTAATTGCCATGTCACTACACAGCAGGACTGCTGCATCAAGATATGACCCCTTGCAAAATTTACTTGCTATAGTTACATATGCACCTTTTTACGATGCTGCATTTGACTTTGGAAAAGTTGGGAACCGCAAGATATATTTTAAAACTGAATTCATTTTAAAAGAGCGGTCTTTCCTCGATATGTGCATATTATTGTTCCATATTGCATGATATACGGATATGCTTACATTTCTGTTATATGTCGCACACATCATGTTTTACGATTATACGCATTGAGATATGCTGTTTTCATGAGATTTCTGAATTTGAGAACCGTGGTTATTTTAAAAGAAAGTATGTATTGTTTTAAAAACCCGGTTTCTCTTGATATGATATTTCAGTGCATCCACCATGTGTTTTCTCGGTTCTGAGATTGGCATGTGATACCCGATTCGAAGAGTGGGAGGCACTGTCTGCGGGTACATGGTGGACCCGGTATGGTTCCCTGGGGTTAGAGATGATTATCGTGGTGCAGACGATGAGCCTGGCAGAGGGAGTAGTACCTACCGATGATAGTATTTGGACCCGGCGGTTATCCGGAAGATACCGACTGGAATCATGAGATGGATATAGGCCGATCCGTACTGCCGGAGCCCGCGGGCCGATCCCGCAGGTGATACGGAGCCTGAGATATATGAGGATTTACGTGTCGATGCTGTTAGTGTATATGCCGTAGAGGCCATTACTGTATCATACTAGTTTGTATATTACTTAATGGAAGCTTGGGATATTCACCGTTGTATAGACAATCTTGCTCAAAATGGTAGTATGCAACTTGGTTTGTTTCTACTTCAATGTGTGTACATGTGTTTCTTATAGCATATCACCTATACACATTAGTAGGGCCCTTAGGATCTTTGCTTGATTACTAGCGTTATGATGGCAGTCACACTCGTGGGGGCTGGGTAATCTACAAGCACATCCTTATACAGGTCCTTAGTCGTAGGATTATCGAGACAGGGCATCGATACTCCGGAGTAGATTAGCGTATGCGCTTCTCATCCCAGCAGGGGAGACGGTCTGTCCCACAGCCATCAATACGTCGTACTTGAGATAGTATGCGGGTGTTTGTTAGGTTACGAGTACACTGGACAGGACTTGTCGGGAACTGATTGGTTGGTACTGTCACGAACCGAAAGAGCACGTGACTGGCCCTTGAACCATATGAAGTCTATAGGACTCCATCTGACCCAAGTAAGCCAAAAGCCCAGAAATCTAAAACCATTTTAAGGAGTAAGTAAAGAAAACTGATTTTTAATAAGTAAAGAAACATGTTTTGAAGTCAAGCTTTTTAAATAACTAAGCCGAATATGCATTTTTAAAATGTGTAGTCTTTTCTGAAAATTTCGGCAGAGTTTCCTTTGTAAAAAGTGGCCCCGAACGGGGTACAACAAGAATAATATATAAATGCAGTGATAAAAGGCATCCCGAAGCGGGAGCTAGCTCTTCGTCAATCTACGGTCACAACCACGCAAGCAATAGAATATACAACGCCGAAGGACGAGGATCAAAACTCAAAAGAAACTCAACAGCCTGAAAAACCGTAATACTACAAGCGCGACTCTAAGGTCGAAATAATACACACTGTTTTCTAAGTCTGAAACAATATACGAGTTTTGGGTTGATGGAATTTCTAGATACAATGAATAGTACAAGTACAATGGTGGTTCTGATGCAAAAGAACCCACCTACCCAAGCGAGTCACCCGTATGAAAGCAGTATGCCAGAAAAGCCGATATGAAACCTGTACGGCAAAACCTGCAAGAACTGTGGCACAACGGGGGTGAGTTGCCAACTCGTGAATAGAAAATATCTACAAGCAGAGATCGAATGTATGACCTATCCTAGGTCAATACGATCAGATATAAATAAACCTCAATATGAATAAGTCTGAAGCATGCTAAACTGGCAAATGTAGCCTCTATACATGAGTGTAGTGCCAAGTGCTCGTGCCAGTATCTCAGGTAATAGCAAATCATAAATATGAGGTATGATCAATGTAATCAATCTACATCTATGTGGATCCCATCCACTCGTCACCCAATGACAAAAAAAACATCATGCATGTAAATATCATAAAGCATATGCATGGAAAATATGAGGATATAACCAAAAGCATGGAACCTGAGTGCCTAGCATCGACACTCGAAAACATCATGAAAACCTGTGCCTAGCATCGGCACGTATATCCTCATATGCCGGGCATCCGTCAGTCCTGGTCAGCCCACCTCTCATATATCGGGCATCCGTCAGTCCGGGTCAGCCCTCTCTCAATATATCGGGCATCTGTCAGTCCGGGTCAGCCCTCTCTCAATATATCGGGCATCCGGGTCAGCCCTCTCTCAATATATCGGGCATCCGTCAGTCCGGGTCAGCCCTCTCTCAATATATCGGGCATCCGTCAGTCCGGGTCAGCCCTCTCTCAATATATCGGGCATCCGTCAGTCCGGGTCAGCCCTCTCTTAATATATCGGGCATCCGTCAGTCCGGGTCAGCCCTCTCTCAAAACCAGAAATATCATAGAAACAACATATCTCAATACGTAAATCAGAAAGCATGTTGCTTGTGACATATAAATGAAATGCAAGTAACAATATATCCTGCAGCATTGAATAATAGTATGCGCATATAAGGTCATGTCCTGATGCAACAGTACTACAGTGTAGTGACACGGCAATTATCGACGATGAAGTGTGTGAGCCGGCGAGCAGTGTACGTGGAACATATGCATCATCGATAATCGTGCTGGTGTCCTAGCAGCATGATAATAATATATCAATAAACACAAGCAATGCAATGCAAATAGCATGAATATGCGGAATCGAATAATCAACGCAACAGTAAAGAATCTACCTCAATAAATATATCATGTAGCCTTGCCTTTTGAAATAAGACGAATCAGGGTTTTTGGTAAAATAAGGGCTACGGTGTTTTAAGAGAACATGCGTCGTTTGAAAATATCCGTAGAATCCCTCTTTGCCTATCTTTAAAATATTCCCGATTCGTTAGTTTTGAAATAGGTATGACTTGGGTCTAGTCTAACGCCTACAGTGCGAACTACGGACCCAACTATCAAGTCAATCGGGAGGGGTATGGAAACCACCTAAATCTGAGTCGATACACACATATATATACAATAGTCGGTGATCTCGCCTCAATAGTTGTAACGTTTCAAAAATAATAAAATATTATTTTCGAGAATTTTTATAATTTAATATTATTTTAATGAATATTTTAATATTCCGGTATAATTAAATACAAATAAATGGGGAAAAATTTTGGAAAATTTTGGAAAATTCTAAAATAGGGTATTTTATGGAATTATGCCATTTTTGAAGATTTTAAGACTAGTTATATGCTAATTTAGTGTTAATCGCGATTAAAAATCGCTAATTGGATTTTTAGCTTTTTTGTGCAATAATGTGCACATATCATTTTCCACCCTTGTTACACTTGTGTTACATTTCTTTTGCCATGGTTGTTCTTTTGGGGTCACTATTGGAGTGAGAAGGAAAAGAAAAAGAAAAGGAAAAAGTATGATGATGAGAAAGAAAGAGACCAAGTCAACCCTCACTTTATGAACCACTCCCCATCATTTTCCCATTCTCATTCTCTTTCCTCTCCCCCCCTTTGTTGCTGCTGCTGCTCCCTTTCCCTCTCTCTCCCTCTTCATGAAACCCTAGATCCACCATGAAAACAAAGCCAAAACCCCATTTCCACTTCATAAAAAATGTTCCCGAGCTCACTAGCTACACATTGAACCTAGCAAGATTGGATTTGGAGGACTTTGAGCAACTCAAGAATTTTCTTGAGTTGCCAAAGGAGGTAAATTCTGGATCTATTAGGCTAGTAATTCATTTCTTGTGCATCAATTCTAGTTTCATGTCGATATGGTGTCGTTTTGAGGACTTTTGAGAATTCTAGTTAGGGTTTAGGGTTAGACCTGAAATCAAAGTGAAATTGAGGCTTGTTGTGACCTTAGAAACCCTGTGGTGATGTGTTATTGGATTAAACTAGAGACTAGAACACAGAATACGGATTTATGAGACGATGTCGGGGGAAAAACTGTGAATCTGTGATCGTATTTAGGAATCTGCTATCACCCCGAGACCCCAAAGATAAAACTGAGTTGACAGTGAGATGTGCAGGCACCATGGAACCACCACACCAAACCCTAGCCCCCAACTCCAAAGTGAGGCATCCAATTAATTCCTTCTGGCCGCAAATTGCGGCCAGAGCAGGAGGGAACTGCCTCGATTTTTGTGCATGGCCCTAATTCCTCTAGTCTTGACCCTGGGTATGTCTAGTTTTGACTGATTCCGTCTAGGGTAAAATCTGGGATGATTTTCCTATGTTGGTGCATGGTTTACGACTTGTTTTAGCATGGATTTTGGTATTTGGTGTTTCGTTCCTGTCGGGTAGCGTTTGGACGTCAACGACAAGTGGATATTGATCGTGTTTGCATGCGAGGTTATAGGTTTTTACCTATAGGCGTAGCGTGTGCCGTTTTGGTTTCCGATGTGATTTTCATGTGCTTTAGCGTTTGTGATATCCTTGTAGGTACCCCACGTGATGTTGAGGCAAAGAAGATGAAGATAGCAACATCGGCATTGGCACATGAGAAGTAAGGTGAGTAGATTATATCTACCGGGAGAAGTCGGGTGGATGACGTATAGCACCCCCGCAGTCCGTGGTGATGTATACGAATACGTATACACACATATAATTATTATGTGTTGTTAGGATTATTGATGGTAATAATGGATTATTGATGATAAGAATGTAATTGGTTTAGTATCGTGCGAAACCCTAGAGTAGGGGTTGCACACCCACACATACACATACACATATACTTGCATGCATTCTTTCATTTATCTGTGCGTATTTGGAGGTGTATATCTACACATGGGTATGGGACTATGTGTTCATATACGGGATTGAGATGAGTTGATGAGTTTGACTTGAGGTCGTGAGATTCGGCGATATGACAGAGTTTGTATTTGAGATGCGACATGGTGGTTTTGACGGGCCTTTGGGCATGTGTTTTACTCCGCATTCATATTTATATAAATGGTGTCGATGGTACTAGACTTAGATTTGTACCCTAGATTATGTGATATGATGGTAGTGATACCTGATATGTGGTGAGATGAATGTGATATTGACCCGTACCCAGCTATTGGGATGCCGTACGACGATTTACCGTACGAGCTTTACATTGATGTTAGATCCGCACTCATGACTCGAGGATGTTATATGATATACTGTATCGTACGTGATACTTTTGAGGCGAGATCACCGACTATATATATATATATGTATATCGACTCAGATTTAGGTGGTTTCCATACCACTCCCGATTGACTTGATTGTTGGGTTCGTAGTTCACATAGTAGGCGTTACACTAGACCCGAGTCATACCTATTTCAAAACTAACGAGTCGGGGATATTTTAAAGATAGGCAAAAGGGTTTATACGGATATTTTCAAAAGACGCATCTTTTCTTAAAACACCGTAGCCCTTATTTTACCAAAAGCCCTGATTCGTCTTATTTCAAAAGGCAAGGTTGCATGATATATCTATTGAGGCAGGTTCTTTACTGTAGCGTTGCTTATTCGATTCCACATATTCATGCTATTTGCATTGCATCGCTTGTATTGTTGATATATTTCAGTCATGCTGCTAGGACACCAGCACCATTATCGATGATGCGTATGTTCCATGTACACTTGTTTGCCGGCTCACACACTTCATCATCGATAATTGCTATGTCACTACACTGTAGTACTGTTGCATTCAGGATATGATTCTTGCATGACAGACTGATATCTTATATTTGTTTTACATGTCGCATGCATCATGCTTTCTGATTATACGCATTGAGATATGTTGTTTCCATGATATTTCTGGATTTGGGAACCGTGGATATTTCAAAAGAGAATGTGAAATTGTTTTAAAAACCCGGTTACCCTTGATATGATATTTCAGTGCGTTCACCATGTGTTTTCTCGGTGCTGAGAGCGACATGTGAAACCCGATTCGAGGAGACGGATGAGGCCGATTGCGGGTACATGGTGGACCCGGTATGGTTCCCCGGGGCAAGAAATATTTTTCATGGAGTAGACGATGAGCCTGGCAGGGTGGCGAGTACCTACCGGTGATTGGTTGGACCTGGCGGTTATCTGGAGGATACCGACCAGAGTCGATAGATGGATATGGGCGTACTGCCGGGGCCAAGGGCCGATACCGCAGACAGAGCCCGTGGGCCGATCCGGACTGACGGAGCCCGATATATGAGGGTTTACATGCCGATGCTGGGCACTGTTTTCATGATGTTTTCGAGTGTCGATGCTGGGCACTCCGGTTCCATGATTTTGACGTGTCGCGAGGGACACAGATGGTTTATATCCTCATATTATTCCCATGCATATGCTGATGATATTTACATGCATGGCGGTTATTGTCATTGGGTGACGAGTGGACGGGATCCACGTATATGCAGATTTGATTACATTGATCATACCCCACATTTATGATATGCTATTACCTGAGGCACTGGCACGAGCACTTGGCACTACACTCATGCATAGAGATTACCTTGCCAGTTTTGCATGCTTCAGACTTATTCATATTGAGGTTTATTTATATCTGATCGTATTGACCTAGGATGGGTCACGCATTCGATCTCTGCTTGTAGATATTTTTCTATTTACGAGTTGGCAACTCACCCCCGTTGTGCCACAGTTCTTGCAGGTTTTGCCGTACAGATTCCATAGCGGCATTTCTGGCACACTGCTTCCTTATGGGTGACTTGCTTGGGTAGGTGGGTTCTTTTGTATCAGAACCGCCATTGTTCATGTATTATTCATTGTATCTAGAATTCCATCAACCAAAACTTGTATATTGTTTCAGACTTAGAAAACAATGTTGTATTATTTCGACCTTAGAGTCGCGCTTGTAGTATTACGGTTTTCTGGCTGTTTTGAGTTCTTTTTTGGGTTTTGATCCTCGCCCTTTGGCGTTGTATATTATTATTGCTTGCGTGGTTATGACCGTCGTTTGACGAAGAGCTAGCTCCCGCTTGGGGATGCCTTTTATCATTTCATATATATTATTCTTGTTGTACCCCGTTCGGGGCCAGTTTTTATAAAGGAAACTCTGCCGAAATTTTCAGGAAAGGTTACACATTTTAAAAATACATATTCGGCTTAGTTATTTAAAAACTTGGATTTTCGAAACACGATTTCTTTACTTCTTAAAACCAGTTTTCCTTATTTACTCTTTAAATGGTTTTAGATTTCTGGGCTTTTGGCTTACTTGGATCAGATGGGGCCCTATAGACTTCATATGGTTCAAGGGCCAGTCACGTGCTCTTTCGGGTCGTGACAAAGTTGGTATCAGAGCGCTAGATTGACCTTGGTTCGAGTCTAACTTTGACTATGTGGAGCCTAGGGCGTTATCTATATACGGAACTTAGGCTTGACCTTACGGAGCTTAGACTTAGTCGAGGGGGTATTAGACCCGAACTTTCGTCGCGTCGGATGACCCTTGGTTGATGGAATAGGTGACTAAAGTAGAGTGACGTACCGTGGGTATGTTCCGCGGCATACTTACGACACGCCACTCCGCTTAAGAAACCTTAGGTTGTACATTTTCTTGCACCGTATTATGTTCCTTCCTATGATCTATCCTCATTGATTCTGGTTATGGTTTTGCCGCCACGATTGCACGGGCAGAGTGAGCTACGGCTCGAGTTGCGTCAGCATGAGCTCGTCGTGGATAAGGACTGACCAGGGCGTGATTCCCGAGACATACGATTGCATTTTGAGGAGTCGTCTTATTGTGTTTTCGCGACATGAGCGTTGGATTGATCGCTTTTACGAGATTTCCGAATGTGCTGATCGGCACCAGAGGATTGAGCCACTGATAGAGGCCAGCCAGGATGTGATGACCGTTGGTATTATCGCTTATCCAGGGTGATTGAGGCGCTGTTTAGCGTATAAACGAATGAGCCAGTCGTTACTGCTAATGATGAGATATCGCCCAGATGATTGGAGCTACTGTAGTATGAGCATGTTCTTGGAGATATGATAGTGAGTCGCTAGTCACAAAGGTTAATGACTAGGACATGTGGTTCGTTCGCTTACCCCGATGCGAGGTCACCAGATAGATTGATTCCAGCTAGTGGCGACTTCACGCAGATTCGTTGAGAGTCAATTGAGACGATCGAGTGTCAGGAACCCATTTTCCATGTTTAAAGTATTCGGAAAGACATGCAAGCGATTCTATGGACCCTCTAGAAGAATGAAACCCTAACTCGACATAATGACCGTGTGAAAGCCTTTGAACCTTAGGGTTTGCGGCAGTTCCGCGGCGCCATTAGTGAGACTTGGGTTTGCCCTTCTACGGCTGGACCACCGATGCTGTGGTATGTACTCGATACTATTAAACTGTACCCAAGAAGTTGAGCTCTTGGGGGATTGTGAGGTTCTAACGAGTCGATCGGATGGTTCGACATCTTTCGGATATTGTGATGGGACACTGCTTGGGAGACTCCAGATACGAGCATAGCCGTTGGAGCGCTGTCTGTATAGCCACGGTGAGATGAGTCCGAATCAGTCGATATTGAAGCAGAGTGGAGTAAAGAGTTCGCATGAGATTTCGACGAGATGATGTTCCACTCCGCCGACGTTAGAGATGCGATACGCACGTTGAGGACGTGATCGGCTAGATATCTTCTACTGAGTGACGAAGATACCGAGTTCGTGATTTCGAGTCCGTATGAGAGACTTCGGAGGGACCGTAGCCGAGGACATTGCAGTGCGCAGATAAAGACCCGACGTCAAATGGTCGATGATACAGACAAGCGGGACAAGAAGTTCGTGCGAGATGCAGATGAGCTGTTACTACACTCCGTTAAGATTAAAGGTCGGATATGCATACAGAGGCGCAGGGATGCGACCATCTTCCGAGGAGATGTTGTACTAAGGACGCAGATGTCCAGAGAGCGAGAAAAGATTATGCTAGAGTACCAGCCTCCGTACAGTTTGGCTTAGGCAAGATCAGAAGAGACCTTGAGTAGGATTCCTTCCAATACACTGCTGCAATAAGATTTGCACCAGGAGCAGATGCGTGATGTGCATTCAGAGGACCCGAAGTCGGCGCCAGAGATGTGCTGCGTTACGAGCGGTCATGAGGATTGACCGAGTGATGACTTGAAAAGTGCCAGAACGGGATCGTTCCTGTCAGCACACCTGACCGGGCCGATGAGCCGATGGATTGCGAGATTGGTAATCTACAGGAAAGATCAGGAACCAGAGGCAGAGGACGCCAGCCGCGAGCAAGAGGCAAGTAGATATCTTGCGCCGCTTGCATTGGATGTACCGGTACCTTCTCGACCTCGAAGGACGATATACCGAGGACGGTATTTATGATTTATGATTTATGATTTGTGATTTTGTGATTTGATTATCACGTATCCGTCATCTTAGATTTCGGTATTTTGGGCGTTCTGTTTGCATGATTTAGTCTTGATGACTGAGTTCATGGTATTTGTTTTCTTGCACCATGGTTGCACTTACTGGGTATTCATATTTTGTGCAGAGTTATTATTCTTGAGGTATTGCTTATGATTTCATGCCGGTGATTTGATCTACGCTTCCAGCGTAGTTTTCATGTACTTTTAGTGTTTTGATTTGATTTGTGCACGCTGATGCACACGGTTGTGAGATTTCCATCGCGGTACACTTGATCTTGATTGGGCTGCATTATATATCGTCGATTTTGACCCTGATATTTATGATTTTTGCACTTCGTGCTTTTGATTGGACTTACGCATGTTCGACGTTTGCTATTGGATTTTATGATTCCGTGCATGTTGAGTGCGCAGGGTTTAGATTTCATTCGTGCACGATGGATGCACCGATTTGGACTTTCGCGCATGTTGGGCGCATGTTTTGAGATACGATTTTGGTGCACACCCGATGCACTAAATCGAGATTCTTCGTGCATGTCAGATGCACCGGATTTTTGGCTGTCAGGCACATACGTTGCCTATGACAGATGCTTCGTGCACACCCGTTGCACCTAGATGTTGTTTTGTGCACCTGTATGGCACATATATGAATTTTGATTTCCGTGCGCACCAGACGCACAGGGTGGTGTTGTGTGCATTTTTGGAATTCATTCCTTTTGGAGCAGTACATTTTTATGATATTGGATATTTGTTTTCATACTGAGAAGGACTAGTCAGAGGACAGTACCTGGATATATTTTGCATGCATTGATAGTTCGAAGGGATTTCCAAAGAGCAAGCTATGGTCTCGATATATATATACCTACGTGTCCGATATGACACGAAACATTTAAAAACAAGGAAACCCTTCTAAATTGTTTTCAAAACGGCGGAACGTATCTATTAAACAAAGGATATATATATATATACATATATAGTTATTTTCTTATGAAAAACGTCCGCCACTGTGCAGTGTTACGCGCATCGCACAGCGACTTAAAAAGATTTGGCATGTATTTACATCAGCTATTTACATGTATAGATTGGATGTCTACATGTATAGTTCTGATCTATATCATATTGGTTTTGTATTGGATTTGACATTTGATTCTTTACCATGACTCCGATGATTGCGGGATGCTTAATGGAGTGTTGCTTTTGAGTTATCTGCTCAGTGCTCATGCGCTTGCATTGCGCTAGGATACGTTTTATGTATTGCTGATTTCGGAGCCCCGATGACTTGGAATTTGTATAGAAATATTTTAGTATTTGGGGGTTTAAATTTAAATTCGGGGACCGAATTTCTTTAAGGGGGGTAGATTGTAACGTTTCCAAAATAATAAAATATTATTTTCGGGAATTTTTATAATTTAATATTATTTTAATGAATATTTTAATATTCCGGTATAATTAAATACAAATAAATGGGGAAAAATTTTGGAAAATTTTGGAAAATTCTAAAATAGGGTATTTTATGGAATTATGCCATTTTAAAGTTTTTAAGACTAGTTATATGCTAATTTAGTGTTAATCGCGATTAAAAATCGCTAATTGGATTTTTAGCTTTTTTGTGCAAAAATGTGCACATATCATTTTCCACACTTGTTACACTTGTGTTACATTTCTTTTGCCATGGTTGTTCTTTTGGGGTCACTATTGGAGTGAGAAGGAAAAGAAAAAGAAAAGGAAAATGTATGATGATGAGAAAGAAAGAGACCAAGTCAACCCTCACTTTATGAACCACTCCCCATCATTTTCCCCTTCTCATTCTCTCTCCTCTCCCTCCCCTTTGTTGTTGCTGCTGCTCCCTTTCCCTCTCTCTCCCTCTTCATGAAACCCTAGATCCACCATGAAAACAAAGCCAAAACCCCATTTCCACTTCACAAAAAATGTTCCCGAGCTCACTAGCTACACATTGAACCTAGCAAGATTGGATTTGGAGGAATTTGAGCAACTCAAGAATTTTCTTGAGTTGCCAAAGGAGGTAAATTCTGGACCTATTAGGGTAGTAATTCATTTCTTGTGCATCAATTCTAGTTTCATGTCGATATGGTGTCGTTTTGAGGACTTTTGAGAATTCTAGTCAGGGTTTAGGGTTAGACCTGAAATCAAAGTGAAATTGAGGCTTGTTGTGACCTTAGAAACCCTGTGGTGATGTGTTATTGGATTAAACTAGAGACTAGAACACAGAATACGGATTTATGAGACGATGTCGGGGGAAAAACTGTGAATCTGTGATCGTATTTAGGAATCTGCTATCACCCCGAGACCCTAAAAATAAAACTGAGTTGACAGTGAGATGTGCAGGCACCATGGAACCACCACACCAAACCCTAGCCCCCAACTCCAAAGTGAGGCCGCCAATTAATTCCTTCTGGCCGGAAATTGCGGCCAGAGCAGGAGGGAACTGCCTCGATTTTTGTGCATGGCCCTAATTCCTCTAGTCTTGACCCTGGGTATGTCTAGTTTTGACTGATTCCGTCTAGGGTAAAATCTGGGATGATTTTCCTATGTTGGTGCATGGTTTACGACTTGTTTTAGCATGGATTTTGGTATTTGGTGTTTCGTTCCTGTCGGGTGGCGTTTGGACGTCAACGACAAGTGGATATTGATCGTGTTTGCATGCGAGGTTATAGGTTTTTACCTATAGGCGTAGCGTGTGCCGTTTTGGTTTCCGATGTGATTTTCATGTGCTTTAGCGTTTGTGATATCCTTGTAGGTACCCCACGTAATGTTGAGGCAAAGAAGATGAAGATAGCAACATCGGCATTGGCACATGAGAAGCAAGGTGAGTAGATTTTATCTACGGGGAGAAGTCGGGTGGATGGCGTATAGCACCCCCGCAGTCCGTGGTGATGTATACGAATACGTATACACACATATAATTATTATGTGTTGTTAGGATTATTGATGGTAATAATGGATTATTGATGATAAGAATGTAATTGGTTTAGTATAGTGCGAAACCCTAGAGTAGGGGTTGCACACCCACACATACACATACATATATACTTGCATGCATTCTTTCATTTATCTGTGCGTATTTGGAGGTGTATATCTACACATGGGTATGGGACTATGTGTTCATATACGGGATTGAGATGAGTTGATGAGTTTGACTTGAGGTCGTGAGATTCGGCGATATGACAGAGTTTGTATTTGAGATGCGACATGGTGGTTTTGGCGGGCCTTTGGGCATGTGTTTTACCCCGCATTCATATTTATATAGATGGTGTCGATGGTACTAGACTTAGATTTGTACCCTAGATTATGTGATATGATGGTAGTGATACCTGATATGTGGTGAGATGAATGTGATATTGACCCGTACCCAGCTATTGGGATGCCGTACGACGATTTACCGTACGAGCTTTACATTGATGTTAGATCCGCACTCATGACTCGAGGATGTTATATGATATACTGTATCGTACGTGATACATTTGAGGCGAGATCACCGACTATATATATATATATGTATATCGACTCAGATTTAGGTGGTTTCCATACCCCTCCCGATTGACTTGATTGTTGGGTTCGTAGTTCACATAGTAGGCGTTACACTAGACCCGAGTCATACCTATTTCAAAACTAACGAGTCGGGGATATTTTAAAGATAGGCAAAAGGGTTTATACGGATATTTTCAAAAGACGCATCTTTTCTTAAAACACCGTAGCCCTTATTTTACCAAAAGCCCTTATTCGTCTTATTTCAAAAGGCAAGGTTGCATGATATATCTATTGAGGCAGGTTCTTTACTGTAGCGTTGATTATTCGATTCCGCATATTCATGCTATTTGCATTGCATCGCCTGTATTGTTGATATATTTCAGTCATGCTGCTAGGACACCAGCACCATTATCGATGATGCGTATGTTCCACGTACACTTGTTTGCCGGCTCACACACTTCATCATAGATAATTGCCATGTCACTACACTGTAGAACTCTTGCATTCAGGATATGATTCTTGCATGACAGACTGATATGCTTATATTTGTTTTACATGTCGCATGCATCATGCTTTCTGATTATACGCATTGAGATATGTTGTTTCCATGATATTTCTGGATTTGGGAACCGTGGATATTTCAAAAGAGAATGTGAAATTGTTTTAAAAACCCGGTTACCTTTGATATGATATTTCAGTGCGTCCACCATGTGTTTTCTCGGTGCTGAGAGCGACATGTGAAACCCGATTCGAGGAGGCGGATGAGGCCGATTGCGGGTACATGGTGGACCCGGTATGGTTCCCCGGGGCAAGAAATGTTTTTCGTGGAGTAGACGATGAGCCTGGCAGGGTAGCGAGTACCTACCGGTGATTGGTTGGACCTGGCGGTTATCCGGAGGATACCAACAAGAGTCGATAGATGGATATGGGCGTACTGCCGGGGCCGAGGGCCGATACCGCAGACAGAGCCCGTGGGCCGATCTGGACTGACGGAGCCCGATATATGAGGGTTTACGTGCCGATGCTGGGCACAGTTTTCATGATGTTTTCGAGTGTCGATGCTGGGCACTCCGGTTCCATGATTTTGACGTGTCGCGAGGGACACAGATGGTTTATATCCTCATATTATTCCCATGCATATGCTGATGATATTTACATGCATGGCGGTTAGTGTCATTGGGTGATGAGTGGACGGGATCCACGTATATGCAGATTTGATTACAATTATCATACCCCACATTTATGATATGCTATTACCTGAGGCACTGGCACGAGCACTTGGCACTACACTCATGCATAGAGATTACCTTGCCAGTTTTGCATGCTTCAGACTTATTCATATTGAGGTTTATTTATATCTGATCGTATTGACCTAGGATGGGTCATGCATTCGATCTCTGCTTGTAGATATTTTTCTATTCACGAGTTGGCAACTCACCCCCGTTGTGCCACAGTTCTTGCAGGTTTTGCCGTACAGATTCCATAGCGGCTTTTCTGGCACACTGCTTCCTTATGGGTGACTTGC
The DNA here is from genome assembly GCA_030015575.1 of Agapanthus africanus. Lineage (NCBI taxonomy): Eukaryota > Viridiplantae > Streptophyta > Magnoliopsida > Asparagales > Amaryllidaceae > Agapanthus > Agapanthus africanus. The sequence continues at coordinate 214,867,603 of CM057349.1, forward strand.
TTGGGTAGGTGGGTTCTTTTGTATCAGAACCGCCATTGTTCATGTATTATTCATTGTATCTAGAATTCCATCAACCAAAACTTGTATATTGTTTCAGACTTAGAAAACAGTGTCGTATTATTTCGACCTTAGAGTCGCGCTTGTAGTATTACGGTTTTCTAGCTGTTTTGAGTTCTTTTTTGGGTTTTGATCCTCGCCTTTTGGCGTTTTATATTATTATTGCTTGCGTGGTTGTGACCTTCGTTTGACGAAGAGCTAGCTCCCGCTTGGGGATGCCTTTTATCATTTCATATATATTATTCTTGTTGTACCCCGTTCGGGGCCAGTTTTTACAAAGGAAACTCTGCCGAAATTTTCAGGAAAGGTTACACATTTTAAAAATACATATTCGGCTTAGTTATTTAAAAACTTGGATTTTCGAAACCCGATTTCTTTACTTCTTAAAACCAGTTTTCCTTATTTACTCTTTAAATGGTTTTAGATTTCTGGGCTTTTGGCTTACTTGGATCAGATGGGGTCCTATAGACTTCATATGGTTCAAGGGCCAGTCACATGCTCTTTCGGGTCGTGACAATAGTATCACAACGATCTCATATCCTCGAGTCATGAGCGCGGATCTATCATCAATATAGGCTCGTACGGTAAATCGTCGTACGGCATCCCAATAGCGGTGTGCGGGTCAATATCACATTCATCTCGCCACATATCAGGTATCACTACCATTATATCACATATTCTAGGATACAGATCTAAGTCTAGTACAATCGATACCATCTATATAAGTATGAATGCGGGGTAAAACACATGCCCAAAGGCCCGCTAAAGCATCCCGTCGTATCTCCTATACGAATCCTGTCATATCGCCGATCTCACGGCCTCAAATCGAATCACATCGACTCAACCCACATTCCAAGCACTATCCATAATCCAGTACATGTACACATAGTCCCATACCCATGTGAACACATACAACATATATTCCCATATACTCATACGAAAGAAAGTATGTATGCAAGTGTGTGCATTTGTGTGTGTGTATGGGTGCAACCCCTACTCTAGGGTTTCGCACTTACATTAAACAAATCCATATTATCATCATTAATCTCAAAGAACATATAATAAATATATGTATGTATACGTATTCGTATACATTACCACGGACTGCGGGGGTGCTATACGCCATCCACCTGACTTCCCCCGTAGATATAATCTACTCACCTGGTCTTCGCTCGCCAAAATCGATGACGCCATGCTCCTTCTCCTCGGAATCCTTGTGAGGGTACCTACAATAATAAACCGTCGCAATACGTATTAAAATCGATGCAGAAAACCGACACAGCGCACAGTGTGCTTATAGGTTGAAACCTATGGCCTAAACGTGCAAATCAATCAACCAACCCCTGTTGTCGATGTACGAACATCCGACAACCAAATACAAATCCAATTATCAAGAAAGTGCATTTAAAAATACGGAAAACATCACCTAAAACACCCCAAAATGCTTCCAGATTTTCCCCTGATGACAATTAGCCAAAACTGCATATAGGAGGGGTCTAATTTTGTGTAAAATGAGCCCTGGATCAAAAATGAACCCATTCCCCTCTACTCTGGCCGCAAATTGCGGCCAGAATGATTAAATCTGCGGCCGGGGATTTGAGTTAGGGGCTCGGGTCTTGGTAGTAGCTTTCTAGTTGCCTGCACGACTCACTGTCAGCTCAATTTAATTTTAGGGGTCTCGGGGTGATAGCAGATTCCTAAAACCTTCACAGATTTCACAATATCTCCGATATCGGTTTTCTAAATCCGTATTCCGGTTTTCAAATCTTAGGTTTGGGTCTCAATTCCATCACTAGGGTGTTTGTGCAGCCTTCACTAAGCTCAATTTCACACTACAACTCACAATTTCCTCAAATTCTAACTAGGTTTCCTTTAAGTCCACAACACCACCCGATATCGATTCAATTTTAACATAGGGTTATAAGTAATGTAAAAACTAATCTAATGATCCAGGAATTATCTAATTTGGCAACTCAAGAATTTTCTTATGTTGCCCCTAGTGGCCAAAATCCTTGCTTTCTTGGTCCAATATGTAGATCTTGAGCTTGTGCACACTTTTAATGAAATGAGAGTGGGGTTTTGGAGTTGTTTTAGATGTGTTTAGAGGGCTTGAAGAGGGGAGGGAGGGAGGTGAGGTGCAGCAATGGAGGGAGAGGGAGGGAAGTGAGGGGAGAAAATGGCTAAGTGTTTGGTCAAAGAAGCCCATACCTCTCTCTCACCAAACCTCATCTTTATTCTTTTTCTTTTCTTTTTCTTATTCTCTCAAAATCCTTCTCCCAAGAATAGTAAACCCAAAGTGAACCATGGCAAGAAAATGCACAAGTGTGAAAAAAGTGATATGTGCATGTTTTGCACAAAAAGCTAAACAACCGATTAGCGATTTTTAATCGCGATTAACAATAATTTAGCATATTACTAATCACAAACACTTAAAAATGGCATAATTCCAATAAATACCCCAATTTAGAATTTTCCATAATTTTTCTTCATTTATTTGCATTTAATTATGCCTGAATATTAAAATATTCAATAAAATAATATTAAATTATAAAAATTCCCAAAAATAATATTTTATTATTTTGAAACGTTACAATCTACCCTCCTTAGAGAAATTCGGTACCCGAATTTAAATTTAAACCCCCAAATACCAAAATATTTCAATACAAATTCCAAGTCATCGGGGCTCCGACATCATCAATACATAAAACGTCATAGCGCAATGCATGCGCATGAGTACTGAGCAGATAACTCAAAATCGAAACTCCATCAACCATCCCGCAATCATCGAAGTCATGATAAAGGCACAGATGTCAAATCAAAACAAACGCCAGTATGATGTTTATCAAAATCATACATGTATACGTGAAAGCCATATATGTAAATAACTAAGATAAATGCATGCAAAAGTATGCGGGTACTGTCCTCTGACTAGTCCCGCTCAGTACGAAAACACATAGCAAATATCATCAAAATGTACTGCTCCATAAAAGAAAATCGGTCCCCAAAATGTGTATATAAAAGTATCATGCGCGTCTGGTGCGCACGGAGATCAAAATCCATATATGTTCCATACAGGTGCACAAAACAATATCTAGGTGCAACGATTGTGCACGAAGCATCTGTCATAGGCAACATGTGTGCCTGACAGCCAAAACAGGTGCATCTGACATGCACTAAAAATCTCGATTTAGTGCATCTAGTGTGCACCAAAATCGTATCTCAAAACACGCGCCCAATCATGCGCGAAAATCCAAATCGGTGCATCCATCATGCACGAATGAAAATCTAAACCATGCGCGCTCAACATATACAGAATCACCAAAAGCAAGCGCTGAACATGCGTAAGTCCAATCAAAGCATGGAGTGCAAGAATCGTGTGCATCAGCGTGCACAAATCAAATCAGAACACTAGAAGTGCATGAAAACTATGCGCAAAGTATAAGTACCCAGTAGGTGCAACCATGGTGCACGGAAACAGAAATCATAGAACTCAGCCATCAAAACCAAATCATGCAATTAGATCGCCAAAATACCGAAATCCAAAGTGACGGATATGTGATAGTCGAATCACAAAATCACAAATCATGAATACGGTCGTCGGTATATCCACTTTCAAAGTCGAGAAGGTGCTGGTACATCCAATGCTAGTAGCGCAAGATCTCTACTCGCCTCTTGCTCGCGGTCTGGCCTCCTCTGCCTCTAGTTCCTTATCTTCTCTATGGATTACCAATCTCGCAATCCATCGGCTCATCGGCCCGGTCAGGTGTGCTGACAGGAACGATTCCGTTCTGGCACTTTCCTGGTCATCTCTCGGTCAATCCTCACGACCGCTCGTAAAGCAGCAAATCTCTGGCACCGACCTCGGTCCTATGAATGCACATCACGCATCTGCTCCTGGTGCGAATCTTATTGCAGCAGTGTACTGGAAGGAATCCTACTCAAGGTCTCTTCTGATCTTGCCTAAGCCAAACTGTACGGAGGCTGGTACTCTGGCATAATCTTTTCTCGCTCTCTGGACATCTGCGTCCTTAGCACAACATTTCTCGGAAACTGGTCGCATCCCAACGCCCCTGTAAGCATATCAAGTCTCTGGTCTCGACGGGAAGTAATGACAGCTCGTCAGCGTCTCGCACGAACCTCTTATCCCACTCGTCTGTATCGTCGTTCATTTCGACTGATTCGGACTCATCTCATCGTGGCTACACAGACTGCGCTCCAACGGCTACGCCCTTAGGATCTTTGCTTGATTACAAGCGTTGTGATGGCAGTCACACTCGTGGGGGCTGGGTAATCCACAAGCACATCCTTTTGCAGGTCCCTAGTCGTAGGACTATCGAGACAGGGTATCGATACTCCGGAGTAGACTAGCGTATGCGCTTCTCATTCCAGCTTAGGAGACGGCCTGTCCCACAGCCGTCAGTACGTCGTACTTGAGATAGTATGCGGGTGCTCGTTAGGTTACGAGTACACTGCACATGACTCGTCGGGAACTGTTGGTTGGTATTATACCTATCGTCAGTTATCAGTTCCCAGGTGACATGAGTACAGCTTAGTCCGTTGACTTGACACTGTCACTTCGCCTCGAGTGTGTTCCCACTATTCTTTGATTACTACCCTACCACGGCTCAAAGGAGTCGTGCAAACAGGTAGTTTTTGGGTGCAGTCCCAAAGAACTTGGAGGCAGTGACGGTTAGACAGGATTCGTCTCTCCCGGTATTGGGGGTTGATATCGCGCTGTGTCTAGGAGAGCTATTACACAAAGTCCCTGGCCAGGGCAAGCGAGATAGACTGATAGGTTTCCAGTGTTATCTCAGGGTGTTCTGGGCTACACTCCGACACGACTTGTACCGCTATTAGGGGACTGACGTTTACCGCCCCCCTAGGCCCGCCATGCGATGTTCTTAGACGAACAGACCAGACTGTACGGAGACTGTCACATTCAGGCTCAGTAGGAGTTCAGATGGGTTTACCTCGTCAGTCTTCTTATCGGCATCTACCTGGGGACCGTTACGTACAGCTAGTGCCGCTTGCGGTCTATGGTTAAACCCACTGCCAGCGTAGTGTCGAGTCTTTAGAGTCCTGCACAGAGGGCTATTCGCCTTTAGGCAAAACAGAGTAGAGGTCGCATGGTTTTGCGACAGGGTTCGTTCACATCCGCGCACTTGTGCACGTTTGGTGTCCGGGCAGTCATTACTAGCGGGCTCTGGTTTGAGCCGGATCCTAGTATATGTTTTGGGGTTAGTTTTATCTCATTGTATTCGTGTTCCTCGGATCACGAATGCGGGTGTGTATGCACAGTTGATTGAGGCCGAGGAAGAGGATTTTCATTAGGGTTTCAGAGCGGGTGTGTATGCACAGTTGACAGTTGTCTTTTTCCAAACCCTAATGGACATGTGAAATATCAATTAATAATATTAATTAAATGAAATTGTGTCTTGGTTAGGGTTGTTGACTTGTTGACCTTGGTTGACTTGTTGACCTTGGTTGACTTGTTGACCATGGTTGAAACATTGACCATCATCATTACACTCCAATGATGCTCTTTGATATTTGCAAAAAACATTTAATGTGATATGATAATGGTCTCATCAAACCAACCATCACCTTTTTCATTTGGATTAATATTATTAATTAGATAATTCACATATATTCTTGTTATGGTTGTAAAACTATTCTCACTTGATCATTCTCATTCTCTCTCATCCTCTTCTCTCTAGCTCTCCCCTCTCATGAGTTGAGAACCATTTGAGCTTGAGATAAAACCTTCAAAATTACTCTCTACTCTTTCTAAGGTCCTAGGTTTAGCACACCAAGAACCTTAGTTACTTCTAGTTTGAGATTGGAGCCAAAGGTAGAGGCCCTCGGGTGGATCTTTCTTCGGCAAGAGAAGGCGACAAGGAGAACCCGTTCTTTCCACTCCAAGGAGCAAGAAGAGAATGACTTAAAGACCTAGGTATAACCTCTTTAATCGAGTAGCTAAACTCTTTAGTTTTGTAGTTAGTTTATGTTTAGCAAAATCCCTCCTTTTGCATTGTCCATGTTGCCTAGTGTTGTAAAAATCCGATTTTTCATAACGTTTCTGCCTCCCCGCAAGCACCGGGGTGGGCAACGTGGAATTACAGTGGTATCAGAGCCTAGCTAAACACAAACTAACTAGTTAGCAAAGTATCTAGAACTTCGATCGGAAAAAATCGCAAAACACGTTTTCTAAAACCCTAGTTTCTGCCGATTTTTATTTCTGCTTTAAAAATAATAAATCATACACTAAAAATCGGCTCAAGGTTTTTGCAGAACACCCAAGAAAAATGAACCAGCGAGTCGACCAAATCACCGTGGAACCGCGATAAGAGAATGCTCTTGCCGCGGATCCGCGGCCGAGTTGACTCGGCCGTGGTTCGTTTTTCCTGCAGTGTTCTTCTGTTGCTGTTTTGGGATTTTTAGGATGGTTTGTTTCTGCCCAGATTTTCCAGAGAACAAGTTAGTTTTTGGGGTGGTCACAAATCCGTATTTTGATCGAACTTCTTTACACTTTGGCTAATGGGTTATATCTGTAATGTGATATATGTATTGAACGTCTGCTAATCGCTTTACGTCGATTAGTGGGGGTTATACATATCTGTGATCTGTAATGTTGATGGTTTGTGTATATGAATTCGTTGGATTGTCGCGGATGAATAGCCGGGGGGTTGTGAGATGAGAGTTTTCTTATTCTTTCAATTCTTGTAATATATAAATTGATGTAATATTATTTGTATGGCCGCACAACCGGGTTGGGGTTGTAGCCGTCATTGTATAATTTCTTTTTACTGTTTTTGCTCCTAGGATAGACCCAAGGTGGGGTGCACAAACTACCGGGTATCTCGAAGTGCCGAGTGGCCTACTCACGTTGTTGCGGGAGGTTGCTTCACTTCGGGTACTTGGCGGGTAGTTTGCCGCACCCGTAGGGGTCTAGGGTGGGGGTTTTGGCTATTCATCGCGACCGTGTAATCTGCCTTTCGTTACAGGCTCGTACGAAATGCGGATTCCTAGTATATCCAATGTGTTCATCTGCGATCTGGAATGGCTATCATTGCATGCGACGAATGTTTATATATATCTATATATGATATCTATTTAGGTGTTGCTTATGTTTTGCATCCGCGCTAGTCCAGCCCCCGCTCTGTCGTTAGTTAAGTAACCTAACGGGTGATGACGGGACCCCGTGGCGAATGCGGATGGCATAAGCGTACGTCATATTTTCGTTGTTTTCTGCAATGGTAGGATTAATTGATGGGACGCATTAAAATTAATGCAAGAAAAATAAACCAAGTAACAGTCGTTGGAACAATTTCAAAACCACTCGGTTCTTTTCAAAACCAAATTTTAAATGCGGAGCTTGAACCACTCCTTTTGAAAGCTATCTCGTTCCTTCGATTATATCAAGTTCACTACGTTCACGGTTTCGCCAAAACTATTCGTAGCCCTCCATCGTTTCATATGAATGGTCAATAAGTATTCAAGCTATATTTGTTGGCCAAAATCAAGGCATAGTGATTGGTAGCTATTGGGTATTCATGTGCAGCATAGATAGATATGTTGGTTTGGGGCAGTCGTTCTACCTTGTTGGCCAAAGTCAAGGGTATGTGCGGGTGGGCTCAAATTAACCTAGAGAACGACGGGTAGAACTTGACATATGACTTATGATTTGTTGGCCAAAGTCAAGGTCATAAGAGCATGGGGCAAAAATCCACATCGGGAGTTTCAAAAGAAACTGAAACTTGCTAGCGCTGCATACCATTTGGAGTGTGATGATTCTGGTAGGATTCCTTCAGTTTTGTCATGTGATGATATTTGGATCCCGATCCTACTGTGAGTATATGCTACTCCTCCGGAACTTTCTCACTTAACGATCAATGCTATAAACCAAGTAGGTGTCTAGAAAGGTGTTAGCGGGGCTACGCCCACAGGGAAAAGAGGTTATTTAATTAAGGAACTTCACGAAAGCGTTGAAAAACCTCCCTCGAAGTACCGACACTGGCCTGGCTGAACGGTTAAGCAAGTATTGTACGATGAGATTGATCCCGACTAATTCTTCCTTTATGGTTTGAGGAGGGATTCGAGAGACAGTGGGAGCCATCCTGTTTAGAAAAATTAAAAACTACTCTAAACTTGCAAGAGCATCATGCTAAAGTGTTTCTTCTCTCTCTCCTAATTGCAGCAACCAAATATCATGACTGGACTTAAGTTACTACTAGATAAAAACATACTGACAGGGCCAAACTACAAAGATTGGCTCAGGAATGTCAAAATGGCAATCACTTATGACAAGTTGGGGTATCTTCTTACCACCAAAGCTCCCCCTGTCCCAGGTCCCAAAACCAGCGTCGTGGATAGGGAAATCCGTAAGACCTGGGAAATCGACTGCGCGAAGGCCAAGTGCCTCGTGCTTGCCTCTATGGACAATGAACATCAGAGGAGGCACGAGAATATGGACCTCGAATCCATATTTCTCCATACAAAAGAACTGTATGGAGAGCAATCCCGTATCGCCAGATACGAAGTGTCGAAGAAGCTGTTCTCGGCAAGATTGGCCGTCGGATCATCGGTAGCGGAACACGTGCTTAAGATGATTGGCTACATAGAGGAGCTCGCGGACCTTGGGACCACGTTAGAGAATGAGCTCTATACGGACTTAATTCTCCAGTCCCTTCCTTCCACTTACGCCCAGTTTATCCTGAACTTCAACTTGCAAGAAAAGGAGGTTAAACTTTCAGAGCTCCTCAACATGCTGAGGAGTGCAGAGGGCACCCTACAGAAAGGTAAGGAAACATCCACTTTGTTTGTAGGAGGATCTTCCTCTTCTAGGTCCAAGGCGAAAGCCAAGGGAAAGAAGAAGAAAACCCCCGTCAAACCAAGGGGCGGTGTTAGTAAAGTGGATACGAAGGGAAAGGCAAAAGCAACAAAGGTAGCGGGGAAGCTTGTGGGGAAGGAAGAGTTCTTTTACTGTCACAAGAGTGGACCCTGGAAGAAAGATTGCAAGGCTTGGAAGGCCAGAACACAGGATCTGAAACAAGTTGCGGCTTCAGCTTCAGGTGTGTATGTTATTGAAAACTGTCTATCAATAAACTCTACTTCCTGGGTATTGGATACCGGATCAGGATCTCATATCTGTAATTCTTTGCAGGCGTTGAGAAAGCGTAGGTTTTTGAAGGCAGGTGACATGACCCTCAAAGTTGCAAACGGAGCTAGCCTGGATGCTGAGGCCGTGGGGGACTATCACCTGGGAATGTCAGATGGACATATTTTGGTTTTACGTAATTGCTTTTTTGTACCCAATGCAACTTGTAATATCATTTCTGTATCTTTAATATCTAAAGAAGGTTATGAATTTGCGTTTGTAAGTAATGTTTTAAACATTCACCTTAATCAAGTTCTGATTGGGTCAGGTACATTAAGCAATAGTATATACGTATTAAACCAACCACAGATTTTCAATGTCTAGAATACACACAAAAGAAAGTCTCCGGAAACAAATCAGACTTTCTTATGGCATTGTAGACTGGGTCACATCAATGAGAGAAGGTTGACAAAGTTACATACAGTAGGATATTTGGATCCGTTCGAATATCAATCATATGCAACTTGTCAATCATGTCTCAAAGGAAAGATGACAAAGACTCCGTTCACTGGACACAGAGTAAGAGTGAGCGAGCTCTTGGGACTCGTACACAGCGACGTGTGCGGTCCAATGTCTACGCATGCACGAAGCGGTTATTCTTACTTCATTACTTTCACGGATGACTTTTCAAGGTACGGATATGACTTCTTAATGAAACATAAATCCGAAGCCTTTGGAAAATTCCAGGAATATAAGAATGAAGTAGAAAAAAAACAGGTAAAAGTATCAAGACACTGAGATCTGATCGAGGTGGTGAATACTTGAGTGCCGAGTTCCTGGATTACTTAAAAGAGAATGGAATTTTCTCTCAGCTTACTCCTCCATACACTCCACAACATAACGGTGTATCGGAGAGACGGAACCGCACCCTATTAGATATGGTACGTTCCATGATGAGTAATGCTGAGTTACCGCGATCATTCTGGGGATATGCACTAGAATCAGCTGCATACCTTTTGAACCGAGTTCCAACTAAGACTGTGCCTACTACACCATATCAGATGTGGTGTGGGAAGAGACCCTATCTTAATCATATTAAGACATGGGGATGTCCAGCTTTTGTCAAAAAGTAGCATGCGGACAAACTCGAGGCACGCTCAGTACGGTGCAAGTTTGTGGGATATCCAAAGAACTCTAAGGGATATTTCTTCTATTGCAAAGAGGAACAAAAGGTTTTTGTTTCTCGTCATGCCCACTTCTTGGAAACTGAGTTTTTGGAAAATCAGATAAGTGGGAGCCCAATAGAACTGGAAGAAATTCCAGAACCACGAGCTATTACTGAAAGCTTAGTAGAACCAGAGGGTTCGAAAGATCAGGACATTCCTGCGCCGCTCCGCAGAAGTAGTAGGCAATCTCATCCGCCCGAGAGATACTACGGTTTTCTCATAGACGGGGATAGAGAGGATTGCATCATTGATAGTGATGAGCCGACTAGCTTCCAGCAGGCCATTCAGAGCGTTGACTCGGTAAAATGGCTGGATGCAATGCGGACCGAAATGGAGTCCATGTACACCAACAAAGTATGGACGTTGGACGTTGCTCCAGATGGGGTAAAACCCGTAGGATGCAAGTGGATCTTCAAAAGGAAGATTGGTGTAGATGGACAGGTTGTGACCTATAAGGCTAGACTTGTTGCAAAGGGTTTCCGTCAAAGACCTGGCTTGGACTATGACGAAACCTTTTCTCCAGTAGCTATGCTGAAATCCATTCGGATCCTTCTTGCCATTGCTGCCTTTCACGATTATGAGATCTGGCAGGTGGACGTAAAGACCGCTTTTCTAAATGGAAATTTAGAGGAGTGTGTCTATATGGACCAGCCAGAGGGTTTCATTCAAAGTGGGAGCAGCGGAAAGGTGTGCAAGTTGCTTAAGTCCATCTATGGACTAAAGCAGGCATCACGGGGTTGGAACATCTGTTTTGATGAGACGGTCAAAGAATTTGGCTTTATCAAAAATCCAGATGAACCATGCATCTATAGTAGATTTGTAGCAAGAACTGTAGTATTCCTTGTTTTATACGTGGATGGCATTCTCTTGATAGGAAATGACATTCCTATGCTACAATCTGTCAAAGGGTTCTTATCACACAGGTTCTCCATGAAAGACCTGGGTGATGCCTCTTACATTCTGGGGATCCGGATCTATCGTGACAGATCCAAGAGGATATTAGGACTTTCACAGTCCAGGTACATCGACACCATACTGAAAAGATTCAGTATGGAAGATTCCAAGCACGGTAATCTACCGGCATGTCACGGGATCACCCTCTCCAAAGAGATGTCTCCCAAGACTGATTTGGAAAGGGATCGCATGTCAATTATACCCTACGCTTCTGCGGTAGGCTCTATAATGTATGCGATGTTGTGCACCAGACCAGATATAGCTTATGCACTGAGTGTAGTAAGCTGGTATCAGTCAAACCCTAGGGAGAAACACTGGATAGCGGTAAAGAACATTCTCAAGTACCTGAGATGGACTAAGGAGATGTTCTTGGTGTATGGCGGAAAGGACCTCCAGATCGAGGCCTTTGCTGACTCCAGCTTCCAGAGTGACAAGGATGATTCCAAGTCCATGTCGGGTTATGTCTTTACCCTCTATGGAGGGGCGGTGTGTTGGAAGAGTTCCAAATAGGAAACCGTTGCTGACTCGACGATGGAAGCGGAATATATCGCTGCTGCAGATGCCGCAAAAGAAGCCGTCTGGATAAGGAAGTTCCTAACAGAACTTCAGGTGGTTCCATCCATTGTTGATCCAGTACCTCTGTATTGCGACAACAACTGGGCTATAGCTTTAGCGAAGGAACCCAGGTCCCATCAGAAGTCCAGGCACATCTTGAAGCGGTATCACCTGATCAGGGAGATCGTGGGTCGCCAGGAGATCGAGGTTCAGAGAGTTGCTACGGAAGATAACACTGCTGATCCATTCACGAAGGCCTTACCCCAGACTCAGTTCGAGCGGCTGATCGAGATGATAGGTCTTTGATACGCCAATACATGGCCTTAGTGCAAGTGGGAGATTGTTAGTGTATATCCCTTGAGGCCATTACTGTATCATACTAGTATGTATATTACTTAATGGAAGCTTGGGATATTCACCTTGTATTGACATTCTTGCTCAAAATAGTAGTATGCTACTTGGTTTGTTTCTGCTTTAATGTGTGCATGTGTTTCTTATAGCATATCGCCATTACACATTAGTGGAGCCCTTAGGATCTTTGCTTGATTAGCAGCGTTGTGATGGCAGTCACACTCGTGGGGGCTGGGTAATCCACAAGCACATCCTTATGCAGGTCCCTAGTCGTAGGACTATCGAGACAGGGCATCGATACTCCGGAGTAGACTAGCGTATGCGCTTCTCATCCCAGCTTAGGAGACGGCCGTCCCACAGCCGTCGGTACGTCGTACTTGAGAAAGTATGCGGGTGCTCGTTAGGTTACGAGTACTCTGGACAGGACTCGTCGGGAACTGTTGGTTGGTATTATACCTATCGTCAGTTATCAATTCCCAGGTGACATGAGTACGGCTTAGTCCGTTGACCTGACACTCTCACTTCGCCTCGAGTGTGTTCCCACTGTTCTTTGATTACTACCCTACCACGGCTCAAAGGAGTCGTGCAAACAGGTAGTTTTTGGGTGCAGTCCCGAAGCACTTGGAGGCAGTGACGGTTAGACAGGATTCATCTCTCCCGGTATTGGGGGTTGATATTGCGCTGTGTCTAGGAGAGCCATTACACAAAGTCCCTGGCCAGGGCAAGCGAGATAGACTGGTAGGTTTCCAGTGTTATCTCAGGGTGTTCTGGGCTACACTCCGACATGACTTGTACCGCTATTAGGGGAATGACGTTTACCGCCCCCTAGGCCCGCCACGGAGACTGTCACATTCAGGCTCAGTAAGAGTTCAGATGGGTTTACCTCGTCAGTCTTCTTATCGGCATCCACCTGGGGACCGTTACGTACAGCTAGTGCCGCTTGCGGTCTGTGGTTAAACCCACTGCCAGCGTAGTGTCGAGTCTTTAGAGTCCCACATAGAGGGCTATTCTCCTTTAGGCAAAACAGAGTAGAGGTCGCATGGTTTTGCGACAGGGTTCGTTCACATCCGCGCACTTGTGCACGTTTGGTGTCCGGGCAGTCATTACTAGCGGGCTCTGGTTTGAGCCAGATCCTAGTATATGTTTTGGGGTTAGTTTTATCTCATTGTATTCGTGTTCCTCGGAACACGAATGCGGGTGTGTATGCACAGTTGATTGAGGCGGAGGAAGAGGATTTTCATTAGGGTTTCGGAGTGGGTGTGTATGGACAGTTGACAGTTGTCTTTTTCCAAACCCTAATGGACATGTGAAATATCAATTAATAATATTAATTAAATGAAATTGTGTCATGGTTAGGGTTGTTGACTTGTTGACCTTGGTTGACTTGTTGACCCTGGTTGAAACATTGACCATCATCATTACACTCCAAAGATGCTCTTTGATCTTTGCAAAAATCATTTAATGTGATATGATAATGGTCTCATCAAACCAACCATCACCTTTTTCATTTGGATTAATATTATTAATTAGATAATTCACATATATTCTTGTTATGGTTGTAAAACTATTCTCACTTGATCATTCTCATTCTTTCTCATCCTCTTCCTCTCTCTCTAGCTATCCCCTCTCATGAGTTGAGAAACATTTGAGCTTGAGATGAAACCTTCAAAATTACTCTCTACTCTTTCTAAGGTCCTAGGTTTAGCACACCAAGCACCTTAGTTACTTCTAGTTTGAGGTTGGAGCCAAAGGTAGAGGCCCTCGGCTGGATTTTTCTTCGGCAAGAGAAGGCGACAAGGAGAACCCGTTCTTTCCACTCCAAGGAGCAAGAAGAGAAGGACTTGAAGACCTAGGTATAACCCCTTCAACCGAGTAGCTAAACTCTTTAGCTTTGTAGTTAGTTTATGTTTAGCAAAGATCCCTCCTTTTGCATAGTCCATGTTGCCTAGTGTTGTAAAAATCCGATTTTTCATAACGTTTCCGCCTCCCCGCAAGCACCGGGGTGGGCAACGTGGACTTACAATATTTGCATTAGAAAAGTTGAGGCCTTACTTGATTGGCTCACCAATTGTTGTGTACACTGATCACTCCGCCTTAAAACATCTTTTATCTAAGAAGGATGCTAAAGGCAGGTTAATTGTAACATTTCAGAAAATAAAATATTATTTTTGGGAATTTTTATAATTAAATAATAAATATTGTGAATATTTTAATAATGCGGTATAATTAAATACAGATAAATTGGGAAATATTTGGAAAATTATAGGAATTACTGAAATGAGGGTGTTTTATATGATTTAGGCAAATTATAAATCTTTATGATTAATTACATTCCATTTTAATGCTAATCGCGATTAAATATCACTAATCGCGCTTTAAACTTGATTTATGCACATGACATGCACCATGTCATATTACACATTTTACATTTTTCTAGCATGTCTTGTTCTTTTTCTATGCATGGTTTTGTGTTTAAATGAAAAGGGAAAATGAATAGAAAAGAAAAGAAAAAGATAATGATAAAGAAAGAAGTATGGGCAATAGAGAGAGAGAGAGGTGAGGGGTCATTGACCATGGTCATTGCCTATGCTCTCTTCATTATTTCATCTTCAACTCTCCCTCCTTCATTCCCATGGCAGCCACTCTCTCCCTCCCCCCTCTACCTCCTCACTTCACCACTAAAACTCATCAAAACTCCATCTCCACTTCACAAAAAACATGCACAAGCTTCTCACAAGCACTTTGGACCAAGAAAGGATGGATTTTGGACACTTGGGGCAATTCAAGAAATTTCTTAAGTTGCCAAATGCGGTAATTTTGTCACCTTTAGCATAGTATTTCCTTCACATTAGTGTCCATGCATGTTTAGAAGTGATTAAGTGATGTTTAGTGAGGTTTGGAAATTTCAAGTTAGGGTTTTGGGAAATTATTGAATTCAAAGGTGTAATTGAGATTAGTAGAGACCTTATAACCCCTCTAGTGTTAGTTTAATGGACAGAAACTGTAGAATTAAACCTTGAAACATAAACTTAGAAACCCCGATATCGGGAAATTGAGGAAATTGTGAGGCTATTTAGAGATCTGCCAACACCCGGAGACCCTAGGAATTATTTTGCAAACACAGAGAGTCATGCAGGAACCTAGGAAGCTACCATAGAGACCTGAGCCCTAATACCCTCACCTGGGCTGCAAATTTAACCCTTCTGGCTGCAATTTGCGGCCAGAGCATGATATCTGGGTGTGGGGTTTTGTTCATGGCTCCAGTATTAGTAAACTAGACCCTCCAAATGTGCTAAATTGACTAATTTAAGCTAGGGCAAAATCTGGGACCATTTTCATGAGTTGCTGCCTTGTATTTCGTAATGTTTATGAATTGAAGTTTTGATATTTATGTTTTTATCGGTCGATTCACGTTTATACGTCAATCGTCGAGAGTTGTTGGTTATTCTTGCATGCGTAAACTATAGGTTTTAACCTATGTGTGATTCGTGCGATGTTTTGGTTTTCGTACATGATTTCTATTTACGATGCTATATGTGATATGTAGGTACCCCCACATGGACTTCGAGACAACGGGGATGAGCACGGCGTCATCGACTCCAGCAAGCGAGGATCGAGATGAGTAGATATATATCTACGGGGGAAGTCAGGTGGATGGCGTATAGCACCCCCGCAGTTCGTAGTGTAGTGTATGGTATATATTATATGGATATATTTATATGTTTATTGTGAGATTATGATTATCTAGATAGACCTTGGGATTCGTGGATAATTTTAGTATAATTGGATGATAGTATCGTTAGTTAGTTTAGTTGCGAACCATAGAATAAGGTTTACACCCACTCGCACACACATGCTTACTTTGTCTTACTTGTGCGTGTATGGGGATCTGTATATATATACACACAAAGGTATGTGACTATATATATATATACGTATACCTATACATGGATGATGAGGATTGTACATGGTACTTGGAGAAGAGTCGATGAGATTAGGCATGATGCCATGTGATTGGTGATATGTTTTGATTCGTATTATGCGATACGACATGAGATTATAGCGATCTTTTAGGCGTGTGTTTTTATACACGCATATATTTATGCCAATGGTATCAGTTTGTACTAGACTTAGATCAGCACCCTTAATATAGGATGTGATGATATGGATACCAGATGAATGATGAGATAAATTTGAGATTCGACCCGTATCCAGATTGGGATGTCCTACGATGGATTTACCGTACAAGCTTTATATTGATGATAGATCCGCACTCTTGACTCAAGGATGTCATGTTATATATTGTATCGTATGTGATACTATTGAGGCAGGATCACCGACTACTATATTTATTTATATCGACTCAGATTTAGGTGGTTTCCTTACCTTTTCGACTAGTCTGTTGGTTTAGTCCTGTAGTTACTTAGTAGATGTTAGACTGAGCACGGGTTATACTTATTTCCAAAACTAACGAATCGTGAGTATTTTAACGACAGGCCAAAGGATAGTACGGATATTTCAAAGGATGTACTTTTTCATAAAAACACCGTAGCCCTATTTTCTAAACACCACGATTCGTACGATTTCAGATACCAAAAACTGTATGAATCGTATGTAGGAATGCATATTTCTTTTTTGCTGCATTCATTATTCATTTGCCATTTATTCTACTGTTCACATTTCATTGCAGGCTTATATGTATTTTCGTTAGAAATGATGAAACTTGTTGTTAGGACACCAGTACCATTACCAGGACACCAGCACCATTACCGATGATGCGTATGCTCCACGTACACTCGTTTGCCGGCTCACACACATCATCATCGGTAATTGCCATGTCACTACACAGCAGGACTGCTGCATCAAGATATGACCCCTTGCATAATTTACTTGCTATAGTTACATATGCACCTTTTTACGATGCTGCATTTGACTTTGGAAAAGTTGGGAACCGCAAGATATATTTTAAAACTGAATTCATTTTAAAAGAGCGGTCTTTCCTCGATATGTGCATATTATTGTTCCATATTGCATGATATACGGATATGCTTACATTTCTGTTATATGTCGCACACATCATGTTTTACGATTATACGCATTGAGATATGCCGTTTTCATGAGATTTCTGAATTTGAGAACCGTGGTTATTTCAAAAGAAAGTATGTATTATTTTAAAAACCCGGTTTCTCTTGATATGATATTTCAGTGCGTCCACCATGTGTTTTCTCGGTTCTGAGATTGGCATGTGATACCCGATTTGAAGAGTGGGAGGCACTGTTTGCGGGTACATGGTGGACCCGGTATGGTTCCCTGGGGTTAGAGATGATTATCGTGGTGCAGACGATGAGCCTGGCAGAGGGAGTAGTACCTACCGATGATAGTATTTTGACCCGGCGGTTATCCGGAAGATACCGACCGGAATCATGAGATGGATATAGGCCGATCCGTAGTGCCGGAGCCCGCGGGCCGATCCCGTAGGTGATACGGAGCCTGAGATATATGAGGATTTACGTGTCGATGCTGTTAGTGTATATGCCCTAGAGGCCATTACTGTATCATACTAGTTTGTATATTACTTAATGGAAGCTTGGGATATTCACCGTTGTATAGACAATCTTGCTCAAAATGGTAGTATGCTACTTGGTTTGTTTCTACTTCAATATGTGTACATGTGTTTCTTATAGCATATCACCTATACACATTAGTAGGGCCCTTAGGATCTTTGCTTGATTACCAGCGTTGTGATGGCAGTCACACTCGTGGGGGCTGGGTAATCTACAAGCACATCCTTATACTGGTCCTTAGTCATAGGATTATCGAGGCAGGGCATCGATACTCCGGAGTAGATTAGCGTATGCGCTTCTCATCCCAGCAGGGGAGACGGTCTGTCCCACAGCCGTCAATACGTCGTACTTGAGATAGTATGCGGGTGCTTGTTAGGTTACAAGTACACTGGACAGGACTTGTCGGGAACTGATTGGTTGGTACTATCACGACCCGAAAGAGCACGTGACTGGCCCTTGAACCATATGAAGTCTATAGGACTCCATCTGACCCAAGTAAGCCAAAAGCCCAGAAATCTAAAACCATTTTAAGGAGTAAGTAAAGAAAACTGATTTTTAATAGGTAAAGAAACATGTTTTGAAGTCAAGCTTTCTAAATAACTAAGCCGAAAATGCATTTTTAAAATGTGCAGTCTTTTCTGAAAATTTCGGCAGAGTTTCCTTTGTAAAAAGTGGCCCCGAACGGGGTACAACAAGAATAATATATAAATGCAGTGATAAAAGGCATCCCCAAGCGGGAGCTAGCTCTTCGTCAATCGACGGTCAGAACCACGCAAGCAATAGAATATACAACGCCGAAGGGCGAGGATCAAAACTCAAAAGAAACTCAACAGCCTGAAAAACCGTAATACTACAAGCGCGACTCTAAGATCGAAATAATACACACTGTTTTCTAAGTCTGAAACAATATACAAGTTTTGGGTTGATGGAATTTCTAGATACAATGAATAGTACAAGTACAATGGTGGTTCGGATGCAAAAGAACCCACCTATCCAAGCGAGTCACCCGTATGAAAGCAGTATGCCAGAAAAGCCGATATGAAACCTGTACGGCAAAACCTGCAAGAACTGTGGCACAACGGGGGTGAGTTGCCAACTCGTGAATAGAAAATATCTACAAGTAGAGATCGAATGTATGACCTATCCTAGGTCAATACGATCAGATATAAATAAATCTCAATATGAATAAGTCTGAAGCGTGCTAAACTGGCAAATGTAGCCTCAATACATGAGTGTAGTGCCAAGTGCTCGTGCCAGTATCTCAGGTAATAGCATATCATAAATATGAGGTATGATCAATGTAATCAATCTACATGTATGTGGATCCCATCCACTCGTCACCCAATGACAAAAATAACATCATGCATGTAAATGTCATAAAGCATATGCATGGAAAATATGAGGATATAACCAAAAGCATGGAACCTGAGTGCCTAGCATCGACACTCGAAAACATCATGAAAACCTGTGCCTAGCATCGGCACGTAAATCCTCATATGCCGGGCATCCGTCAGTCTGGGTCAGCCCACCTCTCATATATCGGGCATCCGTCAGTCCGGGTCAGCCCTCTCTCAATATATCGGGCATCCGTCAGTCCGGGTCAGCCCGCTTTCAATATATCAGGCATCTGTCAGTCCGGGTCAGCCCTCTCTCAATATATCGGGCATCCGTCAGTCCGGGTCAGCCCTCTCTCAATATATCGGGCATCCGTCAGTCCGGGTCAGCCCTCTCTCAAAACCAGAAATATCATAGAAACAAAATATCTCAATGTGCAAATCAGAAAGCATGATGCATTGATATATAAATGAAATGCAAGTAACAATACATCCTGCAGCATTGAATAATAGTATGCGCATATAAGGTCATGTCCTGATGCAACAGTACTACAGTGTAGTGACACGACAATTATCGACGATGAAGTGTGCGAGCCGGCGAGCAGTGTACGTGGAACATATGCATCATCGATAATGGTGCTGGTGTCCTAGCAGCATGATAATAATATATCAATAAACACAAGCAATGCAATGCAAATAGCATGAATATGCGGAATCGAATAATCAACGCAACAGTAAAGAATCTACCTCAATAAATATATCATGTAGCCTTGCCGTTTGAAATAAGACGATTCAGTGTTTTTGGTAAAATAAGGGCTACGGTGTTTTAAGAGAACATGCGTCGTTTGAAAATATCCGTAGAATCCCTTTTTGCCTATCTTTAAACTATGCCCGATTCGTTAGTTTTGAAATAGGTATGACTCGGGTCTAGTCTAACGCCTACAGTGCGAACTATGGACCCAACAATCAAGTCAATCGGGAGGGGTATGGAAACCACCTAAATCTGAGTCGATACATATATATATATATATATACAATAGTCGGTGATCTCGCCTCAATAGTATCACAAAGATCTCATATCCTCGAGTCATGAGAGCGGATCTATCATCAATATAGGCTCGTACGGTAAATCGTCGTACGGCATCCCAATAGCGGTGTGCGGGTCAATATCACATTCATCTCACCACATATCAGGTATCACTACCATCATATCACATATTCTAGGATACAGATCTAAGTCTAGTACAATCGATCCCATCTATATAAGTATGAATGCGGGGTAAAACACATGCCCAAAGGCCCGCTAAAGCATCCTGCCGTATCTCCTATACGAATCCTGTCATATCGCCGATCTCACGGCCTCAAATCGAATCACATCGACTCAACCCACATTCCAAGCACTATCCATAATCCAATACATGTACACATAGTCCCATACCCATGTGAACATATACAACATATATTCCCATATAGTCATACGAAAGAAAGTATGTATGGAAGTGTGTGCACGTGTGTGTGTATGGGTGCAACCCCTACTCTAGGGTTTCGCACTTACATTAAACCAATCCATATTACCATCAATAATCTCAAAGAACATATAATAAATATATGTGTGTATACGTATTCGTATACATCACCACGGACTGCGGGGGTGCTATACGCCATCCACCCGACTTCCCCTGTAGATATAATCTACTCACCTGGTCTTCGCTTGCCAAAATCGATGACGCCATGCTCCTTCACCTCGGAATCCTTGCGAGGGTACCTACAATAATAAACCGTCGCCATACGTATTAAAATCGATGCAGAAAACCGACACAGCGCACAGTGTGCTCATAGGTTGAAACCTATGGCCTAAACGTGCAAATCAATCAACCAACCCCTGTTGTCGATGTACGAACATCCGACAACCAAATACAAATCCAATTATCAAGAAAGTGCATTTAAAAATACGGAAAATATCGCCTAAAACACCCCAAAATGCTTCCAGATTTTCCCCAGATGACAATTAGCCAAAACTGCATATAGGAGGGGTCTAATTTTGTGTAAAATGAGCCCTGGAACAAAAATGAACCCATTCCCCTCTACTCTGGCCGCAAATTGCGGCCAGAATGATTAAATCTGCGGCCGGGGATTTGAGTTAGGGGATCGGGTCTTGGTGGTAGCTTCCTAGGTGCCTGCACGACTCACTGTCAGCTCAATTTAATTTTAGGGGTCTCGGGGTTATAGCAGATTCCTAAAACCTTCACAGATTTCACAATATCTCCGATATCGGTTTTCTAAATCCGTATTCTGGTTTTCAAATCTTAGGTTTGGGTCTCAATTCCATCACTAGGGTGTTTGTGCAGCCTCCACTAAGCTCAATTTCACACTACAACTCACAATTTCCTCAAACCCTAACTAGGTTTCCTTTAAGTCCACAACACCACCCGATATCGATTCAATTTTAACATAGGGTTATAAGTAATGCAAAAACTAATCTAATGATCCAGGAATTACCTCATTTGGCAACTCAAGAATTTTCTTGAGTTGCCCCTAGTGGCCAAAATCCTTGCTTTCTTGGTCCAATATGTAGATCTTGAGCTTGTGCACACTTTTAATGAAATGAGAGTGAGGTTTTGGAGTTGTTTTAGAGGTGTTTAGAGGGCTTGAAGAGGGGAGGGAGGTGAGGTGCAGGAGCAGCAGCAGCAATAGAGGGAGAGGGAGGGAAATGAGGGGAGAAAATGGCTAAGTGTTTGGTCAAAGAAGCCCATACCTCTCTCTCACCAAACCTCATCTTTATTCTTTTCTCTTTTCTTTTTCTTTTCTTTTTCTTATTCTCTCAAAATCCTTCTCCCAAGAATAGTAAACTCAAAGTGAACCATGGCAAGAAAATGCACAAGTGTGAAAAAAGTGATATGTGCATGTTTTGCACAAAAAGCTAAAAAACCGATTAGCGATTTTTAATCGCGATTAACAATAATTTAGCATATTACTAATCACAAACACTTAAAAATGGCATAATTCCAATAAATACCCCAATTTAGAATTTTCCATAATTTTCCATAATTTTTCTTCATTTATTTGCATTTAATTATGCCAGAATATTAAAATATTCAATAAAATAATATTAAATTATAAAAATTCCCAAAAATAATATTTTATTATTTTGAAACATTACAATCTACCCTCCTTAGAGAAATTCGGTCCCCGAATTTAAATTTATACCCCCAAATACCAAAATATTTCAATACAAATTCCAAGTCATCGGGGCTCCGACATCATCAATACATAAAACGTCATAGCGCAATGCATGCGCATGAGTACTGAGCAGATAACTCAAAATCGAAACTCCATCAAGCATCCCGCAATCATAGGAGTCATGATAAAGGCACAGATGTCAAATCAAAACAAACGCCAGTATGATGTATATCAAAATCATACATGTATACGTGAAAGCCATATATGTAAATAACTAAGATAAATGCATGCAAAAGTATGCGGGTACTGTCCTCTGACTAGTCCCGCTCAGTACGAAAACACATAGCAAATATCATCAAAATGTACTGCTCCATAAAAGAAAATCAGTCCCCAAAATGTGTATATAAAAGTATCATGTGCGTCTGCTGCGGACGGAGATCAAAATCCATATATGTTCCATACGGGTGCACAAAACAATATCTAGCTGCAACGGTTGTGCACGAAGCATATGTCATAGGCAGCATGTGTGCCTGACAGCCAAAACAGATGCATCTGACATGCACGAAAAATCTCGATTTAGTGCATCTAGTGTGCACCAAAACCGTATCTCAAAACACGCACCCAATCATGCGCGAAAATCCAAATCGGTGCATCCATCATGCACGAATGAAAATCTAAACCATGCATGCTCAACATATACAGAATCACCAAAAGCAAGCGCCGAACATGCGTAAGTCCAATCAAAGCACGGAGTGCAAGAATCGTGTGCATCAGCGTGCACAAATCAAATCAGAACACTAGAAGTGCATGAAAACTATGCGCAAAGTATAAATACCCAGTAGGTGCAACCATGGTGCACGGAAACAGAAATCATAGAACTCAGCCATCAAAACCAAATCATGCAATTAGATCGCCAAAATACCGAAATCCAAAGTGACGGATATATGATAGTCGAATCACAAAATCAGAAATCATGAATACGGTCGTCGGTATATCCTCTTTCAAAGTCGAGAAGGTGCTGGTACATCCAATGCTAGTAGCGTAAGATCTCTACTCGCCTCTTGCTCGCGGTCTGGCGTCCTCTGCCTCTAGTTCCTTATCTTCTCTTTGGATTACCAATCTCGCAATCCATCGGCTCATCGGCCCGGTCAGGTGTGCTGACAGGAACGATTCCGTTCTGGCACTTTCCTGGTCATCTCTCGGTCAATCCTCACGACCGCTCGTAAAGTAGCACATCTCTGGCACCGACCTCGGTCCTCTGAATGCACATCACGCATCTGCTCCTGGTGCGAATCTTATTGCAGCAGTGTACTGGAAGGAATCCTACTCAAGGTCTCTTCTGATCTTGCCTAAGCCAAACTGTACGGAGGCTGGTACTCTAGCATAATCTTTTCTCGCTCTCTGGACATCTGCGTCCTTAGCACAACATTTCTCGGAAACTGGTCGCATCCCAACGCCCCTGTAAGCATATCAAGTCTCCGGTTTCGACGGGAAGTAATTACAGCTCGTCAGCGTCTCGCACGAACCTCTTATCCCACTCGTCTGTATCGTCGTTCATTTCGACTGATTCGGACTCATCTCATCGTGGCTACACAGACTGCGCTCCAACGGCTACGCTTGTATCTGGAGTCTCCCAAGCAGTGTCCCATCATATGATATCCGAATGATGTCGAATCGTCCGATCGACTCGTCAGAACCTCATAATCCCCAAGAGCTCAACATCTCGGGTACAGTTTAATAGTATCGAGAACATACCACAGCATCGGTGGTCCAGCCGTAGAAGGGCAAACCCAAGTCTCACTAATGGCGCCGCGGAACTGCCGCAAACCCTAAGGTTCAAATGCTTTCACACGGTCATTAAGTCGAGTTAGCGTTTCATTCTTCTAGAGGGTCCATGGAATCGCCTGCATGTCTTTCCGTATACTTTAAACTTGGAAAATGGCTCCTGACATTCGATCGTCTCTATTGACTCTCAACGTCTCCGCGTGAAGTCGTCTCTAGCTGGAAGCAATCTATCTGATGACCTCGCATCGGGGTAAGCGAACGAACCACATGTCCTAGTCATTCATCCTCGGTGACTAGCGACCTTCCATCATATCTCTAAGTATATGCTCATGCTGCAGTAGCTCCAATCATCTGGACGATATCTCTTCATTTGCAGCAACAACTGGCTCATTCGTCAGTACGCCGAATAGCGCCTCAATCCTCCAGGAAAGGCGATACCGATCGGCACGTCCGAAAAATCTCGTAAAAGCGATCTGTCAAATGCTCATGGCACGAAAACACAATAAAACGAATCCTCTATATGCAATCGTATGTCTAAGGAATCACGCCCTGGTCAGTCCTCGTCCCTGACGAGCTCATGCTGACGCAACTCGAGCCGTAGCTCACTCTGCCCGTGCAATCGTGGCAGCAAAACCATAACCGGTCTCGAAAAGGATAGATCATAGGAAGGAATATAATACTGTGCAAGGAAATGTACATCCTAAGGTTCCTTAAGCGGAGTGGCGTGTCATAAGTATGCCGCGGAACATACCAACGGTACGTCACTCTACTTTAGTCACCTATTCCATCAACCAAGGGTCATCCTACGCGATGAAAGTTCGGATCTAATACCCCCTCGACTAAGTCTAAGTTCCGTAAGGTCAAGCCTGAGTTCCGTATATATATAGACGCCCTAGGCTCCACATAGTCAAACTTAGACTCGAACCAAGGTTAACCTAGCGCTCTGATACCAACTTTGTCACGACCCGAAAGAGCACGTGACTGGCCCTTGAACCATATGAAGTCTATAGGACTCTATCTGACCCAAGTAAGCCAAAAGCCCAGAAATCTAAAACCATTTTAAGGAGTAAGTAAAGAAAACTGATTTTTAATAAGTAAAGAAACATGTTTTGAAGTCAAGCTTTTTAAATAACTAAGCCGAATATGCATTTTTAAAATGTGTAGTCTTTTCTCAAAATTTCGGCAGAGTTTCCGTTGTAAAAACTGGCCCCGAACGGGGTACAACAAGAATAATATATAAATGCAGTGATAAAAGGCATCCCCAAGCGGGAGCTAGCTCTTCGTCAATCGACGGTCACAACCACGCAAGCAATAGAATATACAACGCCGAAGGGCGAGGATCAAAACTCTAAAGAAACTCAACAGCCTGAAAAACCGTAATACTACACGCGCGACTCTATGGTCGAAATAATACACACTGTTTTCTAAGTCTGAAACAATATACAAGTTTTGGGTTGATGGAATTTCTAGATACAATGAATAGTACAAGTACAATGGTGGTTCTGATGCAAAAGAACCCACCTACCCAAGCGAGTCACCCGTATGAAAGCAGTATGCCAGAAAAGCCGATATGAAACCTGTACGGCAAAACCTGCAAGAACTGTGGCACAACGGGGGTGAGTTGCCAACTAGTGAATAGAAAATATCTACAAGCAGAGATCGAATGTATGACCTATCCTAGGTCAATACGATTAGATATAAATAAACCTCAATATGAATAAGTCTGAAGCATCCTAAACTGGCAAATGTAGCCTCTATACATGAGTGTAGTACCAAGTGCTCGTGCCAGTATCTCAGGTAATAGCATATCATAAATATGAGGTATGATCAATGTAATCAATCTACATGTATGTGGATCCCATCCACTCGTCACCCAATGACAAAAAAAACATCATGCATGTAAATGTCATAAAGTATATGCATGGAAAATATGAGGATATAACCAAAAGCATGGAACCTGAGTGCCTAGTATCGACACTCGAAAACATCATGAAAACCTGTGCCTAGCATCGGCACGTAAATCCTCATATGCCGGGCATCCGTCAGTCCGGGTCAGCCCACCTCTCATATATCGGGCATCCGTCAGTCCGGGTTAGCCCTCTCTCAATATATCAGGCATCCGTCAGTCCGGGTCAGCCCTCTCTCAATATATCGGGCATCCGTCAGTCCGGGTTAGCCCTCTCTCAATATATCGGGCATCCGTCAGTCCGGGTCAGCCCTCTCTCAATATATCGGGCATCCGTCTGTCCGGGTCAGCCGTCTCTCAAAACCAGAAATATCATAGAAACAACATATCTCAATGCGCAAATCAGAAAGCATGATGCAAGTGACATATAAATGAAATGCAAGTAACAATATATCCTGCAGCATTGAATAATAGTATGCGCATATAAGGTCATGTCCTGATGCAACAGTACTACAGTGTAGTGACACGGCAATTTTCGATGATGAAGTGTGTGAGCCGGCGTGCAGTGTACGTGGAACATATGCATCATCGATAATGGTGCTGGTGTCCTAGCAGCATGATAATAATATATCAATAAACACAAGCAATGCAATGCAAATAGCATGAATATGCGGAATCGAATAATCAACGCAACAGTAAAGAATCTATCTCAATAAATATATCATGTAGCCTTGCCTTTTTAAATAAGACGAATCAGGGTTTTTGGTAAAATAAGGGCTACGGTGTTTTAAGAGAACATGCGTCGTTTGAAAATATCCGTAGAATCCCTTTTTGCCTATCTTTAAAATATGCCCGATTCGTTAGTTTTGAAATAGGTATGACTCGGGTCTAGTCTAAAGCCTACAGTGCGAACTACGGACCCAACTATCAAGTCAATCGGGAGGGGTATGGAAACCACCTAAATCTGAGTCGATACACACACATATATATATATACAATAGTCAGTGATCTCGCCTCAATAGTATCACAACGATCTCATATCCTCGAGTCATGAGCGCGGATCTATCATCAATATAGGCTCGTACGGTAAATCGTCGTACAACATCCTAATAGCGGTGTGCGGGTCAGTATCACATTCATCTCACCACATATCAGGTATCACTACCATCATATCACATATTCTAGGGTACAGATCTAAGTATAGTACAATCGATACCATCTATATAAGTATGAATGCGGGGTAAAACACATCCCCAAAGGCCCGCTAAAGCATCCTGTCGTATCTCCTATACGAATCCTGTCATATCGCCGATCTCATGGCCTTAAATCGAATCACATCGACTCAACCCACATTCCAAGCACTATCCATAATCCAGTACATGTACACATAGTCCCATACCCATGTGAACACATACAACATATATTCCCATATACTCATACGAAAGAAAGTATGTATGCAAGTGTGTGCATGTGTGTGTGTGTATGGGTGCAACCCCTACTCTAGGGTTTCGCACTTACATTAAACCAATCCATATTATCATCAATAATCTCAAAGAACATATAATAAATATATATGTGTATACGTATTCGTATACATCACCACGGACTGCGGGGGTGCTATACGCCATCCACCCGACTTCCCCCGTAGATATAATCTACTTACCTGGTCTTCGCTCGCCAAAATCGATGACGCCATGCTCCTTCGCCTCAGAATCCTTGCGAGGGTACCTATAATAATAAACCGTCGCAATACGTATTAAAATCGATGCAGAAAACCGACACAGCGCACAGTGTGCTCATAGGTTGAAACCTATGGCCTAAACGTGCAAATCAATCAACCAACCCCTGTTGTCGATGTACGAACATCCGACAACCAAATACAAATCCAATTATCAAGAAAGTGCATTTAAAAATACGGAAAACATCGCCTAAAACACCCCAAAATGCTTCCAGATTTTCCCCAGTTGACAATTAGCCAAAACTGCATATAGGAGGGGTCTAATTTTGTGTAAAATGAGCCCTGGAACAAAAATGAACCCATTCCCCTTTACTCTGGCCTCAAATTGCGGCCAGAATGATTAAATCTGCGGCCGGGGATTTGAGTTAGAAGCTCGGGTCTTGGTGGTAGCTTCCTAGGTGCCTGCACGACTCACTGTCAGCTCAATTTAATTTTAGGGGTCTCGGGGTGATAGCAGATTCCTAAAACCTTCATAGATTTCACAATATCTCCGATATCGGTTTTCTAAATCCGTATTCCGGTTTTCAAATCTCAGGTTTGGGTCTCAATTCCATCACTAGGGTGTTTGTGCAGCCTCCACTAAGCTCAATTTCACACTACAACTCACAATTTCCTCAAACCCTAATTAGGTTTCTTTTAAGTCCACAACACCACCCGATATCGATTCAATTTTAACATAGGGTTATAAGTAATGCAAAAACTAATCTAATGATCCAGGAATTACCTCATTTGGCAACTCAAGAATTTTCTTGAGTTGCCCCTAGTGGCCAAAATCCTTGCTTTCTTGGTCCAATATGTAGATCTTGAGCTTGTGCACACTTTTAATGAAATGAGAGTAGGGTTTTGGAGTTGTTTTAGAGGTGTTTAGAGGGCTTGAAGAGGGGAGGGAGGTGAGGTGCAGGAGCAGCAGCAGCAATGGAGGGAGAGGGAGGGAAATGAGGGGAGAAAATGGCTAAATGTTTGGTCAAAGAAGCCCATACCTCTCTCTCACCAAACCTCATCATTATTCTTTTCTCTTTTCTTTTTATTTTCTTTTTCTTATTCTCTCAAAATCCTTCTCCCAAGAATAGTAAACCCAAAGTGAACCATAGCAAGAAAATGCACAAGTGTGACAAAAGTGATATGTGCATATTTTGCACAAAAAGCTAAAAAACCGATTAGCGATTTTTAATCGCGATTAACAATAATTTAGCATATTACTAATCACAAACACTTAAAAATGGTATAATTCCAATAAATACCCCAATTTAGAATTTTCCATAATTTTCCATAATTTCTCTTCATTTATT
Organism: Agapanthus africanus; assembly: GCA_030015575.1. NCBI lineage: Eukaryota > Viridiplantae > Streptophyta > Magnoliopsida > Asparagales > Amaryllidaceae > Agapanthus > Agapanthus africanus. The sequence continues at coordinate 214,896,639 of CM057349.1, forward strand.
TGCATTTAATTATGCCAGAATATTAAAATATTCAATAAAATAATATTAAATTATAAAAATTCCCAAAAATAATATTTTATTATTTTGAAACGTTACAGGTACTATACCTATCGTCAGTTGTCAGTTTCCAGGTGACATGAGTACAGTTTAGTCCGCTGACTTGACACTGTCACTTCGCCTAGAGTGTGTTCCCACTGTACTTTGATTACTACCCTACCACGGCTCAAAGGAGTTGTGCAAACTGGTAGTAGTTGGGTGCAGTCCCGAAGCACTTGGAGGTAGTGACGGTTAGACAGGATTCGTCTCTCCCGGTATTGGGAGTTGATATCGCGCTGTGTCAAGGAGAGCCATTACACACAGTCGTACCTGGCCAGGGCAACCGAGATATACTTGTAGGTTTCCAGTGTTATCTCAAGGTGTTCTGGGCTACACTCCGACACGACTTGTACCGCTATTAGGGAACTGACGTTTGCCGCCCCCCTAGGCTCGCCATGCGATATTCTTAGACGAACAGACCGGACTGTACGGAGACTGTCACATTCAGGCTCAGTAGGAGTTCGGATGAGTTCACCTCGTCAGTCTTCTTATCGGCATCTACCTGGGGGCCGTTACGCACAGCTAGTGCCACTTGCAGTCTGTGGTTAAACCTACTGCCAGCGTAGTGTCGAGTCTTTAGAGTCCCACACAGAGAGCTATTCGCCTTTAGGCAAAAGTGTAGAGGTCACATGGTTTTGCGACAGGGTTCGGTCACATCCGCGCACTTGTGCACGTTTGGTGTTCGGGCAGTTATTACTAGCGGGCTTTAGTTTAAGCCAAATCCTAGTATATATTTTGGGATTGGTTTTATCTCTTTGTATTCGTGTTCTTCGGAACACGGATGCGGGTGTGTATGCACAGTTGACAGAGGCAGAGGCAGAGGATTCTCATTAGGGTTGTTGACTGTTGACTTTTTCTAAATCCTAATGAGAATAAGAAATATGATTAATAATAATATTAATTAAGTATTAGTGTGCCATGGTTGGGTTGAAAGTTTGACTTTGTTGACTTTGTTGACAGGTTGACTAGCTTGGACTTGTTGACCATCATCATTACAATGGCTATCATTTCATGGCTAAGACTTTTGCTTGCTTGTTATTCTTTACAAAATGAATGCGTGAAATGATAATGCCATTGACATGAACCATTACATAATACTCAATTACTATTATTATTATGATTATTTTGTGTTATGGGAGGATGGTGGTAAAAGTTTTGTTCATTCTATCATTTGCATTCTCTCTCATCCTCAAGCTCTCCCTCTTCCTCTAGCTCAAGGCAAAAATCTCTCATGTGTTGAGAACCATTTGCCATGGAGATAAAACCCTAAAACACTTGTCTACTCATCCTAAGGTCCAAGGTCTAGCAAGCCAAGGATTTTAGTTTCCTCTAGATTGAGGTTGGAGCCAAAGGTAGAAGCTTTCGGGTGGATCCATCTTCGGCACAAGGAGACGACGAGGTGAGGCCGATCCGACCACCACAAGGAGTTCAAGAGAAGGAGTTCAAGTTTAGGTATAACCCCTAACCTAGTAGCTAAACTCTTAGTTAGGTTGTTAGATAGTTTGTTTAGCAAAGATCCGGTTTATGAGTCCATGTCACCCTTTACCGAAAAATCGTTTTTCACCATTTCCGCATCCCCGAAAGAACCGGGGATGGGTAACATGGACTTACAGTGGTATCAGAGCCTGGCTAAACACTATCTAACATGTTAGCAAAGTAACTAGAAGTTCGATCGGAGAAAAAATCACAAAATATGCCCGAAATGTTAACTTTCTGTCGATTTTTATTTCTGTTCGAAAAATAATTAATCTTACACTAAAAATCGGCTCAGGGTTTTTAAAGAACATAGGAGAAAATTGGTCCACTAACTCGGTCAAAGCGCCGCAGAACCGCGGCAGGAGCTTGCTCCTGCCGCGGATCCACGGCCGAGTTGACTCGGCGGTGGGTCAATTTTCCTGCAGTGTTCTTATAGGGGTATTTTGGGATTTTTACAATAAGTTTTTTCTGCCCAGATTTTCCAGAAAGCAAATTTGTGTTTTGGGGTGGTTACAAATCCGTATTTTGATCGAACTTCTTTACACTTTGGCTAATGGGTTATATCTGTAATGTGATATATGTATTGAACGTCTGCTAATCGCTTTACGTCGATTAGTGGGGGTTATACATATCTGTGATCTGTAATGTTGATGGTTTGTGTATATGAATTCGTTGGATTGTCACGGATGAATAGCCGGGGGGTTGTGAGATGAGAGTTTTCTTATTCTTTCAATTCTTGTAATATGTAAATTGATGTAATATTATTTGTATGGCCGCACAACCGGGTTGGGGTTGTAGCCGTCATTGTATAATTTCTTTTTACTGTTTTTGCTCCTAGGATAGACCCAAGGTGGGGTGCACAAACTACCGGGTATCTCGAAATGCCGAGTGGCCTACTCACGTTGTTGAGGGAGGTTGCTTCACTTCGGGTACTTGGCGGGTAGTTTGCCGCACCTGTAGGGGTCTAGGGTGGGGGTTTTGGCTATTCATCGCGACCGTGTAATCTGCCTTTCGTTACAGGCTCGTACGAAATGCGGATTCCTAGTATATCCAATGTGTTCATCTGTGATCTGGAATGGCTATCATTGCATGCGACGAATGTTTTTATATATATATCTATATATGATATCTATTTAGGCGTTGCTTATGTTTTGCATCCGCGCTAGTCCAGCCCCCGCTCTGTCGTTAGTTAAGTAACCTAACGGGTAATGACGGGGCCCCGTAGCGAATGCGGATGGCATAAGTGTACGTCATATTTTCGTTGTTTTCTGCAATGGTAGGATTAAATGATGGGACGCATTAAAATTAATGCAACAAAATAAACCAAAGTTAAATTCGTTGGAACAATTTCAAAAACCACTCGGTTTCTTTTCAGAAACAACTTTTAAACGCGGAGCTTAAGCCACTCCTTTTAAAAGCTATCAAGGTTCCTTCGATTATATCAAGTTCACTACGTTCACGGTTTCGCCAAAACCATTCGTAGCCCTCCGTCGTTTCGTATGAATATTCAATAGTATTCAAGCTATGTTTGTTGACCTTCGTCAAGGCATAGTGATTGGTAGCTGTTGGGTGTTCATATGTAGCATAGATAGATGCGTTGGTTTGGGATAGTCGTATTATCTTGTTGACCTTCGTCAAGGGTATATACGGGTGGGTTCAAATTAACCTGGACAATGACGGATAGAACTTGACATGTGACTTATGATTTGTTGACCTTTGTCAAGGTCATAAGAGCATGGGGCAAAAATCCACATCAGGAGTTTCTAAAGAAACTGAAACTTGCTAGCGCCGCATACCATTTGGAGTGTGATGATTCTGGTAGGATTCCTTCAGTTTTATCACGCGATGATATTTGGATCCCGATCTTACTGTGAGTATATGCTACTCCTCGGGAAATTTCTCACTTAACGATCAATGCTATAAACCAAGTAGGTGTCTAGAAAGGTGTTAGCGGGGCTACGCCCCCAGGGAAAAGTGGTTCTTAAATTAAGGAACATCGCGAAAGCGTTGGAAAACCTCCCTCGAAGTACCGACACTGGCCTGGCTGAACGGTTAAGCAAGTATTGTACGGTAAGATTGATCCCGACTAATTCTTCCTTTTTGGTTTGAGGAGGGATTCGAGAAACAGTGGGAGCCATCCTGTTTAGATAAATTAAAAACCAATCTAAACATGCAAGAGCATCATGCTGAGTGTTTTCTTCTCTCTCTCTTAATTGCAACGACCTAGTGACCACACATAGGTTACATCTAGATAATAAAATGGCTGAATCTGACTGTTGTGATTGGCAAAGGTCTGTCCAGATGTCCATTGCCCATGACAAGCTGGGACACCTCTTAACTAATCCAACCCCTGCCGTCTCAGGACCAGTTTCCCCTATCACGGATATTGATATCCGTAAGACATCGGAAAAAGACTGTGCGAAAGCCAAGTGCCTCGTGTTAGCCTCAGTTGATCGTGCATACTAGAGGCAGCAAGAGAAGATGGACTTAGCTTCTATCTTCCTCCATAACAAAGATTTATATAGAGAGCAATCTCAAATCCCAAGATATGAGACCTCGAACGAATTGCTTCCAGCGAGGTTGGCTATCGGATCATTTGTAGGGGGCAACGTCCTTACAGAGACCAGCTATTTTGAGGTCATGGACCTGAAGACCACGTTGAAGAACGGGTCTGATGCTGACTTGATTCTACAGTCTCTACCTTCTACCCTGAAGGAAACCAGGGAAGTAGAAGGAAAGGGAAGGTCAAAAGTTTCGGGACTGAATGTAGTAAAAGAGGGGCGTTCCTATTATTACGGGAATGAACATTGGCAGAAGGATTGCAGGGCTTGCAAAGCCAGTAGCCAGAATTCGAAGCATGTTGTGGCTTCGGCTTCGGGTGTGTTTGAAGTAGAGAACTGTATGTCAGTTAACCCTACTTCCTGGGTATTGGATACCGGATCAGGATCTCACATCTGTAATTCGTTACAGGCTCTGAGAAACCGTAGGGTTATCAAGAAAGGTGATATGACTCTCAGGGTCGCTAACGGAATGAGCATGGACGCTGAATCCGTAGGGAAATATTGATTCTACGTAACTGTTTGTATGTATCCCACAAATATAACCTTTTGTAAAGAAGCAGCATGCAGACAAGCTCGAGGCACGTTCAGTACTGTGTATGTTTGTGGGATACCCAAAGAACTCCAGGGGGTATCTTTTCTATTTCGCAGAGGAACAAAAGGTTTTTGTTTCTCAGCATGCCCACTTCTTGGAAACTGAATTTTTAGAAAGTCAGATAAGTGGGAGCGCAATAGAACTGGAAGAAATTCCAGAACCACAAGCTATTACTGAAACCTTGGTAGAACCAGAAGTTTTAGGAGAACCGGACATTCCGACGCCGCTCCGCAGGAGTAGTAGGTAGTCTCATCCGCCCGAGAGATACTACGGTTTTCTCATAGAAGGGGATAGAGAGGATTGCACAGTTGATTATGATGAGCCTACTAGCTTCCAGCAAGCAATTCAGAGCGGTGAATCAGTAAAATGGCTGGATGCAATGCGGACCGAGATGGAGTCCATGTACACCAACAAAGTTTGGACTTTGGAGTTTGCTCCAGAAGGGGTAAAACCCGTAGGCTGCAAATGGATCTTCAGAAAGAAGATTGGTGTAGATGGGCAGGTTGAAACCTATAAAGCTAGGCTTGTTGCAAAGGGTTTTCGTCAAAGACCTGGTTTGGACTATGACGAGACCTTTTCTTCAGTAGCTATGCTTAAATCCATTCGGATCCTTCTTGCCATTGCTGCTTTCCACGATTATGAGATCTGGCAGATGGACGTAAAGATGGCTTTCCTAAATGGAAATTTGGAAGAGTGAGTCTATATGGATCAGCCAGAGGGTTTCATTCAGAGTGGGAGCAGCGGTAAAGTGTGCAAGTTGTTCAAGTCCATCTATGGACTGAAGCAGGTATCGCGGAGTTGGAACATCTGCTTTGATGATACTGTCAAAGAATTCGACTTTATCAAAAACCCAGATGAACCATGCATTTACAGTAAGATTGTAGGGAGAACTGTAGTATTCCTCGTCTTGTACGTGGATGACATTCTCCTAATAGGAAATGATATTCCTATGTTACAGTCAGTCAAAGGATTCTTTTCACAGAGGTTCTCCATGAAGGACCTGGGCGATGCCAACTACATTCTGGGGATCCAGATCTATCGTGATAGATCCAAGAGGATGTTGGGACTTTCAAAGTCCAGGTACATTGACACCATACTGAAACGATTCAGTATGGAAGATTCCAAGTGCGGTAATCTGCCGGCTTGTCACGGATTCACCCTCTCCAAAGAGATGTCTCCCAAGACTGATTTGGAAAGGGCTCGCATGTCATCAATACCCTACGCATCTGCGGTAGGCTCTATTATGTATGCGATGTTGTGTACCAGACCAGATGTAGCATACATTTGAGCATTGTAAGCCGGTATCAGTCGGACCCAGGGGAGAAACACTGGATAGCAGTAAAGAACATTTTAAAGTACCTGAGAAGGACTAAGGAAATGTTCTTGGTGTATGGCGGAAAAGACCTCCAGATCGAGGCCTTTGCTGACTCCAGCTTCCAGAGTGACAAGGATGACTCCAAGTCCATGTCGGGTTATGTCTTTACCCTCAATGGAGGGGTGGTTTGCTGGAAGAGTTCCAAGCAAGAAACCGTTGCTGACTCAACTATGGAAGCGGAGTACATAGCTGCTTGCGATGCCGCAAAGGAAGCTGTCTGGATGAAGAAGTTCCTCACGGAGCTTCAGGTGGTTCCTACCAGTGTTGATCCAATACCGCTGTATTGTGACAACAACGGCGCTATAGCTTTAGCGAAGGAACCCAGGTCCCATCAGAAGTCCAGGCACATTTTGAGGCGGTACCACCTGATCAAGGAGATCGTAGATCGCCGGGAGATCGAGGTGAAGAGAGTAAATATGGAAGATAACACTGCTGATCCACTCACGAAGGCCTTACCCCAGACTCAGTTCGAGCGGCTGATCGAGATGATAGGTCTCCGATACGCCAGTACATGGCCTTAGTGCAAGTGGGAGATTGTTACTGTATATGCCCTAGAGGCTATTACTGTATCATACTAGTTTGTATATTACTTAATGGAAGCTTGGGATATTCACCGTTGTATAGACAATCTTGCTCAAAATGGTAGTATGCTACTTGGTTTGTTTCTACTTCAATGTGTGTACATGTGTTTCTTATAGCATATCACCTATACACATTAGTAGAGCCCTTAGGATCTTTGCTTGATTACCAGCGTTGTGATGGCAGTCACACTCGTGGGGGCTGGGTAATCTACAAGCACATCCTTATACAGGTCCCTAGTCGTAGGATTATCGAGACAGGACATCGATACTCCGGAGTAGACTAGCGTATGCGCTTCTCATCCCAGCAGGGGAGACGGTCTGTCCCACAACCGTCAATACAATACGTCGTACTTGAGATAGTATGCGGGTGCTCGTTAGGTTACGAGTACACTGGACAGGACTCGTCGGGAACTGATTGGTTGGTACTATACCTATCGTCAGTTGTCAGTTCCCAGGTGACATGAGTACAGCTTATTCGCTGACTTGACACTGTCACTTCGCCTCGAGTGTGTTCCCACTATACTTTGATTACTACCCTACCACGGCTCAAAGGAGTCGTGAAAACAGGTAGTAGTTGGGTGCAGTCCCGAAGCACTTTGAGGCAGTGACGGTTAGACAGGATTTGCCTCTCCCGGTATTGGGAGTTGATATCGCGCTGTGTCAAGGAGAGCCATTACACACAGTCGTCCCTGGCCAGGGCAAGCGAGATATACTGGTGGGTTTCCAGTGTTATCTCAGGGTGTTCTGGGCTACACTCCGACACGACTTGTACCGCTATTAGGGGACTGACGTTTGTCGCCCCCTAGGCCCCCCATACATTATTCTCAGACGAACAGACCGGACTGTACGGAGACTGTCACATTCAGGCTCAGTAGGAGTTCAGATGAGTTCACCTCGTCAGTCTTCTTATCGGCATTTACCTGGGGGCTGTTACGCACAGCTAGTGCCACTTGCGGTCTGTGGTTAAACCTACTGCCAGCGTAGTGTCGAGTCTTTAGAGTCCCACACAGAGAGCTATTCGTCTTTAGGCAAAAGAGTAGAGGTAGCATGGTTTTGCGACAGGATTCGGTCACATCCGCGCACTTGTGCACGTTTGGTGTCCGGGCAGTTATTACTAGCGGGCTTTGGTTTAAGCCAGATCCTAGTATACGTTTTGGGATTAGTTTTATCTCTTTGTATTCGTGTTCCTCGGAACACGGATGTGGGTGTGTATGCACAGTTGACAGAGGCAGAGGCAGAGGATTCTCATTAGGGTTGTTGACTGTTGACTTTTTCTAAACCCTAATGAGATTAAGAAATATGATTAATAATAATATTAATTAAGTATTAGTGTGCCATGGTTGGGTTGAAAGTTTGACTTTGTTGACTTGTTGACTTTGTTGACCGGTTGACTAGCTTGGACTTGTTGACCATCATCATTACAATGGCTATCATTTCATGGCTAAGACTTTTGCTTGCTTGTTATTCTTTACAAAATGATTGCATGAAATGATAATGCCATTGACATGAACCATCACATAATACTCAATTACTATTATTATTATGATTATTTTGTGTTATAAGAGGATGGTGGTAAAAGTTTTGCTCATTCTATCATTTGCATTCTCTCTCATCCTCAAGCTCTCCCTCTTCCTCTAGCTCAAGGCAAAAATCTCTCATGTGTTGAGAACCATTTGCCTTGGAGATAAAACCCTAAAACACTTGTCTACTCATCCTAAGGTCCAAGGTCTAACAAACCGAGGATTTTAGTTTCCTCTAGATTGAGGTTGGAGCCAAAGGTAGAAGCTTTCGGGTGGATCCATCTTCGGCACAAGGAGACGACGAGGTGAGGCCGATCCGACCACCACAAGGAGTTGAAGAGAAGGAGTTCAAGTTTAGGTATAACCCCTAACCTAGTAGTTAAACTCTTAGTTAGGTTGTTAGATAGTTTGTTTAGCAAAGATCCGTTTTTTGAGTCCATGTTACCTCCACCGAAAAATCGTTTTTCACCATTTCCGCAACCCCAAAGAACCGGGGACGGGTAACGTGGACTTACAGATGCTGGACACGGGTTTCATGATATTTTGAGTGTCGATGCTGGACACTCAGGTTCCATGATTTTGATGTGTCGCGAGGGACACACGTTGATTTATATCCTTATACTTTCGTGCATATGCTTTATGACATTTACATGCATGATGTTGTTGTGTCATTAGTTGACACGTGGACGAGATCCACATGCACACAGGCATTGATTACATAGTTAGATGATATCCACATACTTATAGACTTGAGTATATAGTTGGCACCTATACTGATACGGTCACCCTAGATATCATAATATTACCTTCATGATATAGTTGACACTAATTTCATGTTGATTACATTGATCATATCTCATATTTATGATATGTTGCTATCTGAGGCACTGATACGAGCACTTGGTATTACACTCATGTATAGATGTTTACCCTTGCTACCTTATCATGCTTCAGACTTTATCATATTGAGGATATATATATATATATATATATATATATATTACTGATCGTATTTGACCTAGGATTGAGTCATACATACGATTTCTGCTCTGTGATGTTTTCTACTCACGAGTTCGCAACTCACCCCGGTTGTGCCACAGTTTCTTGTAGGTTTTGCCGTACAGGTTTCATTGCAGCTTTCTGGCACACTGCTCCCATTCCGGGTGATTTCTTTGGTAGGTGGGTTCACTCACATCGTGACCACCATTGTACATTTATATTCAGTTGTATCTAGTAAACTTCATCAACCAGACTTGTATTTATTTCAGACTTAGAAAACCAGTTGTTTATTCTTTCGACCTTAGAGTCGCGTGTTGTATTATTATTATGGTTTTCTTGATATTTTGAGTTTCCTTTTGAGTTTTGATCCTCGCCCTTGGCGTTGTATATTATATTGCTTGTGTGGTTGTGACCGTCAATTGACAAAGAGCTAGCTCCCGCTTGGGGATGTCTTTATTTGTATTATGCATGTTGTACCATTTTGGGGCCAGTATTTACAAAGGAAACTCTGCCAAAATTTTCAGAAAAGACTTGATATTTTAAAATGCATATTCGACTTATGTTATTAAAACCACTTGCTTTAAAAATAAGTTTTCTTCACTTCTTATTTAAAATGGTTTAGATTTTTGGGATTTTTTTGGCTTACTTGAATTAGACGGGACCCTATAGACTTCATATGATTCAAGTGCCAGTCACGTGCCATTTCGGGTCATGGCAAAGTTAGTATCAGAGCGCTAGGTTAACCTTAGTTCGAGTCTATGTTTGATTATGCGGAGCCTAGGACGTTTGTATATATACGGAATCTAGGCTTGGCCTTTCGGAACTTAGACTTGGTCGAGGGAGTATTAGACTCAAAATTTCGTCACGTAGGTTGACCTTGGTTGATGGAGTAGGTGACTTAAGGAGAGTGACGTACTGTGTGTATGTTCCACGGCATACTTACGATACGCTACTCCTCATAAGGGGCCTTAGGATGTACATTTCCTTGCACAACATTATATTCATTCCTATGATCTATCCTCATCAATATTGGTTTATGGTTTTGCTGCCACAATTACACGGGCAGAGAGAGCTACGGCTAGAGTTGCGTCAGCACGAGCTCGTCACGGACGAGGACTGACCAGGGCGTGATTCCAGGGACACACGATTGCATAGATTTGTCATTTTATTGTGTTTTCGCGCCATGACCCTTTGATGGATCGCTTTTACGAGAGTTCTCGGACGTGCAGATCAGCACCAGAGGATTGGGCCACTGCTAGAGGCCAGCCAGAATGTGATGACCGTCGATGCACCGGTTATTCTTGATGATTGTGGCACTATTCAGCGTGCGGACAAATGAGCCAGTTGTTGCTGCGAATAACGAGATGTCGCCCAGATGTTTGAATCTAATGCCACACGAGTTGTACTTAGAGATATGATAGAAGATTGCTAGTCACCTAAGGAGGAATGACTAGGACATGTAATTCGTTGCCTACCCGATGCGAGGTCATCGGATTGATTGATTCCAGCTAGAGACGACTTCACGCAGGTACGTTGAGAGTCGATAGAAGACGATCGAATGTCAGAAACCCATTTTTCCAAGTTTAAGTATTCGGAGAAATATGCAAGTAATTCCGTGGACCCTCCAGAAGAATGTAACCCTAACTCGACATAATGACCATGGGAACGCTTTTGAACCTTAGGGTTGGCGGCAGTTCCGCGGTGCCATTAGTGAGGCTTGGGTTTACCCTTCTACGGCTGGTCCATAGGTACTGTGGCATGTACTGGAATACTATTAAACTGTACTCGAGATGTTGAGCTCTTGGGGGATTATGACACCTTGACAAATCGATCGAAAGGTGCGACGTCATTTGGATATCATGTGATGGGATACATTGATTGGGAGACTCCAGATACAAGTATACCCGTTGGAGCGCAGTCCACGCAGCCATGAAGAGACAAGTACGAATCAGTCGACATTAGAGTAAAGTGGAGTAAGTGGTTCGTACGAGATCTTGATGAGATAACGTTCCACTCCGCTGACATCAGAGATGTGATACGCATGCAGAGGCGTTGAATATGGATATATCTTCCAGAAGGATTCCCGATGAGTATGCAACTGTTCCAGAACAAGAAACAGATTTAGCAAAAAGATGACAGCTTCCGGGCAGTTCAGCAGAAACGAGATCAGGAGAGACCCCGACAAGACCTTTCTGGAATACTATACGGGAAGATTTGGAAGGATCAGTCATATTATGCATACCCAGTAGGCCATAGTTCGGCATCGTCGACGAGACATGTTAAGAGTGACCATGACAGTTGGCCAGAGATCTTTAGAGGATGTGGTAGAGCGGGGCAATTCCGCTATCTTGATTTAGGTATTTTTGGACTATTTATTTGCATGATTGGGATTTTGTGCACCACAGTTACACTTGATTTCGATTTGATGTCATTCGAGATGCTGATTTTGATTTCCTACCTATGGTATGCATGTGATTTGACTATTGGGTTAGCTTAGGACCTTAACAAGGTTTTGGCAAGCAACAATCATGCTATTTTAAAATTGTTGGGGTGCTAAACAAACCCTAACTAAGATCTTAACTAGAGTATTAGGATAAACATAGCATGTAAACAACTTTACATCTAAGAGAAAGGGATTACAACCTTTGTAGTTCGTTCCTTTGCTTCTTAAGCTCCGTGTTGAGGTCCCTTTGCCGCGATCATCATGTACCCGGACTCTAAAGAGGCTCCATGAAGAGAAAGATGCAAACTTGCTTCTAATCTTCAAGTACTAAGATGATCTACCTTGAAGAATCTCAAACCCAAGCCCTTACTTCACTAATCAAGTATTAGTAAAGCAAACACCCTAATCTAAATGGCTAGAATAGATGGGAATGATGAAGTAGGAATTTATCTCTCTTTTTTTTTCTTTATCCCACTCAAAATCATCAAAAACCCAAAAGCTAGTAAGCTTTTCAAGAAGAAGAAGAAGAAGAAATCTATTTGTGATGAATAATGAATTAATTGTTATGGTTACAAATCAACCATGGGTAAAGAATGAAAGCTTAACACTTGTAGAGATTTAACTAGGGTAAAGGGTTTGGGTTGGGTTAAGAAAAATCTACACAAAATATCTTTACAAAATATCTAAGCTTAAAACAAAATAAATCTTCTAGAAGCTTCATGAAAAAGCTAACCCAAATCAAACCCTAATCAAACCCTAACATGTTTAATCTCCACAAATCATGTGGTATTTGTAATCATAACTTGTTACAATATTATATATCATATATATAATAAATTTTGCAACAAAGGAAAATAATACAATTAACATATATCGCATATATATCAATGTATTATCCAAGTAAGAAAAAGAATCTTTAAGTGAGCTTATATTAGTTAATGTAATATAATATATCAAATATATAATTATACATTAAATTATCGAATCAACACTTGATCCGATAATCCGGCTATTTCACAAATAACCGACTAATATAATCTGTATCAGTTCATCGAATCAACACTTGATTTGATGACCCGGCTATATCACATATACCCGGCCGATATCACATATCACGAGAATCTAATACGGTATCGCATACACGTATTATTCTCGGTCCCACACATATTACATATGTGCTTCTACTCCGTTTTGCCTGAGCCAGGAAACCTCTGTGTAGGACTCTAAAGAATCATCAATACGCCGGCAGTAGGTGATGATCATATCAAACACCCACAAGCTGCAAGCGGTCAGCTAAACGTAACAGCCTCCCAGGTATTGAGCGATTAGAAGATCAACAAGCAAGCCTGTACATTCTCCTGCGAATCCAATCAGTAACACTCCCGTACAGTCCGGTCTCATCGTCTGATATGTCGTATATCTTGCCTAGGGGTGGTAAACGTCAGACCCCAGTAGCTTGATAAGTCGTGTCAATATGAGGTCCATAACAGTTCGAGACACTACTGATAACACATACCAGTAAATCTCAGCAACCCTGGCCAGGGATTTCCAGTTATAGCCAATCGAACACAGCGCAACATCAACTCCCTATATCGGGAGAGATGAAACCCCTCCTATCGCTCATTGCCTCCATGTGATTCGGGACTGTACCCAAAAGCCACCGTTTTGCATGCCCCCTTGGACGTGGTATGATGGAAATCAAAGCACAGTGGGAATCTCACAAGAATCTATGACAATCTCGGGTCTACAGACTAACCTGTACCAGTGTCACCAGAGAATTGCCATCTGACGTGAGGTATAATACCATCTGGGAGTTCTCGGCGAGTCCGTCCAGTGTTCCCAGTCTCCACTGAGCACCCGTATACATTCTTTGATGTCAAACACCAATGGATATGGGATCATCGATTGCCCATCATATGGGTTAAGAAGCACATACGCTAGTCTACTCTGGAGTATCGATGCCCTGTCTCGGTACTCCCACGACTAGGAACATTTGAAAGATGTACTTAGCGACTACACTGTCCCCACTAGTATGATCTGCATCATAGTCCTGGTAGTCAAGTACTCATCCTAAGGGCTTTATCAACATGTAACATAGAGACAATCAGAGTACATGTTAAGATAAAGTGCAACCAGATAGCATACTATCATGTCGAGCAAGAAAGTCCTCCCTTTATATGTCGAAGTATCCACTACAATATACATCGTATGTACAGTAATGACCTCTAGGGCATACATATCACTAACAATCTCCCACTTGCACTAGGGCCATCTGTTGTGGTATCGCATACCCAACAATCAGCTGTGTTTGAAGTATCTCATACTCAACCATCCCATAAAAGTCTCTACTGGGAAATAGGCTTTTGTGGGTGGATTCGCGCTGTTGTCCTCTGTGTCTACTCTCCTAACCTCGATCTCCCTGGAGTTCTACCATCTCCATGATCAGGTGATACTGCCTAAGAATATGTCTGGATCTATAATGGGACGGGGGTTCCTAGGCCTAAGCCACAACTCCATTGTCACACAATGGTAGGAACGAAGTTCAACTCATGAACTTATATATGTCCAGACTGTCTTTTTGGCAACATCCTTGGTAACGATGTATCTTGCCTTTAATCGTCTAGTAAGTCACGGTATTTAGCTTGGAACTCTTCCAACATACCGTCCCTCCACTGAGGGTAAAGACAATGCCTGCGACTGACATTCAGTCGTCTTTATCACCCTGGAACCTTTCCGGTGATTCTCCCCAGGATCGATTGATACCATCTCACTACAACTAGTGAGAATCCTAACATCCAATTAGATCTATCTCATAGATCCATAACCCAGGATTCAGGAGGTATCACCTTGATCCTACTTGGAGAATCTTTGTGATAAGAGGAGATTGGCCAAGCGTAGCATAGGAAACTCCTTCCCTATCAAGAGTATGTCATCCACGTACTATACGAGGATCACTACCATACTCCTTACTACCTTTTTGTATATACTTGGTTCATCTACCATTTTGATGGAGTCAAACTCTTTGACTACTATATCAAAATAGACGTTCCAACTCCGCGATGCCTGATTTATCACATAAAACATCTTGCACACGTTTCCGCTACTCCCACTGTCTACGAAGCCCTCTGGCTGTATACTTATAGACGCTCTCTTCCAAAACATCATTTAGAAAAGCAGTCATGACACCCAACCGCCAGATATCGTAGTCATGGTATGTAGCAGTGGCAAGTAGGATCTGGATGGACTTAAGCATAGCTTTGAAAGTCTCAACTTTTCTATGTACACCAAGTAATCTTCTCAAAATATACTTGCTCCTGATGGGGATTAACCCTTCAGATAAAGCAACCAAAGTCCATACTTTGTTGGTGTATAAGGATTCCATCTCAGATCGCTAAGTATCCAGCCATTCTCACAGAGTCCCCACTCATGATGGCCTGCTCAAAACTTGTTGGGTCATCATCTCATGATGCAATCCTCGCTCCCACTGTCATAGAGAAACCGAAGTATCTCTCAGGTGGATGAGGAACCCTTACCAGATCGGCGGAGAGGCTGAGCTTCGTTGGAAACTATTGAATCCTCCGGTTCTACCAAATCATCAGTTGCAGTTTGTTTTAGCTGGAACTACTTCCAGTTCTTCCTTATGACCACTAATTTCTTCACAAGAAATTCTGTCACGACCCGAAAGAGCATGTGACTGGCCCTTGAATCATATGAAGTCTATAGGACCTCATCTAATCCAAGTAAGCCAAAAACCCAGAAATCTAAACCATTTTAAGGAGTAAATAAAGAAACTAGTTTTTAGAAAGTAAGAAAACATGTTTAAAAGTGAGGTTTTTAAATAAGTAAGCCGAATATGCATTTTAAAAATCTCTATTCTTTTCTTTAAATTTCGGCAGAGTTTCCTTTGTAAAATCAGGCCCCGAACGGGGTACAACAAGAATAATATATGCATAATGATAAAAGGCATCCCCAAGCGGGAGCTAGCTCTTCGTCAATCGACGGTCACAACCACGCAAGCAATATAATAGACAGCGCCAAAGGGCGAGGATCAAACTCAAAAGGAAAGTCAAATAGCATGAAAACCATAATACTATAATGTGCGACTCTAAGGTCGAAATAATACACAACTGGTTTTCTAAGTATGAAAAAATATACAAGTTTGGTTGATGGAATTTCTAGATACAACTGAATAAAATAAATACAAGGGTGGTCACAATGCGAGTGAACCCACCTACCAATGCAATCACCCAGAAAGGAAGCAGTGTGCCAGAAAAGCCGCAATGAAACCTGTACGGAAAAACATGCAAGAACTGTGGCACAACGGGGGTGAGTTGCCAACTCGTGAATAGAAAACATCACCGAGCAGAAATCGTATGTATGACTAAATCCTAGGTAAAACGATCAGTAATATATATATATATATCCTCAATATGATAAAGTCTGAAGCATAATAAAAAGGCAAGGGTAAACATCTAAACATAAGTGTAATCCCATGTGCTTGTGTCAGTGCCTCAGGTAGCCAAATATCGTAAATATGAGGTATGAATGCGGTAAAATGAAAACAGAAGACATCATGAATGAGAAGACCGTTTTCTTATTATAGTGAGATTTTTGAATAAACATTCAAATATCATCAATGAAATCATCAGAAAATCAGTGTCAAGCATCGACACAAAATATATATCATGTATCCAATATGTATGCAACATTCATGAAGGTACTCTATCAGGTACTACTGATACATGGAGCAATAAATGGAAATGTGTATATGCAATGGTCATGAAAGGTACTCTATCAGATACTACTAATACATGAAGCAATGCATATAAAATAAATGTGGGGTAGGGGATATAACATGTCATCCATACACATCGACCATAAAGGTCCTTCATATCGACCATAAAGGCCCCTCATATCGACCATAAAGGCCCCTCACATATATAATGAATAAGTAAATTTGCATAGATAATCATGATGATATATTAAGTAGGTGTATATATATATATATATCAGCGTCCCATACCACTAATATATATATACTATAGGTATACGTATATATTTCAGCGTCGCATACCACTGATATATATACGCAGGGGTAAAACAATCCAGAAAACATCATATGAAACAATATCGCAGTGCAAAATCCAGGAATTATAATACATGCAACGTGAAACAATAATATGAGCATGTAACTATGTAAAGGCATATGTGTAAGCATATAGGTATACATGTATGCTTTATGTCATATGCACTAAGGAATATGAATCAATAACATATAAGCATGCAATGCAATGCGAGCAGTAGAATAAATGGTAAATGAATAATAATGCAGCAATAATGAAATATACATTCCTATATATGAGTCATACAGTTTTTTGGTATTGAAACTTGCACGAATCGTGGTGTTTTAGAAAATAGGGCTATGGTGTTTTTAAGAAAAGATGCGTCTTTTGAAAATATCCATAGAATCCCTTTGCCTGTCATTAAAATACTCCCGATTCGTTAGTTTTTTAAGATAGATATGACTCGGGTCTAATCTAACATCAATGAAGTAAACTACAAATCTAAATAACAAACTAATCGAAAGGGTATGGAAACCGCCTAAATCTTAGTCGATATATATATAAATATAATAGTCGGCGATCCCGTCTCAATAGTATCATATACGATACAATATACATCATATAATATCATCGAGTCATGAGTGCGGATCTATCATCAATATAAAGCTCGTACGGTAAATCATCGTACGGCATCCCAAAAGCTGGGTACGGGTCAATATCACATTCATCTCATCAATTATCTGGTATCCTTATCGTCATATCACATGATCTGGGGTACTGATCTAAGTCTAGTACAAATCGACACTATCTATATAAATATAAATGCGTGTGCGAAACACACGTCCCAAGGCCCACTAAAATCTCATGTCGTATCCCAAATACGAATCACAATATATCACCGTTCTCATGACACTATGCCCAATCTCATCGACTCATCTCCCAACATCATACACTATCCTCGTCATCTAGGTATATGTATAACGAATATGCATGTGTGTGCATGCGGGTGTAAACCTATTCTAGGGTTCGCAACTAGCAAACTATACTAGTTCACTTCTAATAACCCTAATCTAACCATTAACACAAATCCTATCTTGATAATCATCCACGTAACATAAACACATATATAACCATAAATATAAATAAGCTACACTACGAACTGCGGGGGTGCTATACGCCATCCACCCGACTTCCCCCGTAGATATAATCTACTCACCTGATCTTCGTTGGTCGATGTCGACGTTGCCACCATCATCTTCATTGCCTCGAATCACCATGGGGGGGTACCTACATGTCACACGTATCGCATCGCGTTAAAACCAAATCAAAACTAAAACGATACACGAAAACCAAAACGATACGCTTAAAAGCTTATAGATTAGAACCTATGGTTAGCTCTCGCAAATCAACCTGATATCACTCGATATAGACGTACAAACTTCAAGTGATCGAGGTAAAACACAAATACACAAATCCATAATTAAAATACGAGAAACGAAAACACGTATCAAAACAGCAACTACAGAAAAGGGTCCCAGATTTCACCCTAGGTCAAATCAGACAATTTTGCATATGCCAGGGGTTTAATGTACATGAAATAAAGCTTCAGAACCAACACGAGCCAAAATGGTGGGACCCAGGCCGCAATTTGCGGCCAATTGGATTAAATCTGCGGCCATTTTGGGGAATTAGGGGCTAGGGTTTTGAGGTTAGCTTCCTGGGTGCCTGCACATCTCTCTGTGTTCAGAAAATGATTTTCAGAGTCTCGGGGTGATAGCAGATTCCAAATAGCCCTCACAGATTCCACAATTTCCCGATATCGGCTTTTCTAAATCCGTATTCCGGGGTTCTAGTCTCTGGTCTAGGTCTTAATTCTAGCACTAGGGGTTTGTATGGCCTCTACTGAGCTTAATTGCCCACCATAACTCTCAATTTCCAATAACCCTAACTAGAATTTTCATACCCTCACTAAACATCACTATATCGGTTTAAAGTTAACATGGATATGAAAGCAATAGGAAAACTAAGCTAGTGGTTCAGAAAATATCTCATTTGGCAACTCAAGAAAATTCTTGAGTTGCCCCAAGTGGCCAAAATCCTTGCTTTCTTGGTCCAATGTGTTGCTAGTGAGCTTGTGTATCTTTTTATTGAAATGGGGTTTGAGTTTTGAAGTGTTTTTCATGGAGTTTGAGAGGCTTGAAGAGGGGAGGGAGTGAGGGCTGCAGCAACAACAGCAAGAGGGGGAGGGGAGAGGAAAGAATGAGATGAAAATGGTGAGATGAGTGAATGGCCAAGTCAAGATACCCCTCACCTTTCTATCTCTCACCCATACTGTAGCGTTTTGAAAATCGTTTCGGTGAAATTTCGGAAAAATCGGTAAAATAAGGGGGTTTTCTGTAAAAAGTCAAAATACAAATATCTTATTATAAAAATTAAATATAAATATTCTAGCTATGTAATTGCTAGTATTTGGTGTTTATTGAGCCACTGGTGAAATTTCAAATTTTCTGAAATTTTTTTTTTTTTATTATTTTAAGCCGTCACTAATACATTTAATTAGGGAAAATTACAAACTGGAATGGGTTGAAACAAATTTTGTGTATCATCACACATTAAACAAAATTTTATCATGTGGTTTTTGAAACGAAATCGTTTGCCAAAACGGTTTAGAAATTTTTGAAGAAAAAAAGCTTTTTTTTTAGTGCAAATGGATGTTTGGGGTATAGTATTTATCATTTTCCATCACCCCATACCCACACTCACACACCCCCATTTAGTTCTTCCCTTGGCTGAATTCAGCAGCCCCCATCAATTTCCCCACTTGAATTTCAAAAGAAAAGGAAAGGAAAAGAAAGGATAAAAGAATGTATAAGAATGGGCTTTTGACTTTTTCTTTGACTTTGAAACCAACACCCTCTCTCTCTCACTCTCCCACTCACCTCACCCTCCCCACTCTTGGCCAGAATCAGCCCCCCACCATTTTCTCCAAGTATCCATCTTCCTTCACCTCCATTTTCCTTCAAAAAATCAACAAAAATCAACACAAACCCTCACAAAATCAAAATCCGACTCCTACCCATTTCTCTATAGCCAAAATTGCATGGATCTAGGGAACAAGATTCCAATTTGGAAGGCTATGTGTGTGCTTGTGGATCATCAATTTATTGGGTATAAATTCTAACCATTTTTGCTTAATTTGTTAGTTAGTTTCATAAACCTAAAGTTATTTAAGTGTTAATTTGGTTCTTGTTGCTAATTTGAGAATTCAAGAGTATGGTTTGAAGCTAATTTGGGTTTAACCATCACTAATAGGATAATCAAGTGTAGGTTATCATCTTGTGGAATTGTAAAACCTTACCTAGTAACTAGTTTGTTAATTGTATTTTTTTAAAATTTTACTAATTAAGCAATTTTGCTAACTTGGGTTTTTGGAAAATTATTAAATGCCTTAGATTAAAATATAATTTTGGTTTCATGTCATTATTAATATTATAATAAGTGGTTTAATGCCTTTTGACCATAGAAAACCAAGCTTATTTGTAAAATTATGAATTTTACTTTAAAAAGAGTTAAAGTCGGTATTTTTGTAAACTAGAATTTTAGGGTTTTTGGAATTTAATGAGATTAAATTATGGGAATTGTTTTTATGACTTATTTAAGATATTTAGTGAATATTGTGGCCGCTAGATTCGTTTATACATCGAGTTTTGTACTAAAATGGTGATTTGTGCTTGCTAGATTTTCGGAAAAATGACTTTTTAAGTGAAATTGGGGTTTTTGTGAATTTTAAGCTATTTTATATTATAATTAGTGCTTGTAATTGTACAAATGAGTGAGTTTGGAGCTTTCTCGATGGTTTGGCGTTTGTACGCCGACGTCGAGGGTTTTTGGGTCGATTTGTGAAAGCAACCATAGGTTTTGACCTATGTGGGATTCGTGCGTCGTTTTGGTCATGAGTCAGATTTTAATGCGATATGGTGCGTTATGATATGTAGGTATCCCATGTGGACTTCGAGACAACAAGCAAGCTCGTGGCGACGTCGACACCGGCGAGCGAGGACCAGCTGAGTAGATTTATATCTACGGGGAGAAGTCGGGTGGATGGCGTATAGCACCCCCGCAGTTCGTGGTGATGTATACGAACACGTATACACACACATATATATATTGTTTGAGTTATTGATGATAAATATGGATATTTGGTGTTCTAGGATGATTGAGTGTTGCGAAACCCTGGAGTAGCGGTCGCACCACACTTGCACACACCCACCCATACTTGCATACTTTCTTCTTTCTTTTGTGCTCATGCGGGAATATATAGTTATGTGTTCACAATAGGTATGGGACTATGTGTTCACATACGGATTTGAGAATGATACTTGGGATTGAGATGAGTCGATGAGATTTGTGTTGAGATTGTGATATCGGTGATATGGCAGGATTCGTACTTGAGGTACGTCCTGGTGTTATAGCAGATCTTGGGGCGACGATACGGGTGAATAGTGTTATAAATAAAGTGGTCGACATGTGATCGTGATATGAGATATGATATGCTAGGATATTGATCCTAGGTTGTATTGGGCGATGTATACCCCTTGATGATGATATGTGCTGATGATATCAGTTTGTACGAGACTGTCAATCAGTAGCCAGATCATGACTATATTGATGATATCAGTATTGTACTAGACCTAGATCAGTACCTTAGACTATGATCTTTGATAAAGAGGATACCGGATGAATAGTGTGATGAATGTGATATTGACCCGTACCTAGATTTGGGGATGCCGTACGACGGATTTACGTGCTATATTTTGATGATTGATCCGTACTCTTGACTTGGGATGTCTGATTTTAGATATGGTATCGGATATGATATTATTGAGGCGGGATCACCGACTAATATATATACAGGTATGTATATGTATCGACTCAGATGTTAGGCGGTTTCCTTACCTGTAGTCCAGCTTGTTAGCTTAGCCCTTTAGTTTAGTTTAGTTGTTAGATTAGATTCGATTCTTACCTATTTCTAAAAAAAACTAACGAATCGTGGGCATTTTAAAAGACAGCCCAAGGGATCCTACGGATATTTCAAAAGACGTATCTTTTCATAAAAGCACCGTAGCCCCTATTTTCAAAACCCCACGATTCGTGTTATTTTCAAAAAGCACCATTGTAGGACTTATATTAGGTTAATGCAGATTAGTTATCGTTGCGTCTAGTGTTCAGCTCCCGCTCATTATTGTGGTTCGCTCCGCATCGCATTCTTATATTATGCTTTATATTCTACTGTTGATATCTTGTGGTTAGGACACCAGCACCATTACCGATGATGCGTATGTACCACGTACACTTACTTGCCGGCTCACACACATCTTTATCGGTAATTGCCATGTCACGTACACCTTAGAAAATATTATTGCTTGACATATCCTGTTAGCTAATAGTTTAGACATGATATTAGTGTACTTGCCTTATATGTTAGTTTAGACATTGTAGTTATTACCTGCTACTTCATGCATACTGTTATTCATTGTTATGCCGCATTCATGGATTCTCATGCATATCTTCACTTTTTACGTGCTATTGAGGTTTTGGATTCGGATTTCCATGAGATTTTCTGGATTTGGGGAAAACCGCAAAACATATACAAACTTCTTCTTTCTCTTTTTAAATTAAAAGCGCGGTTTTTCCCATGATGTATGAGTCGTCCACCATGAGTTTGCTGATGGATTTCGAGACCCGATTCGAGGAGTTGGATGAACCGTTTCGGGTACATGGTGGGCCCGGTACGGTACCCCGGGGCGAGAAGGCCGTGTTGTTGACGTTGAGCCTGGTAGGGGAGCACTACCTACCGGTGATATTACCCGACGCGTCGGATATCCGGAGGATACCGTCGTGGTCTTGAGATGGATGGTAGGGGCCGGTCTGGACTGACGGCGCCCTAGATATTGAGATTGAGACATTGAGATTTCGAGATATTGAGGTACTGAGATTTGATGATACAGGCCAGTCCGGATAGCCGGAGCCTGAGGTTTTGAGACATTGAGATTTATGTTTTGCGTCGATGCTAGACACTGTTGATGCTGATTTTATTTATGATACCTCATTTTAAAAATACAAAGGAAATCTCACTAATTTATGAAAACAGTTTCTTCATTTACATGTATTCTGTTTTCATGCATTCATACCTCATTCATATGATATATTGCTACCTGAGGCACTGACACGGGCACATGAGATCACACTCAGGTTAGATATTACCCTAGCCATTTGATTGATTGATTTTTGTTGTGTCGGTATTTGAAAATAGTAAAGAGAAATCACAACCAAAAATATTTTGACCGCAATCAATAACGGTGTCGATTGTAGCGCGTTAGTAAGTCCGGATCGTCCACAGGGAAAGTGTAATCGTTCGTCTTTTGAATTAGATGAGTCGAAACTTTAAAGAAAAGAAAACAAACAATTCATGATTTATATTTGAAGTTCAAGAATTAGAAAATCTAGATCTAATAACAAGAAAAAAGATAGAATCAAGAATTGATAGTTTGTTGATTTTTCCAAACCAAATATCAAGAATCGAAATGAGGCTCGTAGGAATCGATCGGATCTATAGATATGATGTAATCTTACAATTACGTATTCTTATCCTTCGATGAATTGATACTAGATCGATGATGAACTACGAGAATTGGGGATTTCTAGTGAAACTAGGGTTTCATCTTATCCCTTGTTCTTTCGTCGATATCATTCATATTCTAGCCTCTAGTAAATTCAAGAAACGATCGTAGATCCCTAATTTCGAGCGATCACAATCAAGAAAGCATCGCAACGAAACTAGGTCATCGATTCTTGAACTTGCTAGGGTTTACAAAACTCGTAGGACTCAAGAATCGTTTTAAGGTTTGTTACATCATCATTCTATTAATCGTCTCGACTCCTTTACGAGCGGAGTTTTACTCAAACATCACAACAAGAACAACAATTACAAATTGAGATCTAATCATGATGCAAGAATTAAAAGAAAGTAAGATTAAAGAATTTCACCTTTTATTTATATCAACAATTTTGTTACATTCGCTCAAGAACTACAAGGGGAAGAACTCGATCGTCGATTTGGCTTCGCTCGTCTCCTTGAGTCGCGGATCGGCTTGGATCACTTGCCCGATTGAAGATCGGCTCGGCTCCTAAAAGGTTGAAGGGCTTCTTGCTTGATTGGTACTCAAGATCTTGAATTTGGAGTGGAATTAGGGTTAGGGTTTCGCACAAGCCTTGTCACTAGACTTGTGGAAGAAGATGAAGAATTAGAATGATGAGAAATTGAACTAACTAATGATGAACAACCTCAACCCTTAGATCTAGGTTCCTATTTATAGCCATCAAAACCTTAGATCTAGGATTTGAATTTTAAGTTTCCCTCCAAAAGTTTGTTGAGGAGATTTTGAATTTCCCTCCAAAAGTTAGTTAGAGGAGAAGTTTCTAGATGTGATTAGTTAGGAGGGAGCTTCTAGAAGAGGTTAGTTAGGAGCTTAATTAGGATTAGTTTTGTTTAATGATCTTTGCTGATCTGGCAAAAGACTCTGGAGAATTCTGGAATTTGGCACATGTGAAATGACTATGGGCCTTGAGATAAAAGTATTGCAGAAAAAATGGGGCGCTGAAACTTTGGAACCGCCGTGGATCCGCGGCCCAAGCAGGCTCTGGCTGCGGATCCGCGGCACTTTGTGGGCTTTGGGCTTCCATCTTTTCTGGTAATTCCCTATATAATATTTGGGCCTTGTTTTGATGTGTTTAATTTTATTTTGCCTTCTGTATTGCTACCAGATCTGCATCTTTTGAGTTGGCGTAATTTTGATCAGCTTCTTTTGACTTTGCTCCTGCTATTTCCTGCACAATTTCTCAAGACAAGTGTTGCGCAATATAGAGATGATGCGATGCCATGAAATGCAGTCAATTTCCTATATAGTGCTGGTTTTAGAGTCTAACACATGCAATCTGATATTTTACAACTGATTTGCTAATATGTGAAATATGAATACCGAACACTTCTAAATGAGTGCAAATGATAGGGAAATTTCCGTGTTAAAAATACATTATTTTCGACTGATCACCATTGTTATAGGCTGCATGTTATACATATATTTGAGGATATATTATGATCATTGACCTAGCTTGCGTTATTTATGCGATTTCTGTGCGTAGATGTTTTTCTATTCACGAGTTGGCAACTCACCCCCGTTGTGCCCCAGTTTCTTGCAGGTTTGCCGTACAGGTTTCTTTACGGCTTTGCGGGCATAGTTTCGTTCGGGTGATTTACTAGTAGGTGGGTTTACTTGTATCGTACCCCTATTATATATCTTGTATATCATTATTCTGTTGTATCTAGAAGTTTCATCAACCAAACATGTATTTATTTTTGAGATAGAGACCAGTGATGTTATTCTTTCGACCTTAGAGTCGCGCGTTTTTTTTTTCTTGTGGTTTTGAGTTTCCTTTTGAGTTTTTGATCCTCGCCGTTGGCGTTGTATATTATATTGCTTGTGTGGTTGTGACCGTCGATTGATGAAGAGCTAGCTCCCGCTTGGGGATGCCTTTTTTTGATTTCGTATACTATTCATGTTGTATCCCGTTTGGGGGCCAGTATTTACAAAGGAGACTCTGCCGAAATTTTCAGTAAATTTTTGATGTTTTTAAAAAACCGCATAATCCGGCTTATGCTACTGAAACTACTTGTTTTAAGTTGGTTTTTTCTGCACTCTACTACTTTTCTTGGTTTGGATTTCTGGGTTTTCGGTTTACTTAGATTACGTACGCCTCGAGACGTTCGTAGTTTACGTGCCGGTCATGTTCCGTACTTCCGGGACGTGACACATACCCAATACTATATTCCTTTTCTTTTCTTCTCTTATTAAATTACAACCATGATAAAACATGTAGGAAAGCCATTGAAAAATACGTAACAAGTGTAAAAAAGATATGGTGCATGTTTTGCACAAATATGCTAAAAATCCGATTAGCAATTTTTAATCGCGATTAGCACTAAATTAGCATATAATTAATCATAAAAACTTAAAATTTGAATAATTCACATAAAACACCCTCTTTTAGTAATTTCTATAATTTTCGAGATTTTTCCCTAATTTATCGGTATTTAATTATACTGAAATATTAAAATATTCATTAAAAATAATATTAAATTATAAAAATTCCCAAAAATAATATTTTATTTTTTGAAATGTTACAAATTTCTTTTCCCAAAGGTGGCATGCTGAGAAAACATCTTTTCTTCCTCAGTTTGGTAGAAGATATTCCCTTACGAATGCTCGGGATATCCAACAAACTTCCACAGAACTGACCCTGCCTCGAGCTTGTCTGGATTTTGCTTTTGACATAGGCCGGACAACCCCAAATCTTAACTTCCTTAAGAGATGGGCTCTTCCCATACCATATCACATATGGAGTGGTAGGCATCTGATTTGGTTGGAACCCTATTCAATAGGTATGCAACTTCTCAAGTGCATAACCCCAAAAGAAAATAGGCAACTCGGTATTACTCATCATAGAGCACACCATATCACATATGGTGCGATTGCTCCGCCCCGATACACCGACGTGCTGTGGTGTATATGGAGGAGTAATGCTGAGAGAGAATTTCATTCTCCTTTAGAATAGTCAAGGAATTCCGTTCTCAAGTATTCTCCTCTTTAATCTTATCAAAGGACATAATATTTTTACCCGTTTTTGGTTCTGTACTTCTAACTTATATTCTGTGATTATCTCAAAAGTTTCGGACTTGTATTTCAACAGGAACATATGTCTGAATCTTGAGAGATCATCAATGAATGTAATGAAGTACAAAGAACCTGTCTCGGCATATGTAGACATGGGACTATCATAAATCATCATGTATCAATCCCAAGAGTTCACTAACTCTTTCTCTGTTTCCAATAAACGGAGCTATGGTCATATTATTTTTGTGACATGACCGGCAAGTTTCACAAGATGTAAATTCAAACTGATTTAAATATGCATCTTTATGTAACTTTAGCTAGTCGGGTCGCATCGATAAGACCTAGTTTATAATGCCTCAAGAAGGATTCGTTCATTTCTGAACTCTTCCTCTTGTGTGTGTTCTACACGTTAAGAACTGTGGTTTGATTTAGAACGTCTATTCTTTTAGATGATGTGCCTGAACCGATCAACTCTTGATATAGGAAATGTTCAAAACGTTATCCAACATTACAAAATTATATCCTTCTTTACTAATAAAGAGACTGATATGATGTTGTATATCAGGTTCGGTATCTAATAACATTCGTTCAGAATAATTATATTCTGGTAATACAGGGTGATAACTGCCAACGGACTTGGCTGCAACACTTGCATCATTTCCAACTCTTGAAACTTATCACCCGTTCTCAGTTCTCTACCTATCTGTAGCCCATGTAACAAATTACAATTGCGGGATCCTGATCTGGTATCTCATACCCAGGACGTAAAGGATACTGAGAAACAGTTCTGGATAATGAACACGCCCGAAGATGATGCATCAGCATGCACTTTCTTCGTTTTAGGCGGCATGGGAATTCAGGTAATCCCCTATTTCCTGCTCGGTCTTATAACAATTACAAGTTGGAGCGGGACCAACGTTCCCTAGCGCAGTATAATAAGCGGGTTCGGTCAATACATCCGTATTATTATCTTGATTAAGGCGTGATATGGTCGCTACCTGGAGAGAGAGAGAGAAGAAAACACTCAGCGTATGCTCTTGCAAGATTAGATTGGTTATTAATATATCTAATAAGGATGTCTCCCACTGTTTTAGTCAAATCTTCCTTCAAACCCTAAAAGGAAAAACTAGCCGGGATTAATTACACCCTACATGTTCGCCAATCTTTCAGTCAGGCTAGTGCCGGTACTTTGAGGGAGGTTCCCCGTGCTTTCGCACGGACTTAATTAAAGTAAACCTTGTTTTCCCAGAGGCATAACCCCGTTGACACCTTTCTAGACACCTACTTGATCGGCTAATTGTAACGTGTAAAACTCTCCCAGGAGTAACTCTTACTCGCAGCGGGTATCGGGATCCAACTATCTCATAGGAGGTATGCAATCTCATTGCAAATTACAACACTTGAAATTCCCAATAATATTTTTTTACCCCCAGCGTGCTTTGACCTTGACGAATGCCAAACAACCCAAAGTCCGCTAGTCTAGTTCAACCCGTACATTTCTTGATTGAATTAAACCCACCCGCACGACCCTTGACGAATGCCAAACAACGCCGTATGAATACTCTAATCCAATCGCATCATATGCTGCAGATAAGCACTAGTTAGCTACCGTACACTACGCCCTGACGAATGCCAAACTACCGCAGCACGAATACTAAGTAGTACTTATCTAAAATGACGGAGGGCTACGACAGGTTTTTATGAAAATCTTTTGCGTAATGAACTTGATATCGTTGTAGAATCGAGTGATTTTGAATGGAGTGTTTTTAAGGCTTTTCTAGTTTTGCTAAAGAGGTCACTCCCGGTGAAGGGATTGTCGGCTCTTTCCTTATCGAATAAGGTACAGGATATTTCACAAATACCACTATGCAAAGCAAAAAACTATAGAAGCAATCAAAAGACAAACCGAGTGTGTAGCATCTGCTAGTTTCGCTAAAGAGGTCACTCCCGGTGAAGGGATCCCGGCTCTTTCCTTATCGAATAAGGTGTTGGATATCCTACAAGGAATACCGCTATCCAAAGCAAGAACAAGAGCTACCAGTTTTTAAACAAGTTTCTACAACGTCTTTAGGTTTCTTTTAGTTTCATTAATCTCATTAATGAAGTCCCATTTTATTATGCTTCATAAGCATCACATTTGAAACGAAATCAGCAATATAACATATATCTCATATATATAATATAAACATTCATCTCAGGCAGTAATATGATCTCATCACAGAATATTGCAGCAGAAGAACATATATGAAATATTGGATATACTAGGAGGCTGTGTTTTCTTGGGAGCCTGAATAAAACACAGATTCCACGGTCGCGATGAATAGCCAATCCCATACTCCTAGACCCCTACGAGAGCGGCAAGCAACCCTACCAATTCTAGAGTTAGGATACCCGGTCTCGACTCCTCGAGACGGTCTCCCACTGGATCCTAGAACCCGGTTACTTGTGCTCCCCGCCTTGGGTCTATCCTAATGCAGAAAAGTAAATAATATACAATGGTGACATCATCCTCAACACGGAAGTGCCCCAATAAAAGAATATTACATACAATGAATTTTACATGAATGAAAAAGAAAAACTCTCATCTCACATAAAACCCCCGGCTATTCAAAACATGACGATCCAATATAACATATCACAGCAACACATAATATCTCATATCATCAACGTAAGTAAGTATGCGTATCCCGATTGTCGTTGATGTATAGCAACGAAGCCGGCGATACATCACATACTACGCTTACGGTCACAGAAAAGAAAGTGTAAAACTAAAACAGTTGGAATCCGCAACCTTTCTAGACATCACATGCCTAACCAAATGAATTCCTTAGACATCGCATGCCTAACAATTATAAACCCCGCATTTTAGTCTCAATATCGAAAACACTTTTCAATATCAAGTCGGGCAATTCAACAAGATTCCCGACATCCTGATCGAATGCTCGTCGGAAATTTTAGTAGACGGCTGCACCCCTAGATGCCATCGACGAAGTGCACTAAGGCGGAACACCGCTGCCGCGAGCACCCGAACGGATGCTTTTGGTGACGGGGTTCTCCTACAGTCACTTGGTCGGGGCTATGGGGCGTGGCTATCTATTAATTTTACTCGGCGAGTATCCACGTACGCTACGTGATTGCGACGGACTTTTGATTACATCAAAATCCCGTGACAACCGATCAAATGAGACTAAAACTGCTAGATTTATAACATTTAATCTAGTTATCTCATAACTACTTGTGGATTCCAAATATTATATCACATTCCAGACAAAATAGACAATGTTAAATTTTCCGATCGAATAAACAAACACCCAAGAAGGGTCAAACCAATGCCTCACATGCTACAGTACCAATGGTCCAGCCGTAGAAGGGTCAAACCAACGCCTCACATGTGGCAACGCCGTACTGCCACAAACCCTAAGGTTTAGAGGCGGTTCAGACGGTCACATAATCGAGTTAAGGTTTTAGTTCTTCTAGAGGGTCCACCGCGTTACTTGCATGACTGTGAATGTTCTTTAACTAGGGAAAAAATCCAACACTTGGAAATTTTCCGGCAGGGGAAAAGTGAATTATTGATATCCGTTCGAATCTTTTAACACGTTCTAAATTACCTGGAAAAAACTAAACGATGTTAAACTTTTCGATCGAATCAACGAATTCTTAAGATCTCCAGAACACACAACACTTGAGTAATATTAAAAATTCCTAGAAGCATGTAGTAATACCTACGGATATTACCTAGAAACATCTATCCCTAATACCCAAGTACGGCCGTGGAACCGCCGCGCAAAGCATGGTATTGCCGCGGTTCCACGGCGAATTGAGGGAATTAGGAGTTCGTATTTCACAGTAATCCTTAGAATTCCCTGCTTAATTTTCTGAGTATTTTTAATACGGAAAAAACCAACTTTTTAGAAAATTTCCAGAGAGGGGGTCAAAAACGATGTTTCGGGGTTCGATCGGACTTTTAACTTCATCTAGACGACGCCTAAAGCTCTAGCTTGGCTTTGATACCACTGTAGGGTTATCTTAGCACCTTAGCAAGGTTTTGGCAAGCAACAATCATGCTACTTTAAAATTTTTGGGGTGCTAAACAAACCCTAACCAAGATCTTAACTAGATTATTAGGATAAACATAGTATGTAAACAACTTTACATCTAAGAGAAAGGGATTACAACCTTTGTAGTCCATCCCTTCGCCTCTTAATCTCCGTGTTGAGGTCCCTTCGCCGCGATCATCATGTACCCGGACTCTAGAGAGGCTCCATGAAGAGAAAGATGCAAACTTGCTTCTAATCTTCAACTACTAAGATGATCTATCTTGAAGAATCTCAAACCTAAGCTCTTGCTTCACTATGTTGGGGATAGTGCCCTCAGAGTCAATTATTGGATCATAGGCACGTGATTGCAATGATTGAGAGAGGATCTATACCGTTAGAACAGTCTTACTCAAGATGATAGTATGCTATCTGGTTTAACTTTATCATCGTGTACTGCTTTAGGTGACCTTACAAGTCACTATTGCACATTGATAGAGCCCTTAGGATTCTTGCTTGACGGCCTATACGTGGGAGCTGGGGTCTATAAGCACATCCTTAAAAGGTCCCTAGTCGTGGGAGTTTTCGAGACAGGGCATCGATACTCCAGAGTAGACTAGTGTATACAGTCGAGACCCCGATGAGGGGCGGTGGCCAGTCTCACAAGCCACTGGTGTCAGTTGGTTCACCTAAGATGTATACAGGTGCTCATTGGGTTATGAGTACACCGGACAGGACTCGCCGGGAACATGCTAGTTGGTCTTATACCAGACGTCAGATAGCAGTTCCCTGGTGACATGTGTACAGGTTAGTTCATCGACCTGAGATCGTCATTTGTCTCGTGTGAGTTCCCACTGTACTTTGATTACTACCCTACTACGGCTCAAAGGAGTCGTGCAAACAGGTTTTAGTTGGGTACTGTCCCGAGCCACATGGAGGTAGTGAGCGGATCTGCAGGGGTTCGTCTCTCCCGGTATTGGGGGTGAGGTCGCACTGTGTCTAGGAGAGCCATTACACGAAGTCCTTGGCCAAGGCAAGAGATTTACTGGTAGGTATTCCGGTAATATCCCAGGGTGTTCTGGGCTACACTCCGACATGACTTGTACCGCTTTTGGGGGTCTGACTTTTACCAACCCCCTAGGCCCGCCATGCGATGCTCATAGACGAAAGGACCGGACTGTACGGATATTGTCACTGATAGGCTCAGTAGGGTGTCAGGATGAGTTCGCTCATCGACGTCCCTTTTGGTCAATACCTGGTAGCCCGTTACGTATGGCTAATATCTCTGACGTGCTAGTGGTTAAATCCACAGCCAAAGTATTGACGAGTCTTTAGAGTCCCCCACAGACAGTTTCTCAAGTTTTGGGCGAAACGCTGTAGAGGCCGTATGGAGATATGGCAGGGTTCGATCATGTACGTGCGGTATTGCACGGATCATGATCGGACGGATTATACTAGCGGGCTTTGGTTTAAGCCGGATCCTAGTATTGTACAGTGTAGATTTTGTCTCATTGCATTTGTATTCGGTCGGAATACAAATGCGGGTATGTATATACAGTCGCGGGGTTTTCCTGTAATTTATTACGGGATCATTTTTCTGAAGTTGCCAGTTTGCTTTCCGGTTTCGGCCATTTTCCTTTTGGGGAAGACTTTTTGACATGATGGTTCTCATGATGGATCTAGTATATGATGATTTGTTTATCATCATCACCCTTTCTCTCTCTTTCATGTATGTTTGCCTCCCTCCCCCCTTGTTTTCTCTCCCCTCATTTCATTCATCAAGGAGGGGCCGGCCGCAACTAGTGGAGGGGCTGTCCAAAATTTGGAGTGTGGGATTTCATCTCATTTTCCTTCATAAAACACTTACCTCATCTCCCAAGTTCATTCCTCTACCTTGATATCTAAAAGGGCAACTTCATATAAACCCTATTGAGACAAAAGAGTTCTACACTATCCTACAACATTCTTGGATACGTCGACTCGCCAACTTCGTGCCCGAGTTGCCTCGGTCCAGAGGTGGGAGCCCATAAAAGAACCCGGCGATGTGGTGCCCTTCCGTCGAGGAGATCAAGACCGGAGATTCCGCAGGGAGATCGGGACGACGGCGAGAAGACCGAAGGACACGGATCGCTCGGTATATCTCTCTACCCCTTCTCTAGTTAGCTAGCATTAGATTAATGGCCCGATCCGGGTTTAAAAGTCCGCGGTAGCGCCGGTTCTAGTTTATAGAAAAGTTTTTGTATTCCGTATTTTGGCCTCGTACAGACGGCCGGGGCGCTGCCGTGCACTTATACTGGTATCAGAGCCACGCCATTAACCTAGTCTAGCTTGCTCTAGCGTGTTTAAAGCTTCGATCGAACTAATATCCCAAAACCGCGATTTCAAGTGCATCAGTTTTCTGTCGAATTTTTTTTGGCTCGGAAAATTATTTGGAGCATTGCAGAAATACGTGCAGGCAATTCTAAGAGTTCTGCAAAAATTTGGTGGCTTGACTTTACTGTTCCACCGCGGAACCGCGGCCAAACCCATGCATTGGCCGCGGTTCCGCGGCCATTGTGACTCCTTGTAGCACCAAATTTTTACAGAGGGTCTTGGACTTGAAAATGGGGGTTTTGGTATATTCTGTTTGGGCCCAGATTTATTTTGAGTTCTACAGTAGTGCTTGGGGCCTACTTCGGTAAATTTGGTCGATCGAAAATTTTAAACATGTTAGTTCACAGTATTTACATTATATCTGTGACCGTGAATGTCACTTGATCGGTAAATCCTGTCTAACTGCTATAGCCCTTTTAGACGGATTTGCGAACGTGACATTCACGTCGATGTTCTATATTGTGCTGTGATGTTGCAGATTATCGTGGTGGATAGCCTGGATGCAATGGTAGTACAGTTTGGTTTATTATGTACATTTGATATTGCGGGGCGAGCGTCCGACATGTGGACTGCCGTCACTGCCTGTTTATATATTATTCTTTTGGGGCACGACCGGGCTGAGGTCGATGTACCCGTTGTATGTATAGTTTACTTTCTGTACTAGGATTACCCAGCGGAGGGGTGCAGCGGTAGCCGGGTTCTAGAGGGCAACGAGCCCGCATCTCATGGCTTTGAGACGGAGGGGGCTTCACTCTAGAATTGGCGGGCTATTCGCCGCACTCGTAGGGTGTATAGGTTGACCCAGGAGGGGTACCCAAGTTACCGGATTCCGTGAAGTGCTGGGTGGTCCATTCACGTTCTGAAGGGGGCTGCCTCGCTTCAGGTTTTGGCGGGTAACTTGCCGCGCCCGTAGGGGTCTAGGATTTTATTGCACAGGCTATCCACACGACCAGGGGAACGTCGGGTTTCAGTAGCGGCTCTATAAAACCCGGGGATCCCAGATATCTGTATTGTTCTGTGATGCTTATTACATTTCTGTGATGTTGCATTTTATCACGCCTTGAGCGAATATTATATATGAATATTTACACTAGTAGATGTTGTATATGTTTTGCATCCGCCCTAGTCCAGTCCCCGCTCTGTCGTTAGTTAAGTAACCTAACGGGTGATGACGGGACCCCGTGGCGAATGCGGATGGCATATACGTACATCATTATTTTCATTCTTTATTGGTGTGATCAATTGATGGGACTGTGTTGATTCGGATCAATGCAAGCTAAACAAACCTATTCTGATGTTGTTGGAACAATTTTTCAAAAAGCTGTTATTGCAAGGGCGTTCTCTTTTGTTTTGCATAGTGGTATTCGGTTATGAATATCCAGCACCTCAGTCGACGAGGAAAGGGCTGAGATCCCTTCACCGGGAGTGACCCCTTGGACAGAAGTTTGCGTCAGGGCAATAACTTCACTATAGTCGTTTACTTTTGCTTTGCATCGTAGTATTCAGTTGGAATATCCTGCACCTCATTCTACGGGGAAAGAGCCGAGATCCCTTCACCAGGAGTGACCTCTTTAGCAAAGGTTTTCGCCACTATATTTTTATAAAAGCTATCCGGTTCCTTCAACGATATCAAGTTCATTACGTTAAAGGTTTTTCGCCAAAAACCATTCGTAGCCCTCCGTTATTTCATGTGGATAGTCAATAGTATTCAAGCTGTGTTTGTTGGCCAAAGTCAAGGCACAGTGATTGGTAGCTATTGGATATTCATATGCAGCATAGATAGATGCGTTGGTTTGGGACAGTCGTACTGTCTTGTTGGCCAAAGTCAAGGGTAGGTACGGGTGGGTTCAAATCAACCTGGAGAATGACGGGTAGAACTTGACATGTGACTTATGATTTGTTATGGTTACAAATCAACCATGGGTAATGAATGAAGGCTTAACCCTTGTAGAGATTTAATTAGGGTAAAGGGTTTGGGTTGGGTTAAGAAAAATCTACACAAAATATCTTTACAAAATATCTAAGCTTAAAACAAAATAAAGCTTCTAGAAGCTTCATGAAAAAGCTAACCCAAATCAAACCCCAATCAAACCCTAACATGTTTAATCTCCACAAATCATGTTGTATTTGTAATCATAACTTGTTACAATATTATATATCACATATATAATATATTTTGCAACAAAAGAAAAAAATACAATTAACATATATCGCATATATATCAATGTATTATCCCAGTGAGAAAAAGAATCTTTAAGTGAGCTTATATTAGTTAATGTAATATAATATATCAAATATATAATTATACATTAAATTATCGAATCAACACTTGATCCGATAATCCGGCTATTTCACAAATAACCGACTAATATAATCTGTATCAGTTCATCGAATCAACACTTGATCCGATGACCCGGCTATATCACATATACCCGGCCGATATCACATATCGCGAGAATCTAATACGGTATCGCATACACGTATTATTCTCGGTCCCGCACATATCACATATGTGCTTCTACTCCGTTTTGCTTGAGCCAGGAAACATCTGTGTAGGACTCTAAAGAATCGTCAATACGCCGGCAGTAGGTGATGATCATATCAAACACCCACAAGCTGCAAGCGGTCAGCTAAACATAATAGCCTCCCAGGTATTGAGCGATCGGAAGATCAAAAAGTAAGCCTGTACATTCTCCTGCGAATCCAATCAGTAACACTCCCGTACAGTCCGGTCTCTTCGTCTGATATGTCGCATATCTCGCCTAGCGGTGGTAAACGTCAGACCCCAGTAGCTTTATAAGTCGTGTCGATATGAGATCCATAATAGTTCGAGAAACTACTGATAACACTTACCAATAAATCTCAGCATCCTTGGCCAGGGATTTCTAGTTATAGCCAATCGAACACAGCGCAACATCAACTCCCTATACCGGGAGAGACGAAACCCCTCCTATCGCTTATTGCCTCCATATGATTCGGGACTGTACCCAAAAGCCACCGTTTTGCACGCCCCCTTGGACGTAGTATGATGGAAATCAAAGCACAGTGGGAATCACACAAGACTCTATAACGATCTCGGGTCTACAGACTAACCTGTACCAGTGTCACCGGAGAACTGCCATCTGACGTGAGGTATAATACCATATGGGAGTTCTCGGCGAGTCCGTCCAGTGTACCTAGTCTCCACTGAGCACCCGTATACCTTCTCTGATGTCAAACACCAATGGATATGGGATCATCCATCGCCCATCATATGGGTCAAGAAGCGCATACGCTAGTCTACTCTAGAGTATCGATGCCCTGTCTCGGTACTCCTATGACTAGGAAAATTTGAAGGATGTACTTTGCGACTACACCGTCCTCACTAGTATGATCTGCATCATAGTCCTGGTAGTCAAGTACTTATCCTAAGGGCTTTATCAACATGTAACATAGAGACAATCAGAGTACATGTTAAGATAAAGTGCAACCAGATAGTATACTATCATGTCGATCAAGAAAGTCCTCCCTATATATGTCGAAGCATCCACTACAATATACATCGTATGTACAGTAATGACCTGTAGGGAATACATATCACTAACATTGACTAGTGTTTTCGGCATAGTTTTCATGCACTTTTAGTATTTTGATTCTATTTTGTGCACGCTGATGCACATGATTGTGAGATTATATACCACGGTATACCTGATTTGGATTTGGATTGAAATGCGTTGTATACCGTCGATTTCGATTATGATACTCGATATTTATTTCCGTGCACCTTGTGCACTTGAGTTGGATTTTGCACAGACTTGACGCGCTTGATGCGATTTTGGTGCACACCAGATGCACTAAATCGAGATTTTTCGTGCATATCAGATGCACTTGATATTGCTGTCAGGCACACCCGTTGCTTTTGACAGGTGTTTTCATGCACACCCGTTGCACTTAGATTTTGTTTCTGTGCAAATGTATATTCATGGATTTTGATTTCCGTGCGCACCAGATGCATGCGGCATTTATATATACATTGGGATTGATTTCCTTTGAGCAGTATGTTTGTTTTTGATATTTACTATTTGGTATGTAGCGGAGTAGGACTAGGCAGAGGACAGTACCTGAATATATTTTTGCATGCATTGATAGTTATCGAAGGGATTTCCAAAAAGGAGCTATAGTCACAGTATTTACTGACGTGTCCGAGATGACACGAGACATTTAACTAAGGGAACCCTTCTAATTTTTTTTCCAAAAACAGTGGGACGCGTATGTTAAAAAAATGATATATATAAACATATATATAGTTATTTTCTTATAATAGACATCCGCCACGGTGCAGTAATACGCACATCGCACCGTGACTTGAAAACGGTTTGGCATGCATTGCTTTCAGATGTTTTGATGATGTTCACATGTATTGTTTGATATATATCATGTTGGTTTTCGTATTGGATTTTGGCATTGGTGTCTTCTCCGTAACTCCGATGATTGCAAGATGCTTGACGGAGTTTCGATTCTTGGTTTATACACTCGTTTTCATGCGCATGCATTGCGCTATGATGTGTTTTATGTATTCATGTTTTTGGAGCCCCGACGACTTGATCATTTTACTAAAATGTTTTAGTATTGATGGGTTTAAATTTAAATTCGAGGACCGAATTTTTTTAAGGTAGGAAGACTGTAACATTTTAGAAAAATAAAATATTATTTTTGGGAATTTTTATAATTAAATAATAAAGGGGGCTTTGAATGTAGGGGATGTTCTTATTTTACCCGAGGGATTCGAATTAGCCCCCCCGATCGTATTTCTCAAATATTGTGAATATTTTAATAATGCGGTATAATTAAATACAGATAAATTAGGAAATATTTGGAATATTATAGGAATTACTGAAATGTGGGCATTTTATATGATTTAGGAAAATTATAATTTTTTATGATTAATTACATTCCATTTTAATGCTAATCGCGATTAAATATCACTAATCACGCTTTAAGCTTGATTTGTGCACATGACATGCACCATGTCATATTACACATTTTACATTTTTCTAGCATGTCTTGTTCTTTTTATATGCATGGTTTTGTGTTTAAATGAAAAGGGAAAATGAATAGAAAGGAAAAGAAAACGATAATGATACAGAAAGAAGTATGGGCAAGAGAGAGAGGTGACGGGTCATTGACCATGGTCATTTCCTATGCTCTTTTCATTATTTCATCTTCATCTCTCCCTCCTTCATTCCCATGGCAGCCACTCCCTCCCTCCCCCCTCTACCTCCTCACTTCATCACTAAAAACTCATCAAAACTCCATCTCCACTTCACAAAAACATGCACAAGCTTCTCACAAGCACTTTGGACCAAGAAAGGATGGATTTTGAACACTTGGGGCAACTCAAGAAATTTCTTGAGTTGCCAAATGAGATAATTTTTTCACCATTAGTATAGTATTTCATTCACATTAGTTTCCATGCTTGTTTAGAAGTGATTAAGTGATGTTTAGTGAGGTTTGGAAATTTCAAGTTAGGGTTTTGGGAAATTATTGAATTCAAAGGTGTAATTGAGATTAGTAGAGACCTTATAACCCCACTAGTGTTAGTTACATGGACTGAAACCATAGAATTAAACCTTGAAACATAAACTTAGAAACCCCGATATCGGGAAATTGTGGAAATTGTGAGGCTATTTAGAGATCTGCTAACACCCAGAGACCCTAGGAATTATTTTGCAAACACAGAGAGTAATGCAGGCACCTAGGAAGCCACCATAGAGACCCGAGCCCCAATACCCTGACCTGGGCAGTAAATTTAACCCTTCTGGCCGCAATTTGCGGCCAGAGCATGATATCTGGGTGTGTGGTTTGGTTCATGGCTCCAGTATCAGTAAACTAGACCCTCCAAATGTGCTAAATTGACTAATTTCAGCTAAGGCAAAATCTGGGACAATTTTCATGAGTTGCTGCCTTATACTTTGTAATGTTTATGAATTGAAGTATTGATATTTATGTTTTTATCGATCGATTCACGTTTATACGTCAATCGTCGAGAGTTGTTGGTTATTCTTGCATGCGTAAACTATAGGTTTTAACCTATGCGTGATTCATGCGACGTTTTGGTTTTCGTACGTGATTTCTGTTTACGATACTATATGTGATATGTAGGTACCGCCATATGGACTTCGAGATGATGAGGATGAGCGTGGTGTCATCGACTCCAGCAAGCGAGGATCGAGGTGAGTAGATATATATCTATGGAAGAAGTCGGGTGGATAACGTATAGCACCCCCGCAGTTCGTGGTGTAGTGTATGGTATATATTATATGGATATATTTATATGTTTATTGTGAAATTATGATTATCTAGATAGACCTTGGGAGTCGTGGATAATTTTTGTATAATTGGATGATAGTATCATTAGTTAGTTTAGTCGCGAACCATAGACTAAGGTTTACACCCACTCGCACACACATGCTTACTTTGTTTTACTTGTGCATATATAGGGATACACACACACACACACACACAGGTATAGGACTATGTATATATATATATACGTATACCTATACATGGATGATGAGGATTGTACATGGTACTTTGAGATGAGTCGATGAGATTAGGCATGATGCCATGTGATCGGTGATATTTTTTGATTCGTATTATGCGATACGACATGAGATTATAGCGGGCATTTAGGCGTGTGTTTTCATACACGCATATATATGCAGATGGTATCAATTTGTAATAGACTTAGATCAGTACCCCTAATACAGGATGTGATGATAAGGATACCAGATGAATGATGAGATAAATGTGAGATTCGACCTGTACCGAGATTGGGATGCCGTACGATGGATTTACCGTACGAGCTTTATATTGATGATAGATTCACACTCTTGACTCGAGGATGTCATGCTATATATTGTATCGTATGTGATACTATTGAGGCGGGATCACTGACTATTATATTTATATATATCGATTCAGATTTAGGTGGTTTCCTTACCTTTTCGACTAGTCTGTTAGTTTAGTCCTGTAGTTACTTAGTAGATGTTAGACTGAGCACGAGTCATACTTATTTCCAAAACTAACGAATCGTGAGTATTTTAACGACAGGCCAAAGTATACTACGGATATTTCAAAGGATGTACTTTTTCATAAAACACCGTAGCCTTATTTTCTAAACACCACGATTCGTGCGATTTCAGATACCAAAAACTGTATGACTCGTATGTAGGAATGTATATTTCTTTATTGCTGCATTTACTATTCATTTGCCATTTATTCTTTTGTTCGCATTGCATTGCAGGCTTATATGTATTTTCATTAGAAATGATGAAACTTGTTGCTAGGACACCAGCACCATTACCGATGATGCGTATGCTCCACGTACACTCGCTTGCCGGCTCACACACATCATCATCGATAATTGCCATGTCACTACACAGTAGGACTGCTGCATCATGATATGACTCCTTGCACAATTTACTTGCTATAGTTACATATGCACCTTTTTACGATGCTGCATTTGACTTTGGAAAAGTTGGGAACCGCAAGATATATTTTAAAACTGGATTCATTTTAAAAGAGCGGTCTTCCCTCGATATGTGCATATTACTGTTCCATGTTGCATGTTATACGGATATGCTTACATTTCTGTTATATGTCACACACATCATGCTTTACGATTATACGCATTGAGATATGCTGTTTTCATGAGATTTCTGAATTTGAGAACCTTGGTTGTTTCAAAAGAAAGTATGTATTGTTTTAAAAACCCGGTTTCTCTTGATATGATATTTCAATGCGTCCACCATTTTTCTTGGTTCTGAGATTGGCATGTGATACCCGATTCGAGGAGTGGGAGGCGCCGTCTGCGGGTACATGGTGGACCCGGTATGGTTCCCCGGGGCGAGAGATGATTATCGTGGTGTAGGTGATGGGCCTGGCAGAGGGAGTAGTACCTACCGGTGATAGTATTTGGACCTGGCGGTGATCCGGAGTATACCGACCGGAATCATGAGATGGATATAGGCCAATCCGTACTGCTGGAGCCCGTGGGCCGATCCCACAGGTGATACGGAGCCAGAGATATATGAGGATTTACGTGTCGATACTGGACACGGGTTTCATGATGTTTTGAGTGTCGATACTGGACACTTAGGTTCCATGATTTTGATGTGTCACGGGGGACACACGTTGATTTATATCCTCATACTTTCGTGCATATGCTTTATGACATTTACATGCATGGTGTTGTGTCATTGGTTGACACGTGGACGAGATCCACATGCACACAGGCATTGATTACATAGTTGGATGATATCTACGTACTTATAGACCTGAGTATATAGTTGGCACCTATACTGATACGGCCACCCTAGATATCGTAGTATTACCTTCATGATATAGTTGACACCGATTTCTTGTTGACTACATTGATCATACCTCATATTTATGATATGTTGCTATCTGAGGCACTGATACGAGCACTTGGTATTACACTCATGTATAGATGTTTACCCTTGCCACCTTATCATGCTTCAGACTTTATCATATTGAGGATATATATATATATATATATATATATTACTGATCGTATTTGACCTAGGATTGAGTCATACATACGATTTCTGATCTATGATGTTTTCTACTTACGAGTTGGCAACTCACCCCCATTGTGCCACGTTTTTTGCAGGTTTTACCGTACAGGTTTCATTGCGGCTTTCTGGCACATTGCTCCCATTCCGGGTGATTGCTTTGGTAGGTGGGTTCACTCACATCGTGACCACCATTTTACATTTATATTCAGTTGTATCTAGTAAACTCCATCAACCAGACTTGTATTTATTTCAAACTTAGAAAACCAGTTGTTTATTCTTTCGACCTTAGAGTCGCGCGTTGTATTATTATTATTATGGTTTTCTTGATATTTTGAGTTTCCTTTTGAGTTTTGATCCTCACCCTTGGTGTTGTATATTATATTGCTTGCGTGGTTATGACCGTCAATTGACGAAGAGCTAGCTCCCGCTTGGGGATGCCTTTATTCGTATTATGCATGTTGTACCCTTTTTGGGCCAGTATTTACAAAGGAAACTCTGCCGAAATTTTCAGAAAAGACTTGAGATTTTAAAATGCATATTCGGCTTATGTTATTAAAAACACTTGCTTTAAAAATAAGTTTTCTTCACTTCTAATTTAAAATGGTTTAGATTTCTGTGATTTTTTTGGCTTACTTGAATTAGATGGGGCCCTATAGACTTCATATGATTCAAGTGCTAGTCACGTGCCATTTCGGGTCGTGACATTAATACGTTGGATCCTATTATTACAAGAATTTGATCTTGTCATACGAGATAAGAAAAGATGTGAAAACGTAGTAGCCGACCATCTTTCGCGCATCTCTTCTTCACCTGTGACCTTGCCAATAAACGATTCTTTTCTAGACGAACAGCTCTTCTTGAACATATCCGGTGAACCTTGGTTCGGGGATATTGTGAATTATCTTGCAACGGGACTTATTACAAGTGAATGGTCTAAACAGGACAAACATCGATATCTATCCCAAGTAAAACACTTTTACTGGGATGAACCCTATTTGTTTAAATATTGTCCTGAGCAAATCATTCGCAGATGTGTCCCTAATGATGAGTTCAAGAGCGTTCTGTCTTTCTGTCATGATCAGGAATGTGGAGATCACTTTGGTCCACGAAAAACGGCGGAGAAGGTTTTGCAATGTGGTTTTTACTGGCCAAATTTATTCAAAGATGCATTTGATCATTGCAAAACCTGTCCACAGTGTCAACACACGGGTCAGATTTCTAAAAGAAATGAGATGCCACTTCAACCGATCTTGGTTGTTGAAATTTTCGATGTTTGGGGTATTGATTTTATGGGTCCTTTTCCCAACTCTTTTGGGAATTTGTACATCGTGTTAACGGTTGATTACGTCTCGAAATGGGTGGAAGTTATTCCTTGTCGCACTAATGACAACAAAGTTGTCATTAAGTTCCTTAAAGAAAATATCTTTTCGCGATTTGGACATCCGCGAGCTATCATTAGAGACAACGGGATGCATTTCTGTAATCGGTCTTTCGAGACTTTGATGCGGAAATATGCAATCAACCACAAACTTTCCACGCCCTATCATCCCCAAACGAGCGGGTGAGCTTAGATTTCCAACAGACAAATCAAACTAATTTTGGAGAAAGCAGTTTCTAAAAACCGGAAAGATTGGTCAACTAAATTGACGGATGCTCTTTGGGCATTTTGTACTGCTTATAAAACTGATCTCGGTATGTC
This sequence comes from Agapanthus africanus, assembly GCA_030015575.1. Taxonomy (NCBI): domain Eukaryota; kingdom Viridiplantae; phylum Streptophyta; class Magnoliopsida; order Asparagales; family Amaryllidaceae; genus Agapanthus; species Agapanthus africanus. The sequence continues at coordinate 214,939,764 of CM057349.1, forward strand.
TCCTTACCGTCTAGTATTTGGTAAGGGTTGCCACCTTCCGGTCGAGATTGAGCACAAAACAATGTGGGCTATTAAAGAACTGAACTTTGACTTGAATCAAACTTGCAACTTTCGGAAGCTGCAATTAAACGAGCTAAGCGAACTCTGCGATGAAGCTTACGATAATGCTGTGATTGTAAAGAATCAGACTAAGCTATTTTACGATAAAAATATTTTGAGAAAATTTTTTACCCCAGGTCAACAAGTCCTTCTTTACGATTCCCGTCTCCATCTTCATACGGGTAAGGTACGATCTCATTGGAAAGGACCATTTGTTGTGCGGTATGTATATCCGCACGGGGTAGTTGAGCTTGAAAATATTAAAAACGGTACAATTTTCAAAGTGAATGGACATAGATTAAAGCCGTATTTTTCCACTGACTCCACGGAGGAACTCCTGTTTATAAAGGAGCCGATTTATAATGACTAATTTTCCTCCGTCTCACCTCCATGTCTTGAACAATACTGTATCATCTTTAGGATGGAGGTGAGTAATAGAAGAATAATTTTGGGGAGATTTTCATGTACATTCATTATTACCCCCATGAAAAACTATTCCTCCCAAGTTTACAGGTTTTTAAGATTTAATAGATGACAACAGTGAGGACACTGTTGTAAAAAAGTTTGGGGGTTGGTTTGTGCTTATTTACGCATCACTTTGCATCATATTTTGCATAAGCACAAAACATATATATAAAAAATATTTAATATTTAAAACTTTATAATAAATGAATAGAAAGTGAAAGTTACATTTAAAAGATTGGAAAAATTTAAGAAAACCAAGAAAGTTAGATGTTTTCTTAAACGAAATTAGTAATAAATAGTCATGAGCTGTTGTCCTAAGGGTTAGTAAGATGAAAGAAGTCACTAATCTGCGGATAAAAATAAGTCTGAAAAATAGTTCCTATTCTGCAAGCTAAACATTTGAATATTCATACCCTACTATACGCACTTACACACGTCTTGAAACTCGGAATAGTAGAGGATACCTTGAAATGCTCTTGTCTAAAAGTCAAAGTATGAAGAAACTAATAAATGAAGCATAAAATTATAAAATGGTGAAGCAAAATGAACACTGGTTTTGTAATCACCAAGGCAGCATAAAAAAAATATAGCGAGGGTGCTTCATCACCTAGTGCCTTAGACCAACTGATTTGGGAGTCACTGCTAAGCCTTAGGTGTTGCAAGACGAGGAAAATACTAAATACACCTAATCAGTAAGTGATTGATAGAGTTTTTGCGTGCTTAATTAATTACCGCAATCAAGACGGTTTCACTTGTAGCTAGCCGGTTGAGTACGGGTCGTCCGTAGGGAGATGGGAATCTTTTTCTATGTGTTTTAACGAGTTAAGTCCAAAGGTCCAGGTTTGTTTGAGATTAACTATGTGCTAAAATGTTATATAAAGAGAGCTTGTTAGGGTTAGGATTAGGTTAGTTTGAGTTAGGAGTCACTCACTTCTTTCGTTGCCACTCTTAATATCGGTGTTACGGTAATCGGCAACAACGGGGATTAGCACGACTAGGAAGGAACTTGCGAGTATAAGCTAGGCTTTCCAACGCTTAAGTTCTTCCTTTTGGTGATTGTCCGTCCGTTCTTGCCTCTTAGCCTTAACCTCCGGTTAATTCAACCACAACCGGTCTCACTAAGGAATCACTGCTATCATGTAGGATAGGGTGCCGTAGGGAGCGGATTGTGGTTCAATTAACGGGAGTCCGAATTAAGATGTTGGGCAAGGAAAGAGTGAGAGAGATTTCCTTCTCTCAAACTTTCCTTATCCTAGCCTAACAAGTAAGAAAACTACTCACCCATTACAAGAAAAAGAAAATACAACAAAAGGAGGAAGATAGAAAGAAAGAGGTTAGAAGATTACAACTAGCTATTTGAGATCTCACCTTGGCAAGGATCAAGCTTAAGCATCATTGTTGTTAAGGATAAAGAAAAAAGAGAACAAGAAAGAAACAACAACAAATAACAACAATTAGATTAGCAAATGAAAATTACAAGTAATTACAATTAACAACATAACAAGACAAGCATGATAACAAAAAGAACTCTTTTATTCATCCTTCACTCATGAAAAGCTCACTACAAGATTTTAATGGAGAAAAGATGAAAAGAGGAAGAAGACTACAAAATATATCCTAAAATTTTACACAAGAAATAAGCACCCTTGGCTTGGCAATGTTCTGGGCTATTTATAGGCAGGGAACTGGAAACCTAGGGCAACATTCTGGATCATCATGAAAAGACCAAACAGCCCCTGAAAAGTATTCAACTGACGAGCCTATACGGCCGTGGATCCGCGGCCTAGACCCCATGTTGGCCGCGGATCCACGGCCATATAGTGGACTTGGCTCATGTGGTTTTGTGGGTTTCTCTGGTTTGCTCATTCCTTTTGTCTGGTATATGTTGTTTCTCAGAATTTCTTCACGATTTTTCCAGAATTTCTGCTGATCAAAAGGTGATGTGATGTGGATCTTTTGCCATGATTTTTCTTGAGCTCCGCGTAGATATGTTGGATCTTGTGTTGACATTGAGCTTTGTGCATGAAAATGACATTGATTTGCCATTTTGTCCCTTAAACTGGTGTGCGGCAACATACGGATAGAGAGCGGAGACCCGTGTTTTATCTGTGGTTGGTAGTAATCCGGAATTTGTCGTGCTTTTCCATGAATTTCACTGTTTAGAGCTGAGAACCTGTATCCTGCAATTAACTAGCAAACACGGCTCAAGAGTACATACCGATAAGCAATGTGACAAAAATTGGGCGGTATAAAATTGCAAAAATCTGATATGAACAAATACCCCCAAACTTATCATTTGCTCGTCCCGAGCAAAGCCAATTTATTCATAAAAAATTCCTAACCTCACTTTCGCAGGGAACGCGATTGCATTGAGCATGTGCAACAAGCCGTTAAACCTCTAGGTGTCCCTAGTAGGAGGAGTGTTGTTTCCTGAGGGTTTTCAGCGGATACTAACCACAAAATCCGGTCAAGCTAGTTTTGCAAAAATAACTATGATCCAAACCCAAGGGTTTTGTTTCAGAAAATAACAATTCTATTATCCCAAGTCTAGACTATCGAACCTTTATTTTTCACACCTCGCTTCTTATTTAACTTAAGATTTTATATATCTTTACGTGCAGTGCAAATAGTGTCGTTAAGTTCCAGAAAGATCGATTAAAGTCATCATGTCGCAAAATAAAGCCCAGATAAATTTTTTAAAAGGATCACATAAGTTTTATAAAGAGTTAAGCATTTTTTCAAGTTTCGTTTTCCAGTAAGGTTTCAATTTCAGAATTTCTATCTTCCTTAACAGGAAACCAGGTCTTAGTTTTCACTCCACCTTTTTCTTGTTTTCATTTCATACACACCTCTGTGAACCTGCAATAGTCTTTATCATAGAATAAAACCTTCATATCTCCACTAGAAATATTTTTTTATAAAAAACTGTCTTTTGTCAAGATTATTCTCACAAAAAGAACCGTTAGGAATTTTAACTCGGAGAGAATACTTGCTTGACTTTATTTTAATCTGGACTTTTTAGGCTTCTTAACGAGGTTTGGGCCAATGCACCAAAACCAGTTGGCTTTAGGGCATTAGGTGTAGAGACACCCCAGCGGACTTAATTACTCAAGTTACCTAGGTCCAAAAACAAAAGACAATTTAGCATGAAAATCCTGATGATTCAATACGAACGGAGATATAACCGGAAGTTCAATTATTTTTTTGGATAAAAGACGTGTTTTAGTGGGTTTGGTGTGTAATCATTCCAATCAAGTTCCAGATGGGTTATTTTTCAGAATTAGTTCCAATTAGGGCATCAATAACATTCCTTCACATTCGTTCACTTCATAAACTATTCTTGATATTACTTATTTCAGAACAAACCTATTTGATCCTCAGAAAATCATTTATCCATTTAAAAGTTTTTAGACATAATAGACTTGTCATCTAATTTTCAAAACTCACGATACGTGTAGTGTGATGTAAAGGCGTATATCAGCTATAGTTATCTTCAAAGGAGAGTTATCTTTCAGGTTTTCAAAATCTAAAAATAAGATTTAGTTATTCTTATCTTATCAAACAAAACCGTCGAAATCGAAATGTTGAATCTGAGTTCTCCCACTAGCTAACTTGACAAAAAGTTTTTATGTTTTTAGAAAATTTTCTGATTTTTATGGATTTTATGGATTTTAGTATGCAGATGCAAAATATACATATGAATGCGAAGGTTAGAAATGCGTACCGAGCGTACCCCCAAACTTAAACTGGACAGTGTCCTCACTGTCATTGCATGAAGAGATCATAGAAGGGTCAAAATTGTCGGTTAGATATACACATTTTTTTTGTTTTTGTTTTTAAAGAAAAGAAAAATAGTAAAAAAAAGGAAAAGAATATCCACAAATATATACAAAATGGTATATACATACCCCCAAACTTATTTGGAACAGTGTCCACTGTTCTTGGCTGGATAACCGAAGTTTGGTGGTAGGCAGAGGAAGATTATGCAGGGTAAACCGGCTCCTGTAAGACCAGGAGCTCCTCTATTGGTTCGACACTAAGGTACGGTTTTAGTCTGTGTCCATTTACTTTGAAAAATGAACCGTTCTTTGGATTCTCCAAATCCACAGCGCCATGCGGATACACATTCCACACAAAATACGGCCCTTTCCAGTGAGATCTGAGCTTACCTGGATGGAAATGTAGCCGGGTGTCGTAAAGCAGCACCTGCTGACCAGGTACGAATGTTTTGCGCAAAAGGTGTTTATCGTGAAACACCTTCACTCGGTTCTTAACGACAACCGCGTTTTCATAAGCCTCATCCCTAAGCTCGCTCAATTCGTTCAACTGCAGCTTCCGATGGCTGCCCGCATCTTCGAGAGACAGATTCAGCTCCTTTATCGCCCAAAATGCGCGATGCTCTACTTCCACAGGGAGGTGGTAAGCCTTTCCGTACACAAGACGATAGGGAGACATGCCAAGATCTGTCTTATAAGCAGTTCGAAATGCCCAAAGGGCATCAGTGAGTTTCAACGACCAATCCTTACGGTTCTTGGAAACCGTCTTCTCCAGTATCTGCTTGATTTGCCGATTTGAAACTTCGGCTTGCCCACAGGTTTAGGGGTGGTGGGGCATAGATAGCTTATGATTAATGGAATATTTCCGCATTAAGGCCTCAAAAGTCTTATTGCAGAAATGAGTTCCATTGTCGCTAATGATCGCTCGGGGGTGCCCAAACCGGGAGAAAATGTTTTCCTTAAGAAATCTAACGACAACCTTGTTGTCGTTAGTCCGGCTGGGCACAGCCTAGACCCTCTTAGAGACGTAATCAACAGCGAGAAGGATGTACAAGTTTCCAAAAGAGCTGGGAAACGGCCCCATGAAATCGATCCCCCAAATATCGAAAATCTCCACAACCAAGATTGGTTGGAGCGGCATATCGTTTCTCCTGGATATCCGGCCCAAGTGTTGGCACCGGGAGCAAGTCTTGCAGTAGTCATGAGCGTCTTTGAAGAGTTGTGGCCAGTAGAAACCACACTGCAAGATCTTCTCAGCTGTCTTTCTGGGGCCAAAATGCCCGCCACATGCTTGATCGTGGCAAAACGACAGCACACTCTTGAACTCATCGTCAGGGACACACCGACGAATAATCTGGTCGGGACAGTACTTGAACAGATAGGGTTCGTCCCGGTAAAAGTGTTTTACTTGGGATAAGAATCGAAGTCTGTCCTGACTTGACCATTCAGTCGGTAGTAATCCTGTGGCCAAATAGTCCACAATATCTGGGAACCAGGGTTCGCAAGATACCGTCAAGAGCTGTTCATCTGGAAAAATGTCGTTGATCGGAATATGAAGCGACGGTGAAGAAGGAAGTCGTGAGAGATGGTCGGCGACTACGTTTTCACATCCTCTTTTGTCCTTGATGACAAGGTCAAACTCTTGAAGAAAGAGGATCCAACGTATTAGCTGAGATTTTGCATCTTTCTTCGCAAAAAGATGGCGCAGAGCAGAATGGTCCGTATAGACAATGACTGGAGAGCCGATGAGGTAGGGCCTGAACTTTTCTAAAGCAAATACAACAGCCAAGAATTCCTTCTCGGTTGTTGTATAGTTCAATTGGGCATCGTTCAGGGTTCGGCTAGCATAATAGATTACATGCGGCATCTTGTTGATGTGTGGTCCAAGGACAGTACCGATGGCAAAGTCGGATGCATCGCACATAATCTCATATGGGTGCGTCCAGTCAGGAGAAGAAAGAACGGGAGCAGAAGTGAGTGAGCTTTTTAATGACTCGAACGCAGTCACACAGCTCGAGTTGAAGTCGAATGGCGTGTCCTTGGCCAGCAAAAGAGTCAAGGGCCTAGCAATCTTGCTAAAGTCTTTGATGAACCGTCTATAGAAACCGCCATGGCCAAGGAAGGCTCGAATGTCTCTGACGCATCTGGGAGGAGGGAGATTGGAAATGACCTCAATCTTCGCTTTGTCAAGCTCTATGCCATTTTGCGAAATGATATGTCCTAAGACAATACCTTCACGCACCATGAAGTGGCACATCTCCCAATTCAAAGTGAGGTTCTTGTCCTTACATCGGGTAAGGACAGCGTCGAGATGCAGCAAACACTCATTAAAGGAATCGCCGAAGATGGAGAAATCGTCCATGAAGATCTTCAGGAATTTTTCCACCATGTCTGAGAAGATTCCCATCATACACCGCTGGAAGGTAGCGGGTGCATTGCATAACCCAAAGGGCATGCGACGATATGCAAACGTGCCGAAAGGACAAGTGAATGTGGTCTTGTCCTGGTCTTTTTCGGCGATGGGAATCTGATTATAGCCGGAGTAGCCATCAAGAAAGCAGTAGTACTCGTGTCCGGCCAATCGTTCAAGCATCTGGTCAATGAAAGGTAGAGGAAAGTGTTCCTTCCGCGTTGCGGCGTTGAGTTTTCTGTAATCAATGCATACTCGCCACCCAGTCTGGGTGCGAGTAGGGATTAACTCGTTCGCTTCGTTGGTTATGACCGTTATGCCTGATTTCTTGGGGACAACGTGAATGGGGCTAACCCACTGGCTATCAGAGATAGGGTAAATGATACCACTATCCAGACACTTTACGATCTCTTTTTTTACAGCCTCCTTCATGACTGGGTTGAGTCGCCTTTGTGGATCTCTGGCTGGTTTAGCATCATCCATCAGATGAATATGATGTTCAATAACCAGGGGACTAATTCCCTTGATGTCCGCCATGGACCAGCCAAAAGCTTGCCTACTGCTGTGCAAGACCGCAAGAAGGGCTCTCTCTTGCTCGGGAGCTAGAGAAGCCGAGATGATAACAGGGAGGGTCTTGTTCTCACCCAAGTAAGCGTACTTAAGGTGAGACGGAAAGGGCTTGAGTTCGAGCGTTGGAGGTGAAACGATTGAAGGCAAGATTGGTGAAAAGGTCTCGAACTCAAAGGATTCCAGCAGAGGTTCAAAACGAGTGTAAGCGACCGAGTCGGATGGTTCAGGTAACTCATCCAGAAATTCGAAGGACTCAAACTCGGATGGTGAGTGGCTAAGATCGTTCGAGAAAGTGAAATACTCGTAGTCATTGTCGGGCGCAGAAACAGCAACAGGTTCGAAGAGGAACGCACTAGTGGCGTTAAGGTTATCGTGATCGAACAAAAACTCCTCGAATTCACACTCCTCCGGGGTGATCTCCTGGATTGAGCAAACGTCCAGTATATGAGCATTAGGTTCGGAGGGCTGATTCCCTAACCTAAAAATGTTGAGTTCAATTATCATGTTTCCAAAAGATAGGTTCATCGATCCATTTCGACAATTGATCACAGCATTTGAGGTTGCAAGGAATGGGCGACCGAGTATCACCGGAATTTGATTCCGGGGGTTAGCTACAGGCTGTGTGTTTAAAACAATGAAGTCAACGGGGAATATGAAGTCCCCAACCTTGATTAACACATCCTCTAGCTCACCCATAGGATGGGTGATTGATCGGTCGGCCATTTGGAGAGTACAGTGTGTGGGTTTCAGCTCTCCTACACCTAATTGCTCGTATACTGAGTACGGAAGCAGGTTAACACTGAAACCAAGATCTAATAGTGTGCGGTTGATGTTCTTATCCCCAATGGTAATAGAAATCGTAGGACAGCCAGGGTCCTTCCGTTTTTGAGGTAAAGATTGGGTAAGAGCATCACTCACAGCACTAGCCAAGAAAACTTTCTTGGGTACCTGAGATTTCCTCTTTTTCGTGCACAAGTCCTTTAAGATTTTTACGTAGGACGGGACTTGTTGGATAACATCTAAAAGGGGAATGTTGATGTTAACCTGCTTAAACAACTCCAGAATCTTCTCCATTTATGGATTTTGTTTATTGGACTTCAACCGGTTTGGAAATGGAACGTTTTTAAAATTGGTTGAGTCCAATGCTTGTGGAGGAGATTATGGAGTTAGAACGGATCCCAGAGCTGGTGTTTTCGTGGAGTGAGAAATGGGTCCGTTTAGAGCAGAAGAAGAGGAAGAGCCTTTTGAAGAATGGAGAATAGGCTCAGAAGACGAAGAAGAAGAAGAAGAAGAAGTGGCCGGTGTGTCATCGTCGATTCGTGTGCCAATGTTGTTTTGCAGTATCCTTCCTGATCTCAATGTAGTCACGACACTCACATTATGGTTCTGTTGTTCAAGAGCAACATGTACATTATGTGGGTGACCGGGATTTGGGAGTGGTTGAGATGGAAACTTCCCCTTTTCTCGCTCGCATAGCGCCGCATTCAGCTGTGCAATCTGGGCTTCGATGGTCTTGATGCTTTGCCCGTGTGCAGCAGTGTGTTGCACCAAAGACTGAATGTTAGCGGTGGATTGTGTCGATTGTTTAACGAACGCCTCCAGACTTCGTTCTAGCGAGGAAACCTTATCGTCGTTTGACGGAACAAAGTTGTTTTGCGGAAAAGAATTGTTGGGTGCAAAGTTGTTCGTCTGATTTTGAAAAGGTTGGGGTTGGAAGGGCTGCTGAAACTGATGTTGAGTTTGTTGTTGCGCTTGTTGTTGCGGAGGAGGGGGCCTCTGGAAATTGTTGCCTTGGAATTGATGCTGATTCTGATTCCAGGTGAAATTATGGTGGTTCCTCCAACCGGGATTATAGGTGGAAGAGTATGGATCATTTCTCGGTCTTTGCTGAAATGCGACATTAACCTGATCCTGTCCTTGAGATGGTGGATTGTAAGGACACTCTTCGGTTAAGTGAGAAGGATCAGAACAACAAGCACAAATGGTACGAAGGGGAAGAATAGGGGCAGGAGCAGGAGATGAAAACTTGCTCTCTATCGCTTCAAGTTTTCTCGTTATTGCAGCCATTTCAGCTTTCATCGCAATAGAGACATCAAGTTGGTGAATGCCTACTCTAGACTGACCAGTAGAATTGGAGGAAGAAGAAGAAGAAGTTGGTCTGGTGCTCTCCCATTGAAGCGTTTGTTCCACAAGGTCGTCGAAGAATTGCCACGCTTCCTTGTCAGATTTCGATAGGAAGTGGCCCTGACAAATGGTTTCCAACAACTGCTTGGTTGCTGGGTTTAGGCCCTCGTATAAGGTTTGGCAAAGTTGCCATTTCTCAATACCGTGGTGAGGGCACTGCACAAGAAGGTCTTTATATCGGTCAAAGCGCTTCCAAAAGGGTTCAGTAGGAAGCTGGGAAAATTGGTTTATTTCGTTACGGATCCTCGCGGTTTTATGATTCGGATAGAATTTCTTGAGAAACGCTTTCACAAACTCGTCCCAACTGGTTATGGAGTGGGAAGCAGTGCTATACAGCCACTTTTCAGCAAGATCGCACAAAGTGAACGGAATGACCCGTAGCCGTATAGCATCGTCTGACAGCTGGGCCGTTTTCATCATGGCACAAACATTCTGGAACTTGTTGATGAAGATATAGGCATCTTCAGATTCAAGCCCATGAAATTTCGGAAGCATGTTAATGAAGTGGGGCTTAATTTTAAAATTATCCCCATTGGCCGGTGGAAGGGAAAGACAAGTGGGAAGTGCAGAGCGGGTGGGATAGAAACGATCCTGGAGAGCGATTCGCTGTGGCGTTACAATAGGCGGTGGTGGTGGGTTATTCGCATCCATAGGAGGTGGAATCAATCCCGGGGGAGTCAAAGGGATGTTTGGATTAAATCCTGACATCGTAGAAGAAGAGGCTGGTGATGGTGAAGGTGAGGATGTATGAACAGAATTCCGGTCAATGTCGGAGTTGGCCGGCAAAGGTAAGGGTGAAAGAGGCGTGGAAGGAGTTCGACGTCTGAGTCGATCGCGTAGTCGGTAGCGACTAACGTAATGCGGACTAGACGGGCACTAGTGTCCCGAGTCCAACCGGACATACACTAGACGAGTTTAGTGTAGTCAAAACGGAGAAGGTGAGGGTAAGAAAACGTCAATGGAGAAATACGATGGGTGGTGGGTGAAAAAATGGGATTTTGGGCGACAAAGGGCAAGTTTTTATAGAAGTTTTTTTTTGTGTTTTTTTTCTTTTTTTTCTTTTTAGAAAGAGCTTTACAGAAATGTGTACGGACTTACGGCTTCAAACAATCATAGACAAAATATGCACAATCACACCTAGATCAAGAGTCACCTTGGTCAACTAGACAGCTCCTAACTGTTCCAAAGGGCTAAAAATAGGACCTCAAACCGCGTCTTCTCCGCCAACTGCGGCCTGGTAAGTGCCAGGTAAGTGGGAGGCTCCCCACTATGTAAGTAGTGGTCCTAATTAAGTAACCACTTACCTTCGACACACTTGCCTAGACACCGCAAAGTCAGGATAGGATAAACGGCCGATGCCTGTAACTAGTCCTCTGTCCTATTGAGCGCGAAGTCCTTAGGGCCGAGTGTAGTATTTTTTAATTAAACAATGGTCAATGCATATGCTTTTTGTGATTTCTGGGGTCCTGGGAAGGGTGATAAAATCCCCACCCAATCTGGATTGGTTTCAAGCCCCTTAAAGTCTTTATTAATATATGCAAAGCAGTAACAATCAACTGCAATCAAATTTTTTTATTTTTTAGCGCGGCGCAAAGAATCCTGCACAAAAACATTTTATTGGAAGGGGGAAGAGAATTTGCGCAAAGAATGCTGCAGAAAACACAGTTCAGTGGAGTTCAGAGGAGTGGGGAGGAGGCTACAGACACTCACAGGGATTTTTGGGAAATGACAGCCATAAATGGCCGCGGTTCCGCGGCAATAGAGCTCTAATGCCGCGGTTCCGCGGCTATGTTGAGGAGTTGGAGCTTCAGTTTGCTTGTAGATGCTGCCTTGGCTGTCCTCTTCTTGTCTGGAGGTCCTCAATCTTGATTTGCTTACTGGATCTGCTCCAGAATCTTTCAGTAGTCCGTTGGTTCCGTTTTGATCAAACGCGGTGTAGTCGCGAGATATGGGTCTAACTTCCCACGTCTTTGGCACTGAACTCGACCTTCTTTTTATCCTGCACACTTGCACAAAAACTAATCAAAAATAACAAGATGGTTTTTTTTACAATGTATATTTTTTGTTTTGTTTTTCGGTTATATTTAAATTCACAAATTAACCTGAAATTACACAAAGAAATAAACTACCGTCTCCGCGGCAACGGCGCCATTTGATTGATAGAGTTTTTGCGTGCTAAATTAATTACCGCAATCAAGACGGTTTCGCTTGTAGCTAGCCGGTTGAGTACGGGTCGTCCGTAGGGAGATGGGAATCTTTTTTTATGTGCTTTAACGAGTTAAGTCCAAATGTCCAGGTTTGTTTGAGATTAACTATGTGCTAAAATGTTATATAAAGAGAGCTTGTTAGGGTTAGGATTAGGTTAGTTTGAGTTAGGAGTCGCTCACTTCTTTCGTTGCCACTCTTAATATCGGTGTTACGGTAATCGGCAACAACGGGGATTAGCACGACTAGGAAGGAACTTGCGAGTATAAGCTAGGCTTTCCAACGCTTAAGTTCTTCCTTTTGGTGCTTGTCCGTCCGTTCTTGGCTCTTAGCCTTAACCTCCGGTTAATTCAACAACAACCGGTCTCACTAAGGAATCACTGCTATCATGTAGGATAGGGTGCCGTAGGGAGCGGATTGTGGTTCAATTAACGGGAGTCCGAATTAAGATGTTGGGCAAGGAAAAAGTGAGAGATTTCCTTCTCTCAAACGTTCCTTATCCTACCCTAACAAGTAAGAAAACTACTCACCCATTACAAGAAAAAGAAAATACAACAAAAGGAGGAAGATAGAAAGAAAGATGTTAGAAGATTACAACTAGCTATTTGAGACTTCACCTTGGCAAGGATCAAGCTTAAGCATCATTGTTGTTAAGGATAAAGAAAAAAGAGAACAAGAAAGAAACAACAACAAATAACAACAACTAGATTAGCAAATGAAAATTACAAGCAATTACAATTAACAACATAACAAGACAAGTATGATAACAAAAAGAACTCTTTTATTCATCCTTCACTCATGAAAAGCTCACTACAAGATTTTAATGGAGAAAAGATGAAAAGAGGAAGAAGACTACAAAATATATCCTAAAATTTTACACAAGAAATAAGCACCCTTGGCTTGGCAATGTTCTGGGCTATTTATAGGCAGGGAACTGGAAACCTAGGGCAACATTCTGGATCATCATGAAAAGACCAAACAGCCCCTGAAAAGTATTCAACTGACGAGCCTATACGGCCGCGGATCCGCGGCCTAGACTCCATGTTGGCCGCGGATCCGCGGCCATATAGTGGACTTGGCTCATGTGGTTTTGTAGGTTTCTCTGGTTTGCTCATTCCTTTTTTCTGGTATATGTTGTTTCTCAGAATTTCTTCACGATTTTTCCAGAATTTCTGCTGATCAAAAGGTGATGTGATGTGGATATTTTGCCATGATTTTTCTTGAGCTCCGCGTAGATATGTGGGATCTTGTGTTGACATTGAGCTTTGTGCATGAAAATGATATTGATTTGCTATTTTGTCCCTTAAACTGGTGTGTGGCAACATACGGATAGAGAGCGGAGACCCGTGTTTTATCTGTGGTTGGTAGTAATCCGGAATTTGTCGTGCTTTTCCATGAATTTCACTGTATAGAGCTGAGAACCTGTATCCTGCAATTAACTAGCAAACACGGCTCAAGAATACCTACCGATAAGCAATGTGACAAAAATTGGGCGGTATAAAAATGCAAAAATCTGATATGAATAGCAAGCACATTTAGTAATTGGTCGGTTAGTACCTCAAAAAGTATTAACGGTCGCATGAAAAATGTATGAGCAATTCCATCTAAAATATTCACCGACTAAAAATTACTGAGGTAGATGGACAAGAGTATGATAGTTTGAATTGAATTCTCCGAGTGTAGGGATGTCTTTTACACACACATAGGGGTATATGATCGGTGTTTGGAAGAAAGGTAGGAATGAAGAATAAAGACGGTGTTTTATTGAGGGATAATGTGATTTCTAACATTTTTTCATGACTATTATGATATGGCTCATGACAACTGAAAAGCCAGTGTAGTTGGAAACTCTGATTTTCAAAGTCTTTCTTTTACGGTTCTTATTTTTATATGTAACTTTCACAGTCTTCCTTTTATTATAGGATTTTGTGGGTGCAATCTGCTGAAAACCCTCAGGAGACAACACTCCTCCTACTAGGGTCACCCAGAGGTTTAAAGGCTTGTTGCACGTGCTCAGTGCAATCGTGTTGCCTACGAATGTGTGCTAGTTAGTTTTTCTTTTTCTTAATAATTTTCTCTTTCTCTTGAATAATAGAAGTTTGCTCGAGACGATCAAAGTCAAGTTTGGGGGAATTTGTTCAGTCGAAAATATTTTAATCTGTAACATAACAATTTCTTCACTATTCTATTCATCTAAAGGTGTTTGTTGTAAATATAACACGGACAAATTCATATCGAAAATATCAAATACCACGTGTTATAGATATAATCAACATTCTTTAAAGGAAATTGTGTGTTTATTATTTGATGCATGATATTATATATCTCGACAATCTTCAGTGACATCTTGTGCAGAAAGTTACAGATATCGGAATCGCAAAATTGCCGATAAAACGCAGCAAGTCAAAGACTTAAAATCTGGCAGAGATTAAGAATAGATAAAAAGATTCCAGATATCAGAATAAGACCCAAAAGCCTACATCAGAACACCCTAGAAAAATAACACAGAGAACACACCAAACGGCCGCGGAATCGCGGCCGATTCATCCCGATCTGGCGCGGATCCGCGGCCGAGTTGGGTCGTCGGCGGTCGAGACTTCTCCAGAACATTCTCTGTAACCTCCTAGCTTCCTCAAGATGCTCAGTACATACCTAACTTCTTCTGGAAGGCTCTGCATAACTACTAAGCTTCTTGTTGAAGTTTGATTGGAGATCTATAAAAGGGGATCTAAGCCTTAATTTTAGAGGTTGTTGATTAATACAGAATTGAGCCACACTTTAATTTAATACAATTCAATTCAAGTTGAGTGACACAACTTGAGATCCAATTCAAGATCCAAATCAAATCAAGAATCAATTGAGATCAACATCAAGCGAGACATCGAAGATCCTTTATCGCAACGCCGATCATCATCAAGAGCAAAAGATCCGCAATCGATCCACGTCTCATGAACATCGAGCCAAGGAAAGATCGACGACAAATTCTCTTTTCAAAGGAGTGATCGAGAGCTTAGTCTTGTAATCTTGGATTGAGAAGCGTAAATTTGTGAAGATTTAATAAAGGTGACTAATTGTTAACTCTCGTTTTCTTTAAATTCTTGCATTATAAAATGTTTCATTCTTGATTCTTTTGTCTTCATGATGCGTGAGTAAATCTCCGCTTGCTAAGGATTTGAAGGAAATCGATAGATCAAATGATGATGAAATCCTAAAACTAATCTTAAGTATTAGAAGAATTGTGAACTTTAGGAAAAAGAATTATCAATGACCTAATTTGGATCGAGATCACCATTCTTGATAATTTCGTTGCAATTTGCGAATTAAATGATTTTCTTTGCTAAAGGCTAGATTTGAATGATGATCAATGAAAAGACAAGAGATAATAAAGAAGAAACCCTTGTTTATTCAATAGATCCCTAATCTTCATTCATCACCATCGTTCTAACTATAATTCATCAATAGATAAGATTAGTCATTATTAGTATTCATCATTGCTACTAATTACTATCGATTCCTACAAGCTATTCTTCATATTCTTGATAATTTAAATTGATTTTGGAAACTTTCTTGATTTCTAATTCTTGATCATGTTCTTGATTTTCTTGAAATGACAACTCAATTAAATCTTGAATTACTTTCTTGAATTTTCTTTTGTATTTTTTTTCAATTCATTTAAAGCAAGATCGAATAAATTCATGCATCTCAGTAGACGATCCGTATTCATTAACGAGCTACATCGACACCGTTATTGATTGCGGTTACAAATTCTTTGGTTGTAATTATACATTTTCAAAACACGATCCAAAATGATCAATCACCCGCCTCCGAGCCCCCTTAAAAATCGGCCTCCTCGTCCCCCTCAGCTCGTTTCCGGGCTACCGCAAAACCAAGATACCTTGGCCTCCCGCTCGTCCCCGAGCCTCTCGCCGAGCTCGTGTTCCTCGGTCTCATCGACCAACCAACGGCACCTATCGCAGGCGCAACCGCCTCACCTCCGCGAATCTCGCCACGCGCGAGATATCCACCGGCCACGTCCCGCGTTCCGCACCATCACGATCCCCCATTAATGAGCCTTTCTCGTTATTAATGGGAGATCCCATCCATCACGCGGGATTGACACCAGGAGCGTAACGGCCGTCGTGATTCTCGCGCCTGCCTGCCTGTTGCCACCACTATATAAACCCCTCCTTTAGACGGTTCAAGGAAGTCATTCTCTCCTCACTAGGCCGTTACTCTGCTCAAATACCCGGTCTAATTTGATCGTCGGAGGGTCCTCGGTGGTACAACCACCCCGGGACTTCCTTGCAGGTAGCTCGGCCTCAACCACCTCAAACCCATTGAGATCCACACGCTTCAGGAGCCAGCCCTCCAACTCAAATCTCAGCTGTCCATCGCCGCCGACAGCAGATCTACGGAAGGTAACATCTTGACATGATTCGACACCCGTCAGCTGGCACCGTCTGTGGGAACATCTTGACTCCACCGAACAAAGTTCATCTTCCGATCTCCCATCAATGGCGAGCGATCACCGCGACGATCCAAGCACTAGCCGCCGCCTCCCTCACAATGGAGGCACGGACAAATCTCCTCCCCAGAACTCAATCAACGCCCTAGCCGCCCGGATAGATCGAATCTCATCCATCAAGGATGTGCTCGTCCGTGTCCAAATGGCAGGGCAAGCTCCCCAGGTCGCTGCTCCCCCACCTCGGGACTGGGACCCCTACAGAGGGAGAGAAGACTCTTCTCGCGTCGGTACGGCCGACCACTGCCTCCCACGGCCGCAGATGTCCCGGGCCAACATATTCTATGACCAGTTGGGCGCCCCACAGTTCAACACCGAGGTCCGTCGCCAGAGCGCCTCTCCCCGAGCTCCTTCGTTCCCCCATCCCTCTCGAGGAGATGTCGGTCAGCTCGCCTGCTCCCAGGCATGACCGAAACCCCCTCCCTCGATGAGGTCATGCGGACGGGACTCATCATGGAAGCTCGAAGACAACCTCGCCAGGGGACCTAAGGAACCTCATCGAGAGGAACCGGGGCCGCGGCCAGACACAGGTCTCCAACATCAGAGGCCAAAGATCAG
This sequence comes from Agapanthus africanus, assembly GCA_030015575.1. NCBI lineage: Eukaryota > Viridiplantae > Streptophyta > Magnoliopsida > Asparagales > Amaryllidaceae > Agapanthus > Agapanthus africanus. The sequence goes on from CM057349.1 coordinate 214,956,553, forward strand.
AGTCTGCCGAATCGTCGGTATACCACGGCCGACTCGACGCCCTCGAAAAGAAGATCAAGGGTATGCATCGGGAAGGTCATCACTAGAGCGATGGGGCCAAGTACGCCGCCGACTCGCTCACCAAACCTTTCACCGAGGAGCTGCTCACTGTCCATGTCTCCTCCCGGAACAAGCCCTCAAAGGTCTTTCTTTCGATGGTAAGTCTGACCCGAAGGACCATTTGGATGCATTCACCGCAGGGATGAGCTTCCAAGACAACTCCGACGCCGCCTAATGCCGAGCTTTCCCGGCCACTCTCATCTGCTCCGGATGAGATTGGTTCCGAGGACTCACGCCACGCTCAATCTCAACCTTCGATGAGCTGGCCACCCAATTCCTCGGCCACTTCGTCGGGAATACACGGCAGAAATGGACCGTCGACCATCTCTTCACAATCAAGAGCGGGGACAAAGAAACGTTCAAAGGGTACGTCACCCGCTTCTACAATGCCCTTTTCGAGGTCCTAGAGCACCGGGACGAGACGGTCATTACAGCACTTAGGTCCGGTCTTAGGCATAAGGAGTGGTTACGCTCCTTTGCATTAGCGCAACCTAAGACCATGGCCGAGGTAAAGGCCTGGACCGAGTGTGAGGTCCAGCTCGAGTCCGAGGTGAACGCAAATCTCCCCGGGGCAGAGCTAACCGACCAAAAGAAAAGGGCGAGGGAAGAGAGAAAGAGACTTGAGCGGCCAAAGCCCTACTCCCTGAAGTTTCAGGAGTACACCCCGCTCAACGTCTCCCAGACGGTACTGCTAGAAGAAGCTAAGGGCGAGGGGTTCTTCAAGCTCTCCCTGGTCTCGCGCATGGCGGTAAAACGCACGCGGGGCCCATACTACGGTTTCTACAGGTCGCAAGGCCATTCCACAGAGAGCCGTAAGACCCTCCGAGACTACATCGAGGAGCTCATCCGTTCGGGACACCTGGAAGCGTACTTGCAGGACAAGCGGCAAGCTGATCGAGAGCAGGAGCAGCATCGTCCTCCCGGCGAGTTGACAATCGGCCAAATCATGGTCATGTCGACGGGGGTTACGTCGGATACCTATGAGGCTCAGCACCCTACGACGGTCATGGAGGCCAACAGACATCCGAGGACCCTCCGATAATAAGAATATCTACTAGCGTGTACTTCTTTCTACTAAGGCAATGTAAACTTTTTTAAAAGTCCTTTCCATTTGAATAATAAGAAGGGATCAATAAAACATTGAAAAAATAAGAGTTTTGTTTATTCAAAAGGGTACTATAGGCTCCTCAGCCGTACACCGAAAAAGACAAGTTACAATAGCGGGGGAAGAGGGTGCGGAGAACATTGCTCGTGGTACTCCGAGGATATTTCCGCCAGCCGATCCCTTGCGGCCTCACCTCTGTCTCTGATGTCGCCCGTGGATGTCGGCATCATGCCTCAATTGGTAGCACTCAAGGATGAGCGCCACCGAGCGATCCCGCCGACCCGCGGAGATCAGGCCGAAGCGCCGCAAAGAATTTAGCTTACTAACCGCCTTGTCCTTCAGCTGTTCGGACAAGGGGTTGTAGAGCCCCGGCGATGACCTCCAAATGGAGTACATCAATAGCTGGAGCAAGGGGGAGGGCCCGGGAAGCAGTTGGCCAAAATGAACCCCAATGCAGCCTATCACTAGCTGCACCGTGTCCTCAGTGCAGCGCTGATCGTAGAGGTACACGTCCTTGAAGTTTACGATATCATAGATGGTAAAAGGGAAGTCCTCTATTCTTACGTATTGGATGCGGAGGAACGGGTGATCAACGCTCCCTCCGTTTTATAGCCCATAACGCCCAAGAGTCCAACAGTCTCTCGTTTCATCCATAACTGTACCGCCACGCGGAAGACAACGAGCCTTTCTCGGCGAAATCGAAACGACGCCGCTCCGACACTTCGCCCCCCCCCGCGCGTTCATGACGCGTGTCACCTGCGACTGTCTCTCTTCCCGATACACACGCCGGGTAGGCCGGACAGAACCTCAAGAGGCAACAGGGCTCGCCCTTGCTCGGTTATCCCTGGCTGGAAACTCCCTACCCCACGATGCCAGGGATCAAAGCCCTCGCCAAGAAGCAACGGGCAGCAACCCTGCCCGGCCCGTCCTTAGCAGGCCCCTTACGGCCCCTCCCGCACTAAGGATCAAAAGTCCTCGCCAAGAGGCAACCGGGCTCGCCCTTGCTCGGTTATCCCTGGCTGGTAGCTCCCTACCCCACGACGCCAGGGATCAAAGCCCTCGCCAAGAGGCACCGTGCAGTAACCCTGCCCGGCCCGTCCTTAGCAGGCCCCTTACGCCCCCTCCCGCGCTTAGGATCGAAGCCCTCGCCAAGAGGCAACCGGGATCGCTCTTACTCGGTTATCCCTGGCTGGTAGTTCCCTACCCCACGACGCCAGGGATCAAAGCCCTCGCCAAGAGGCACCAGGCAGTAACCCTGCTCGGCCCATCCGTAAGGATCAAAACCCTCGCCAAGAGGCACCAGGCAGTAACCCTGCTCGGCCCGTCCTTAGCAGGCAATTTACGGCCCCTCCCACGCTAAGGATCAAAGCTCTCATCAAGAGGCAATCGGGTAGCAACCCTGTTCGGTTATCCCTGGCTGGTAGTTCCCTACGCCACGACGCCAGGGATCAAAGCCCTCGCCAAGAGGCACCAGGCAGTAACCCTGCTCAGCCTGTCCTTAAGGATTAAAGCCCTCGCTGGGAGGCACCGGGCAGTAACCCTGTTCGGCCCGTCCTTAGCAGGCCTCTTATGGCCACTCCCGCCCTAAGGATCAAAAGCCCTCGCAAAGAGGCAACCGGGCCTGCCCTTTCTCGGTTATCCCTGGCTGGTAGCTCCCACCCTAAAATGCCAGGGATCTAAGCCCTTATCAAGAGGCAATCACAATGCCAGAGATCAAAGCCCTCGCCCAGAGGCGATCTAGCAACTACCCTGCTCAGTCATCCATGGCTGGTGTTACTACCCATTGAAGCCACGGTCCGAGTCCACGCTAAGAGACCATCCACGTCTAAGCAACCCACACCTTGACTTCAGGGCTATGGGGATACCGACACTTCACCGGTCTTTGCACAATTGGCTCAGATTTAACTCGACGTATGATCGCCGGACGAAGAATCGACCTGACATGAAAACCGAACCGTGTAAATAACGAATGTTCCCCACAAAAAAAAAGATAATGTGCGCGCAAAGAAACTGCAAAAAGATTATTATTCACATAAACCAAAAGTCTCTGCAAAGGTATTATGGGCTCCCCAGCATAACTAAAGTGCCCGAAGGCTTACAAAATTTCAGAGCATAGGATAGGAATAAGAAGAAGTGGGGATTCAAGCCTCAGGGGCGGGGACGACCTCGGCGTGCGGCACCTCCTCTACGACCACCGGGGCAACATCCTCAGGGTCAGCACCAGTGGCGGGGACTTCGGCGCTGGCAGCCTGGGCGATCGACTCACCCCTCGCACTGTCGCCGTGGGCCGCTCTCCCCGTGTCGTCATCAAGAGGGTACAAGGCCCGGAGCTCGGCGTCCGGGAACTCCGGCATCTGAGCTTTGACAGAGTCGAGGGCGTCGTTCCAAATGACACCCTCGGCACTGGCAAGCTAGGCGTAGAACCGATCCGACCTTTTGTAGCTCTCCACCGCCTTCCGAGCCCGGTCCTTTGCCACCTCGTTCTCCTTCCGTAGAGTGCTCACCGTCTTCTTCATGGTAGCAATGAGCGCCCGGGAGTCCTCCAACTGGGACTCGGCGGCTCGGGCGACCTCTCGATACCGAACGACCTCCCTGTTCTCGGCCTCCTCCTGGTCCTCTAGTGCAGCAGCCCACTCTGTCGCTGCCCCAGCTCTGCCTTAAGCTCTCCTCCCGCAAGGAGAGCTCGCCTGCGATCCGTATCGCTGGAGCAATCTCTTAGTCCTCCATGTAGACGACGAGGGCGATGTGCTGGAGGACCTGAAGAAAGGAAGAGGGTTAAAAAGGGGAGGGAAGCACCCGACCACGCGGACAAGATGTTGGACGAAGAACCAAGAGAAGTGCGAACACTAATCTGCACGGCCTATTGAGCTATCACCGCCATTAGGGCCCGGAGGGTTCCTCGGTGGACCCTGCCTCCGGCAGACCTCTCCATATCTGAGAGCAGGCTGTCGGCAATGGAAAGCCCCGAGGGTACCTCGAAGCGAAGCTCCCCATCGTCCATAAAGATTAGGGAGGCCGAGGAGCGGGGCGCCCTCCTGTGAGATCTCTTGAGGGGCGATGCGGGAGAACCCTTCTCGTCCCCCACCTCGGAAGCCCGAGGCTCTTGCCCCCGAGCACGCTTTCGAACCGGCATGCAACTGGACTCGGGGGCCCGGGGCTCACTTAGGCACCCGGGTGAAAGGGCTGTCGGCGGGGCCGGAATGGACAGCGTGCGAGAAGTGCCGGCGCCTTTAGACTTCTTCCCCCTCTTCACGTCGGTCACTGCTGCGCGGAACTTGCTCATATCCATTGGTCTTGCATAAGACAAAAATACGAGGAGTTAGCGATGCCAGGAAAAATAGAAAAAATGCATAAGTCTAAACAAGTCGCCTGAAGAGCTCCCAATTTACTCGTGTACTCGGCGGGGCTGAGCCCGGCCCAACTGAGGGTCCGCTCAGACAGCAGTATGTCAACCCGAGGGAGGGGCTCCTACTTTGACATCGCCACCGCGTTGCCATCGTTCGACCACCCCACCCGCGGACAGCTGGCCCTTTGCCACAGGGTGGACACGGGCCAATCCTCACCCTCGGGCGGCACGATAAAGAAAAACTTTTTCTTCCAATCATGGATGGAAGAAGGTACCATGACAATCCCTAACCCGACAGCATCCCCCCGTTGTTTTCTAAAGAAAATATATACCTAGCTCGGCTCGCCCTTGCGAGCGCCGGGGTGGTTTTTGTAGCAAATGGAGGAAACAAGGAGGCTCAAGCCGTAAGGGATCTGACTCAATCTCAACCGGACCAGAAACCCGAGGAGGATCCTCCAGGAGTTCGGTACCAGCTGGGTCGGGGCTAACCTAAAACAGTTCAACACCGCAATCACCTCGGGGGCGAAGGGCAGACGCAATCCGGCCCAAGAGGCCTCCAGGTACTGGGCAATCTCATTGCCCCGTACCTGGTTTGCCCTCTCCCCCTCCTCGGCCAGCCGAAGCGAATAGCTGTGAGGAATAAGGAAACGAGTCTTGATGTTGACAAGCTCCTCCGCACGCCTCAGAGAGGACCGTACGCCAAGAACACCTGAGACCTAAGCTCTGGGGACCGCCCCCGTCGCACGACCCCGGGAAGCATTACACCCCTAGCTTCCCGGGAGGACTCCGACTCAGAAGAGGAAGAGGAAGCCCCAGAAGACTCCCTAGAATCTACCCGGACGACATCTATAGACTCCTCAGAAGAAGACATCTAAACTGATGGAGAGGAGTCCTCGGACGAGAAAATGCGGAGATCCGACATACAAAAGAGAGTGCCGAGCCAACGAGACTCTGAACGAGGAAATTATGAAGAGATACGGGCTCTAATGGGGACCCCACCTCTATTTATAGCTACCGGTGCACACATCCAACGGCGACAGTCATCTCCCGCCAAAACGACTCCTCGTATTCGACGGCCACCATTGCTCCACCTGTCGCATGGGCATTGGTCGCACCCCAACGGACGCCGAAAATATTCGAACCATCGCGTCATCCAACCAGCGCCAGACACGTGGTCTGTCGCTTCGGTGAACGTACTCACGATCCGGCGCTTCCTCTTTAATGCAAATCTGGCCCCTGATTCGCTGACGTCATCCAGAAAATACAGCTGATTGCCCGGGAATGCACGCTTACGATATCTATGGAAAGGAGCTCACCTCGGATGACCCGGCAGACCACTCGCGACCTGACCCATTAACAGGTCCGGACGAGAGTGGGGGGATAATGATGATACTCGATATCAGTGATCACCCAGATCGTGACACGTGGCAGATGACGTGTCCCGAAGCTTGCAAGAAAGGTCCTACAGTGGTCGACCAGACGACTCCTATGCCCGTCCTACGAACAACCGTTGGCTCGCCTCTGAGCCTCCTGCACAATCGGTTTTCCTCGACCCCCTCAGCTCGTCTCCGGGCTACCACATAACCAAGATAGCTCGGCCTCTCGCTCGTCCCCGAGCCTCTCGCCGAGCTCGTGTTCCTTGGTCTCATCGACCGACCAACGGCACCTATCACAGGCGCAGCCTTCTCACCTCCGCGAATCTCGCAACGTGCGAGATATCCGCCGGCCATGTCCCGCGTTCCACGCCATCACGATCACCTATTAACGAGCCTGTCTCGTCATTAATGGGAGATCCCGCCCATCACGCGGGCGTGAAGCCACGAGCGTAACGGCCGGCATGATTCTCGCGCCTGCCTGTTGCCACCACTATATAAACCCCTCCTTCAGACGGTTCAAGGAAGTCATTCTCTTCTCACTAGGCCGTTACTTTGCTCAAATATCCGGTCTAACTTGATCGTCAGAGGGTCCTCAGTGGTACAATCACCCCAGGACTTCCTTGCAGATAGTTCGACCTCAACCACCTCAAATCCATTGAGATCCACAGGCTTCAGGAGCCAGCCCTCAAACTCAAATCTCAGCCGTCCATCGCTGCCGACAGCAGATCTGCGGAAGGTAACATCTTGACGTGATTCGACATCCGTCAAGGATTGACCCTTTTTTTTTACTTGATAAAACTCGATACTTCTAACATATTCTCTTTTACGGGAAATTCATTAGATTAAAAGAGAGATCGAATTTTCATTCTGCTTATAATAAGCTTGTACAGAAAGAAAAAGACACTTCATATCTCAATATAGTTAAGCTAGCTCCATAGCAATTTCAATTATCATACTTATACAAGTAAATTGGATCACATCTAAGAAAATGCATGGCTTCCCGCTATAAGGGCATGTAAGCGTCCATTCATCTTGATAAGCTGTTTTGTCAAAATTTAAAATGTGTGAATATCTATCCGGCCCTTATTCTCATTTTTTGCAAGAAAAAGCTTAAAAGATAAAATCTCTACTATTATAACTAAAAGTCCTTAGATGATGCCGTTGAGAAAAAAATAAAAAATAAAAAAAATGACAAAAATCCAATAGCCAAAGTTGAAAATTGGATATGTCTATCTCATCCACCATAAAATACCAAAATAAGGCAATGAAAAGTCAACAAACCTTTTTCTCTCTCTAATTGATTACACATTTTTTCTCATGCTCAAAAGTCCAAAAAAAGATATACCTTATAAATTTATACATAAGCCCTTGTATTTTTGTTATTTTGTAAATATAACTTATAAATTTCTCAATTCTAATATTACTACTAACCCATACATTTAATTTAAGTTTAAAAAAGTTACACTCATATTTAGAATTTTCATGTAATGTCCAGGATAAGAAATTTTACACACGCCTTTAGTATATATGCTGTTCAAATTATACACACATGCATTGTATGTGCAAAATACTGGTTTATAAACCCTCAAGTGTCTCACGTTACCAAAAAATTGTCTTTTTTCAATTTCTCTCTCTCTCTCCTCTCTCTCCTCATGCTAATTTTTGAAGAAGAAAACGACAACCAGATAGGATTCCACGTGTCGTTTTAAATGTTCAAATGGTGCGAACAACTATTGTTAACCCACGAGTCTCATTCTTTTTAGTTTTGATTGTTTTATAAAAATTATATTTCAAAGATATTATATGTTACTGATCATACCAGATAAGTTAAAATGCTATAATAATAGAATTACGCAAGTAAGAGAACAATCAACACTACAACTGACATCACAATAGTGATATCGAGCGACTGTGAAGATAAAATTGCAAGTTCAAAGGAAATATTGAAGAAGTCACACAATGGAGTATTCAAGACTTTTTATTTTCTGATCTAGAGTCGATCTTAATAGTTAGAATCTCTTTTCTGATCCTAATCAGATATAATAGATATCTCTTTACTTAAACAGATATATACACTATTGATTAGAGTTCCAAAATTATAGTTTCAAAATGTAGGTCTCGAGGAGAACTTTCTAACGAGCAAAAAATATCGAAATCAGATAACTGAGAAAAAAGTTATGGTTGTTTTAGTGTCAGACATACCAGAAATGGATGTCTCTTCTAGACGTCTAGCAGTTAAAAACTTTTAAAGTCTGTTTTTGGCTTAAAATTCAAACCGTAACTTTGCATCGTTGCCCTCAACAGTCCCAAAGTGCGGAAACGGTAATTTTAACTTCCCATACTTAAAAATCCTATATAAAAGACCATTGACTTGTGTTTTAGTACACAATTCTTCTCACGAAACATTCTTTTCTTGTTTTCATCATCTTTTAACTTTTTCGTGAGAAAACTCTTTCCTTCTCAATTCATAAATTTTTAATACTCATTAGAGAGAAGAGATCTTTCAAGAGCCTTAGAATTTTCTAGTTTTTAGAAAAGGAAGATCCTTAATTTTTCAAAGATGTTTCGTTTGATTCCAGTCTTCCCTATTCTTTTTGAGAACTTCTTTGAATTGTTCTTAATTTTTTACTGTTCTTTTTGAAAGAAGAGATCTTTCATTGTTAGTTAATTGTGCTCACTCTACAAAAAAAATAAATAGGCGGAATGCAAAAAAATTAAATTTTGGGCAAGCACAATTAATAAAACCCCATGTGATCAAACCATAATCCTAAATATCAACTACAAGGAGTTTAACTACTATGAAAATGGCTTTTACCTAAAAGATCAAGTCCTTCGGTCTTCAAAGTCTTTTCTTCTTGTGCTTCTTGAGGTCCTAGAAAACTTTCTTAGAATCCTTCTCAATTCTAGATGACCCACCCAAAAGAATATGGATCAAGCTTGCACTTCACAAATGAAATAACTAAACAAACCAGTTTGCTAGTCTAGATCATTTAGGATATGTAGAGATTATTAATGGAGTTTATCTATTTCTAAAACCTCATGATTCTCAGCACATGAGAGGGTTGAGATTGAAGAAGAAGATGAGAGCTTGAGTGGAGAGAGAATGAGCTCATGAAAAATGAGAGCAAGGGTGTGAAAAATACCATAACCATTTTTGTTTTGTGAAAAGAATTTCACAATTAAAAAATGGCTATCATATTTGAATAGTAATGATAAATGTATATATAATTCATTTTCCCATTCCTCTCTACACTCTTCATGCCACCTTACATGCCAACTCATTTCTCATTTTTCAATAAATAGAAAAACCTTAATGAGGCGCCCCTCTTCTAGAATCCATTTTTTTAAATACCAAACCGTATATATAAACCCATATTCGTACCAAAAATACGAATACCAAGAGATAGATAAATCTAATAACATGATACTAGAATTAAATCAATACGTGATTTAATTAACTGACTTAATTCTAACCCCTATAGTATCACAAACCGTCCGATTAAATTTCGTGCAACTAATACTCATATTTAATCGGAACCTTGAACGTATAAACATACGGCCTCTACATCATTTCTCCTGAACCAGGAAAACCCTCTGTATGGGACTCTAAAGACTCGACAGTATGTTGGCAGTTGGTTTAACCACAAGCACGTCAGCGACACTAGCTGTACGTAATGGCTACCCAAATACCTGTCGAATAGAAGGTCGACGAGAAAACTCATCTGAACCCCTACTGAGCCTATCCGTGACAGTCTCCGTACAGTCCGGTCTTTTCGTCTAAGAGTATCGCATACTAGATCTAGACGGTGGTAAACGTCAAACACTTAATAACCCGATAAGTCGTGTCGATGTGGCTCAGGACCGATCCGAGAAACTATTGATCTAATCATCTGTAAATCCCATATGTCATGACCAAGGTCTTATAGTTCTTGCCAACCTGACACAGTGCGATATCGACTCACAATATCGGGAGAGATGAATCCTTGACAATCGCTCACTACCTCCATATGGCTCGGGACTGTACCTAACCAAAACCTATTTGACGACTCAGTAGAGCCGTGGTAGGGTAGTGATATAAGTACAGTGAGAACTCACATGAGACAAATGACGATCTCAGGTCTAAAAATTAACTTGTACTCATGTCACTTAAGAACCGCTATCTGACGATAAGTATTATACCATCTGAAGTTCTCGGCGAATCCGTCCAATGTACTCATCCCTAGTGAGCACATGTATACAATATTAGGTTGTCACGACTCGAAAGTGGCACGTGACTGGAACTTAGATCACGTAACATCTAAAGATGTCGACGCGATCCAAATAAGCCGAAAACCCGGAATCTAAACCTTTTTATGAAAATAGTGGAGGTGAAGTTCAAAAAGAGTTATTAAATGGAATCAAGTTTTGTTCTTAAAGTTGTAAATAAGTTTGTTTGAAAAATGCCTATGTTGTTTTAAAATTGGGTAGTACCTCCTTTATAAATTTTGAACAAAACCTTATACAAGCATAATATATATATAAAGTATTTCTATGGGAGCTAGCTTCCACGCACAAACGGCGGAATAACCACGTAGATAATATATGATGCCCAAGGCGAAGAAAAGAAAGCGAAACATGAACAAAAATAATATAAGTCGACTCCAAACGAGTACGGCGTCCAAACACACATAACATCTAAGTCTCGCTTTTAAGTCCACAAATATACAAGTTTTGGTCGATAGAGTTTTTAACTAGATACAAAAGAATATATACATATACAATGTTTTGTTAGTGATATATGCCCTAGAGGCCATTATTGTATCATACTGGATTGTATATTATTTAATGGAAGCTTGGGATATACAGGGATATAGTAACAGTCTCGCTCGAAATGGTAGTATGATACCTGGTTTGTTTCTACCTCAATATATGCATGTGTTTCTTTTAGCATATCGCTTATACATATTGGTAGATCCCTTAGAATCTTTGCTTGATTACCAGCGTTGTGATGGCAGTCACACTAGTGGGGGCTGGGTAATCTATAAGCACATCCTTATACAGGTCCCTAGTCATAGGATTATCAAGACGGGGCATCAATACTCCAGAGTAGACTAGTGTATACGCTTCTCATCCCAGCAGGGGAGATGGTCTGTCCCACAGCTATTAGTACGTTGTACTGGAAATAGTATGCAGGGTGCTCATTAGGTTATGAGTACGCTGGACAGGACTCGTCGGGGACAGCTGGTGGGTATTATACCTATCCTCGGATAGCAGTTCCCAGGTGACATGAGTACAACTTAGTCCGTCGACTTGACACTCTACTTCGCCTCGAGTGTGTTCCCACTGTACTTTGATTACTACCCTATCCTGGCTCAAAGGAGTCGTGCAAACGGATAGTAGTTGGGTGCAGTCCCGATGCACTTAGAGGCAGTGGCGGTTAGATAGGATTCATCTCTCCCTGTATTGGGGGTCGATATCGCGCTGTGTTCGGAAGGCCATTACACAAAGTCCTTGGCTAAGGCAAACGAGATTTACTGGTAGGTACTCCAGTAGTTTCTCAGCGTGTTTTGGGCTACACCCTGACACGACTTATTGCGCTATTAGGGGTCTGACGTTTACCGCCCCTAGGCCTGATATGCGATACTCTTAGATGAACAGACCGGACTATACGGAGATTGTCACAGATAGGCTTAGTAGGAGTTCAGATGAGTTGGCTCATCGGCCTTCTTATCGACACATACCTGGGTAGCCATTACGTGCAGCTATTTCCGCTTGCGGCTTGTGGTTAAACCCACTGCTAGCGTAGTGTCGAGTTTTTAGAGCCCTACATAGAGGGTTTCCCTACACCGGGCAAAAGGTGTAGAGGCCGTATGGTTTTACGGCAGGGCTACGATCACTTACGTGTACTTGTGCACATATGATGATCGGGCGGATAATACTAGTGGGTTTTGGTTTAAGCCGGATGCTAGTATTATATTGATGGATTATTTTCGTCTCATTGTATTCGTATTCTTCGGAATACGAATGCTGGTATGTATATACGGATGATGGGCATTCTCGTAATTTCTCAGGAAAGCTTCTAGAAGAAAACACCTCATTAGGGTTTTAATTCTTTTTAGGCTTAAAGAAAATGAGGTGGAGGAAATAAGGTGTAAAGTTGACAAAAGTTTGAGCATGGCTCTTGGTGACTAATACTTATGACTCACCTCTAGATATTTTAGAAGCTCATTAGATATTTGTGAGAGATATTTATCTCCTCAATTATTTAGTTTGCTTCAACTATTCATCACAAATGGCCAAGCCTTTTCTTTAGTTGAGCTTCTACACTCTCATCTTCCTCAAGTGATCTTCTTCTTCATCAAAACCCTAAAAGCTCTCATGTGTTGAGAATCCTAAGGTTCCAAGAGACAAACTACTCCATCACTCTACACCATCTAGGACTTCTAGTTTCGCGAACTAGAAACCGTAGTTATCTTAGATTCGAGGTAGGAGCTCGGACTATAGACTCTCAGTTGGATCGTCATTGACTCGAAGAGGCCGTCGAGGTTGCCCGATCCGTTTCGAACCATGGAGCTGATGACGAGGTGGAGGATAGCGATGAAGACCCAAAGGACTTGGTATCGTGAGGTATAACTTTCATCCTGTAGTTAAACCACATTGCAAGTTAGCTAGTTGTAACGCCTTAGATTTAGATTAGTGTTAGTTTAGGCAGCAGTGCGGGTTTTTGGTAAAAAGTTTACCAATTTGGGTTCCTCACATTTTATAACATTTAATTAGTAAATTATTTTTATTTGTTATGGCATGTATACACATGTGCATATTTATGTGAGGGTGTATTTGTGTTAATCTAGTTTTAGTGACCATGACAACTTAACCATAATCCTAATCCTTGCTTTAACCTAATCCTTTGCCTTGATTTAAACCTTTAGATATTTAAGTGAGATATTTCTTTTGGCTTTTGTTTTGGGAGAGGTGGCATGGTGAGTTTAGTGTGTGCATTAATGAGGAGTTAATGCAAGGATGCACTCACCTTAGCCTCACCTCTCTCCCTCTCTCTTTTCTTCACACCTCACTCATTTCTCTATCACTTTATCCTTTATCATTTTCTTCATCCCTCTCTCTTCTCAACTGAACACTTATCATTCCCTTCACAAAACCTACACTAAAGTTCACAAAATCTCACAAAGATCACATCTTTAGACTTGTTTTGCCTCTTGGATGCCTTGGAGCTTGGAAAGCTAGGATTTTTGAGCTTGTGGGAGTAGATAATGACCTCTTTCTGTTAAGTTAGCCTTTTTAGTATTGCGTAGCTTGTTAGTTTCAGTTTAGAACACTTAATGTATCGTTTCGTGCACATCGTATTTTTAGTGTCAATATATGATATCTGTGATCTGCTGTGACCCCGAGAGTATACTAGAAAATCTAGCAGTGTAGTTGTGTTGTACCAGAGACCCTAAGCCTTCACCTGAAGCACGAACCCCAAGGCTCGGACCATGGCCGGCGATACCGTAAGAAAATCCGGCGACCTCGGATATATGGTGGAGTTTGGGCTTGAGTTTTTGTGGGTAGCTGTATGCTTTGGTTTTGGTGTGTTTTGTCCCGTTTGATTTTTGGGTTTTCTCTGTATACAAAATCTGGGATCACATAGCTAGTTTCTTGTGTTACGATTTCGTGTGTTATACGATACGGTTCGTGCACTTTGTGTGGTTTTGCTCTTGGGTTGGTTTCGTAGCGTCGCTACGCACGTTAGCCACAATACGAACAGTTGAGAGTATGTTTTAAGTTGGTGCGTCGGTCAAGCGTAGTTTGTACGTGTTATTGGTCGTTTGCTAATATATACTTGCTTTGTTGTTTTATGTTTTAGGTTCGCAGGCGGGGACTTCGGACACTGCGAAGAAGGAGAAACAGGTGGTAGGATTTACATAGCCAGGAGCGTTGGTGAGTAGATTTAATATCTACAGAGGAATCGCCCGCATGGAGTTATGCGTCTGGGCTAGATTAAATGATATGACAATTAGTTAGAAGTATACGGATATTGATTGTGCATGTGTACCTTTGTTGCATATCTCATTTACCTATTGTGTAGGGACTTAGTACTAATGAGACACAACACCATTATTGACGGTTCTTGTTTCACGAGCACTAATTGCATGCTACACACACATCGTCGATAATTGCCATGACACGCACAACACCTATACATTGTGATATTGTATTGTTTAGAGATATTGAGACATGATCCTTGTTTTCCTTCGTGCATATGACATATAGCATACCTGTATACCTACATGCTTACATACTAGTTACCCATATACTTATGGTATTGTACCATTAGAGATAGGTATATCAACATATGAGACATAGCTACATGTACATCTTACATACATACTTACGCTTATACCTGGAGGGTATTACATCATTACTGATAGGTAGATACATATACCTTGCTATACCTACATGTTTACACATATATCTGGCTATAACTACATGTTCACTTTTATTTGATGTTATATGGACTTGGAGAAATTAGGAACCACATGATACATATATTAACTTGTTGCAGTTAAATAGCGGCTTTTTCTTTATATGCTCACATTACAGTTTTATGTTGCATATATTATATTCATGGATTTTCGCATTGAGATATTGATTTTTCATGATATTTTCTGGATTTGAGGACCGTGGTAGTTTCATGAAATTATGCATTATTTGAAAAACCCGGTTTCTCTAGATATGATATTTCAGCAGCCACCATGAGATTTCTCGGTTCAGATATATACCCCATGCGAGGAGGCGTCGTGGGCCGTGTGCGGGTACATGGCGGGGCCCGGAGGTACCCGGGGCAAGAAAGGTATGTCGATGGACCACGCCGATGAGCCTGACAGGGGTATCATACCTACCGGTGACAGTATTTAGACTCGGTGGTTATCGTGGTGATACCGACCGGAGTCATGTACGTATGGATACGTCGAATTGCGAGGGTCGAAGCTGGGTACTCGGGTTTTCGAGATAGCGTATGATACGTACCTATCAAGGCCAGTCGTGGTGACAGTACCTGATAGATCAGTATTTATGTGTCGATACTTGACACATGTTTTCATGATATTTTTACTCCTAAGTATATATAACAGTGGAATGAGACGCTGTTATATATGAGATTTACTTGATATTGGACACACAGGATATATGAGACTTACAAGATATGAGAGCCAATTTGGGGGCAGATTTGAGGAAATTTGGGATTTTGATTGTCTTGATTGACATTGGTCCGGCCACGAGATCAGGATTCCGTAAGGATGACATGTTTTATCCCATACTCCGTATTTATTTTATATGCATTGCTTCATGTATTAGTAGTACCTGATAGAGTACCTTTCATGACTGTTGCCTATATATTGTCATATTATTGCTTCATGCATTAATAGTATCTGTCCGAGTACCTTTCATGACTGTTGCATACATATGACCATTTATTGCTATTAGCTTGCATGTGATAGATTCGCGCTGTACATGCATACTTGCGATTACCTGCATATGTTATTTACTATTCACGAGTAGGCAACTCACCCCCGTTGTGCCATAGTGTTTTGCAGGTTGTTCTTCAGAGTAGTCGAGGCAGGGCTTTTCATCTATCGTATCATCTTTTGCTGCGGATACCGTTATGGCTGACTGTGTACAGTTTTGCTATAGGTGGGTTTTGCTGTTATCCGATATTGCTCTTTGTATATTCATTGTACCATGTACTCTCCATCTACCACTTTCATGTATGACTTAGAGATTTGATGTGAGGACGATATTGTATATTATTTGTGATTTGTAGGTCTTTTATGCAGTTTTATTTATATCGTCTTTTATTTCTTCGCTACGGCGTCGTATATCTATTGTCGTGGTTGTTTTCCGCCTTTGGGCGTGTATTTGCTCCCGTTTGGTGATGCTTTACTTATATTTTTGTTGTACCTCTTTTTGGGGCTGGTTTTTACAAAGGAGGTGCTGCCAAAATTTTAAAGAAAATAAAGTTGGACTTTAAAGAATTTGGTTTGAGATTTCGAAAGTTTTAAAATTTGTTATTATCACTTACTACTTTTGATGGTTTAGATTGCTGGGTTTTCGGCTCACTTAAATTGCATTACGCCTGTAGATGTTGCATAGTTTAAGGGCCGTCAAGTGCTAATTTCGAGTTGTGACAAAGGTGGTATCGGAGCGCTAGGTTTTACCTTTCGGAGTGTAGGATGACCTTGGTATGATGGAGTAGGTAGCTTAAACAGAGTAACGTAGTGTGTGTATGTCCGTGGCATACTTACGACACGGTACTCCGCCTAAAGTGACCTAAGTACAAATTGCTTGAAATTCCTTCCTTGATGATACATATCCTTGTGATTCGATTTCCGTGTTCTTATCGAATCCTTTTTCCATTTATAGCCTTTGCCGCCGATGACTATGGGGACTCAGAGAGGTGCAGCGAGGGCTGAGGTCAAAGTTGACTCGTGTGGGACGAGGTTTGACCAAGATGGTACGCTCGCTGTACAGGAGCAGATGGATCCACCTTCGATAAATCGTATCGCTAGGCTTGAGGCAGAGATGCAGGACTTGCTCCAGACGATGAGGTCGTTGGTTGAGGCCAGTCGAGCGCAGCGACAGGAGGTTGCCACCCCTGTTACCCAGTTATTCCTTGCGATCAGCACACAGCATAGTGTTACGTACACAGCACCAGTAGACGCAGCACTATTCGATAAGGAGCGTCTTTCCGAGACTTTGGGAGTTCAAGGACAGAGGAGGGATCGTACAGGTGTATCGGCCCAGAGACAGAGGTTCAGTCGCCGTGATAGGTTTCGTGCACGTCGTGGGAGAAGCAGAGGCTTGGGACGAGGACAGTCGCTCAGCACTCATCCCCAGGAAGGTCAGTAGCCATGGAGTGGATGTTTTCGATGCGGGAGCCTTCAACACTTCATCAGGAATTGTTCTTTAGCACCGCTTTAGGCTCGTGTTCAGAGAGGTCGTGATTGTGGAGGTTTCGCTCAGAGGGGACAGGTTGGTAGAGGAGGAGTTCAGCCAGTTGCGGGTAAGGGGCAGACAAGAGAGTTTGCTTCTACTCATCGGGATGCGCGGGCGTCCATTGCAGAGTTTTCAGGTATTCTTAATTCTTATGTTCTTTTGATGCACTTGTTTGTTTTACACACTTTGTGCCATGGTTGGGCCGAGAGTCGTGTTAGCTGGATCAACTGTTTGTTGTGTTAACTTCTGTCAGCGATTCTTTTGTTGCGCGATACGTGTTTCAGTCGTGTGCCAATCGGATAGGAGATAGAGATTCGTCCGTCGTTTTGATCCTTCTAGGGATGTTGGACTTTGACGTTCTCTTGGGCACGGACTGGTTAGCTACGTGCTAGGCATCTGTGGACTACCGCGAGGAAACAGTCAGGTTTTGTTTTCCCAGCGAGTCAGTTCTTGTTATGCAGGGGGACAGTGGTGATGCCTCTCACAGCTTGAATTCAGCCTTTTTCGCTAGTCGGCTTTTGAAGAGAGGATGTCGAGAATTCTTGTCTTTCATTCGTGATTCCGGAGCCACAGTTGGTTTGTTGGACCGGGTTCCTATCGTGCGAGAGTTTTCCGACGTTGTTCCAGATGAGCCGGCGGAGCTTAGGGAGCTTAGGGATCAGCTGCAGAGTTGCTTATAGGGGGGCTTTTACGTCTAAGTGTTTCGCTTTGGGAAGCTCCTATTCTGTTCGTCAAGGAGAAGGACGACAGTTGAGGTTGTGTATTGATGGATCGTCAATTGAACCGAGTTACAGTGCGGATAGGTATCCTTTACTTCGCATTAACAATTTCTTTGATCAGCTCCAGGGTGAGAGACATTTTCTAAGTTTGTTTGGGATTAGGTCATCATTAGTTGCGGGTTCGGAATGATGATATTCCGAAGACTGCTTTTGTGCGTGCTACGGGCAATATGAGTTTTGGTGGTGTCGTTGGACTCACCAATACCCTAGCAGCATTCATGGATATGATGAACCAGATTTCTTCAGGCCGTTGCTCGACCAGTTTATTGTTGTGTCATTGATGACATTTTGGTCTATTCCAAGAGTCGTGAGGAACATGAGTAACACTTGAGGAATTGTTTTGCAGACATTGGGAGAGCTCCAGCGGTTTGCTAAATTCTAGCAGTCTTCCTTCAGGCTTGATTGTGTTGACTCCTACATCTTATAGTTACGGGAGACGGTTTTCGTATGGACCCGAGGAAGATCGAGACCGTACGGGTTTGGCCCAGACTTGTGTATAGGATGGAGGCCCGAAGATTTTTGGGCTCAGCAGGTTTTTACCGCCATTTCGTGCAGGATTGCTTGTGTATCGCTGCACCGTTGACTGGACTGACCGAAAAGGAGGTTCTTTTTCTTTGGACTGAGGCATGTGTGCGGAATTTTCATCAGTTGAAGACTCGGTTGACAACTGCACCAGTTCTTTCTTTGCTTTCTGGTTTGGGCGACTTGTTGTTTACTGTGATGTTTCGTGAGGGGGCTCGATTGTGTACTGATGTGACACTATAGAGTTATCTCTTTTGCTTCCCGACATTTGGGGGAAGTACGAGCAGGATATCCCACTCATGATCTGGAGATGGCCGCGGTGGTCGTGCGTTGAAGATTTGGAGACACTACTTGTGTGGAGAGCCGTGTCAGATTTTCACGGACCACTAGAGCTTAATGTACATCTTCCTGCAGCGGGTTTTGAATGTTAAGACAGTGCTGTTGGATGGAGGTTGTGAAGGATTGTGTTTATGAGATCCTCATTACCCGTGGCAAGGCGATTGTGGTAGCTGATGCTGGAGTCATAGGCCCGGGGTTAGTTTGTTCCAGTTGTGCGCAGTTCTGAGACTGTCTTCTGCAGATTTACAGTTCTTGTGCGATCATTGAGTACAGCTTAAGTTCGCCTCTACTGAGGGGACAGCTTGCTCATGTCCGCGCCCGTCCATTTTTCCTTAATCATTTTCGCGAGGCACAGCCGACCGATGCTCGTTTGTCAGAGATTCTTGAGCATACTCGGCTGGGTAAAGATTCGGAGTCCTTGATTTATGACCAGGGTGTGCTACGTTTAGGGACACGTTTGTATGTACCTGATACTGACGGGTAGAAACGCGAAATCCTAGAGCAGGTCAATCAGTCAGTTTTCTGTGTTCATTCAAGTTCCACCAATATATGACATGACTTATGAGATAGTTATGGGTGGGCAGGGATGAAGAGTGAAGTTTTGGATTTTGTTTCAAGGTGTTTGTCTTGTTGTGAGCTAAGGTTGAACATTTGAGACCGGCTGGAGAGTTGCAACCTTTAACCGTTTTGGAGTGGGAGCAGATCTCCATGAGTTCGTTGTGGTGTCTACCCAATTCTAGGCAGGGTGTGACTCCATTTGGGTGTTTGTTGTATGGTTATGCTCAGTTTGCTCAGTTGGTCTTTGTTAAGTTTGTGCGTTGCACGGAGTTCCTTCATGTGTTGTATCCAATAGAGGCACCCTGTTCGCTTGCCGTCTTTGGCAGAAGCTTCAGGAAGCCTTGGGTACTGGTTGAGCTTTAGCTCCACTTTTCCATCCGTAGGGCGATGGTTTGTGAGTGCGGGCTATATAGACTCTGGAGGATATGCTTGTGCGTGCGTACTAATTGTTGTTGGCAGTTGGGATCGTTACTTTCCATTGTTAGGGTTCTCCTTCGATAACTGTTATCAGGAGACATTCCAATTGGCAACCTTTAGGCCTTGTTTGGTAGGTACTGTCGATCGCCAGTCTATTTTTCTGACTCCGCGAGAGTAGGTTTTTGGACACCAGCTAGTCGAGAGACTTTGGAGAAGATCCAGTTGGTTCAGGTCAGGATGAGAGTAGGCTAGTGCAGACAGAGGTCTTATGCCGACCGTGGTGGTCACAAACTTGAGTTCGCAGTGGGAGATCATGTATTCCTACGGATTTTCCGAATGACGTGTTGAGTTTTGGGAAGCTTATCCCAGGATTGTAGGTCATTTTGTGATCTTTAAAGAGAGTTAGTTCCGTTGCCTATAATTTGGCACTTCCGCCCAGATTTTTGAGTATTCATCCCGTATTTCTAGTGTTGATACTTTGCAAATATCTTCATGACCTTTCTCACATGATTCAGCATCAGACCATTTAGCCCGGACGCGATCTTTTCGTTCACTGGCAGCCAATTGTGTTAGTGGTTCGGCAGCTGGAGAAGCTTCGGTCAAGGGTCTTGCCATCTGTGGAGGGTTTTCTTGGGCGTAGCCGTATAGTGAGGTGATCACTTAGGAGGCTACGAACGAGATTTGGGAGTTTTGCACTTATCTCTTTGAAGGTATGCATAGTAAGAATTTTAATTCGGGGACGAATTTTCTTTAAGGAGGAGATTGTAACGCCTTAAATTTAGATTTGTGTTAGTTTAGGCAGTAGTGCCGGTTTTTGGTAAAAAGTTTACCAATTTGGGTTCCTCACATTTTATAACATTTAATTAATAAATTATTTTTATTTGTTATGGCATGCACACACATGTGCATGTTTACGTGAGGGTGTGTTTGTGTTAATCTATTTTTAGTGACCATGACAACTTAACCCTAATCCTAAACCTTGCTTTAACCTAATCCTTTGCCTTGATTTAAACCTTTAGATATTTATGTGAGATATTTCTTTTGGCTTTTGTTTTGGGGAGAGGTAGCATGGTGAGTTTAGTGTGTGCATTAATGAGGAGTTAATGCAAGGGTGCACTCACCTTAGCCTCACCTCTCTCTCTCTTTTCTTCACACCTCACTCATTTCTCTCTCACTTTATCCTTTATCATTTTCTTCATCCCTCTCTCATCTCAACTGAACACTTATCATTCCCTTCACAAAACCTACACTAAAT
The DNA here is from genome assembly GCA_030015575.1 of Agapanthus africanus. Classification (NCBI taxonomy): domain Eukaryota; kingdom Viridiplantae; phylum Streptophyta; class Magnoliopsida; order Asparagales; family Amaryllidaceae; genus Agapanthus; species Agapanthus africanus. The sequence continues at coordinate 214,977,320 of CM057349.1, forward strand.
TTCATAAAATCTCACAAAAATCACATGTTTAGACTTGTATTGCCTCTTGGATACCTTGGAGCTTGGAAAGCTAGGATCTTTAAGCTTGTGGGAGTAGGTAATGACCTCTTTCTATTAAGTTAGCCATTTTAGTGTTGCGTAGCTTATTAGTTTTAGTTTAGAACACTTAATGTATCGTTTCGTGCACATATCGTATTTTTATTGTCAATATATGATATCTGTGATCTGCTGTGACCCCGAGAGTATACTAGAAAATCTAGCAGTGTAGTTGTGTTGTACCAGAGACCCTAAGCCTTCACCTGAAGCACGGACCCTTAGGCTCGGACCATGGTCGACGACACCTTAAGAAAATCCGGCGACCTAGGATTTATGGTGGAGTTTGGACTTGAGTTTTTGTGGGTAGCTGTATGCTTTGGTTTAGGTGTGTTTGGTCCTGTTTGATTTTTGGGTTTTCTCTGTATACAAAATCTGGGATCACATAGCTAGTTTCTTGTGTTACGATAATGTGTGTTGTGTTATACGACACGGTTCGTGCATTTTGTGTGGTTTTGCTCTTGGGTTAGTTTCGTAGCGTCGCTACGCACGTTAGCCATAATACGAACACTTGAGAGTATGTTTTGAGTTGGTGCGTCGGTCAAGCGTAGTTTGAACGTGTTATTGGTCGTTTGCTAATATATACTTGCTTTGTTGTTTTATGTTTTAGGTTCGCAGGCGGGGACTTCGGACGCTGCGAAGAAGGGGAAACAGGTGGTTGGCTTTACTTATCCAAGAGCGTTGGTGAGCAGATTTATCATCTACAGGGGAATCGCCCGCATGGCATCATGCGTCTGGGCTAGATTAAATGATATGACTATTAGTTAGAAGTATACGGATATTGGTTGTGCATGTGTACCTTTGTTGCATATCTCATTTACCTATTGTGTAGGGACTTAGTACTAATGAGACACAACACCATTATTGACGGTTCATATTTCACGAGCACTAATTGCATGCTACACACACACCGTCGATAATTGCCATGACACGCACAACACCTATACATTATGATATTGTATTGTTTAGGGATATTGAGACATAATCCTTATTTTCCTTCGTGCATATGACATATAGCATACCTTTATACCTACATGCTTACACATATGTATTGACATGCTTACTTGCTAGTTCCCCATATACCTATATGGTATTGTACTATTAGAGATAGGTATATCCACATATGAGACATAGCTACATGTACATCTTACATACATACTTACGCTTATACCTGGAGGGTATTACATCATTACTGATAGATAGATACATATACCTTACTATACCTACATGTTTACACATATATCTGGCTATAGCTACATGTTCACCTTTATTTGATGTTATATGGACTTGGAGAAAATAGGCACCGCATGATATATATATTAACTTGTTGCAGTTAAATATCGGCTTTTCCTTTATATGCTCACATTACAGTTTTATGTTACATATATTATATTCATGGATTTTCGCATTGAGATATGGATTTTTCATGATGTTTTTTGGATTTGAGGACCATGGTAGTTTAATGAAATTATGTATTATTTGAAAAACACGGTTTCTCTTGATATGATATTTCAGCAGCCACCATGAGATTTCTCGGTTCTGATATATACCCCATGCGAGGAGTCGTCGTGGGCCGTGTGCAGGTATATGGTAGGGCCCGGAGGTACCCCAGGGTAAGAAAGGTATGTCGATGGACCACGCCGATGAGCCTGACAGGGGAATCATACCTACCGGTGACAGTATTTAGACTCGGCTGTTATCGTGGGGATACCGACCGGATTCATGTACGTATGGATATGTCGAATTGCGAGGGTCGAAGCTGGGCACTCGGGTTTTCGAGATAGCGTATGATACGTACCTATCAGGGCCAGTCGTGGTGATATCACCTGATAGATCAGTATTTATGTGTCGATACTTGACACATGTTTTCATGATATTTTTACTCCTAAGTATATATAACAGCGGAATGGGACGCTGTTATATATGTGTGTGTGTGTATATATATTAGTGGAATGGGACGCTAATATATATGTATACATATCTAATTTATATACATCATCATAATGATTCATGCAAATATACTTATTCATTATATGAGATTTACTTGATATTAGATACAGGATATATGAGATTTACTTGATATTGGATATATGATATATGAGATTTACTTGATATTGGACACTCAGGATATATGAGACTTACTTGATATTGGACACTCAGGATATATGCGACTTACAGGATATGAGAGCCAATTTGGGGGCAGATTTGAGGAAATTTGGGATTTCGATTGTCTTGATGGACTTTGGTCCTGCCACGAGGTCAGGATTCCGTGAGGATGACATGTTTTATCCCATACTCCGCATTTATTTTATATTCATTGCTTCATGTATTAGTAGTACCTGATAGAGTACATTTCATGATTGTTGCATACATATTGTCATATTATTGCTTCATGTATTAATAGTATCTGATAGAGTACCTTTCATGACTGTTGCATACATATGACCTTTTATTGCTATTAGCTTGCATGTGATAGATTCGCGCTGTACGTGCATTCTTGCGATTACCTGCATATGTTATTTACTATTCACGAGTTGGCAACTCACCCCTGTTGTGCCACAGTGTTTTGCAGGTTTTCCCTCAGAGTAGTCGAGGCAGGGCTTTTCATCTATCGTATCAACTTTTGCTGCGGATACCGCTACTGCTGACTGTATACAGTTTGCTATAGGTGGGTTTTGCGGTTATCCGATATTGCTCTTTGTATATTCGTTGTACCATGTACTTTCCATCTACCACTTTCATATATGACTTAGAGACTTGATGTGAGGACGACATTGTATATTATTTGTGACTTGGAGGTCTTTTATGCAGTTTTATATATATCGTCTTTTATCTCTTCGCTACGGTATCGTATATCTGTTGTGGTGGTTGTTTTCCACCTTTGGGCGTGTGTTTTCTCCCGTTTGAGGATACTTTACTTATATCTTTGTTGTACCCCTTTTTCGAGCTGGTTTTTACAAAGGAGGTGCTGCTAAAATTTTAAAGAAAATAAAGTTGGACTTTAAAGAATTTGGTTTGAGATTTCAAAATTTTTAAAATTTGTTATTATCACTTACTACTTTTGATGGTGTAGATTGCTGGGTTTTTGGCTTACTTAAATTGCGTTACGCCTGTAGACGCTGCGTAGTTTAAGGGCCATCCCGTGCCAATTTCGGGTCGTGACACTAGTTAGGGTTTAGTATCGATCCTGGAGTTCAAGTCAGTGTTGTGATGCATTTGAAAATCGTTTTTTGAATATTCCGCCTCTCCACAAACCCGCGGGGGTGCGACATCGACTTACAGTGGTATCAGAGCCTAACTAAACCTTACCTAATAGTTTAGACAGCTTATAAAACTACGAAACCGAAGTAACTCCGAAACACGAAACCTAGAATCCAAGTTTCTGTCAAATTTTTCGGAGGCTCTAAATTTTTTTTAAACAACTACAGAGTGCTCTACTTGTTGTGATATGAACACACACAAAAAATGAAGCAATTCCACCTGAATTGGGCCGGCCACATTCAAAGAAAAACCGGCCTCACCTTTTTTATTTTTTTTGGAATTCTTTTAATTTTGGTCTGTGTTCTAGTTGCTTGGATTTATGGTCTCAGGTGTTGTTTGTTTTTGCCAATTTTGGATATACTGTTATCTTTTTACTGTGGCAATACGGAGTGTTTCGAAGTCGCAGATTTAACATCGTTTAACAAGTTTCAAGTTATGATATATGTGTTTGGAAACGTCGACTAATTGCTATACGTCGATTAGTCGGGGTTGCACATATATGTTGCTGTTGTTGGTTTGTGTATATGAACTTTATTGGATCGTCGTGGATGAATAGCCGGGGATGTGAGATGAGATTTTTCATTCTTTCATTCGATGTAAATTGTATAGTGATATGATATTCTTTTGCGGGGCATATCCGGGTAGAGATTGTATCCACTGTTGAATTATTTCTTTTACTGTTTTTTGCTCTTAAGATAGACCTAAGGTGGGGTGCACAAACTACCGGGTACATTGAAGTGCTGAGTTGCCTACTCATTTTACTGAGGGAGGTTGCTTCGCTTTGGGTATTTGGCAGGTAGTTTTCCGCACCCGTAGAGGTCTGAGGTGGGGTTTGGCTATTCATCACGACCGTGGAATCCGTCTTTCGTTACAGATTTAAACGAAACACGGAATTCCTAGTATATCCAATATGTTCACCTGTGATCTGGAATGCCTATTATTGCATGCGACGAATGGTTATTATATATATATGCTATATAATAGACGTTGCTTATGTTTTGCATCCGCGCTAGTCCTGCCCCCAGCTCTGCTGTTAGTTAAGTAACCTAACAGTGTAAGACGGGTCCCAGTGGCGAATGCGGATGGCATAAGCGTACGTCATATTTTTGTTTCTTTCTCTGATGATAGGTGTAATTGATGGGACTGCATTATTAATGCAAAGCAAACAAACCAAAGTTGAATCGTTGGAATAAATTTTAAAACAACTCGGTTTTTTCAAGATAGGAGACTTTTAAATGGGGAGCTTAAACCACCCCTTTTAAAAGCTATCAGGTTTTTTCGATTATATCAAGTTCACTACGTTCACGGTTTCTCCAAAACTATTCGTAGCCCTCCGTCATTTCAGTTGAATATTCAGTAGTATTCAAGCTATGTATTTTGACCTTTACCAAGGCATAGTGATTTGTAGCTACTGGATATTCATCTGTAGCATAGATAGATGCATTGGTTTGGGATAGTCGTACTACTATTTTGGCCTTTGTCAAGGATATGTACGGGTGGGTTCAAATTAACCTGAACAATGACGGGTAGAACTTGATATATACTTAAGATATGTTGGCCTTCGTCAAGGTCATAAGAGTATGGGGCAAAAATCCACATCGGGAGTTTCTAAAGAAACTGAAACTTGCTAATACTGCATACCATTTGGAGTGTGATAATGTTGGTAGGATTCCTTCAGGATTATCACACAATGATATTTGGATCCCGATCCTACTGTGAGTATCCGCTATTCCTCGGGAGATTTTATCACTTAACGATCAATGCTATAAACCAAGTAGGTGTCTAGAACAGTGTTAGCGGGGCTACGGCTCCAAAGAAAAAATGTTATTTAATTAAAGAACTTCGCAAAAACATTGGAAAACCTCCCTCGAAATACCAACACCTGCCTGGCCGAAAGGTTAAGCAAGTATTGTAGGGTGAGATTAATCCTGACTAATTCTTCTTTTATGGTTTGAAGAGGGATTCGAGATACAGTAGGAGCCATACTGTTTAGATAAACTAAAAACTAATCTAAACTTGTAAGAGCATCATGCTGAGTGTTTATTCTCTCTCTCCTAATTGCAGCGACCAGGTGTCCAGATTAGGTTACAGTAAGATAATAAAATGACCGAGTGATACTATATTGACTGGCAAAAGTTTGTCCAGATGTCCATTACCTATGACAAGCTGGACTACCTCATTACTACTCAAGCCCCGCCGTCCCAGGTCCAGTTTCCACCGTCGCGGATGTTGATATCCGTAAGACAAGAGAAAAAGACTGTGCAAATGCCAAATGCCTCGTGTTGGCCTCAGTAGATGGTGAATACCAGAGGTAGCACGAGAATATGGACTTAGTTTCCATCTTTCTCCAAAACAAAGATTTATATGGAGAGCAATCTCGTATCGCAAGATATGAGACCTCGAAGAAATTGCTTCATGCGAGGTTGGTTGTCTGGTCATCTATAAGGGACTACGTCCCTACAATGATTAGCTGTATTAAAAAGTTCACAGACCTGGAGACCACGTTGGAGAACGAGTCATATGCTGACTTGATTCTGCAGTCCCTACCTTCTGCTTACGCCAAGGGGAAGAAAGTTATACTTCCAGTTGAGAGCACCCTGAAGGAAACCAGGGAGACACCCGCTCTGCTTATTGGGGAATCTTCCTCTTCTAAATCCAAGGCGAAAGATAAGGGTGAGAAGAAGAAGACATAATGCCGATAGGTGGTGTCAGTAAGGTAGAAGGAAAGGGCATGGCAAAATTTTCAGTGTTAACAGTAGGAAAAGTAGAATGTTCCTATTGTCACGGGAAAGGGCATTGACATAAGGAATGCAGGGCTTGCAAAGCCAGAATCCGGGATCCGAAGCACGTTGTGGTTTCGACTTCGGGTGTGTTTGTGATTGAAAATAGTCTGTCAATTAACTTTACTTCCTGGGTACTAGATACCGGATCAGGATCTCATATCTGTAATTTATTACAGGCTTTGAGAAACCATAAAGTTATTAGGGCAGGTGATATGACTCTCAGGGTAGCTAACAGAATGAGCGTGGACGTTGTATCCGTAGGGAAATATCACCTAGAATTGACAAGTGGGCAGATATTGATTCTATGTAACTGTTTGTGTGTACCTAGTCTAGTTTGTAAGCGATGTGGTCCACATCCACCTAAATCAAAGTTTGATTGGGCTAGGTAAACTAGAGGACAGTATATACGTATTACATCAAGCTCCGGTTTTCAACGTCCAGGACACACTTAAAAGAATGTCTCCAGAATTAAATAAAGCTTTCTTATGGCATTGTAGACTGGGTCACATCAATGAAACACGGTCTTCAAAGTTACATAGAGAGGGATATTTGGATCCGTTCGAATATCAGTCTTAAGCAACTTGTTAATCTTGTCTCATAGGAAAGATGACAAAGACTCCGTTCACTGGACACGAAGTAAGAGCGAGCGATCGCTTAAGACTCATACATAGCGAGGTGTGTGGTCCAATATCTACAAATGCATAAAGTGGTAATTACTATTTTATTACTTTTACCGATGATTTCTCTAGGTATGGACATGTCTTTGACTCGAGGAGGCCGTCGAGGTTGCCCGACCCGTTTCGATCCTTGGAGCTGATGACGAGGTGGAGGACAGCGATGAAGAACCGAAGGGCTTGGTATCGTGAGGTATAACTTTCATCCGAGCAGTTAAACCTCATTGCAAGTTAGCTAGTTAGGGTTTAGTATCGATCCTGGAGTTCAAGCTGGTGTTGCGATGCATTTGAAAATCGTTTTTTGAATATTCCGTCACCTCACGAACCCGCGGGGTGCGCGACATCGACTTATATGTGTGGTTACGATACGATATGTTACCCACCTACTAAAGCAATCACCGTAGAAAGAAGTGTGCCAGCAAGCCGCTATTGATCCGAGTGGTAAATCCTGCAAGAAACTGGGGCACAACGGGGATGAATTGCCAACCCACTGAATAAAAGTATATCGTAAGGTAGAAATTGAAATGCATAACAACCTGCCTAGGTCATAAACTATAGTACTATCATATCTTGTACTAATATATGTATAATGTACAAGTACTATGAACGTATCAATAATGATCGCGTAAACCTGAAAATATATCACCATCTCATATGTATATAACATGCATCCATGTATAAGACTATAAAGCAGCCGAAAGATGTATGCAAAACCCTTTTTAAAATAACCGCGTGATACATATATCTCGGCATAAGAAGTAGACGTAGCAGTATAAAATATTATATGCGTTTTATTTAAAGTATACGTCTTGCCTTTTAGAAATGGGTTTTAAGAAGGTTTCTGTTTAAATAATCCTTGTGTCGTCCCAGACACGTAAAAATAGTGAGACTATAACTCATTTGGAAACCTCTTTATATGTATCAACATGTGAAAATAGTATTCAGGTACCGTCCCTTGGATCAGTCCTGTTCGGCTACTATATAGCATAAAATATAACAGCGCATCTCGAAAGATCATGCAAATACCAACATACAAGTGTCCAGCATCGACACTCCAAATCTCACGAGTGTCCATCATCAGCACTCAACTCATCATCCTGAAAGTCTACCCTAGCACCACCATGAGGTTTTAGTAGTATCAAGCATGCCAAATTTTAAATTTTACTAGGTGCTACGTTAGACTAACAAGATCTTTACTAGAAGATTAGGGTTTAAACCTATGATGATATAAAAACTAAAGAGAAGGGAAGATGGTTATACCCTCGTAGATCGAGTCCTTCTCTTCTTTAGCTCCGGGTTGTATTCCATGCGACTCCACTAGGCTCCTCTTCAAGTTGAACGAGCCTCCTCCGTGATCTTCGCGCCGAAGACGATCCACCTGAAGTCCCTCTAGCTCAAGCTACCTCTACACTAAACTCTTTCAGTGTAGGAAACACACTAGTATAAGGTGCTAATCTACACTAGGATGATGAAGTAGGATGTTGGTTTGCTCACTAGTATGTTCAAAACTCCATGATTCATATCACATGTGAGGGGTTGGAGTTTTGAAGCAACTAGAGGAGGAAGAAGAAGAGAGCAAGAGAATGTGAGTTCAAGAAAATGGCTAAGTCTCAAAAGAATGAATGAATGAATGGCTCAACATGAAAACTCCTCACTTATTCAAGCATCCATTATTTTCCAATAGAAAAATAGAGCCATGCTTGAATAGTGAGTCAAGAGCAAATAAAATATAGAAAAAAGCCATACTCATCCATACTTTCCATGTTTTCTCTTTTTCCACCTCATTTTTCCATTTTCCAAAAATAGAAAAACAACCATGCTTCATTATATATATATATATATATATTAATAAAGTAATTAGTGAGCTAATAATATTAGTTAATATATAATTATATCAAATATAATTTGTATCAAATTATTAAATCAACACTTGATTTAATAATCCGGTTATATCACATATGACCGACTAATATCATTTATCTGTGTATCACATTATCAAATCAATACTTGATTCGATAATCTGGTTATATCACATATAACCTAACTTGATAATAGATAACTGCCAGATTACAATACGGTATCACAAACTCGTTTTTAATCTGGCCCTCGCACATATCAGCATATGTTTCCTACTCCGTTTCGCTTGAACCAGGAAACTTCTGTGTGGGACTTTAAAGACTCATTAATACGCCAGCAGTAGGTGATGATCACATCAGTCACCTACAATCCATCGGCGGTACTAGCTGGACGTAACGGCTACCCGGGTATTGAGGGATATGAAGATCTACAAGCAAGCCCATCCATACTCTCCATGAAGCCTATCAGTAACACTACCGTACAGTCCCGTCTCTTCGTCTGATATGTCGCATATGATGTCTAGGGGTGGTAAACGTCAGACCCCAGTAACATGATAAGTCATGCCGATGTCTGGTCTATAACGGTTCAAGAAACTACTGATAACGCTTATCAGTAAATCTCAGCAGCAGCCTTGGCTAGGGACTTCCAGTTATAGCCAATCGAGTATAGCGCAACATCAACCCCCAATACCGGGAGAGGCGAAACCCCTCCTATCGCTCATTGCCTCCATGTGACTCGAGACTGTACCCAAAATCCACCTATTTGCATGTCTCCTTTGAGAGTGGTATGAAGGAAATCAAAGCACAGTGGGAGCCACACCAGACTCTATGACGATCTCGGGTCTACAGACTAACCTGTACCAGTGTCACCAGAGGACTGCTATCTGACGATAGGTAAACTACCAACTAGGAATCCTCGGCGAGTCCTGTTCGGTGTATCCATTCTCCAATGAGCACCTGTGTACAAACTTTGATGTCATACACCAATGGTTGTGGGATCAACCATCGCCCTCTAAGGGACAAGAAACGTACACACTAGTCTACTCTGGAATATCGATAATATCCCCTCGACTAGGAACTGATTAATGGTTGTACTTTTGGACCACCCTGGCCCCACTAGTATGATCTCATCATAATCCTGGTGGTCATGTACATATCCTAAGGGCTTTATCAACATGTGAGAGAAAGACAGTAAAGAATACTAGTCAACATGTTAAGATAAAGAGTAACCAGATAGCATACTATCATGTCGAGCAAAAAGGTCTTCTATAAATATGTCCAAGCATCCACTATAATATACAATCATGTACAATAATGGCCTTTAGGGCATACATATAACTAACAATCTCCCACTTGCACTAAGGTCAATTGTTGTAGTATCTCATACCCAACATCCCGAAAAGTCTCTCAAACTGCATTTGGGGAAGGGCCATTATGAATGGATCTGTTACGTTGTCCTTCGTGTTAATTCTCCTGATCTTGATCTCCCGGCAATCTACTATCTCCCTGATCAGGTGATACCACCTAAGAATATATATGGATCGCTGATTGGACCTGGGTTCCTTGGCCAAGCCACAGCTCCATTGTTATTACAATACACAGGTATTGGATTCACAATGGATGGAACCACACCAAGTTCAGCTATGAATTTCTTCATCCAGACAGCCTCTTTGGCAGCATCGTTGGCAGCGATGTATTCAGCCTCCATCGTCGAGTCTGCTACGGTGTCTTGCTTGGAACTCTTCCAACACACCGCCCCTCTGTTGAGGGTGAATACAAAACCCAAGACCGACTTACTGTCGTTCTTATCATTCTGGAAGCTCGAATTGGTAAAGGACTCCACCCGGAGTTCACCGTTACCATACGCCAAGAATATTTCTTTAGTCCTTCTCAAGTACTTAAGAATGTTCTACACAGTCGTCCAGTGTTTCTCCCCAGGATCTGATTGATACCTGCTCACTACACCTAGTGAGTAAGCTACATCCGGTCTGGTATACAACATCGCATACATGATTGACCCGACCGCCGAAGCATAGGGTATCTCTTGCATGCGAGCCCTTTCCAAATCAGTTTTGGGAGACATCGCTTTGGAGAGAGTGATTCCTGAGCATGCGGGTAAATTACCTCGCTTGGAATCTTCCATACTAAACCTCTTTAGTATGGTGTCTATGTACCTGGATTGAGACTATCCCAACATCCGTTTAAATCCATCTCTATAGATCTTTATCCCCAGGATATAGGAGGCATTACCTAGATCTTTCCTAGAGAACTTATGTGATAAGAAGAGCTTGACCGAGTGTAGCATAGGAAGTGTAGCATAGGAACATCGTTTTCTATCAAGAGTATATCATTCACGTACAATACGAGGAAGGCCACCTAACTCTCTACAACTTTCTTATATATACAAGGTTCATCTACATTTTTGATGAAGTCAAACTCTTTGACTGCTTCATCAAAACAGATGTTCCAGCTCCGCGATGCCTGCTTCAATCCATAGATGGATTTAAGCAGCTTACACACCTTTCCGCTGCTCCCACTGTCTACGAAGCCCTCCGGTTGTGTCATATACACGCTCTCTTCTAAATCACCGTTTAGAAAAGCGGTCTTGACGTCAATCTGCCAGATTTCGTAGTCATGGTATGCAACAATGGCAAGTAGGATCCCGATGGACTTAAGCATAGCGACAGGAGAAAAGGTTTCATCATAGTCGACGTCAGGTTGTTGACGAAAACCTTTTGCTACAAGTCGAGCTTTGAAAGTCTCAACTTTTCCATCTACACCAATCTTCTTTTTTAAGATCCACTTGCTCCGAATAGGTTTTACTACTTCAGGAGCAACTTCCAAAGTCCATACTTTGTTGGTGTACATGGATTCCATCTCGGATCGCATAGCATCCAGCCATTTCACAGAGTCTCCACTTGTGATGGCCTGCTCGAAACTAGTCGGGTCATTATCTTCCATGATGCAATCCTCTCTCCCACCATCTATGAGAAAACCGTAGTATCTCTCAGGTGGATGAGGAACCCTACTAGATCTGCGGAGTGGTTGGGTTTCGTTGGGGACTATTGGATCTTCCGGTTCCACCAAATCGTTAGTTGTAGTTTTTTCTTCTGGAACTTCTTCCAGTTCTACCTCATTGCCACTAATTTCTTTTACAAGAAATTCCTTTTCTAAAAAGGTGGTATGTTGAGCAACAAACATTTTTTGTTCCTCACTTTGGTAGAAAAGATATCCATGCGAATTCTTTGGATATCCTACAAACTTACATAGAACCAACCTTGTCTCGAGTTTGTCTGGATTTTGCCTTTTGACATAGGCCGGACAACCCCATATCATAACTCGCTTAAGATAAGGTCTCTTTCCACTCCATATCTCATATGGTGTTTTTGGCACAGATTTTGATGGAACTTGATTCAATAGGTATGCGGCTGTCTCAAGCGCATAACCCCAAAAATAAATAGGCAACTCAGCAGTACTCATTATAGAGCGCACCATGTCTAATAGGGTGCGATTGCTTCGCTCCGATACACCGTTGTGCTGTGGTATATACGGAGGATTAAGCCGAGAGAGAATCCCATTCTCTTTTAGATAATCACGGAATTCCGTGCTCAAGTATTCTCCTCCCCGATCTGATCGAAGGATTTTAATACTCTTACCCATCTGGTTTTCAACTTCGCACTTATATTCCTTGAATTTCTCAAAAGCTTCAGACTTTTGTTTCAACAAGAATACATGTCCGAAGCTTGAGAGATCATCGGTGAATGTGATAAAGTACGAGAAACCATTTCCGGCATGTGTAGACATGGGACTGCATACATCACTATGTATCAGCCCCAAGAGTTCAGTAGCTCTTTCTCCGTGTCCAGTAAACGGAGTTTTGGTCATCTTACTTTTGAGACATGACTGGCAAGTTTCTTAAGATGAAAATTCGAACGGATTCAAATATCCATCTTTATGCAACTTAGCCAGTCTTTTCGCATTGATTTGACCTAGTCTCCAGTGCCACAAGAAGGCTTCGTTCATTTATGAACTTTTCCTCTTGTTTGTGTTCTGTACGTTAAGAACTGTACTTTGATTAAGAACATATATACCGTTACATAACATACCAAATCCAATCAACACTTGATTTTAGAAAATGATCATAACATTATCCTCTAATGTGAGATTATATCCTTCTTTAGTTAGCAAAGAAATCGATATAATGTTGCACATCATTTTTGGTATGTAGTAACAGTCGTTTAGAATCAATGTATTACCTGTTGGTAATAAAATGTGATATTCGCCAACTGCCTTGGCTGCAACAATTGCACCATTCCCTACTGTTAGAGATTTATCACCTTTTCCCAGTTCTCTACCTTTCTTTATCCCATGTAACAAATTACATACGTGGGATCCTGATCCGGTATCCAATACCCTGGACGTAGAACAAACTGAGAAACAGTTCTCGGTAACGAACACACCCGAAGAAGATGCATCAACATGCTGTTTCTTCGTACGGGTGGCGCGGGAATCCTGATATTCCCCTATTCCTACAGAACCAACGTTCCCAAGCTTAGTATAATAAGCGGGTTCGGTCAATACATCTATATTATTATCTTGATTAAGGCGTGACATTGGTTGCTGCCTGGAGAGAGAAAGAGAAGGAAACGCATTAGCGTGCGCTCTTTGCAAGATTAGATTGGTTATTATCTTATCCAATCAGGATGGCTCCCGCTGTTTTTTTCAAAACATCCTTCAAACCATAAAAGGTAAGATTAGCCGGGATTAATTACACCCTACAGGTTCGCCAATCATTCGGCCAGTAAGGTATCGGTACTCCGAGGGAGGTTCCTCATGCTTTCGCACGGACCTAATAAAAATAAATCTCGTTTCCCTAGAGGCATAACCCCATTGACACCTTTCTAGACACCTACTGGATTAGCTAATTGTTGTAAGTCTACGGTAGTGGCCCGGCCGTCTTTCCGAGGCCAAATGCGGAACAAAAACTTTTTCGAACTGGCGCTAACGCAAACTTAAAACCCGGATCGACCCATTAACCGTAAACTAGTATACTGTAAAAGGGGGTTTCGAGATTATACCGATTGATCTATGTCCTTTGGTCTTTAAACTCTGCCCCTAGCTTGTTGCGGATGCACCGACAAAGCTCGCTCTCCGATCTCGCTCGATCTACGATCTCCTCCTCGCCGAAGGTTGTGCCACATCAACGAATCTTTATACGGGCTCCCGCCTCTAATCGAGGCAACTCGGACATGAAGTTTGCTAGCCGACATGTCCAAGGTTGAAGTAGAGTATGTGTGGAACACTTTGTCTCGAGTCACCCAAGCTAACAGGTGAGGGTTAATCGAAGTTGCCAAGTGGAAGTGAGCATGAAACGAGCTTTGGATTTGCAAAGGAAATTTTGTGCTAGATGATAGAATCAATTCCTCACTCTCACACTAAAAAGAGGCTCTGCCTTTTTGGGGAAGAATTGTGCTCGGCCACACAAAGGAGGGAGGTGAGGGCGATGCTAAGAATGGTAACCATAAGCAAAAAAATCTCCACACAAATATCCATAGCTATCCAAAAACAATTAATGCACTAATAATGCACAAAAGAGTCATGCTCATTCAAGAACCTTCATGTTGCTGCTTGAGCCCCTGCGCCATATAAAAACCCCCCATTTACAAAAGCCCACATTTGCAAAGAACCTCATCACATCAAATTTCAGCCAAAAAAAGATGGATGATGTTTTGGCCAAAGAAAAGAATCAAACTGGCAACTTTAAAAAGCGATCCTGTAGAAAATTACAGGATTACTCCGCAACTGTATATAAATACCCGCATTTGTATTCCGACCGAATACAAATGCAATGAGACAAAAAATGTTCCTACAAGATATAATACTAGGATCCGGCTTAAAGCAAAGCCCACTAGTATTATCCGTCCGAACCATGACACGTGCACAAGTGCACGCGCATGTTCGAACCCTGCCATAAAACCATACGGACTCTACAACGTTTCGCCCGAACTTGGAAACTTTCTGTGGGGGCTCTAAAGACTCGTCAATACTCTGGCAGTGGGTTTAACCACAAGCCGTCAGTGGTACTAGCTGTACGTAACGGCTGCCCATGTACTGAGCGAAAGGGAAACCAATGAGCGAACTCATCCTGGAACCCTACTGAGCCTATGTGTGACAATATCCGTATAGTCCAGTCCGTTCGTCTATAAGTATCGCATATCGGGCCTAGGGAGCTGGTAAACGTAAGACCCCCAATAGCGGTATAAGTCGTGTTGGAGTGTAGCCCAGAACACCCTGAGATACTACTGGAATACCTACCAGTAAATCTCACTTGCCATGGCCATGGACTTCTTGTAATGGCTCTCCTAAACACAGCGCGATCTCACCCCCAATGTTGGGAGAGACGAATCCCCTGCCGATCCGCTTACTGCCTCCATATGGCTCAGGACTGTACCCAACTAAAACCTGTTTGCACGACTCCTTTGAGCCGTGGTAGGGTAATAATCAAAGTACAGTGGGAACTCACACAAGACAAATGCCGATCTTAGGTCGATAGACTAACCTGTACACATGTCAACTGGGAATTGCTATCTGACGACATGTTTCAAAAACCAGCTAGCATATTCCCGGCGAGTCCTGTCCGTTGTACTCATAAGCCAATAAGCACCTGTATACATCTTAGGTGAACCAACTGACACCAATGGCTTGTGAGACCGGCCACCGCCCCTCGTCGGGGTCTCGACTGTATACACTAGTCTACTCCGGAGTATCGACGCCCTATCTCGAAATTCCCACGACTAGGGACCACTTTTAAGGATGTGCTTATAGACTACCCAACTCTCACGTATATGATCGCCATCATACAGTTGGTAGTCAAGAAAGAATCCTATGGGCTCTATCAACGTGCAATAATGATATATCATGTCACCTAAAGCAGTACACGTTGGATAAAGATAAACCAGATAGCATACTATCATCTTGAGTAAAACTGTCCTACCGGTATAGGTCCTCCCTCAATCATTGCAATCACGTGCTTGCGATCCAATAATTGACTTTGAGGGCACTATATCCAACAATCTCCCACTTGCACTTAAGGCTAATTATTGCGATGTCGCATACTCACAACCCGTGTGATACCGAACACCCAACTCCTCTACTAATCAGTGTCACAAAGCTCGTTTGTAAAACTATTGTGTTTGAGAAATAGCCTTAGTGAGTGGATCCGCTCTGATGTTTCTTTCTATGTCTCTCTATATCTCAAGTTCGTGGAGAAAGCCATCTCCCGAAATGAGCAATACTTGTCTTAGAATATGTCTGGATATTTGATGGGACCTAGTCCATGAATGAACTCCAAATCCAAACTTCTTTGACTGTATCGTCAACTGAACTTAATCAGTATCCTGCGCCATGCCTCCCTCAGTATCCTCTTGGACCACCTGTCCAAACTACTGCCCCTCATCGGAGGAAAAACTATAACTCTGACAGTCACTCTGTCATCCAGGTCATCTTGGAAGCCCGGAATGATAACTGTCTCTCGAAGGAGGCTACCGTTATCAAATCCCTAGAGCATCCACTTATGTTCTAAAACTGCCTCCAAACGTTTCTTCAGGATTGGACCAATATCAACTTATTGCATCTAGTGCAAAAACATCACCTGGTTTGGTACTTGACATCTCATGATCAACTCAATTGCCTAAGCAAGTGATCTGCCAATCATGCACATCCCTCTCCCCTTTAGCCTGTAAGACACCTTTAGAGAGGGTGACTCCATCACCTGCTGGTACACCACCATGCCAGGAGTCGTCCATTCTAAATACCTTTAGAATGCTATCAAAGTATCCGGATTGAGAAACTACCCAAATTTAGATCTAAAACATAAATCTAGTAACCAGAATGCCTGATATAATATCCATATCTTATGTGGAGAAAACATTATGTGACAACCACAGTATAACCGATCGTAGTATAGGAATTTTACTTCCTACTCTGTATATGTTATCCAAATACCAGGACATCACACCCTACTACTTTCTTAACAGATCCATCCCCTATTCTGATGAAGTCAATGCCCATGACTTCATATCAAAAATGGATGATCTATCTCCGCTATATTTTCTTTAGTCTATAAATAGACACAAGCTTCTTTTCCACTATGCATCCGCTGCTCCCACTGACTACGACAACTCTCTGGCAGAATAAGATACACGTGCGCTTCTAAAATTAGTTTAGAACGACGCTATACTTGTCTTCCTGTCGGGTCTCATAGTCTGGAATAGCAGTAATGGCAATTCTGGGTAAACAAGAACCTCCATGTCACCGTCCTTGAGGCTACCGGAGTACCTCTCGGGTGCCTGAGGTTACCCACTATATATGCGGAGTAGCTAATGGAAAACCTGATTGAATCTTTAGGTCCTATTAAATTTTCCGTAATCGTTTGTGGTTCTGGAATCACTTCCAGTTCTACCATACTCCCACTACTGTTTTCTGAAAAAAATCCATTTTACTAAAACTGTGGCGAGTCAAGAACAATATCACTATTGATCTTCCAGATGGTAGAAAATCAACCCTCGTCAAAACCCGGGTTAACCCACAAACAGCCATTACAGAAACGTGCCTTGAGTTATTCAGAGTCTGGTTTTAAGCATAAGCCGGACAACTCCATATACCTTAACATCATTAAGATATGATCCATTTTATATACAACATAGAAACAGAGGCACTGATTTAATTGGAACCAGATTCAAATCATGCAGCTGTCTCCAGTCCATGTCAACTAAATGGAGAGAGGCCGATCAGCATTACTTAACTTACGAGTGCATCCAATTATAAGTAACCTGAAAGAGAAGCAAGTTCTCTAAAACATTACTATCAACTGAATACCATACACAAGTATCACATCTTCGATCACCTTGAAGAATCCCGATACTTGCTACACCTGGTTCTCTACTTTATTCTTATACCTATGACTTCTCAAACTTGGACCTTGTAATTCAACGAAACACTTGTCTAAAACTTGAGAAGTCACAAGTAAACAGAATACTGTACGAGGACCATCCTTTCTGTCCTTATGGAAACTGGACAACATACAATACTTTGTATAAGTCCCCTAAGTTTAATAACTCAAACCCTGTGCGTCGTAGGTTGAAAACTGTACCCAGGCGATTTCCTCAAATATCACCAATTACAACGAATTCCGATATAATGAGGATGATCACCTAATTCCCAATAACTTACTCCTACTCATCATCTGTAAAACCATACAGATGTGAGAATCATACCTGGTAAATACATACCCTCGAGTACGGACTGATTGGGAAATCAGTTTTCTATTAACAATACACAGTGAAACTAAAACATGAATATGTTTCGAAGGGGTATCCGGGTATTCCTAGTAATGCCTCTTCCATTATCCAGATTCATGACTGTAACCGTATATTTCCTTTGCCATCTCTCCAAATCCCTTTATTTGTCTGTAGTCATTACCTTCTGTACACCATCGTTAGGCTTAATGGTTTTCTTCCTTCCATACCATTCGGCACCAGCCTATGGTTTGGAAGAAGACTATCCAATAAGAATAATAGGTGTACTCTCCTAATCTTAGGAGTATTCGCAACCTGAGAGAAGGTGATTATAAAAGACAACCGAATAAACATTTATTCTATTTCTTTTGAACTAGAATCCATCCCCGAAATAGAACAAGTTCCATCGAGTTCGTATATAACCTTACGATGGATTATCCAAATAACTGTGGATCTTCGTAGTGATACGGGGTGTTCTGGAGAAATACAAAGGTGAAATAGGAGTGGCGATGAAATACTTGGTTTGGTCGTGAATAACAGTCGCAATTTACTTTGCCCTCTTTCTAATCCCTTTATTTGTCTTTAATTATTACCTTTTGTACACCACTGTTAGGCTAATTGGTTTCCTTCATTCCCTAGATTTCGGCACTTGCCTATGGTTTGGAAGAAGACAATCCAATAAGCGTAATAGGTGTATTGTCCCCTAATCCTAGGAGCCCTCATAACCTGAGAGAAGATAAAAGGAAAAGACAACTGAATAGTCCTATTCAATCTCTCCAGAACCAGAATCCATCCTCGAATCTGGAACAAGTTCTTTCGAGTTCGTATATAATCATACGATGGATTTATCCAATGGAAGTGTATGTTCTTAGTAATGCGAGGTGTTCTTGAGAAATGCAAAGGGTAAAAGAAGGAATGGCAATGATGTATGCAAACTCAGACAATCCAAAAGCCAGTGTTTTAAGAAAGTTCGGTTAACTTGGTTACCGAGTCATAGTCTAGGGTCGGGCCATAGTCGCTGCCAAAGAGAGAAAGAAAAGAAACACTCTGTGGGCACTCTAATCTAGATTAGAATGGTTATCACTTTATCTAATCAGGAAACCTCCCACTGTATCCTCAAATTCTCCTCCAAACCTGAAATAAGAATTAGTCGAGATCACCCGAGGAGTAAACCAACTCATCAGTGGGAATCTGGATCCAACTATCAGTTTTTGGAGACTTTCACTTTCAACCACCCCTCAACGCCCGTAAGCAACAACATAAGCATCGCATGATAACGTGATGGAATCCACTCACGTTATCACACTCCATAAGGTATGCGCATGCCTGGCAAGTGTCAGTTTCTTTAGAAACCCCCGATGTGATTTTTACCCTATGCTCTTATGACCGTGATGAAGGTCAACAAATCATAAGTCACATGTCAAGTTCTACCCGTCATTGTCCAGGTTAATTTGAACCCACCCGTACAAGCCCTTGACGAAGGTCAACAAGGCTGTATGACTGTCCCAAACCAACGCCTCTATCTATGCAACAGAAAGGTAACAAGCAGCTACCATACACTATGCCTTGACGAAGGTCAACAAACATAGCACGAATACTAAGTGCTACCCGTCTGAAATGACGGAGGGCTACGAATGGTTTTTGGCGAAAAACCTTTAACGTAATAAACTGAAGGAACCAGATAGCTTTTACAAATATATAGTGGCAAAAACCTTTGCTAAAGAGGTCACTCCCGGTGAAGGGACCTTGGCTCTTTCCTCGTAGAATGAGGTGTAGGATATTCCAAACTGAATACCACGATGCAAAGCAAAAAGCAATCGACTATAGTGAAGTTATTACCCTGATGCAAACTCTGCCCAAGGTGTAAGTCTACGGTAGCGCCCCGGCCAATAATCTGATGCCAAACGCGGAACAAAAACTTTTACAACTGGCGCTATCGCATACTATAACCCGGATCTTGCCATTAACGCTAAACTAACAAACTGTAAAGAGGTAGAAAGGCTATACCGATCGATCCGTGTCCTTCGGTCTTTAGCCATCATCCCACGCTCCTCGCTGCGACTCCGATCTTCTCGTCGAGGTGGCACCACGTCAACGATTCTTTATACAGGCTCCCGCCTCTATACCGAGACAACTCGGACATCAAGTCTGCTAAAAGAGATGACCAAGAAGAAGTAGAGAAAGAGTAGAATACTTTGTCTTATTACACTCTTTGGTTTTCATCACATGAGAGGGTAAGAGTGGAGGTTGAAGAAGATGCAAATAGTCGAATAGTGTGAGCTCAAGAAAACTCTAGTGAGCAAAAAATAACCAAGCACAAAAAATTGTGATGGCTGTCCAAATACATTGTGTGCGATATATATGAGGTTTTGTGACGAAATATCAAGGAAAATATCTTACCAAAATATCTCCACAAAGCCCTTATAATATCTCACCCAAAACAAACTCCATTTGTTCATCATGAGTCACTAGATGACTCATTAGCATGAGTCATTAGTGAACATGCTAGAATTAATGAGTCACCAAAAATGAGTCACACTTTCCAAATCCAATAATCATTTAAACCAGAATGATCAATCCATAAAGAAATGCATCTTCTAAAGTAATCTCATAACGGATTACGAGAATACCCCTCACCTGTAAACACATACCTGTATCCATATTTCGACCGAATACGAATACGATGAGACTAAAATATTCCGACTCAATATAATACTTGGATCCGGCTTAAACCAAAGCCCACCAGTATTATCTGTCTGAACCATGACACGTGCACAAGTGCACGTGCATATTCGAACCTTGCCATAAAACCATACGGCCTCTACAACGTTTCGCCCAAACTTGGGAAACTATTTGTTGGGGACTCTAAAGACTAGTCAGTACCCTGGCAGTGGGTTTATCCAGCGGCACTAGATATGCGTAACGGCTACCCATGTACTGACCGAAAGGGAAGCTGATGAGCGAACTCATCCTGGAACCCTACTGAGCCTATCAGTGACAATATCCGTACAGTTCGGTCCGTTCGTCTATGAGCATCGCATATCGGGCCTAGGGGCTGGTAACGTCAGACCCCCAAAAGCTGTATAAGTCGTGTCGGAGGGTAGCCCTGAACACCCTGAGAAACTACTGGAATAGCTACCAGTAATTCTCACCTGCCTTGGCCAAGGACTTGGTGTAATGGCTCTCCTAGACACAGCGCGATCTCACCCCCAATACCGAGAGAGACGAATCCCCTACCGATCCGCTCACTGCCTCTTTGTGGCTCGGGACTGTACCCAACTAAAACCTGTTTGCACGACTCCTTTGTAAGTTCACGGCGGCGCCCCGGTCGTCAAACCGACGGCCAAATGCGGAAACGGTGATAAACATTAATTTTGCGAACTTTGCAAACCGGCACCACCGCGCACTAAACCCCGGATCGGGCCATTAAACTAGTTCTAGCTAACTACAAGAAGGGTTGGAGATATACCGAGTGATCCGAGTCCTCCGGTCTTCTCGTCGTCGTCCCGATCTCTCGCGGAATGTCCGTTCTCCATCTCCTCGCCGGAAGGGCACCACGTCGCCTGCATCTTTTACGGGCTCCCGCCTCTATACCGAGGCAACTCGGGCATGAAGCCGGCAAGTCGACATGCCCAAGATGTGCTGTAGGAAGTGTAGTGCTTTGTCTCTTTGGGGTAGTGGATGTTGCCATTTGAAGATGGAGGAATGAAGGTATGAAAAATGGTGCTTTCATTTTTCCTTGTTTCAAAATGAGATGAATGAAATTTGCCACACCACAAATGAAACACTCTCTCCTCCCCTCAATCATGTGGCCGGCCATCTCAAATGAAGAATGGTGGAGGGATATGAAACAAAATCAAGAGGGAGGTGAGTGTAGGAGAAAGAAAAGGTGACCATATCCAAAGACAAGAAAACATCAACCATGCTTACACCTTAATCACATCAAATCACATAAATGCACCATCATGGAAGAATAAGATGCATATCCTATCATAATGAATACATATGCAAGAAACCCCTTCCACAAATGTTATTTGCACAAATGCAAATAACCCCCTCCATCGGAAAAGTCCGGCCGGGAAAGAACAAAGGAAAACCGGCCGGAACGGAATGCAAACTGGCAACTCCAGAAAACTGGTCCCGTAATAAATTACAGGAAAACCACAATACTGTGCATACACACCCGCATCTGTATTCCGTCCGGATACAAATGCAAAAAGACAAAATCTACACTGTACTATACTAGGATCCGGCTTAAACCAAAGCCGGCTAGTAATATCCGTCCGATCCTGATTCGTGCAATACCGCACGTATCTGATCGATCCCTGCCATATATCTATACGGCCACTAGTACAAACTGTCCGATCCTGATCCGTGCAATACCGCACGTATCTGATCGGACCCTGCCATATCTCCATACGGCCTCTACAGCGTTTCGCCCGAAAGCTTGAGTAACTGAAAGTGTGGTGGACTCTAAAGACTCGTCAATACTATGGTTGTGGATTTAACCACTAGCACGTCAGAGGTATAAGCCAATACGTAACGGGCCACCAGCTATTGACTAAAAGGGACGTCGATGAGCGAACTCATCCTGACACCCTACTGAGCCTGTCAGTGACAATATCCGTACAGTCCGGTCCGTTCGTCTATGAGCATCGCATGTCGGGCCTAGGGGGTGGGTAAAAGTCAGACCCCTAAAAGCGGTACAAGTCGTGTCGGAGTGTAGCCCAGAACACCCTGAGATACTACTGGAATACCTACCAGTAAATCTCCTGCCTTGGCCAAGGACTTCGTGTAATGGCTCTCCTAGACACAGCGCGACCTCACCCCCAATACCGGGAGAGACGAACCCCCGAAGATCCGCTCACTGCCTCCATGTGGCTCGGGACTGTACCCAACTAAAACCTGTTTGCACGACTCCTTTGAGCCGTGGTAGGGTAGTAATCAAAGCACAGTGGGAACTCACACGAGAAAAATGACGATCCCCAGGTCGATGAACTAACCTGTACACATGTCACCTGGGAACTGCTATCTGACGTCAGGTATAAGACCAACTAGCATGTTCCCGGCGAGTCCTGTCCGGTGTACTCGTAACCCAATGAGCACCTGTATACATCTTAGGTGAACCAACTGACACCAGTGGCTTGTGAGACCGGCCACCGCCCCTCGTCGGGGTCTCGACTGTATACACTAGTCTACTCTGGAGAATCGATGCCCTGTCTCGAAACTCCCACGACTAAGAACCTTTTAAGGATGTGCTTATAGACTCCAGCTCTCACTTATATGATTGCCCTCATACTGCTGGCAGTCAAGCAAGAATCCTAGGGGCTCTATCAACGTGCAATAGTGACCTGTCAGGTCACCTAAAGCAGTACACGATGATAAAGGTAAACCAGATAGCATACTATCATCTCGAGTAAGACTGTCTTACCGGGATAGGTCCTCCCTCAATCATCGCAATCACGTGCCTGTGATCCAATAATTGACTCTGAGGGCATTATCTCCAACAATCTCCCACTAGCACTCAAGGCTAATTATTGCGATGTCGCATACTCACAGCCCGTGTGATACCGAACACCCAACTCCTCTACTAGTCAGTCTCATAAAGCCTGTTTGCGAAACTCTTGCGTTCGAGGAATAGCCTTAGTGAGTGGATCCGCCTAGATGTTTCTTTCTATGTCTCTCTATATCTCAAGTTCGCGGAGAAAACCATCTCCCGAAATGAGCAATACC
Organism: Agapanthus africanus; assembly: GCA_030015575.1. Lineage (NCBI taxonomy): Eukaryota > Viridiplantae > Streptophyta > Magnoliopsida > Asparagales > Amaryllidaceae > Agapanthus > Agapanthus africanus. Next base: position 215,001,016 of record CM057349.1, read on the forward strand.
TGTCTTAGAGTGTCTGGATGTCTGATGGGACCGAGCTCATAAATGAACTCCAAATCCAAACTTCTTAGACTGTATCGTCAACTGAACTTAATCAGTATCCTGCGCCATGCCTCCCTCAGTATCTGCCTGGATCACCTGTCCAGAATACTGTCCCTCGTCAGAGGGAAAACTATAACTCTGACAACCTCCTTGTCGTCCATGTCACCTTGGAAGCCTGGAGTGATAACCGTCTCCTAAAGGAGGCAGCCGTTATCATATCCCTAGAACATTCACTTATGTTCTAAAACTGCTTCCGACTGTTCCTCCAAGATTGGATCAATATCAACTTATTGCATCTAGTGCAAGAACAACATCTGGTGTGGTACTTGACATCTCATGATTGACTCAATTGCCTAAGCAAGTGATCTGCCAATCATGCGCATCCCTCTCTACTTTAGTCTATAAGACACCTTTAGAGAGGGTGACTCCATCACCTGCAGGTATACTACCCTGCCAAGAGTCGTCCATTCTAAATACTCTTAGAATGCTGTCAAAGTACCCTGATTGGGAAACCACCCAAATCTAGATCTAAAACAATAGATCTAGTAACCAGTATGTCTGATATGATGTCCAAGTCCCTTGTGGAGAAACCACTGTGTGACGACCAAAGTATAACCGATCGTAGTATAGGAATATCACTTCCTACTTTGTGTATGTCATCCAAAAACCAGGATATCACACCCTACTACCTTCTCAACAGATACATCCCCTATTCTGATGAAGTCAAACCTATGACTGTCACGTCAGAAATAGATGATCTATCTCCGCTACATCTGCCTTAGTCTATAAGTAGACATAAGCTACCTGTCAACCAATGCTTCCGCTGCTCCCACTGACTACGACAACCCTCTGGCAGAGTCATATACACGTACACTTCTGAAGCTAGTTCAGAATGACGCTATACTCATCCTCCTGCCGGGTCTCACGGCCTGGAACAACAACAATGGCAAATGTGGGTAAACAAGAACTTCCCTGTCACCTTCCTTGAGGCTACCGGAGTACCTCTTAGGTGCCTGAAGTTACCCACCTTATCTGCGGAGTGGCCAATGGAATGTCAAATCAGATTGAATCTTTAGGTTCCTTATCAAATCTTCAGTAATCGTTTGCAGTTCTGGAATCACTTCCAGTTCTACCATACTCCCACTACTGTTTTTGAAAAATCCATTTTTATTAAAACTGTGGCGAGTCCAGAACAATATTTCTATTGATCTGCCAGATGGTAGAAAATCAACCCTCGTCATAGCTTGGGTCAACCCACAAACAGCCATTACAGAAGCGTGCCTTGAGTTATCCAGAGTCTGGTTTTAATCATAAGCCGGACAACTCACCGTACCTTAACAATGTTAAGATATGAACTGTACTATATCCAATATAGAACCAGAGGCACTGATTTAATTTAACCAGATTCAAATCATGCAGCAATCTCCAGTGCATGACAACTAAATGGAGAGAGGCTGATCAGCGTTACTCAACTTAGGAATGCTTCCAATTATTAGTAACCTGAAAGAGAAGCAATTTCTCTTTATCATTACTATCAACTGAATACCATACACAAGTATCTACATCTTCGATCACTTTGAAGAATCCCGATACTTGCTACACTTGGTTCTCTACTCTATTCAAATACCTATAACTCCTCAAAACTTAGACCCTGTATTTCTACGAAACACATGTCTAAGAACTAGAGAAGTTAAAAGTAAACAGAATATAGTATGAGGACCAACCCCTCTGTCCTAATGGACACTGGACAACATACAATACTCTGTATAAGTCCGCTGAGTCTGACAACTCTTTCACTGTGTGTCGTAGGTTGAAAACTGTACTTATGGTTAAGAAGAATTACACCGCTGTTTAATGCTCCTTACCTAACCATCCACTGATATAGGTAAATGTCATCGACATAATATCAAAAAGTATATCTCACTCTATAAAAATAGACGTACAGATATATCAATTTGAAATTGGTGCACAACAGCGGATATTCAAAACCAAATATTTGCCGACCGGCAAACAGCCCAGGTGATCTCCTCAAATATCACCGATTACAACGAATCCCGATATAATGAGGATGATCACCCAATTCCCAATAACTTACTCCCACTCATCATCTGTAAAGCCATACAGATGTGAGAATCAAACCTGGTAAATACATACCCTGGAGCAAGTGTCTAATCAGGAAATCAGTTTTCTTTTAACAGTACACAGTTGAACTGAAACATTAAAATGTTTCGATGGGGTATCCTGGTATTCCTAGTAATGCCTCTACCATTATCCAGATTCACAACTATAACTGTATAATTCTTTGCCACCTCTCCAAATCCCTTTATATGTCTTTAGTCATTACCTTCTGCACACCCCTTAGGCCAAATGGTTTTCTTCCTTCCCTACCGTTCGGCACCAGCCTATGGTTTGGAAGAAGACTATCCAATAAGCATAATGGGTGTACTGCCCTAGTCCTAGGAGCACTCGCAATGCGAGAGAAGGTGAAGATAAAAGACAACCGAATAAACCTTATTCCTATTTCTCCTGGACCAGAATCCATCCCCGAACTGGAACAAGTTCCTTTCGTGTTCGTATATAACCATACGATGGAGTATCCATTAAACTGTGGATCTTCGTAGTGATACGGAGTGTCCTGGAGAAATACAAAGGTGATTTAGGATTGGCGAAGAAATACTTGGTTTGGTCGTGAATATCAGTCGCAATTTACTTTGCCCTCTTACTAATCCCTTGCTTTGTCTTAATCTTAATACCTTCTGCACACCTTTAGGTTAATTGGTTTTCTTCATTCCCTACCGGTCGGCACCAGCCTAAGGTTTGGAAGAAGACTATCCAATTTGCGTAATAGGTGTACTGTCTCCTAAACCAAGGAGTACTCGCAATGAGAGAAGGTGAAAAGAAAAGACAACTGAATAATCCTATTCGTTTTCTCCAAAACCGGAAACCATCCTCGAATAAATTCCTTCGAGTTCGTATATAACCATACGACGGTTTTGTCCAATGGAAGTGGACGTTCGTAGTAATACGGGGTGTCCCGGAGAAAAGGGTAAAAGTAGGAGTGGCAATGAGGTCTGCAACTCTGACAATCCAAAAGCCAGTGTTAAGAAGGTTCGGTCAACTTGGTCACCGAGTCATAGTTTAGGGTCGGGTCAATGGTCGCTGCCAAAGAGAGAGAGAAAAGAAACACTCAGCGTGCACTGTAACCAAGATCAGAATGGTTACCAATTTACCTAATCTGGAAACCTCCCACTGTACCTCAAATTCTCCTCCAAACCTGAAAGAAGAATTAGTCGGGGTCACCCGAGGAGTGAACTAACTCATCAGTGGGAATCGGGATCCAACTCTCATCGCATGATAACGTGACGTAATCCGCTGACGTCATCACACTCCAGAAGGTATGCGCATATCTGGCAAGTTTCAGTTCTTTTGAAACTCCCGATGAGATTTATACCCCATGCTCTTATGACCTTGACTAAGGCCAACAAATCATAAGTCACATGTCAAATTCTGCCCGTCATTGTCCAGGTTAATTTGAACCCACCCGTACAAGCCCTTGACTAGGGCCAACAAGGCTATACGACTGTCCCAAACCAACGCATCTATCTATGCTACATATGAACACCCAATAGCTACCAAACACTGTGCCTTGACTATGGCCAACAAACACAGCTTGAATACTATTGACTATCCATATGAAATGACGGAGGGCTACGAATGGTTTCTGGCGAAAACCTTTAACGTAATGAACTTGATATTGTTGAAGGAACGAATAGCTTTTGAAAATATAGTTACGAAAACCTTTGCTAAAGAGGTCACTCCCGGTGAAGGGATCTCGGCTCTTTCCCCATAGAATGGGGTGCAGGATATTCCAAATGAATACCACGATGCAAAGAAAAAGTAATCGGCTATAGTGAAGTTAATGCCCTGACGCAAACTTCTGTCCAAGGGGTCACTCCCGGTGAAGGGATCTCGGCCCTTGCCTCGTCGACTGAGGAGCAGGATATTCCAAATGAATACCACGATGCAAAACAAAAGTGAACGTCCTTGCAATAACAGCTTTTTGAAAAGTGTTCCAACAACATCATAATAGGTTTTTTTAACTTGCATTGATCCGAATCAATGCAGTCCCATCAATTGATCACACCACAAAGAACGAAAATATACTGACGTACGTATATGCCATCCGCATTCGCCACTGGGTCCCGTCATCACCCGTTAGGTTAGCTGACTAACGGCAGAGCGGGGACTGGACTAGCGCGGATGAAAAACATATACAACATCTACTAATATATATACCAATATATTATATTCGCTCAAGGCGTGAATAAAATGCAACATCACAGAAATGTACAGCATCACAGAACAATACAGATATCTGGGATCCCCGGGTTTCACAGAGCCACTACTGAAAACCCGACGTTCCCCTGGTCGTGTGGATAGCCTGTGCAATGAAATCCTAGACCCCTATGGGCGCGGCAAGTCACCCGCCAAAACCTGAAGCGAGGCAGCCCCCTTCAGCGCCGTGAATGGACCACCCAGCACTTCACGGAATCCGGTAACTTGGGCACCCCTCCTGGGTCAACCTGTACCCTCTACGAGTGCGGCGAATAGCCCGCCAATTCCAGACTGAAGCCCCCTCCGTCCCAATGCCATGAGATGCGGGTTTGTTGCCCTCCAGAACCCGGCTATCCGTGCACCCCACCGCGGGGTAATCCTAGTACAGAAAGTAAAATATACATACAACGGGTACATCGACCGCAACCAGGTCGTGCCCCAAAAGAATAATACAATCAGACAGTGACGGCAGTCCACATGTCGGACGCTCGCCCCGCAATATCAAATGTACATAATACAGCAAAACTGTACTAGCATTGCATCCAGGCTATCCCCCACGACCGATCCGCAACAACACAGCAAAAACATAGAACATCAACGTGAAAATCACGTTCGCAAATCCGTCTAACCGGGCTATAGCAGTTAGACCGGATTTACCGATTGAGTGACATTCACGGTCGCAGATATAATGTAAATACTGTGAAATAATGTGTTTAAAACATCCGATCGATCAAAAATTAACAAGTGGGCCCCCAAGCAATACTGTAGCACTCACAGAAATTCTGGGCCCAATTTTAATATTCCAAAACCCCTATTTTTAGCCCACAAGCCCATTGACAAAAAATGATGACATGAGCCCTCATTACTGTGGCGGATCCGCGGCCTAAGAAAGGTTAATGGCCGCGGATCCGCGCTCTTAATAAGGGATCATGTTGTCGAATTTTTTTCAGTGTTCTTAGAACTCCCTGCACATCATTCTGAGACAACCTGAAAAATTTTTCGAGACCAAAAAATTTCAACAGAAAACTGATGTGAACAAAAATGCGAGTTTTGGAATTTTGGTCGATCGGAAATGTAAAACACATCAAACAAAGCTAGACGAAGTTAATGGCGAGGCTCTGATACCAATGTAAGTTCACGGCGGCGCCCCGGTCGTCAAACCGACGGCCAAATGCGGAAACGGTGATAAACATTAATTTTGCGAACTTTGCAAACCGGCACCACCGCGCACTAAACCCCGGATCGGGCCATTAAACTAGTTCTAGCTAACTACAAGAAGGGTTGGAGATATACCGAGTGATCCGAGTCCTCCGGTCTTCTCGTCGTCGTCCCGATCTCTCGCGGAATGTCCGTTCTCCATCTCCTCGCCGGAAGGGCACCACGTCGCCTGCATCTTTTACGGGCTCCCGCCTCTATACCGAGGCAACTCGGGCATGAAGCCGGCAAGTCGACATGCCCAAGATGTGCTGTAGGAAGTGTAGTGCTTTGTCTCTTTGGGGTAGTGGATGTTGCGATTTGAAGATGGAGGAATGAAGGTATGAAAAATGGTGCTTTCATTTTTCCTTGTATCAAAATGAGATGAATGAAATTTGCCACACCACAAATGAAACACTCTCTCCTCCCCTCAATCATGTGGCCGGCCATCTCAAATGAAGAATGGTGGAGGGATATGAAACAAAATCAAGAGGGAGGTGAGTGTAGGAGAAAGAGAAGGTGACCATATCCAAAGACAAGAAAACATCAACCATGCTTACACCTTAATCACATCAAATCACATAAATGCACCATCATGGAAGAATAAGATGCATATCCTATCATAATGAATACATATGCAAGAAACCCCTTCCACAAATGTTATTTGCACAAATGCAAATAACCCCCTCCATCGGAAAAGTCCGGCCGGGAAAGAACAAAGGAAAACCGGCCGGAACGGAATGCAAACTGGCAACTCCAGAAAACTGGTCCCGTAATAAATTACAGGAAAACCCCAATACTGTGCATCCACACCCGCATCTGTATTTCGTCCGGATACAAATGCAAAAAGACAAAATCTACACTGTACTATACTAGGATCCGGCTTAAACCAAAGCCGGCTAGTAATATCCGTCCGATCCTGATTCGTGCAATACCGCACGTATCTGATCGATCCCTGCCATATATCTATACGGCCACTAGTACAAACTGTCCGATCCTGATCCGTGCAATACCGCACGTATCTGATCGGACCCTGCCATATCTCCATACGGCCTCTACAGCGTTTCGCCCGAAAGCTTGAGTAACTGAAAGTGTGGTGGACTCTAAAGACTCGTCAATACTATGGTTGTGGATTTAACCACTAGCACGTCAGAGGTATAAGCCAATACGTAACGGGCCACCAGCTATTGACTAAAAGGGACGTCGATGAGCGAACTCATCCTGACACCCTACTGAGCCTGTCAGTGACAATATCCGTACAGTCCGGTCCGTTCGTCTATGAGCATCGCATGTCGGGCCTAGTGGGTGGGTAAAAGTTAGACCCCCAAAAGCGGTACAAGTCGTGTCAGCGTGTAGCCCAGAACACCCTGAGATACTACTGGAATACCTACCAGTAAATCTCCTGCCTTGGCCAAGGACTTCGTGTAATGGCTCTCCTAGACACAGTGCGACCTCACCCCCAATACCGGGAGAGACGAACCCCCGAAGATCCGCTCACTGCCTCCATGTGGCTCGGGACTGTACCCAACTAAAACCTGTTTGCACGACTCCTTTGAGCCGTGGTAGGGTAGTAATCAAAGCACAGTGGGAACTCACACGAGACAAATGACGATCCCCAGGTCGATGAACTAACCTGTACACATGTCACCTGGGAACTGCTATCTGACGTCAGGTATAAGACCAACTAGCATGTTCCCGGCGAGTCCTGTCCGGTGTACTCATAACCCAATGAGCACCTGTATACATCTTAGGTGAACCAACTGACACCAGTGGCTTGTGAGACCGGCCACCGCCCCTCATCGGGGTCTCGACTGTATACACTAGTCTACTCTGGAGAATCGATGCCCTGTCTCGAAACTCCCACGACTAGGAACCTTTTAAGGATGTGCTTATAGACTCCAGCTCTCACTTATATGCTCGCCCTCATACTGCTGGCAGTCAAGCAAGAATCCTAGGGGCTCTATCAACGTGCAATAGTGACCTGTCAGGTCACCTAAAGCAGTACACGATGATAAAGGTAAACCAGATAGCATACTATCATTTCGAGTAAGACTGTCTTACCGGGATAGGTCCTCCCTCAATCATCGCAATCACGTGCCTGTGATCCAATAATTGACTCTGAGGGCATTATCTCCAACATCCTTTGAGCCGTGGTAGGGTAGTAAACTACTGGACTCCTTTGAGCCCTGGTCTCTAGCATATAGAGACCCATCTCGTATACACTGGCAATTTTCTGTACCAAGCTACGAATAACAGCGTTAATACAACATTACAACAATATAATACAATATTAAAAGCTACTCTCTCTCTCTCCTACTCTCTGTCTATTTCTCCCTTATCTTTGGGACTTGCAGAGCGACCTGTTCACTGAACGACATTCTATTCTTTCTTCTTTGAATGTCGTCAGGTGGTTTGGACCCGTCAGAGAACAAGCCCACTGCTGAAGACTTGGACCAGTTCTGTGAAGACCCCGAGCTCTAGACATTGTACATTTTCCATTCAGTACTTTTCATTTCCTGTTATGCCATTGTTTAGGCATCGTTTTATTTCAGTTGTATTTCCTTTTCATACATTGTACAAAAGAATGTTAATAAATAAAAGTTGCTGTTTTTATTATACCTTCTCTTGTGTATTTACTTTTATATTGCTTAGATACGCTTAGCGTATGTACTTCTGAGTATATACATAGCGGACCAGTCGCGTCCCCTTCGCCGTATACCGGGAAGCGGGGAGTGACAGGTTTTGTTGGCGGCCCATGCAGGTCAAAGCTGTATGGAATACTGCCATGCAATTCTGTTCTGCGTGAACAACCTAAGCAATATAACACAAGAAAAAACAACTAAAATATTCTTTACAATCATGTTCCTTGAATCTTACAATTTCATGTTCTTTGAATCATATAACTTGAATCTCTCCTAACCTAAAATTCCCTCACCTCTTTTACAATTTTACCAAAAACTTCGCATTCTTTCATTCTTTCACACATTCTTCACATTTTTAAAACACTTGCACCACCTTGTTATTTTTCGCATACTGTCAGTACACCAGCACCAAACTTTTCTTGGATTTGTTACACTTTCCTTTTATAAATTTCGAGGATGAAATTTTTATAAGGAGGGTAAAATGTAACAACCATAATTTTTATACACTTTTTCCATACAAATTTTTAAATTGTTTTTTTGTCAAAATCCATAAAGGGGTATTTATTGCCTGAGCACAAGACTTAAGTAATTACTTAGCAATTTAATACAAGAAGGAGCTTGTAGCTCATTGGTAATACCTTGCATTGCTGAACCAAGCCACCAGAGTTCAAATCCCATGCCCCACATTATTTTTAATATTTATTTTGTTTTAAATTTTATGGAAGCCAACAGTCCACACAAGATAACTCCAGATTTTCCCACTACGCTTTAAAAACTAAATATACCAGAGGCTACACTAGACGACCCCCCACCTCCTCATGCCCTGACTCGGCCCGACTCGGCTGAGTCGGCCGGCGGACCGGCCGACTCGGGCCGCGCCGCCGGCCGGACTCGGCCGGACGGCCGAGTTCCCTTCTTCAATGTTGTGTCTCTTCATCTTCTAAACCCCCTGTACACTTCAAATTCCTATATCGGTTTCAGAGACCTTTGAAATCCCCATTTACTCCATTTCAATGATTTTTTAATACAGTTTTACATTTTTTAAATTAAAACCTTTCATATAACCTAGCCTAACCCTATAAATACCACCTTACCCTCTACCCTCTAACTCACATTTCTGAGCCAACTCTCAAGAAAAATCCTTAGAACCCTAGTGTGCAATCGACGTGAGCACGAGGCGAAGCTACGACGAATTTCCCGGCGAACTTCCGGCGATCGTTTTAGGAACTACCGGCGACGATGCAACACATCGGCGATTCCTCTAGTTCCTTCTCACTCTCTAGTGTAATCTAAAATCTGTAAGTCCCTTTTTCTATCTCTCTTTCCTATTCTAAAACTACGAAATTACAAAACCCGACGGAATCGGAACAAATCCGATTTCCGATTCGGTTTCTTATAAAATTCCACTTCTCACTAATATAATCATACTTGAACTTCCTCATGTTGACTATTAAACACTAATCAAACAATTTGATCAAGTTTCATCACATGAAATGATAGCTATTTTAATTTATCGTATTTTTCACTTAAATACCACATTGTTTCAATTCTTCATTTAACTCCATCAAACTTTCTATACATTTACAGTAGATCACGAGATAATGACCTACCTCCTCACACACTTACATACAACCTAACACGATACCATCGAAAACTTAGAATACGAGAAAACAAACATTTTCATTTAAATACCCTTTACTTAATAAAACTATTTCTAAAAGATTTAGTATTGATACACTTTTAAATAAATACCACTTACTAGGAAAATAGGACAAGGTTGTGGACATCATTCGTTTATTTAAACCTGACTTTGTGGTGTCTAGGCTAGGCAAGTGAGAAAGGTAACTTTAAAAGGCCCGTCTCACGGCGATTCGTGAGCGGATCCCTCCTTTCTTCACTTGTACTTACCTTGCCACAGTTGGCGGTGAAGAGGCGATTTGAGGCATCTCACAACTTATCGTTTTGGACCAGTTAGGAATAGTCTAGTTGACTTAATAGACCCTAGAACATAGAATACGGAAAATTGACATCTTTACAAATAAATACCATTTACTTCATAAAACCGTTTTCTAAAGGATTTAGTATTTTACAATCTTTGCAAAGCGCCGCTACAACCCATTTTGGGGAACCCGTTCGGGATGGTGCGGATTATCGCATATTCTCGGGCTTAGTAGTGCGAGATTCAGACCTCCGCAAGGAGCATTAGGTCTCGAAAGATTTAAAATACGACATTTTAAGAAAATGAGAGTTTTAGAATATAATAAATATATTAAAATTATTTTTGTATAAATATATGTATATTTATCATTAAAATATCTATTTTGTTATGATATAAATATTCCACCTTTTTCTAAAAATCACAAGAATCAATTTTACACTAAAATACCATGAATATTGCAAATAAACACCTTTATTTATGAAACTAGGATATTTTCACTAGAAATATCACAATATAAAATCCACATTCATTACAATTCTAAAGACGAATAATAAATACTTGAGGTGTATTTTGAAAAGTATATAAAAGTATTTTTAAAGAAAACCCCCTCAAGTTCTATAAATTACCCTAAGGATCCTAGTAAATATAGGTTCAAGAAATAATCAAGATTTCGATTTACATTTCTAATTGTCTAACTTGGATTTAAGTCTAATTAATCTGACTTGAATATGATTCAGGTCAATCTACAATCTACAATATTCCAATTCAATAGAAATACATGAATCCATGAATCCAATTATCAATCTATACAACTCGACCGAACTGAACCATGGATATACATTCCATTTACATGGTTATCCAATTATTCCATTTACATGGTTTTCCAGTTATTCCATTTACATGATTCTACGGTTACATCCGTTTACTGATATCATGGTTTCGGTCAGTCAACCAATTATACAATCGATACAAGTTACAAGACAAACAATACAATCAAAACACTATGGGGTTTAAGGGGTAGATTGGTACGGAAGGTGTTAAAAGTAGCACAAGACGGTCAGATTTAGGACACCTAACACGAATCCAATTGCCGTTGTTCTGGGCCTTCTAATGGAACGTTGTACTCTATATTCCGTTTGTCCTGGTCTCTAGTGTAAGTCCATGTCACGCACCCCACGAGCTCGCGGGGAGGCGAAATATTTGAAAAACAATTATCAAAGCTTCGTAACACGGACTTGAGCACACGGATCATGTCTAAACCATTACTAGCAAACTACGAGAGGTTTAACTACTCTGATTCGAAGTTATACCTCACGTTATTTGTCCTTCGGGTCTTCATCGCTGTCCTCCACCCCTCATCGGCTCTTTGGAACATGGGCACCTCAACGGCCTCCTCGTGTCAAAGACGATCCACCCGAGAGTCTATAGTCCGAGCTCTAATATCAAATCTGAGATAACTACGGCTTCTAGTTTGCTAATCTAGAAGTCCTAGAGCGTGTAGAGTATTTAGATGGATTACTTAGTCACTTAAACCCTAGGATTCTCAACTCATGAGAGCTTTTAGGGTTTGAGGAAGAAGATGAAGATTTGAGGAGAGAGAAAGCTTTTGTGATAATGATAATGAATAATGTCTCATGAAAGAATATAATGAAGCATACAAATATCTCTTGATAAATATCTAGAAATATCCTGTGAGCTTCATTTAATCCTAAGGGTGAATCACCTCATGAGTCATTAAGCATTTAATGAAAACTTACAACTCATCTCTCCACCTCATTTGTGTTTAATCCAAAAGAAATAAATACAAATGAGTCATCTTCTTCTAGAAGCTTCCAGACAAATTACGAGACCGCCCCTCCCATCCGTATTTCCGAAAAATACGGATAATCTTTGACTGAATAAATCCATCTGTATAATACTAGAATCTGGCTTAAACCAAAGCCTGCAAGTAATATCTGCCCGATCATAATACGTGCACAAGTGTACGTAAGTGATCGCGGCCCTGCCGTAAAACCATACGGCTTCTACACCTTTTGCCCGGTGCAGGGAAACTCTCTGTGTGGGACTCTAAAGATTCGACACTACGCTGGCAGTGGATTTAACCATAGGCCGTAAGTGGTACTAGCTGTACGTAACGGTCCCCAGGTAGATGTCGATAAGAAGGACGATGAGGAAACCCATCCGAACTCCAACTGAGCCTGATGTGACAATCTCCGTATAGTCCGGTCTGTTCGTTTAGGACTATCACATATCGGTACTAGGGGGTCGGTAAACGTCAGACCCCTAATAGCGGTATAAGTCGTGTCGGAGTGAAGCCCATTACACCTTAAGAAACTACTGGAAGCTTACCAGTAAATCTCGTTTGCCCTGGCTAGGGACTTTGCGTAATGGCTCTCCATACACGGTGCGATATCAACCCCCGATACCGGGAGAGACAAATCCTGTTTAACCGCCACTGCCTCTAAGTGCTTCAGGACTGCACCCAACTACTACCTGTTTGCACGACTCCTTTGAGCTGTGGTAGGGTAGTAATCTAAGAACAGTGGGAACACACCTGAGGCGAAGTAGCAGTGTCAAGTCGACGGACTAAGCTGTACTCATGTCACCGGGGAACTACTATCTGACGATGGGTATAATACCAACCTGCAGTTCCCGGCGAGTCCTATCCGGTGTACCCGTAACCTAACGAGCACCTGCATACTATCCCCAGTACGACGTACTGATGGCTGTGGGACAGACCATCTCCCCAACTGGGATGAGAAGCGTACACACTAGTCTACTCCAGAGTATCGATGCCCCATCTCAATAATCCTACGACCAGGGACCTATATAGGATGTTGCTTATAGACTACCCAGCCCCCCTAGTGTGACTGCCATCACAACGCTGGTAATCAAGCAAAGATCCTAAAGGCTCTACTAATATATATAAGCGATACGTTAAAAGAAACATATGCACATATTAAAGTAAATACAAACCAAGTAGCATACTACCATTTTTAGCAAGACTTTCAATACAACTGTAAATATCCCATGGTTCCATTAAGTAATATACAAACTAGTATGATACAGTAATAGCCTCTAGGGCATAAACACTAACAATCTCCCACTTGCACTAGGGCCATGCAATGGCATATCACAGACCTATCATCTCTAATAGCCTCTCGAACTGCGTCTGAGGAATAGCCTTTGTGAATGGATCACCAGTGTTATTCTCCGTATCTACTCCCTTCACCTCGATCACCCGGCTCTCTACGATCTCCCTGATCAGGTGATACCGCCTTAAGATGTGTCTGGAGTTCTGATGGGACTTGGGTTCCTTCGATAAAGCTATAGCGCCGTTGTTGTCGCAATACAGAGGTATTGGATCAACACTGTTAGGAACCACCTGAAGTTCTGTGAGGAACTTCTTCATCCAGACAACTTCTTTTGCGGCATCGCAAGCAGTTATGTACTCCGCTTCCATCGTTGAGTCAGCAACGGTGTCCTGCTTGGAACTCTTCCAACAGACCGCCCCTCCATTGAGGGTAAAGAGATAACCCGACATGGACTTGGAGTCATCCTTGTCACTCTGGAAGCTGGAGTCGGCAAAGGCCTCGATCTGGAGGTCTTTTCCGCCATACACCTAGAACATCTCCTTAGTCCTCCTTAGGTACTTAAGAATGTTCTTTACTGCTATCCAGTGCTTCTCCACTGGGTTTGCCTGATACCGTCTTACAACGCTCAATGCGTATGCTACATCTGGTCTGGTATATAACATCGCATACATTATAGAGCCTACCGCAGAAGCGTAGGGTATAATCGACATGCGAGCCCTTTCCAAATCAGTCTTGGGAGTCATCTCTTTGGAGAGGGTGATTCTATGACAATCTGGTAGGTTACCGTGCTTAGAATCTTCCATACTGAATCTTTTCAATATGGAGTCTATGTACCTGGACTGCGAAAGTCCCAACATCCTCTTTGATCTTATCACGATAGATCTGGATCCCTAGAATGTAGGTGGCATCACCCAGATCCTTCATGGAGAACTTCTATGACAAGAATCCTTTGACTGACTGTAGCATATGAATATCATTTCCTATGAGGAGAATGTCATCCATGTACAAGACGAGGAATACTACAACTCTCCCTACAATCTTATTGTATATGCATGGTTCATCTGGATTCTTGATAAAGTCGAATTCTTTGACAGTATCATCAAAACAGATGTTCCATCTCCGCGATGCCTGCTTTAGTATATAAATGGACTTAAGCAACTTGCACACTTTACCGCTGCTCCCACTCTGAATGAATCCCTCTGGCTGATCCATATAGACGCACTCTTCCAAATTACCATTTAGAAAGGCCGTCTTTATGTCCATCTGCCAGATCTCATAATCATGGAAGGCAGCAATGGAAAGAAGGACCCGAATGGATTTGAGCATAGCCACTGGAGAAATGGTTTCGTCATAGTCCAAACCAGGTCTTTGGCGAAAACCCTTTGCAACAAGTCTAGCCTTATAGGTTTCAACCTGTCCATCCACACCAATCTTCTTTCTGATGATCCATTTGGATCCTACGGGTTTTACCCCATCTGGAGCAATGTCAAAACCCCATCTGGAGCAATGTCCAAAGTCCATACTTTGTTAATGTACATGGACTCCATTTCGGTCTGCATTGCATCCAGCCATTTTACCGAGTCGCCGCTCTGAATGGCTTGCTGGAAGCTAGTAGGGTCATCATTATCAATGATGCAATCTTCTCGATCTCCATCTATGAGAAAACCGCAGTATCTCTCGGGCGGATGAGACTGCCTACTACTTCTGCGGATAGGCGCTGGGATGTCCCTTTCTTCTGAACCTTCTTGTTCTACCAAACTTTCAGTAACAGCTTGTGGTTATGGAATTTCTTCCAGTTCTATTGTGCACCCACTCTTCTGATTTTCTAAAAATTCAACTTCTAAGAAGTGGGCATGACGAGAAACAAAAACCTTTTGTCCTCTGCTTAATAGAAATAATACCCCTTAGAGTTCTTTGGATATCCCACAAACTTACACTGTACTGAGCGTGCCTCGAGCTTGTCCGGATGCAGTTTTTTTACAAAAGCTGGACATCCCCATGTCTTCAGGTACTGAAGATAGGGTTTCTTCCCACTCCATATATGATATGGTGTGGTAGGCACAGTCTTGGTTGGAACCTTGTTCAAAAGATATGCAGCTGATTCTAGTGCATAACCCCAGAAAGATCGCGGTAACTCAGCCTTACTCATCATGGAACGAACCATATCCAATAGGGTTTGATTCCTCCTTTCCGATACACCGTTGTGTTGTGGTGTGTATGGAGGAGTAAGCTGAGAGAGAATTCCATTCTCTTTTAAGTAATCCAGGAACTCGGCACTTAAGTATTCACCACCTCGATCAGATCTCAGTGTCTTGATACTTTTGCCTGTTTGGTTTTCCACTTCATTCTTGTATTCCTGGAATTTCTCAAAGGCCTCGGATTTATGCTTCATCAAGAAGATATGTCCATACCTAGAGAAATCATCCGTAAAAGTGATGAAGTAGGAATAACCACCTCGCACATGTGTAGACATTGGACTACACACATCGCTGTGTATGAGTCCCAAGAGATCGCTCGCTCTTACTCCGTGTCCAGTAAACGGAGTCTTTGTCATCTTTCCCATGAGATAAGATTCACAAGTAGCATAAGATTGATATTCGAACGGATTCAAATATCCTTCTTTATGTAACTTAGTCAACCGTGTTTCATTGATGTGACCTAGTCTACAATGCCATAAGAAAGCCTGATTTACTTCTGGAGACTTTCTTTTAAGTGTGTTCTGGATATTGAAAACCTGAGCTTGATTCAATACGTATATACCGTCATCTAATGTACCGAACCCAATCAGAACTTGATTTAGGTGGATGTGAACTACATCACTTACGAATATAAAAGCATATCTCTCTCTTGAAAGTGAGGACACTGATATGATATTATAAGTCAAACTAGGTACATACAAACAGTTACGTAGAATTAATATCTGCCCACTTATCAAACCTAGGCGATATTCTCCCATGGATTCAGCGTCCACGCTCATTCCGTTCGCAACTCTGAGAGACAAATCGCCTACCTTGATAGCTCTACGGTTTCTCAAAGCATGTAATGAATTATAGATATGAGATCCTGCTCCGGTATCTAGTACCCAGGAAGTAGAGTTAATTGACAAACAGTTCTCAATTACACACACTCGAGGCTGAAGCCACAACATGCTTCGTATCCTGGCTACTGGCTTCCAAAGCCCTGCAATCCTTCTGCCAATGCCCGTTCCCATAACAATAGGAACATCCCTCCTTATCTAAACCATGTCCCGAAACTTTTTCTCTTCCCTTTCCTATTACTTTACCGATACCATATATCGGCTTTGTAGAGGTCTTCTTCTTTTCACCCTTTGCTTTCGCCCTGGATGCAGAAGAAGAAGGTCCCCCATTAAGCAGAGCGGTTGTCTCTCTGGTTTCTTTCAGGATGTAAGTAGAGGGTAGGGACTGTGGAAATAAGTCAGCATATGACATGTTTCCCAACGTAGTCTCCAAGTCCTTGAGCTCATCAATATAGCTAGTCATTGTAAGGACGTCGTCCCCTACAGATGACCCGACAACCAACCTCCCTTGAAGTAATTCGTTCGAGGTCTCATATCTTGCGATACGAGATTGCTCTCCATATAAATCTTTGTTATGGAGAAAGATGGAAATTAAGTCCATTTTCTCGTGCTGCTTCTGGTATACACCATCAACTGAATCCAACACGAGGCACTTGGCATTCGTACTATCCTTTTCCCTTGTCTAACGGATATCCATATCCGCGATGGTGGAAACTGGATCTGGGACGGTGGGGGCTTGAGTAGTAATAGGGTGGTCCAGCTTGTCATAGGCAATGGACATCTGGACAGACCTTTGCCAATCATATAAGTCAAATTCAGTCATTTTGTTATCTAGATGTAACCTAGTCATGGTCACAAGGTCGCTGCAAAGAGAGAGAGAGAGAGGGAACACTTTAGCATGAAGCTCTTGCAAGTTTAGATTGGTTTTTAGTTTATCTAAACTGGATGGCTCCCACTGTTTCTCGAATTCTTCCCCATACCATAAAAGAAGAATTAGCCAGGACTGATCTCACCGTACAATACTTGTTTAACCGTTCAGCCAGGCTAGTGTCGGTACTTCGGAGGAGGTTTTACGACGCTTTATCGAAGTTCCTTAATTAAATAACCTCTTTTCTCTGGAGGTGTAGCCCCGCTGACACTGTTCTAGACACCTACTTGGTTTATAGCATTGATCGTTAAGTGACGAATCTCCTGATGAGTAGCGGATACTCACAGTAGGATCGGGATCCAAATATTATCGTGTGATAATGCTGAAGGAATCCTACCAACTGTTAGTGTATATGCCCTAGAGGCCATTACTGTATCATACTAGTATGTATATTACTTGATGGAAGCTTGGGATATTCACAGTTGTATAGACAATCTTGCTCGAAATGGTAGTATGCTACTTAGTTTGTCTCTGCTTTAATGTGTACATGTGTTTCTTTTATTATATCACCTATACGCATTAGTGGAGTGTAACGTTTTGAAAATCGTTTCGGTGAAATTTCGAAAAATCGGTAAAATAAGGGGGTTTTCTGTAAAAAGTCAAAATACAAATATCTTATTATAAAAATTAAATATACATATTCTAGCTATGTAATTCCTATTATTTGGTGTTTATTGAGCCGCTGGTGAAATTTCAAATTTTCTGAAAAAAATATTATTTTATTATTATTTTAAGCCGTCACTAATACATTTAATTAGGGAAAATTACAAATTGGAATGAGTTGAAACAAATTTTGTGCATCATAAAACATTAAATAAAATTTTACCATGTGGTTTTTGGAACGAAATCATTTGCCAAAACGGTTTAGAAATTATTGAAGAAAAAAGGCTTTTTTTTAGCGTAAATGGATGTTTGGGGTATTGTATTTATCATTTTTCATCACCCCACACCCGTACCCACACCCACACACCCCCATTTTTCCTTCCCTATGGCTGATTTCAGCAGTCCCCCCCTCAATTGTCCCCACTTGTGTTGCAAAAGAAAAGAAAGAAAAGAAAAGAGAATGATAGAAGTAAAATGTTGACTTTTTGACCACATTCTCTCTCCAATCACCTCACACTCTCTTCTCTCCCCTCATTAGCCGGGCCATTTCTGAATTTCCTACAGCCCTCCCCTCTCTTTACCTCATCTCATCACTTCTCCAAAAATCCCACCCTTTTTACCTTCAAAAATTCATCAAATCCCATCCAAAATCAGAACAAAATCAATATCCAACTCCTACCCATTTTTCATTTGCCTATCTAGCATGGATCTAGGGAATAAGATTTCAATTTGGGAGGCTATGGGTGCTTGTGGATCTTCATATGTTTTGGGTATAATTCTAAACATTTTTGTTGCTTAATTTGTTACTAATTTCTTAAGCTAATTAAGTGTTAATTTGGATATGTGAGTTTAATTGCAAGTTTTGGAATTCAAGTTATGAATTTGAATGCAAGTTAGGGTTTTGTAAAATTGGTGTATGGTTGTGTATTATATTTAGGCTTTTTGTCATGTTAATACAAGATTAGTAGCTAGTGCTAATGGTTAGTTTAAAAAAAAAATTGTGTTAATGTGCTAATTTGCCTACTAGATTTTTGAATTTGGTTAAATACTTGGGATTAAAAATGTGTTTAGGTTTTTCATGACTTCATTAACTTTATTAAGTGTGGTTTAATGCTTTAGATCATGCAAATCTAAGCTAGATTGTAGTTTGTGCATTTTTGCTTTGAAATTGTTAAAAAGGGTATTTTTGTAAACTAGAATATTAGGGTTTTTGGAATTTAATGAGATTAAATTCCGGAAATTGTTTATATGACTTATTTAAGATATTTAATAAATATATTGGCCGCTACATTCATTTAAACATCATGTTTTGTACAAAAACGGCGAAATTTTGCTTGCTAGTTTTTCGGAAAAACGGCTTTTAAAGTGAATTTGGGGTTTTTGTGAGTTTTAACCTAGTTTATATTAAAATTAGTGTGCGTGAATGTGCAAATGAGTGTGATTGGATTTTTCTCGATGGTTTGACGTTTGTACATCGACATCGAGGGTTGGTTTGACTATTCTTGCATGCGTAGGCGATAGGTTTGGACCTATGCGTGATACGCGTGCCGATTTGATTTTCGTATGCCGTTTCGATTTCGAATTTAGTTTTAATGCGATACGGTGCGTTATGATATGTAGGTACCCCATGTGGACTTCGAGACGACCAGCAAGCGCGTGGCGACGTCGGCACCGGTGAGCGAGGACCAGGTGAGTAGATTTATATCTACGGGGAGAAGTCGGGTGGATGGCGTATAGCACCCCCGCAGTTCATGGTGATGTATACGGACACGTATACACATATATATATATATTGGTTATATATTGTTTGAGTTATTGATGATAAATATGGATATTTGGTGTTCTTGGATGATTGAGTGTCGCGAAACCCTAGAGTAGCGGTCGCACCACACTTGCACACACCCACCCATACTTGCATACTTTCTTCTTTCTTTTGTGCTTATTCGGGAATATATAGTTATGTGTTCACATAGATATGGGACTGTGTGTTCACATACGGATTTGAGAATAGTACTTGGGATTTATGATGAGTCGATGAGATTTGATTTGAGGCCGTGAGATCGGTGATATAGCGGGGTTCGTATTTGAGATACGACATGACGTTGTAGCGGGTCCTTGACGTAGTTTTTACACACGTGCATGCATACTTAGGCGATATCAGTATTGTACTAGACGTAGATCAGTACCAGATCATAATATTGATAAAGAGGATACCAGGTGAATAGTATGATGAATGTGATTTTGACCCGTACCCAGAATTGGAGGATGCCGTACGACGGATTTACGTAGGAGCTATATCTTGATGATTGATCCGCACTCTTGACTTGGGATGTCTGATTATAGATATGGTATCGGATATGATATTATTGAGGCGGGATCACCGACTAATATATATACAGGTATGTATATGTATCGACTCAGACGTTAGGCGGTTTCCTTACCTGTAGTCCAGCTTGTTAGCTTAGCCCTTTAGCTTAGTTTAGTTGTTAGATTAGATTTGATTCTTACCTATTTCAAAGCTTTCGAATCATACGTATTTTAAAAGACAGGTCAAGGGGTTCTACGGATATTTCAAAAAACGTATCTTTTCTTAAAAACACCGTAGCCCCTATTTTCAAAACCCCATGATTCGTGTTATTTCAAAAGGCACCATTTGTAGGACTTATATTAGATTAGTGCAGATTAGTTATAGTTGCGTCTAGTATTCAGCTCCTGCTCATTTTTACTGTTCGCTCCGCATCGCATACTTATATTATAATTTCTTATTGCATTATTAATATCATGCTGTTAGGACACCAGCACCATTACCGATGACGCGTATGTACCACGTACACTTACTTGCCGGCTCACACACATCTTCATCGGTAATTGACATGTCACGAACACTTTAGAAAATACTATTTCATTTGACATAGGTTGTTAGCTAATAGTTTAGACATGATATTAGTGTACTTGCCTTATATGCTAGTTAGACATTGTAGTTATTGCCTACTACTTCATGCATGTTATTATTCACTGTTGTGTCGCATTCATGGATTCTCATGCCTATATTCACTGTTTACATGCTATTGATGACTTGGATTCGGATTTCATGAGATTTCTTGGATTTGGAGGAAAACCGCAAAAACATAAATAAACCTTTTCTCCCTTTTAAAATAAAAAGTGCGGTTTTCCCATGATGTATGAGTCGTCCACCATGAGTTTGCTGATGGATTTCGAGACCCGATTCGAGGAGTGGAGGAACCGTTTCGGGTACATGGTGGGCCCAGTATGGTACCCCGGGGCAAGAGGAATGTGGTGTTGACGTTGAGCCTGGCTGGGGAGCACTACCTACCGGTGATATTACCCGACACGTCGGATATCCGGAGGATACCGTCATGGTCTTGAGATGGATGGTAGGGGCCGGTCTGGACTGACGGCGCCCTAGATATTGAGATTGGGACATTGATATTTCGAGACATTGAGATTTATGTTTTGTGTCGATGCTAGACACTGTTGATACTGATTTCATTTATGATACCTCAGTTTAAAAATACGAAGGAAATCTCACTAATTTATGAAAACAGTTTCTTCATTTACATGTATTCTGTTTTCATGCATTCATACTGTAAGTGAACGGCGGCGCCCCGGCCGTCAATCCGACGGCCAAAAGCGGAAGCGGTGATAAACTTTAAATTTTCTTAAACTGGCAAACCGCCGCCACCGCGCACTATAACCGGATCGAACCATTAACTAGTCCTAGCTATCTACAAGAAAGGGAATAGAGAGATATACCGACGATCCAAGTCCTCCGGTCTTCTCGTCATGGTCCCGATCTCCTGCGGAAAGTCCTGTCTCCTCCTCGTCGCCGGAAGTGCACCACATCGTCTACTTTGTTTACGGGCTCCCACCTCAATGCCGAGGCAACTCGGGGACGAAGCCGGCTACTCGACGTACCCAAGATTTGCTGTAGAATATAATGTGGATAGCATGTCTCATTTTGGGATTATGGAGTTGCCTTTTTGTGGAGGAAGAAGAACTTGGAGAGAGGTGGGAAAAATGTGGCATACCAAAATGAGAGTAACATTTTTCCACACCAAAAATGAAATGAATCCCATCCCCTTTTGGAATGGCCGGCCCCCCCCACTTCACAAGTGTGATTGGAGAGAGAAAGAGAAAAAGGTCAAGGGGGTAGGTGGAACAATCATGAAAAAGGGAATCATGAAAGAACATGATAACAAACAAAAACCACACACAACCACAACCATCAAGTCCACAAAGTCAATCCATCATGAGAAGGAGAAGTCAATGATGGTGCACATCATGAAAACCATCATGATGCCAAAAGATGCAAAGAACCCCCTCCACAAATGCCTATTTGCAACAATGCAAATAAACCCTCCTCCACCAATCTTCGGCCAATGAACGGAACAATGGAAATTGGCCGAAACGGAAAGCAAACTGGCAACTCCAAAAACTGGTCCCGTAATAAATTACAGGAAAACCCCGATACTGTGCATACACACCCGTATTTGTATTCCGACCGAAATACAAATGCAATGAGACAAAATCTACACTGTACTATACTAGGATCCGGCTTATACCAAAGCCGGCTAGTAATATCTGTTCGATCCTGATCCGTGCAATACCGCACGTATCTGATCGAACCCTGCCATATATCCATACGGCCTATAGTACAGACTGTCCGATCCTGATCCGTGCAATACCGCACGTATCTGATCGGACCTTGCCATATCTCCATACGGCCTCTACAACCTTTCGCCCGAAAGCTGAGTAACTGAATGTGGGGGACTCTAAAGACTCATCAACACCTTGGTTGTGGATTTAACCACTAGCACGTTAGAGGTATAAGCCAATACATAACGGGCTACCAGGTATTGACCAAAAGGGACGTCTGTGAGCGAACTCAGCCTGACTCCCTACTGAGCCTGTCAGTGACAATATCCGTACAGTCCGGTCCGTTCGTCTATGAGTATCGCATGGCGGGCCTAGGGGGTTGGTAAAAGTCAGACCCCCAAAAGCGGTACAAGTCGTGTCGGAGTGCAGGGCTACTAGGCACGCTAGTGAGGTCTCCCAAGCCATCAACCATGGCAATTTCAAAAAATATGGTGCCTACAAACCCTAAACTACGGATCGATAACTAGAAGTCTAGGCGAACAAGAACTAGTTAACAGT
This sequence comes from Agapanthus africanus, assembly GCA_030015575.1. NCBI lineage: Eukaryota > Viridiplantae > Streptophyta > Magnoliopsida > Asparagales > Amaryllidaceae > Agapanthus > Agapanthus africanus. The sequence continues at coordinate 215,024,003 of CM057349.1, forward strand.
TAACTAATGAGAATACGGAAATACAACCTTTGTAGATCCGGTCCTCCACCTCCACGGCTCCGCAATGAGGTCGTCTCCGCTGTCCAAATCAAATCCGGGCTCTAGAGTCGGCTTCGTCGGAGAATGGGCAAGCTAGGTCGTCGATGTCCATGCCGAAGATGATCTACGTCGAAGCATCGATGAATCAAGCTCCACCTTCAACAAGTCATGAAACTTGTGAAGGAAACACACTCTACTACTTGGCAAGAGGTAGAGGATGAAGAAATAGGAAGTGGGTAGACTTTAGAATTGGATTTCTCACTCATATGCATCAATCACCATTGATGGACTTCAAGCTTCTTCACTTGAAGCATGAAGAAGAAGAAGAAAAACATTATGATAAGTTAATAGAAAATGAAAAGAAAATGAATTCTTATCATAATATTAACTAGAGTTAAGTGTAGAGAATGAATCATGGTTAGTGGGAATGGTTAGGGTTAAGGATGAGATAAGTATGGTTGACTTGAACAAAGCTTCATGAAGCTTCAACTAAAGAACAAAAGAAGCCACCATTCTTTTCTCATTTTCATTTATTCATTTATCAAATATAAAAAGGATAAATAAATAGATAAATGAATAACAAATAAGAAACCCTAAACTATTTCATTAACCAAGGTTTAATCTTTACACTTGAACCCTAGCATGACATGTATCATCAAACATGATACAAGCAAGTGCACAAAAGTATATCGCATATACAATGCGCACATCCGAGTGAGAAAATCCGTCTAAAGTGAACCGATACTAGTTAATGCAAAGTAATATATCAAATATATAATTATACATTAAATCATTAAATCAACACTTGATTCAATGATCTGGTCATGCGCACATAACCGACTGGTATCATTAGTAACATCTTATCGAATCAACACTTGATCCGATAACCCGGCTATATCGGATATAACCGATCAATGTCACATCGCGAGAATAGAATACGGTATCACATACATGCATTATTCTCGGTCCCGCACATATCTCATATGCGCTCCTATTTCGTTTCGCTTGAACCAGGAAACCTCTGTGTAGGACTCTAAAGACTCGTCAATACGCCGGCAGCGGATGATGATCATATCAAACATCCACAAGCCGCAAGCGGTCTGCTAAACGTAACGGCCACCCGGGTATTGAGCGATCTGAAGATCGACGAGCAAGCCCGCTCACACTCCAGTGAATCCGACCAGTAACACTACCGTACAGTCCGGTCTGATCGTCTGATATGTCGCATATCTCGCCTAGGGGTGGTAAACGTCAGACCCCAATAGCTCAATAAGTCGTGTCGATATGAGGTCTATAACTGTTCGAGAAACTACTGGTAACACTTACCAGTAAATCTCAGCAACCCTGGCCAGGGATTTCCTGTTATAGCCAATCGAACACAGCGCAACATCAACTCCCATATACCGGGAGAGACGAATCCCCTCCTATCGCTCATTGCCTCCATGTGACTCGGGACTGTACCCAAAAACCACCGTTTTGCACGCCCTCTTGGACGTGGTAAGATGGAAATCAAAGCACAGTGGGAACCACACAAGACTCTATGACGATCTCGGGTCAACAGACTACTCTGTACCAGTGTCACCAGAGAACTGCCATCTGACGTGAGGTATAATACCATCTGGGAGTTCTCGGCGAGTCCGTCCAGTGTACCCAGTCTCTACTGAGCACCCGTATATCATCTCTGATGTCAAACACCAATGGATATGGGATCATCCATCGCCCATCTACATGAGTCGAGAAGGTATACGCTAGTCTACTCTGGTATATCGATGCCCCGTCTCGATACACCCACGACTAGGGACTTTGAAGGATGTACTTATAGACTACCATGTCCCCACTAGTATGATCCGCATCATAGTCCAGGTAGTTAAGTACAGATCCTAAGGGCTTTACCAACATGTAACAGAGAGACAATCAGCATACACGTTAAGGTAAAGGGTAACCAGATAGCATACTATCATGTCGAGCAAGAAAGTCCTCCCTATATATGTCCCAGCATCCACTACAATATACATCCTATGTACAGTAATGGCCTCTAGGGCATACATATAACTAACAATCTCCCACTTGCACTAGGGCCATCTGTAGCAGTGGTTGCAGTATCTCATACTCAACCATCCCATGAAAGTCTCTCTCTGGGAACAGGCCTTTGTGAGTGGATCCGCTGTGTTGTCCTCTGAGTCTACTCTCCCAACCTCGATCACCCTGGAGATCAACCATCTCCATGATCAGGCGATGCTGCCTTAGAATAAGTCTGGATCACTGATGGGACCGGCGTTCCTTGGCATAAGCCACAACTCCATTGTCACACAATGGGAGGAACATAGTTCATCTCATGAACCATTATACATCCAAACAACCTCTTTGGTAGCATCTTAAGTAGCGATGTATCCTGCCTTTATCGTCTAGTATGCCACGGTATATAGCTTGGAACTCTTCCAACATACCGTCCCTTTACTGAGGGTAAAGGCAATGCCTGCGACTGACATTCAGTCGTCTTTATCACACTGGAACCCTTCCAGCGATTCTCCCCAGGATCGGTTGATACCGTCTCACTACAACTAGTGAGAATCCTAACATCCAATTAAATCTATCTCATAGATCCAAAATCCAGGATTTAGGAGGTATCACTTTGATCCTATATGGAGAATCATTGTGATAAGCGGAGATTGATCGAGCGTAGCATAAGAAACTCTTTTCTTATCAAGAGTATGTCATCCACGTACTCTACGAGGATCATCACCATACTCCCTACTACCTTTTCGTTTATACAAGGTTCATCTACCATTTTGATGATGTCAAACTATTTGACTAATTCATCAAAACAGATGTTCCAACTCCGCGATGCCTGCTTTATCATATAAAACATCTTGCACACGTTTCCGCTGCTCACACTGTCTACGAAGCCCTCTGGCTGTGTACTTATAGACGCTCTCTTCCAAATCATCATTTAGAAAAGCAGTCAAGACACCCAACCACCAGATATCGTAGTCATGGTATGTAGCCGTGGTAAGTAGGATCTGGATGGACTTAAGCATAGATCCTTGAAAAGGTTTCATCATAATCCACGCCTGGTAAATGATGCAAACTTTTAACAAGTCTAGCTTTGAAAGTCTCAACTCTTCCATGTACACCAAGTAATCTTCTCAAGATATACTTGCTCCTGATGGGGATTTAACCCTTCAGATATAGCAACCAAAGTCCATACTTTGTTGGTGTATAAGGATTCCATCTCAGATCACTAAGCATCCAGCCATTCTTACAGAGTTTTACTCCTGATGGCCAGCTCGAAACTAGTTGGGTCATCATCTCATGATGTAATCCTCGCTCCCACTGTCATAGAGAAACCGAAGTATCTCTCAGGTGGGTGAGGAACCCTACTAGATCGGCGGAGAGGCTGAGGTTCGTTGGTATCTACTGAATCCCTTGGTTCTATCAAATCATCTGCTGTAGTTCGTATAGCTGGAACACTTCCAGTTCTACATAACAGACCTTGCCTCGAGCTTGTCCGGATTTTGCTTTTAGACATAGGCCGGACAACCCTAAATCTTAACTAACTTAAGACATAGGCTCTTCCCTTTCCACATCACATATGAAATGGTAGGCAACTAATTTGATTCGAACCCTATTCAATAGGTATGCAGCTTCTCAAGTGCATAACACCCAAAAGGAAAAAGGTAACTCAGTATTACTCATCATAGAGCACACCTTATCACATAGGGTGTGATTGCTCCGCCCCGATATACCATCGTGCTATGGTGTATGCGGAGGAGTAATGCTGAGAGAGAATCTCATTCTCCTTTGGAATAATCCAGGATTTTCGTGCTCAAGTATTCTCCTCCTTGATCTCATCATAGGACATAATACTTATACCCGTATTCTGGTTCTCTACTTCTAACTTATATTCCGTGAATATCTCAAAAGGTTCGGACTTGTGTTTCAACAGGAACATATGTCTGAATCTTGAGAGATTATCAGAGAATATAATGAAGTATAAAGAACCAGTCTTGGCAGGTGTAGACAGGGGACCTTACATACATCAACATGTATCATCCCAAGAGTTTACTAACTCTTTCTCTGTTTCAGTAAACGGAGCTATGGTCATCTTATCTTTGTGACATGACTGGCGAGTTTCAGAAGATGTAAATTCAAACTGATTTAAATATACATCTATATGTAACTCTAGCCAGTCGGGTCGCATTGATCTGACCTAGTCTACAATACCTCAAGAAGAATTCGTTCATTTCTGAACTATTCCTCTCGTGTGTGTTCCATATATTAAGAACTGTAGTTTGATTTAGAACATTAATGCTTTTAGATAACGTGCCTGAACCGATCAACTTTTGATATAGGAAATGTTCAAAACATTATCCAACTATACAAAATTTTATCATTTCTTTACTAATAAAGAGATTGATATGATTTTGTATATCAGGTTCGGTATCTAACAACATTCGTTCACAATCAATGTATTGGTAATACAGGATGACAGTGACCGACAGACTTGGCTGCAACTCTTGCCCCGTTTTCTGCCTCATGAAACTTATCACCCGTTCTCAGTTCTCTACCTTTCTGTAGCCCTATGTAACAGATTACATATCTGGGATCCTGATCTGGTATCACATACCCAGGACGTAGAGGTTACAGAGAAACAGTTCTGTATAATGAACAAACCCGAAGATGATGCATCAGCATGCACTCTCTTCGTTTGGGCGGCACGGGAATTCTGGTATTCCCCAATTTCCTTCTCTGTCTTATAACAATTATAAGTTGGAGCGGGACCAACGTTCCCCAGCTCAGTATAACAAGCGGGTTCGGTCAATAATCCGTATTATTATCTTGATTAAGGCGTGATATGGTCGCTACCAGGAGAGAGAGAGAAGAAAACACTCAGCGTGCGCTCTGTCAAGAATAGATTGGTTATTATTTTATCTAATCAGGATGGCTCCCACTGCTTTTTATCAAATCTTCCTTCAAACCCTAAAAGGAAAGACTAGCCGGGATTAATTACACACTACAAGTTCGCCAATCTTTCAGCCAGGCCAGTGTCGGTACTTTGAGGGAGGTCCCCCGTGCTTTCGCACGAACCTAATTAATGTAAACCTCATTTTCCCAGAGGCGTAACCTCGTTGACACCTTTCTAGACACCTACTTGATCGGCTAATTGTAATGTATAAAACTCTCCCAGGAGTAACTCTTACTCGCAGCGGGTATCGGGATCCAACTATCTCATAGAAGGTATGCAATCTCATTGCAAATTTCAACACTTGAAATTCCCGATAATATTTTGCCCCTAGCAGCTTATGACCTTGGCTAAGGTCAACAAATCATAAGTGCTAGCCAAGTTCAACCCGTCATTTCCCGATTGAATTAAACCCACCCGCACGACCCTTGGCTAAGGTCAACAAAGTCGCACGACTACCCTAACTCAATCGCATCATATGCTAATACAGATAAGCACTAATCAGCTACCGCACACTACGCCTTGGCTAAGGTCAACAAACGTAGCACGAATACTAACCAGTACTTATCTGAAAAGACGGAGGGCTACGACTGGTTTTTCAGAAAACCCTTTGCGTAATGAACTTGATATCGTTGTAGAATCAAATGATTTTGAAAATGGAGTGCTTTTGAGGCTTTTGTAGTTTTGCTAAAGGAGTCACTCCCGGTGAAGGGATCGTCGGTCCTTTCCTCGTCGAATGAGGTGCGGGATATATCGCATATATCGCTGTGCAAAGCAAAAACACTTAAAAGCAATCAAAAGACAAACCGAGTGTGTAGCATCTGCCAGTCATTGCTAAAGGAGTCACTCCCGGTGAAGGGATCTCGGTCCTTTCCTTATCGAATAAGGTGCAGGATATATCATATATACCGCTGTGCAAAGCAAGAACTGTAGCTACCTGTTTTATTTTGAAATTCGATTCTACAACATCTTAGGTTTCTTTTATTTCATTAATCTCATTAATGAAGTCCCATCATTTAATTACCTAAACATCACAGATAAATACGACGTACACTTATGCCATCCGCATTCGCCTTGATGTCCCCTCGTGCACCGTTAGGTTAGGTAACTAACGGCAGAGCGGGGAAGGGCTAGCGCGGGTGTAAAACATAAGTAACGTCTATATAATATATCATATATACTATATACTGTATCTATCATAGAACATCACATGATCACATCACAGATATCGCAGCAGAAGAATCATATGAAATATTGGATATACTAGGACGTCCGTGTTTTCAATACGAGCCAGTATAAAACACGGATTCCACGGTCGTGATGAATAGCCAAACCCACACCCCTAGACCCCTACGAGAGCGGCAAGCAACCCTACCAATTCTAGAGTTAGGAGACCCGGACTCGACTCCTCGAGTTGGTCTCCCACTGGACTCCAGAACCCGGTTACTTGTGCTCCCCTCCTTGGGTCTATCCTAGTGCGGAAAAGTAAATAATATACAACAGGTGACAACTCCCGCAACCTGGAAGCGCCCCAATAAAAGAATATTACATACAAGTTTTTACATGAATGAAAATGAAAAACACTCATCTCACATAAAAACCCCCGGCTATTCAAACACGACGATCCAATATAACATATCCAGCAACACATAACATCACATGTCATCAACGTAAGTAAATATGCGCATCCCAATTGTCGTTGACATATAGCAACGAAACCGGCGATATCACATATTACACTTACGGTCACAGAAAAGAAAGTGTAAAACTACAACAGTTGGAATCCGCAACCACCTCAGACATCGCATGCCTGATCAAATGAATTACTTAGACATCGCATGCCTAACAATTATAAACCCCGCATTTTAGTCTCATTATCGAAAACACTTTTCAATATCAAGTCGGGGAATTCAACAAGATTCCCGACAGTCTGATCGAATACTCGTCGCAAACTTCAGTAGGCGGCCGCACCCCCGATACCGTCGACGAAGTGCACCAAGGCGGAACACCGCTACCGCGAGCACCCGAACGGATGCTTTCGGCGACGGGGTTCTCCTACAGTCACTTGGTCGGGGCAATGGGGTAAGGCTGTCTATTAAGTTTACCCGGCGAGTATCCGCGTACGCTACGTGATTGCGACGGACTTTTGATCTCATCAAAATTCCGTGGCAACCGATCATGTGAGACTAAACTGCTGTGTTTATAACATTCATTTAGTTATCATATAACTTTTAGTGAATTCCAATTATTGTATCCCATTCCAGATAAACAGAAAATGTTAAACTTTTCGATCGAACAATCGAACACCCAAGTTTTCCCGATACATATCAACACATGAAACAAGTCTAACAACATTCCGTTCGTGCCTCAGTACCAACGATCCAGCCGTAGAAGGGTCAAGCCAACGCCTCACATGTGGCACGCCGTACTACCCCAAACCCGAAGGTTCAAAGGGCAGTTCAAGACGGTCACATAATCGAGTTAAGGTTTGTGTCTTCTAGAGGGACCATCGTGTTACTTGCACTACTTAGAACGTCGTTAAACTACGGAAAAATCCAACACTTGGAAATTTCCCGACAGGGGAAAAATTGGGTATTTATATCCGGTCGAACTTTTTAACATATTCTAAAATTTATCCGGAAAACCACACAGACAAAATTTGATACCCCGATCGAAATACCGAAGCCCCAAATCAACGCAGAAAAATTCAACTCTGTAATAAATATTAAAAATACCCAGGAATACCAGCACTAATAATTATGAGATACTGTGCAAAAATTAATAAACAATCATTCCGTACCGCCGCGCAACCGCCGCACGAGGCTAGCTCGTGCCGCGGAAGCGCGGCAATATTAAGGAATTATGTGTACGAATTTCACAGTATATCATATATTAACCTGCTGATTTTTCTGAACATTTTTAATGTAGAAAAAGGCCAGATTTTAAAAAATGTACAGAGAGCATATTTGATTTGGAATTCCGGGTTCGTTCGGACTTCAATTTCCGTCTGGACTTCGCCTAAGGCTCTAGCTAGGCTCTGAAACCACTGCAGGGCTACTAGGCACGCTAGTGAGGTCTCCCAAGCCATCAACCATGGCAATTTCAAAAAATATGGTGCCTACAAACCCTAAACTACGGATCGATAACTAGAAGTCTAGGCGAACAAGAACTAGTTAACAGTTAACTAATGAGAATACGGAAATACAACCTTTGTAGATCCGGTCCTCCACCTCCACGGCTCCGCAATGAGGTCGTCTCCGCTGTCCAAATCAAATCCGGGCTCTAGAGTCGGCTTCGTCGGAGAATGGGCAAGCTAGGTCGTCGATGTCCATGCCGAAGATGATCTACGTCGAAGCATCGATGAATCAAGCTCCACCTTCAACAAGTCATGAAACTTGTGAAGGAAACACACTCTACTACTTGGCAAGAGGTAAAGGATGAAGAAATAGGAAGTGGGTAGACTTTAGAATTGGATTTCTCACTCATATGCATCAATCACCATTGATGGACTTCAAGCTTCTTCACTTGAAGCATGAAGAAGAAGAAGAAAAACATTATGATAAGTTAATAGAAAATGAAAAGAAAATGAATTCTTATCATAATATTAACTAGAGTTAAGTGTAGAGAATGAATCATGGTTAGTGGGAATGGTTAGGGTTAAGGATGAGATAAGTATGGTTGACTTGAACAAAGCTTCATGAAGCTTCAACTAAAGAACAAAAGAAGCCACCATTCTTTTCTCATTTTCATTTATTCATTTATCAAATATAAAAAGGATAAATAAATAGATAAATGAATAACAAATAAGAAACCCTAAACTATTTCATTAACCAAGGTTTAATCTTTACACTTGAACCCTAGCATGACATGTATCATCAAACATGATACAAGCAAGTGCACAAAAGTATATCGCATATACAATGCGCACATCCGAGTGAGAAAATCCGTCTAAAGTGAACCGATACTAGTTAATGCAAAGTAATATATCAAATATATAATTATACATTAAATCATTAAATCAACACTTGATTCAATGATCTGGTCATGCGCACATAACCGACTGGTATCATTAGTAACATCTTATCGAATCAACACTTGATCCGATAACCCGGCTATATCGGATATAACCGATCAATGTCACATCGCGAGAATAGAATACGGTATCACATACATGCATTATTCTCGGTCCCGCACATATCTCATATGCGCTCCTATTTCGTTTCGCTTGAACCAGGAAACCTCTGTGTAGGACTCTAAAGACTCGTCAATACGCCGGCAGCGGATGATGATCATATCAAACATCCACAAGCCGCAAGCGGTCTGCTAAACGTAACGGCCACCCGGGTATTGAGCGATCTGAAGATCGACGAGCAAGCCCGCTCACACTCCAGTGAATCCGACCAGTAACACTACCGTACAGTCCGGTCTGATCGTCTGATATGTCGCATATCTCGCCTAGGGGTGGTAAACGTCAGACCCCAATAGCTCAATAAGTCGTGTCGATATGAGGTCTATAACTGTTCGAGAAACTACTGGTAACACTTACCAGTAAATCTCAGCAACCCTGGCCAGGGATTTCCTGTTATAGCCAATCGAACACAGCGCAACATCAACTCCCATATACCGGGAGAGACGAATCCCCTCCTATCGCTCATTGCCTCCATGTGACTCGGGACTGTACCCAAAAACCACCGTTTTGCACGCCCTCTTGGACGTGGTAAGATGGAAATCAAAGCACAGTGGGAACCACACAAGACTCTATGACGATCTCGGGTCAACAGACTACTCTGTACCAGTGTCACCAGAGAACTGCCATCTGACGTGAGGTATAATACCATCTGGGAGTTCTCGGCGAGTCCGTCCAGTGTACCCAGTCTCTACTGAGCACCCGTATATCATCTCTGATGTCAAACACCAATGGATATGGGATCATCCATCGCCCATCTACATGAGTCGAGAAGGTATACGCTAGTCTACTCTGGTATATCGATGCCCCGTCTCGATACACCCACGACTAGGGACTTTGAAGGATGTACTTATAGACTACCATGTCCCCACTAGTATGATCCGCATCATAGTCCAGGTAGTTAAGTACAGATCCTAAGGGCTTTACCAACATGTAACAGAGAGACAATCAGCATACACGTTAAGGTAAAGGGTAACCAGATAGCATACTATCATGTCGAGCAAGAAAGTCCTCCCTATATATGTCCCAGCATCCACTACAATATACATCCTATGTACAGTAATGGCCTCTAGGGCATACATATAACTAACACGGAGTGTAGCCCAGAACACCCTGAGATACTACTGGAATACCTACCAGTAAATCTCCTTGCCTTGGCCAAGGACTTTGTGTAATGGCTCTCCTAGACACAGCACGACCTCACCCCCAATACCGGGAGAGACGAACCCCTGAAGATACGCTCACTGCCTCCATGTGGCTCGGGACTGTACCCAACTAAAACCTGTTTGCACGACTCCTTTGAGCCGTGGTAGGGTAGTAATCAAAGTACAGTGGGAACTCACACGAGACAAATGACGATCCCCAGGTCGATGAACTAACCTGCACACATGTCACCATGGAACTGCCATCTGACGTCTGGTATATGACCAACTAGCAGGTTCCCGGCGAGTCCTGTCCGGTGTACTCATAACCCAATGAGCACCTGTATACATCTTAGGTGATCCAACTGACACCAGTGGCTTGTGAGACCGACCACCGCCCCTCGTCGGGGTCTCGACTGTATACACTAGTCTACTAATGGAGTATCGATGCCCAGTCTCGAAACTCCCACGACTAGGGACCTTTTAAGGATAAGCTTATAGACCCCCAGCTCCCACTTATATGATCGCCCTCATACTGCTGGTGGTCAAGCAAGAATCCTAGGGGCTCTATCAACGTGTAATAGCGACGTGTCAGGTCACCTAAAGCAGTACACGATGATAAAGGTAAACCAGATAGCATACTATCATCTCGAGTAAGACTGTCCTACCGGGATAGGTCCTCCCTCAATCATTACAATCACGTACCTGTGACCTAATAATTGACTCTGAGGGCACTATCTCCAACAATCTCCCACTTGCACTCAAGGCTAATTATTGCGATGTCGCATACTCACAGCCCGTGTGATACCGAACATCCAACTCCTCTACTAGTCAGTCTCACAAAGCTCGTTTGCGGAACTATTGCGTTCGAGGAATAGCCTCAGTGAGTGGATCCGCTTTGTTGTTTCTTTCTATGTCTCTCTATATCTCAAGTTCGCGGAGAAACCCATCTCCCGAAATGAGCAATACCTGTCTTAGAATGTGTCTGGATGTCTGATGGGACATAGCTCATAAATGAACTCCAAATCCAAACTTCTTAGACTGTATCGTTAACTGAACTTAATCAGTATCCTGCGCCATGCCACCCTCAGTATTGCCTTGGACCACCTGTCCAAAATACTGCCCCTCATCAGAAGGAAAAACTATAACTCTGACAACCTCCTTGTCGTCCATGTCACCTTGGAAGCCTGGAATGATAACTGTCTCCTGAATGAGGCTGTCGTTATCATATCCCTAGAACATCCACTTATGTTCTAAAACTGCTTCCGACTGTTTCTCCAGGATTGGATTAATGTCAACTTATTGCATCTAGTGCAAGAACAACATCTGGTGTGGTACTTGACATCTCACGATTGACTCAATTGCCTGAGCAAGTGATCTGTCAATCATGCCCGTCCCTCTCCCCTTTAGTCTGTAAGACACCTTTGGAGAGGGTGACTCCATTACCTGCAGGTACACTACCGTGCCAGGAGTCGTCCATTCTAAATACTCTTAGAATGCTGACTAAGTACCCTGATTGGGAAACCACCCAAATCTAGATCCAAAGCCATAGATCTAGTAACCAGTATGTCTGATATAAAATCCATTTCCTTTGTAGAGAAACCACTGTGTGACGACCAAAGTATAACCGATCGTAGTATAGGAGTTTCTTTTCCTATTCTGTGTATGTCATCCTGATACCATGACATCACACCCTACTACCTTCTCAACAGATCCATCCCCTATTCTGATGAAGTCAAACCCATGACTGTCACGTCAGAAATAGATGATCTATCTCCGCTATATCTGCTTTAGTCTACAAATAGACATAAGCTACCTGTCCACCAATGCTTCCGCTGCTCCCACTGACTACGACAACCCTCTGGCAGAGTCATATAGACGTACACTTCTAAAACTAGTTTAGAACGACGCTATACTCATCCTCCTGCCGGGTCTCGTAACCTGGAACAACAGCAATGGCAATTGTGGGTAAACAAGAACTTCCTTGTCACCGTCCTTGAGGCTACCGGAGTACCTCTCGGGTGCCTGAAGTTACCCACCTTATCTGCGGAGTGGCCAGTGGAATGTCAATCCAGATTGAATCTTTAGGTTCCTTATCAAATCTTCAGTAATCGTTTGTGGTTCTGGAATCACTTCCAGTTCTACCATACTCCCACTACTGTTTTCTGAAAAAATCCATCTTTAATAAAACTTTGGCGAGTCTAGAACAATATCGCTATTGTTCATCCAGATGGTAGAAAGTCAACCCTCGTCATAGCCTGGGTCAACCCACAAACAGCCATTACAGAAACGTGCCTTGAGTTGTCCAGTGTCTGGTTTTAATCATAAACCGGACAACTCCCCGTACCTTAACATCGTTAAGATATGAACTGTTCTATATCCAATATAGAAACAGAGGCACTGATTTAATTGAACCAGATTCAAATCATGCAGCTGTCCCCAGCGCATGTCAACTAAATGGAAGGAGGCCGATCAGCGTTACTCAACTTAGGAATACTTCCAATTATGAGTAACCTGAAAGAGAAGCAAGATCTCTTTATCATTACTATCAACTGAATACCATACACAAGTATCTACATCTTCGATCTCTTTGAAGAATCCCGATACTTGCTATACCTGGTTCTCTACTCTATTCAAATACCTATAACTTCTCAAAATTTGGACCCTGTGTTTCCGCGAAACACCTGTCTAAAAACTAGAGAAGTCATAAGTAAACCGAATATAGTACGAGGACCAAGCCCTCTGTCCTGATGGACCCTGGACAACATACAATCCTTTGTATAAGTCCCTTGAGTCTGATAACTCATTCACTGTGTGTCGTAGGTTGAAAACTGTACTTATGGTTAAGAAGAATTACACCGCTGTTTAATGCTCCTTACCTAACCATCCACTGATATAGGTAAATGTCGTAGACATAATTTCAGAAAGGTATATCTCACTCTATGAAAATAGACGTACAGATATATCAATTTGAAATTGGTGCATAACAGCGGATATTCAAAACCAAATATTTGCCGACCGGCAAACAGCCCAGGTGATTTCCTCAAATATCACTGATTACAACGAATCCCGATATAATGAGGATAATCACCCAATTCCTAATAACTTACTCCCACTCATCATCTGTAAAACCATACAGATGTGAGAATCGTACCTGGTAAATACATACCCTGGAGTAAGTATCTAATCGGGAAATCAGTTTTCCTTTAACAGTACACAGTGAGACTGAAACATTGAAATGTTTCGATGGGGTATCCTGGTATTCCTAGTAATGCCTCTTCCAGATTCACGACTGTAACCGTATAATTCTTTGCCACCTCTCCAAATCCCTTCATATGTCTTTAGTCTTTACCTTCTGCACACCCTTTTAGGCCAAATGGTTTTCTTCCTTCCCTACCGTTCGGCACCAGCCTATGGTTTGGAAGAAGACTATCCAATAAGCATAATGGGTGTACTGTCCCAATCCTAGGAACACTCGCAATGAGAGAGGGTGAAGATAAAAGACAACCGAATAAACCTTATTCCTATTTCTCCTGAACCAGAATCCATCCCCGAACTAGAACCAGTTCCATTCGAGTTCGTATATAACCATACGATGGAGTATCCAAATAAACTGTGGATCTTCGTAGTGATACGGAGTGTCCTGGAGAAATACAAAGGTGATGTGGGAGTGGTAACGAAATATTTGGTTTGGTCGTGAATATCTGTTGCAATTTACTTTGCCCTCTTACTAATCCCTTGCTTTGTCTGAACTTAATACCTTCTGCACACCATCGTTATGCTAATTGGTTTTCTTCATTCCCTACCGGTCGGCACCAGCCTAAGGTTTGGAAGAAGACAATCCAATTTGCGTAATAGGTGTACTACCCCTAAACCAAGGAGTACTCGTAACCTGAGAGAGGGTAAAAGGAAAAGACAACTGAATAATCCTATCCGTTTTCTCCAGAACCGGAAACCATCCTCGAATAAATTCTTTCGAGTTCGTATCTAACCATACGATGGTTTTGTCCAATGGAAGTGGACGTTCGTAGTAAAACGGGGTGTCCTGGAGAAAAGGGTAAAAGTAGGAGTGGCAATGAGGTTCGCAACTCAGACAATCCAAAAGCCAGTGTTTAGAAGGTTCGGTCAACTTGGTCACTGAGTCATAGTCTTAGGGTCGGGTCAATGGTCGCTGCCAAAGAGAGAGAGAAAAGAAACACTCAGCGTGCACTCTAACCTAGATCAGAATGGTTACCAATTTATCTAATCTGGAAACCTCCCACTGTACCTCAAATTCTCCTCCAAACCTGAAAGAAGAATTAGTCGGGGTTACCCGAGGAGTAAACTAACTCATCAGAGGGAATCGGGATCCAACTATCATTGCATGATAACGTGACGGAATCCGCTCACGCTATCACACTCCAGAAGGTATGCGCATATCTGGCAAGTTTCAGTTCTTTTGAAACTCCCGATGTGATTTCTGCCCCATGCTCTTATGACCTTGACTTTGGCCAACATATCATAAGTCACATGTCAAGTTCTACCCGTCATTCTCCAGGTTAATTTGAATCCACCCGTACATACCCTTGACTTTGGCCAACATGGCAGTACGACTGTTCCAAACCAACGCATCTATCTATGCTGCATATGAATACCCCAATAGCTACCAATCACTGTGCCTTGACTTTGGCCAACATACACAGCTTGAATACTATTGACCACCCATATGAAACGACGGAGGGCTACGAATGGTTTTTGGCGAAAACCTTTAACGTAATGAACTTGATATCGTCGAAGGAACGGATAGCTTTTTAAAAATATAGTGACGAAAACCTTTGCTAAAGAGGTCACTCCCGGTGAAGGGATCTCGGCTCTTTCCCCGTAGAATGGGGTGCAGGATATTCCAAATGAATACCGCGATGCAAAGCAAAAGTAATCGGCTATTGTGAAGTTAATGCCCTGACGCAAACTTCTGTCCAAGGGGTCACTCCCGGTGAAGGGATCTCGGCCCTTGCCTCGTCGACTGAGGAGCAGGATATTCCAATGAATACCACGATGCAAAACAAAAGTAAACGTCCTTGCAATAACAGCTTTTTGAAAAGTGTTCCAACAACATCAGATTAGGTTTGTTTTAACTTGCATTGATCCGAATCAATGCAGTCCCATCATTTGATCACACCAAAAAGAACGAAAATATACTGATGTACGTATATGCCATCCGCATTCGCCACTGGGTCCCGTCATTACCCGTTAGGTTAGCTAACTAACGACAGAGCGGGGACTGGACTAGCGCGGATGCAAAACATATACAACATCTACTAATATATATACCAATATATTATATTTCGCTCAAGGCGTGAATAGAATGCAACATCACAGAGAATGAACAGCATCACAGAAACAATACAGATATCTGGGATCCCCGGGTTTCATAGAGCCACTGCTGAAACCCGACGTTCCCTTGGTCGTGTGGATAGCCTGTGCAATGAAAACCTAGACCCCTACGGGTGCGGCAAGTCACCCGCCAAAACCTGAAGCGAGGCAGCCCCCTTCAGCGCCGTGAATGGACCACCCAGCACTTCACGGAATCCGGTAACTTAGGCACCCCTCCTGGGTCAACCTGTACCCCCAACGAGTGCGGCGAATAGCCCGCCAATCCTAGAGTGAAGCCCCCTCCGTCTCAATGCCATGAGATGCGGGCTTGTTGCCCTCCAGAACCCGGCTATCCGTGCACCCCTCCGCGGGGCAATCCTAGTACAGAAAGTAAAATATACATACAACGGGTACATCGACCGCAACCAGGTCGTGCCCCAAAATAATAATACAAACAGGCAGTGACGGAAGTCCACATGTCGGACGCTCGCCCCGCAATATCAAATGTACACAATACAACCACAACTGTACTAGCATTGCATCCAGGCTATCCCCCACGACCGATCCGCAACATCACAGCAAATACATAGAACATCAACGTGAAAGTCACGTTCGCAAATCCGTCTAACCGGGCTATAGCAGTTAGACCGGATTTACCGATCGAGTGATATTCACGGTCGCAGATATAATGTAAATACTGTGAAAAATGTGTTTAAAATTTTCCAATTGACCAAAAATTAACAAGTGGGCCCCCAATCAAAACTGTAGCACTCACAGAAAACCTGGGCCCAATTTTAATATTCCAAAACCCCTAATTACACCCCTGAAGCCCACTGGAAAAAGATGGCCCACTGAACTCTCAAGACTGCGGCGGAACCGCGGCCCAATAGAAGGGTGGGGCCGCGGATCCGCGCTCTGTGTGAGAGATCAGAGTGTCGAATTTTCCCAGAGTTCTTAGAATCTCCTGCACATCATTCAGAGACCACCTGAAAAATTTTTAGACACCAAAAATTCTCAACAGAAAACTGATGTGAGGTAAAAATGAGTTTTTGGAATTTTGGTCGATCGGAACCGCAAAACACATCAAACGAAAGCTAGACGAAGTTAATGGCGAGGCTCTGATACCACTGTAAGTGCACGGCGGCGCCCCGGCCGTCAATCCGACGGCCAAAAGCGGAAGCGGTGATAAACTTTAAATTTTCTTAAACTGGCAAACCGCCGCCACCGCGCACTATAACCGGATCGAACCATTAACTAGTCCTAGCTATCTACAAGAAAGGGAATAGAGAGATATACCGACGATCCAAGTCCTCCGGTCTTCTCGTCATGGTCCCGATCTCCTGCGGAAAGTCCTGTCTCCTCCTCGTCGCCGGAAGTGCACCACATCGCCTACTTTGTTTACGGGCTCCCACCTCAATGCCGAGGCAACTCGGGGACGAAGCCGGCTACTCGACGTACCCAAGATTTGCTGTAGAATATAATGTGGATAGCATGTCTCATTTTGGGATTATGGAGTTGCCTTTTTGTGGAGGAAGAAGAACTTGGAGAGAGGTGGGAAAAATGTGGCATACCAAAATGAGAGTAACATTTTTCCACACCAAAAATGAAATGAATCCCATCCCCTTTTGGAATGGCCGCCCCCCCCCCACTTCACAAGTGTGATTGGAGAGAGAAAGAGAAAAAGGTCAAGGGGGTGGGTGGAACAATCATGAAAAAGGGAATCATGAAAGAACATGATAACAAACAAAAACCACACACAACCACAACCATCAAGTCCACAAAGTCAATCCATCATGAGAAGGAGAAGTCAATGATGGTGCACATCATGAAAACCATCATGATGCCAAAAGATGCAAAGAACCCCCTCCACAAATGCCTATTTGCAACAATGCAAATAAACCCTCCTCCACCAATCTTCGGCCAATGAACGGTACAATGGAAATTGGCCGAAACGGAAAGCAAACTGGCAACTCCAAAAACTGGTCCCGTAATAAATTACAGGAAAACCCCGATACTGTGCATACACACCCGTATTTGTATTCCGACCGAAATACAAATGCAATGAGACAAAATCTACACTGTACTATACTAGGATCCGGCTTATACCAAAGCCGGCTAGTAATATCTGTTCGATCCTGATCCGTGCAATACCGCACGTATCTGATCGAACCCTGCCATATATCCATACGGCCTATAGTACAGACTGTCCGATCCTGATCCGTGCAATACCGCACGTATCTGATCGGACCATGCCATATCTCCATACGGCCTCTACAACCTTTCGCCCGAAAGCTGAGTAACTGAATGTGGGGGACTCTAAAGACTCATCAACACCTTGGTTGTGGATTTAACCACTAGCACGTTAGAGGTATAAGCCAATACATAACGGGCTACCAGGTATTGACCAAAAGGGACGTCTGTGAGCGAACTCAGCCTGACTCCCTACTGAGCCTGTCAGTGACAATATCCGTACAGTCCGGTCCGTTCGTCTATGAGTATCGCATGGCGGGCCTAGGGGGTTGGTAAAAGTCAGACCCCCAAAAGCGGTACAAGTCGTGTCGGAGTGTAGCCCAGAACACCCTGAGATACTACTGGAATACCTACCAGTAAATCTCCTTGCCTTGGCCAAGGACTTTGTGTAATGGCTCTCCTAGACACAGCACGACCTCACCCCCAATACCGGGAGAGACGAACCCCTGAAGATACGCTCACTGCCTCCATGTGGCTCGGGACTGTACCCAACTAAAACCTGTTTGCACGACTCCTTTGAGCCGTGGTAGGGTAGTAATCAAAGTACAGTGGGAACTCACACGAGACAAATGACGATCCCCAGGTCGATGAACTAACCTGCACACATGTCACCAGGGAACTGCCATCTGACGTCTGGTATATGACCAACTAGCAGGTTCCCGACGAGTCCTGTCCGGTGTACTCATAACCCAATGAGCACCTGTATACATCTTAGGTGATCCAACTGACACCAGTGGCTTGTGAGACCGACCACCGCTCCTCGTCGGGGTCTCGACTGTATACACTAGTCTACTAATGGAGTATCGATGCCCAGTCTCGAAACTCCCACGACTAGGGACCTTTTAAGGATAAGCTTATAGACCCCCAGCTCCCACTTATATGATCGCCCTCATACTGCTGGTGGTCAAGCAAGAATCCTAGGGGCTCTATCAACGTGTAATAGCGACGTGTCAGGTCACCTAAAGCAGTACACGATGATAAAGGTAAACCAGATAGCATACTATCATCTCGAGTAAGACTGTCCTACCGGGATAGGTCCTCCCTCAATCATTACAATCACGTACCTGTGACCTAATAATTGACTCTGAGGGCACTATCTCCAACACATACCTCATTCATATGATATATTGCTACCTAAGGCACTGACACGGGCACCTGAGATTTCACTCGGTTAGATATTACCCTAGCCATTGTTATAGGCTGCTTGTTATGTATATTTTTGAGGATATATTATGATCATTGACCTAGGTTGCGTTATTTATGCGATTTCTGTGCGTAGATGTTTTTCTATTCACGAGTTGGCAACTCACCCCCGTTATGCCCCAGTTTCTTGCAGGTTTTGCTGTACAGGTTTAATTACGGCTTTGCGGGCTCAGTTTCATTCGGGTGACTTGCTAGTAGGTGGGTTTTTCTTGTATCGTACCTATCATATTACCTTGTATAATATTATTCCGTTGTATCTAGTAAATTCCATCAACCAAACATGTATTTTGAGATAGAGACCAGTGTTGTTTATTCTTTCGACCTTAGAGTCGCTCGTTATGTTTCTGGTGGTTTTGAGTTTCCTTTTGAGTTTTGATCCTCGCCGTTGGCGTTGTATATTTTATTGCTTGTGTGGTTGTGACCGTCGATTGACGAAGAGCTAGCTCCCGCTTGGGGATGCCTTTTTCTTGATTTCGTATACTATTCATGTTGTATCCCGTTTGGGGGCCTGTATTTACAAAGGAGACTCTGCCGAAATTTTCAGTAAATTTTTGATGTTTTAAAAAACCGCATAATTCGGCTTATGCTATTGAAATTACTTGCTTTAAGTTGGTTTTTCCTGCACTCTACTACTTTTCTTGGTTTGGATTTCTGGGTTTTCGGTTTACTTAGATCACGTACGCCTCGAGACGTTCGTAGTTTAAGTGCCGGTCATGTTCCGTACTTTCGGGTCGTGACACCTTAGGATCTTTGCTTGATTACCAGCGTTGTGATGGCAGTCACACTCGTGGGGGCTGGATAATCTACAAGCACATCCTTATTTACACGTCCCTGGTCGTGGGATTATCGAGACAGGGTATCGATACTCCGGAGTAGACTAGCGTATGCGCTTCTCATCCCAGTGCGGGAGACGACCTGTCCCACAGCCGTCAGTACGTAGTACTTGAGATAGCATGCGGGTGCTCGTTAGGTTACGAGTACACTGGACAGGACTCGTCGGGAACTGTTGGTTGGTATTATACCTATCGTCAGTTATCAGTTCCCAGGTGACATGAGTACAGCTTAGTCCGCTGACTTGACACTGTCACTTCGCCTGGAGTGTGTTCCTACTGTACTTTGATTACTACCCTACCACGGCTCAAAGGAGTTGTGCAAACAGGTAGTTGTTGGGTGCAGTCCTGAAGCACTTGGAGGCAGTGACGGTTAGACAGGATTTGTCGCTCAGGGTGTTCTGGGCTACACTCCGACATGACTTGTACCGCTATTAGGGGACTGACGTTTACCGCCCCCTAGGCCCGCCATGCGATGTTATCAGACGAACAGACCGGACTGTACGGAGACTGTCATATTCAGGCTCAGTTGGAGTTCAGATGGGTTTACCTCGTCAGTCTTCTTATCGGCATCTACCTGGGGACCGTTACGTACAGCTAGTACCGCTTGCGGTCTGTGGTTAAACCCACCGCCAGCGTAGTGTCGAGTCTTTAGAGTCCCACACAGAGGGTTATTCGCCTTTAGGCAAAATGAGTAGAGGTCGCATGGTTTTGCGACGGGGTTCGTTCACATTCGCGCACTTGTGCACGTTTTGTGTCCGGACAGCTTATACTAGCGGGCTTTGGTTTAAGCCGGATCCTAGTATATGATTTGGGATTTGTTTTATCTCATTGTATTCGTGTTCCTCGGAACACGGATACGGGTGTGTATGCACAGTTGACTGAGGGAGAGGCAGAGGACTTTCATTAGGGTTGATTACCATTGTCATTTACTTAACCCTAATGGTTATGTGTGAAATATGATTTATTGATATTAGTTAATTATAATTGTGCATGGTTAGGGTTGTTGACCATTTGACTTTATTTGACTTGTTGACCTAGGTTGACAACTTGACCATAATCATTCCATAAGAAAGATGCTCTTTGATTCTAGCAAAAAGCATTTAATATGAAATGATAATGGTCATTTCTTGATTAAACCATGACAATTATATTTAGCTAATTATCTATTTTCATAATTCACACATATATGTGAGAAGAATGGTTTATTTCTTCTCATTCTATCATTTTGATTCTCTCTCCTCCTCTTCCTCTCTCTCTAGCTCTCTCCTCTTATGAGTTGAGAATCTCTTGAGCTTGAGATAAATCCTTCTAAAATACTCTTTACTCTTTCTAAGGTTCTAGGATTAGCACTCCAAGCATCTTAGTTACTTCTAGTTTGAAGTTGAAGCCAAAGGTTGAGGCCCTCGGGTGGATCTTTCTTCGACAAGAGAAGGCGACAAGGAGATCCCTTTCTTTCACTCCAAGGAGCAAGAAGAGAAGGACTTGAAGACCTAGGTATAACCCCTTAACCGAGTAGCTAACTCCTTTAGCTGTGTTAGTTAGTTTTGTTTAGCAGAGATCCCTCCTTTAGTAAGTCCATGTTGTCTAGTGTTGTAAAAATCAAATTTTTCATAACGTTTCCGCCTCCCCGCAAGCACCGGGGTAGGCAACGTGGAATTACAGTGGTATCAGAGCTTAACTAAACATAAACTAGCTAGTTAGTAAAGTATATAGAACTTCGATCGGTAAAAATCACAACATTTTTCAGAAACCCCAAGTTTCTGCCGATTTTTAAACCTGCTTTAAAAATAATAAATCACACCTTAAAAATCGGCTCAGGATTTTTACAGTACACCTAAGAAAAACAAACCAACGATCCGGCCAACTCAACGCGGTTCCGCGGCCGAGTTGACTCGGCCGCTGCTCGTTTCTCTTGCGGTGTTCTTATTTTATGGTTTTGGGATTTTTAGGATGGTTTGTTTCTACCCAGATTTTCCAGAGAGCAATTTTGTTTTCTGGGTAGTTACAAATCCGTATTTTGATCGATCTTCCCTATACTTTGACTAATGGGTTATATCTGTGATGTATTATATGTATTGAACGTCTGCTAATCGCTATACGTCGATTAGAAGGGGTTATACATATCTATGATCTGTAATGCTTGTTGGTTTGTGTATATGAATTCGTTGGATTGTCGCGGATGAATAGCCGGGGGGTTGTGAGATGAGAGTTTTCTTATTCTTTCAATTCTTGTAATATGTAAATTGATGTAATATTATTTGTTTGGCCGCACATCCGGGTTGAGGTTGTAGCCGCCATTGTATAATTTATTTTTACTGTTTTTGCTCCTAGGATAGACCCAAGGTGGGGTGCACGAACTACCGGGTATCTCGAAGTGCCGAGTGGCCTACTCATGAGTTGAGGGAGGTTGCTTCGCTTCGGGTACTTGGCGGGTAGTTTGCCGCACCCGTAGGGGTCTAGGATGGGGTTTGGCTATTCATCGCGACCGTGTAATCCGCTTTTCGTTGCAGGCTCGAACGAATCGCGGGTTCCTAGTATATCCAAAGTGTTCATCTGTGATCTGGATTGGCTATCATTGCTATATATTTATATACGATATCTATTTAGGCGTTGCTTATGTTTTGCATCCGCGCAAGTCCAGCACCCGCTCTGTCGTTAGTTAAGTAACCTAACGGGTGATGACGGGTCCCCGTGGCGAATGTGGATGGCATAAGCGTACGTCATATTTTCGTTGTTTTCTACAATGGTAGGATTAAATGATGGGACGCATTGGAATTAATGCAAGAAAATAAACCAAGTAAAATTCGTTGGAACACTTTCAAAACCACTCGGTTCTTTTCAAAACCAACTTTTAAATGCGGAGCTTGAACCACTCCTTTTAAAAGCTATCTCGTTCCATCGATTATATCAAGTTCACTACGTTCACGGTTTCGCCAAAACCATTCGTAGCCCTCCGTCATTTCATATGAATGGTCAATAAGTATTCAAGCTATGTATGTTGGCCAAAGTCAAGGCATAGTGATTGGTAGCTATTGGGTATTCATGTGCAGCATAGATAGATGCGTTGGTTTGGGACAGTCGTACTGCCATTTTGGCCAAAGTCAAGGGTAGGTACGGGTGGGTCCAAATTAACCTGGAGAATGACGGGTAGAACTTGACATGTGACTTATGATATTTTGGTCAAAGTCAAGGTCATAAGAGCATGGGGCAAAAATCCACATCGGGAGTTTCATAAGTACTGAAACTTGCTAGCGTTGCATACCATTTGGAGTGTGATAATTCTGGTAGGATTACTTCAGTTTTGTCACGCGATGATATTTGGATCCCGATCCTACTGTGAGTATATGCTACTCCTCGGGAAATTTCTCACTTAACGATCAATGCTATAAACCTAGTAGGTGTCTAGAAAGGTGTTAGCGGGGCTATGCCCCCAGGGAAAAGAGGTTACTTAATTAAGGAACTTCGCGAAAGCGTTGGAAAACCTCCCTCGAAGTACCAACACTGGCCTGGCTGAACGGTTAAGCAAGTATTGTACGGTGAGATTGATCCCGACTAATTCTTCCTTTATGGTTTGAGGAGGGATTCGAGAGACAGTGGGAGCCATCCTGTTTAGACAAACTAAAAACCACTCTAAACTTGCAAGAGCATCATGCTAAAGTGTTTCTTTTCTCTCTCCTAATTGCAGCGACCAATCAAGATGACCGGACTTAAGTTATTACTAGAAAAAAATATACTGACAGGGCCAAACTACAAAGGTTGGCTCAGGAATGTCAAAATGGCAACCACTTATGACAAGTTGGGGTATCTTCTTACCACCAAAGCTCCCCCTGTCCCAGGTCCCAAAACCAGTGTCGTAGATAGGGAAATCTATAAGACCTGGGAAATCGACTGCGCGAAGGCCAAGTGCCTCGTGCTTGCCTCTATGGACAATGAACATCAGAGGAGGCACGAGAATATGGACCTCGTATCCATATTTCTCCATACAAAAGAACTGTATGGAGAGCAATCTCGTATCGCCAGATACGAAGTGTCGAAGAAGCTGTTTTCGGCAAGATTGGCCGTCGGAACACGTGCTTAAGATGATTGGCTATAAAGAGGAGCTCGCGGACCTTGGGACCACATTGGAGAATGAGCTCTATACGGACTTGATTCTCCAGTCCCTTCCTTCCACTTACGCACAGTTTATCCTAAGCTTCAACATGCAAGGAAAGGAGGTTGAACTTCCCGAGCTTCTGAACATGTTGAGGAGTTCTGAGGGCACCCTACAAAAGGGTATGGAAACATCCACTTTGTTTGTAGGAGGATCTTCCTCTTCTAAGTCCAGGGCGAAAGCCAAGGGAAAGAAGAAGAAAACCCCCGCCAAACCAAGAGGCGGTGTTAGTAAAGTGGATACGAAGGGAAAGGCAAAAGCAACAAAGGTAGCGGGGAAGCTTGTGGGGAAAGAAGAGTGCTTTTACTATCACAAGAGTGGACACTGGAAGAAAGATTGCAGGGCTTGGAAAGCCAGAACACAGGATCTGAAGCAAGTTGCGGCTTCAGCTTCAGGTGTTTATGTTATTGAAAACTGTCTATCAATAAACTCTACTTCCTGGGTATTAGATACCGGATCAGGAACTCATATCTGTAATTCTTTGCAGGCGTTGAGAAAGTGTAGGTTTTTGAAGGCAGGTGACATGACCCTCAAAGTTGCAAACGGAGCTAGCATGGATGCTAAAGCCGTGGGGGACTATCACCTGGGAATGTCGGATGGATATGTTTTGGTTTTACGTAATTGCTTTTTTGTACCCAATGCAACCTGTAATATCATTTCAGTATCTTTAATATCTAAAGAAGGTTATGAATTTGCATTTGTAAGTAATGTTGTAAACATTCACCTTAATCAAGTTCTGATTGGGTCAGGTACATTAAGCAATGGTATATACGTATTAAACAAACCACAGATTTTCAATGTACGGAATACACACAAAAGAAAGTCTCCAGAAATCAATCAGACTTTCTTATGGTATTGTAGACTGGGTCACATCAATGAGAGAAGGTTGACTAAGTTATATACAGAAGGATATTTGGATCCTTTCGAATATCAATCATATGCAACTTGTCAATCCTGTCTCAAAGGAAAGATGATAAAGACTCCGTTCACTGGACACGGAGTAAGAGCGAGCGAGCTCTTAGGACTCGTACACAGCGACGTGTGCGGTCCAATGTCTACGCATGCACGAAGCAGTTATTCTTACTTCATTACTTTTACGGATGACTTTTCAAGGTACGGATATGTCTTCTTAATGAAACATAAATCCGAGGCCTTTGAAAAATTCCAGGAATATAAGAATAAAGTAGAAAAACAAACAGGCAAAAGTATCAAGGCACTGAGATCTGATCGAGGTGGTGAATACTTGAGTGCCTAGTTCCTGGATTACTTAAAAGAGAATGGAATTCTCTCTCAGCTTACTCCTCCATACACTCCGCAACATAACGGTGTATCGGAAAGACGGAACCGAACCCTATTGGATATGGTACGGTCCATGATGAGTAACGCTGAGTTACCGCGATCATTCTGGGGATATGCGCTAGAATCAGCTGCATACCTTTTGAACCGAGTTCCAATTAAGATTGTGCCTACTACACCATATCAGATGTGGTGTGGGAAGAGACCCTATCTTAATCACATTAAGACATGGGGATGTCCAGCTTTTGTCAAAAAGCAGCATGCGGACAAGCTCGAGGCATGCTCAGTACAGTGCAAGTTTATGGGATATCCAAAGAACTCCAAGGGATATTTCTTCTATTGCGAAGAGGAACAAAAGGTTTTTGTTTCTCGTCATGCCCACTTTCTAGAACACCAGTTCTTGGAAAAGGAAATTAGTGGGAGCGCAATAGAACTGGAAGAAATTCCAGAACCACGAGCTATTACTGAAAGCTTAGTAGAACCAGTGGGTTCGAAAGATCAGGACATTCTTACGCCACTCCGCAGGAGTAGTAGGAAGTCTCATCCGCCCGAGAGATACTACGGTTTTCTCATAGACGGGGATAGAAAGGATTGCATCATTGATTGTGATGAGCCTACTAGCTTTCAGCAAGCCATTCAGAGCGTTGGCTCGGTAAAATGGCTGGATGCAATGCGGACCGAAATGGAGTCCATGTACACCAACAAAGTATGGACGTTGGACATTGCTCCAGATGGGGTAAAACCCGTAGGATGCAAGTGGATCTTCAAAAGGAAGATTGGTGTAGATGGACAGGTTAAGACATATAAGGCTAGACTTGTTGCAAAGGGTTTTCGTCAAAGACCTGGTTTGGACTATGAAGAAACCTTTTCTCCGGTGGCTATGCTGAAATCCATTCGGATACTTCTTGCCATTGCTGCCTTCCACGATTATGAGATTTGGCAGATGGACGTAAAGACCACTTTTCTAAATGGAAATTTAGAGGAGTGTGTCTATATGGACCAGCCAGAGGGTTTCATTCAGAGTGGGAGCAGCGGAATGGTGTGCAAGTTGCTTAAGTCCATCTATGGACTAAAGCAGGCATCGCGGAGTTGGAACATCTGTTTTGATGAGACGGTCAAAGAATTTGGCTTTATCAAAAATCCAGATGAACCATGCATCTATTGTAGATTTGTAGCAAGAACTGTCTTATTCCTCGTTTTGTACGTGGATGACATTCTGTTGATAGGAAATGACATTCCTATGCTACAATCTGTCAAGGGGTTCTTGTGACACAGGTTCTCCATGAAAGACCTGGGTGATGCCTCCTACATTCTGGGGATCCGGATCTATCGTGATAGATCCAAGAGGATATTAGGACTTTCGCAGTCTAGGTACATCGACACCATACTGAAAAGATTCAGTATGGAATATTCCAAGCGCGGTAATCTACCGGCTTGTCACGGGATCACCCTCTCCAAAGTGATGTCTCCCAAGACTGATTTGGAAAGGGATCGCATGTCTATTATACCCTACGCTTCTGCGGTAGGCTCTATAATGTATGCGATGTTGTGTACAAGACCAGATGTTGCTTACGCACTGAGTGTGGTAAGCCGGTATCAGTCAAACCCTGGGGAGAAACACTGGATAGCGGTAAAGAACATTCTCAAGTACCTGGGAAGGACTAAGGAAATGTTCTTGGTGTATGGCGGAAAAGACCTCCAGATCGAGGCCTTTGCTGACTCCAGCTTCCAGAGTGACAAGGATGAATCCAAGTCTATGTCGGGCTTTGTCTTTACCCTTAATGGAGGGGCGGTGTGTTGGAAGAGTTCCAAACAGGAAACCGTTGCTGACTCGACTATGGAAGCGGAATATATCGCTGCATCTGATGCCGCAAAAGAAGCCGTCTGGATGAGGAAGTTCTTAAAAGAACTTCAGGTGGTTCCGTCCATTGTTGATCCAATACCTCTGTATTGCGACAACAATGGGGCTATAGCTTTAGTGAAGGAACCCAGGTCCCATCAGAAATCCAGACATATCTTGAAGCGGTATCACCTGATCAGGGAGATCGTGGATCGCCAGGAGATCGAGGTTCGGAGGGTTGCTTCAGAAGATAACACTGCAGATCCATTCACGAAAGCCTTACCCCAGACTCAGTTCGAGCGGCTGATCGAGATGATAGGTCTTCGATACGCCAGTACACGGCCTTAGTGCAAGTGGGAGATTGTTAGTGTATATGCCCTAGAGGCCATTACTGTATCATACTAGTATGTATATTACTTGATGGAAGCTTGGGATATTCACAGTTGAATAGACAATCTTGCTCGAAATGGTAGTATGCTACTTGGTTTGTCTCTGCTTTAATGTGTACATATGTTTCTTTTATTATATCACCTATACGCATTAGTGGAGCCCTTAGGATCTTTGCTTGATTACCAGCGTTGTGATGGCAGTCACACTCGTAGGGGCTAGGTAATCTACAAGCACATCCTTATTTACACGTCCCTGGTCGTGGGATTATTGAGACAGGGTATTGATACTCCGGAGTAGACTAGCGTATGCGCTTCTTATCCCAGTGCGGGAGACGGCATGTCCCACAGCCGTCAGTACGTCGTTCTTGAGATAGTATGTGGGTGCTCGTTAGGTTACGAGTACACTGGACATGACTCGTCGGGAACTGTTGGTTGGTATTATACCTATCGTCAGTTATCAGTTCCCAGGTGACATGAGTACAGCTTAGTCCGCTGACTTGACACTGTCACTTCGTCTCGAGTGTGTTCCCACTGTACTTTGATTACTACCCTACCACGGCTCAAAGGAGTCGTGCAAACAGGTAGTAGTTGGGTGCAGTCCCGAAGCACTTGGAGGCAGTGACGGTTAGACAGGATTCGCCTCTCCCGGTATTGGGGGTTGGCATTGCGCTGCGTCTAGGAGAGCCATTACACAAGTAGTCCCTGGCCAGGGCAAGCGAGATATACTGGTAGGTTTCCAGTGTTATCTCAGGGTGTTCTAGGCTACACTCCGACACGACTTGTACCGCTATTAGGGGACTGACGTTTACCGCCCCCCTAGGCCCGCCATGCGATGTTATCAGACGAATAGACTGGACTGTACGGAGTCTGTCACATTCAGGCTCAGTAGGAGTTCAGATGGGTTTACCTCGTCAGTCTTCTTATCAGCATCTAGCTGGGGACCGTTACGTACAGCTAATGCCGCTTGCGGTCTGTGGTTAAACCCACTGCCAGCGTAGTGTCAAGTCTTTAGAGTCCCACACAGAGGGTTATTCTCCTTTAGGAAAAATGAGTAGAGGTCGCATGGTTTTGCGACGGGGTTCGTTCACATTCGCACACTTGTGCACGTTTTGTGTCCGGACAGCTTATACTAGCGGGCTTTGGTTTAAGCCGGATCCTAGTATATGATTTGGGATTGGTTTTATCTCATTGTATTCGTGTTCCTCGGAACACGGATACGGGTGTGTATGCACAGTTGACTGAGGGAGAGGCAGAGGACTTTCATTAGGGTTGATTACCATTGTCATTTTCTTAACCCTAATGGTTAATGTGTGAAATATGATTTATTGATATTAGTTAATTATAATTGTGCATGGTTAGGGTTGTTGACCATTTGACTTTATTTGACTTGTTGACCTAGGTTGACAACTTGACCATAATCATTCCATAAGAAAGATGCTCATTGATTCTAGCAAAAAGCATTTAATATGAAATGATAATGGTCATTTCTTGATTAAACCATGACAATTATATTTAGCTAATTATCTATTTTCATAATTCACACATATATGTGAGAATAATGGTTTATTTCTTCTCATTCTATCATTTTGATTCTCTCTCCTCCTCTTCCTCTCTCTCTAGCTTTCCCCTCTCAAGAGTTGAGAATCCCTTGAGCTTGAGATAAATCCTTCTAAAATACTCTCTACTCTTTCTAAGCTTCTAGGATTAGCACTCCAAGCATCTTAGTTACTTCTAGTTTGAAGTTGAAGCCAAAGGTTGAGGCCCTCGGGTGGATCTTTCTTCAACAAGAGAAAGCGACAAGGAGATCCCTTTCTTTCACTCCAAGGAGCAAGAAGAGAAGGACTTGAAGACCTAGGTATAACCCCTTAACCAAGTAGCTAACTCCTTTAGCTGTGTTAGTTAGTTTTGTTTAGCAAAGATCCCTCCTTTAGCAAGTCCATGTTGTCTAGTGTTGTAAAAATCAAATTTTTCATAACGTTTCCGCCTCCCCGCAAGCACCGGGGTAGGCAACGTGGACTTACACCAACATTATCAGACTCCAAATGGTAGGCAACACTAGCAAGTTTCAGTTTCTTTAGAAACACCCGATGTGGATTTTTGCCCCATGCTCTTATGACCTTGACGAAGGCCAACAAATCATAAGTCACATGTCAAGTTCTGCCCATCATTATCTTGTTAATTTGAACCCACCCATACATACCCTAGACGAAGGACAACAAGGTAATACGACTGTCCCAAACCAACGCATCTATCTATGCTACATATGAATACCCCAGCAGCTACCAAACACTATGCCTTGACGAAGGCCAACAAACATAGCTTGAATACTACTGACCATCCATATGAAATGACGGAGGGCTATGACTAGTTTTGGTGAAACCGTGAACGTAGTGAACTTGATATAATCGAAGGAACCTGACAGCTTTTTTAAAAGGAGTGGTTAAAGCTTCGCAATTAAAAATTCTGCTGTTTTAAAATAACCGAGTGGTTTCTTTTAAATTTGTTCCAACGATTCAACTTTGGTTTATTTTCTTTGCATTATTATAATGCGTCCCATCAATTAACATATCCTTGCAGAAAACAACGAAAATACAACGTCCTCTTATGCCATCCACATTCGCCACTGGGTCCCGTCATTCACCCGTTAGGTTACTTAACTAACGACAGAGCGGGGGCTGGGCTAGCGTGGGTGCAAAACATAAGTGACACCTATTAGATATCATATGTAGTTATTGTACATTCGTCAGACGCAATAATAGGCATTCCAGATCACAGATGAACATTATTGGATATACAAGCAATCCGCGTTTCCTTTGAGCCTGCAACGAAAGACTGATTACAAAGTTGTGATGAATAGCCATTACCCCACCCTAGACCCTTACGGGTACGGCAAACTACCCGCCAAGTACCCGAAGTGAAGCGGTCTCCCTCAACAATATGAGTAGGCCACTAAACACTTCAAAGTACCCGGTAGTTTGTGCACCCCACTTTGGGTCTATCCTAGGAGCATAAAACAGTAAATGAAATAATACAACGGTGGCTACAATCTCAGCCCGGATGTGCCCCGCAAAAGAATATTACATCATATTACAATTTACATCGAATGAAAGAATATAAAAACTCATCTCAAACCCCGGCTAATCATCACAACGATCCAATGAAGTTCATATACACAAACCAGTAAAAACCATTACAGAAATATGCAACCCCCTGTTAACCGACATACTAGCAATTAGGGGAGGTTTATGAACACATTAAATATCACAGATAAAACTTGATTAGCAAATAACTTAGAATTTCGATCGACAACTTTTTTCCATCACTACCCCAAATGCAAGCCAGCACTGAAATAACCTGGGCAGAAACAAAATATACAAAAAAACAAAACACCCAAAATAAGAGTTACTGTGTAAATACGAGTCAACTCGAAGTTGACTCCGCGGCGGATTGCACTAATCCGCTGCGCTTCCGCGGCAGTCTCACCGAGTTGGGATCGCGTATTTCTCCAGTATTCTTAGAATTCCCTACTGTGAATTTTCATACCTGTGAAATAATTTTTTCGACACGTTTAAAATTGACAGAAACTTGAGGGGTCCGGGGTTATGTTTTCGTGTTTTTCCGACGATCGAAATTCTAATTAGTTGCTAACAAGCTAGTAAAGATTTAGTAGTCTCTGATACCACTGTAAGTCTATGTCACACACCCCACGAGGTCGCGGGGAGGCGGAATATATGAAAAACAATTATCAAAGCTTCGTAACAAGGACTTGAGCACACGGATCGTGTCTAAACCATTACTAGCAAACTACGAGAGGTTTAACTACTCTGATTCGAAGTTATACCTCACGTTACTTGTCCTTCGGGTCTTCATCGCTGTCCTCCACCCTTCGTCGGCTCTATGGAACATGGGCACCTCAACGGCCTCCTCGAGTCAAAGACGATCCACCCGAGAGTCTATAGTCCGAGCTCTAATATCAAATCTGAGATAACTACGGCTTCTAATTTGCTAATCTAGAAGTCCTAAAGGGTGTAGAGTATTTAGATGAATTACTTAGTCACTTAAACCCTAGGATTCTCAACTCATGAGAGCTTTTAGGGTTTGAGGAAGAAGATGAAGTCTTGAGGAGAGAGAAAGCTTTTGTGATAATGATAATGAATAATGTCTCATGAAAGAATATAATGAAGCATAAAAATATCTCTTGATAAATATCTAGAAATATCTTGTGAACTTCATTTAATCCTAAGGGTGAATCACCTCATGAGTCATTAAGCATTTAATGAAAACTTACAACTCATCTCTCCACCTCATTTGTGTTTAATCCAAAAGAAATAAATACAAATGAGTCATCTTCTTCTAGAAGCTTCCCGACAAATTACGAGACTGCCCCTCCCATCCGTATTTCCGAAAAACACGGATAATGTTTGACTGAATAAATCCATCTGTATAATATTAGAATCTGTCTTAAACCAATACCCGCTAGTTTTATCTACCCGATCATAATACGTGCACAAATGTACGTAAGTGATCGCGGCCCTGCCGTAAAACCATACGGCCTCTACACCTTTTGCCCGGTGCACGGAAACTCTCTGTGTGGGACTCTAAAGACTCGACACTACGCTGGCAGTGGGTTTAACCACAGGCCGTAAGTGGTACTAGCTGTACGTAACGGTCCCCAGGTAGATGTCGATAAGATGGACGATGAGGAAACCCATCCGAACTCCAACTGAGCCTGATGTGACAATCTCCGTACAGTTCGGTCTGTTCATCTAGGACTATCGCATATCGGGCCTAGGGGGCGGTAAACGTCAGACCCCTAATAGCGGTATAATTCATATCGTAGTGAAGCCCATTACACCTTGAGAAACTACTGGAAGCCTACCAGTAAATCTCGTTTGCCCTGGCCAAGGAATTTGCGTAATGGCTCTCCATACACAGCGCGATATCAACCCCCAATACCGGGAGAGATGAATCCGGTCTAATGTTCATATCAGATTTTTGCATTTTCATACCGTCCAATTTTTGTCACATTGCATATCGGTAGATACTCTTGAGCCGTGTTTGCTAGTCAATTGCAGGATACAGGTTCTCGGTTCTAAAACGGTGAAATTCATGGAAAACACGAAAAAATCCGGGTTCCTGCCAACCACAGATAAAAACACGGTCTCCGCTTTTCATCCGTATGTTGCTAGATATCAATAGGAGGACAAAAGGTCAAATCAATGTCATTCTCATGCACAAGGCTCAATGGTAGCACAAAATCCAAGAGATCTACGCGGAGCTCGAGGCAATCATTCCAAATCTTGACAAAAAGTCCACCTTTCCCTCAACAGAAATTCTGGAAGAAATGTGGAAGTATTTTCAGAAAATATATGAACCAGAGAACAGAGCACAGAAGACCAGGGAAGTACAGAAAAAACGACACCCTAACTCTACAGTAGAGCCGCGGATCCGCGGCCAAAGTGGGGTCCAGGCCGCGGATCCGCGGCCGTACTGGCGCCGCACCTGCAGAATTTTGGGGGGTATATTGGTCATTCTGTTTGGGTTCTGGTGGTTGCTCTAGATTTCCATTCTCCAGCCTATAAATAGCCCAGAAGTTTGAGAAGGAAAGGGGCCATTCTTGTATTTTCTTTTTCTAGGTTTTAGTTCACATGTTCTTCTTCTTCTCATCTCTTCTCCATTAAACTTGTAGTGAGCTTTGTGAGGGAGAAATGGTAAATAAAGAAGATCATTTTATTATCATGCTTGTCTTGCTCTTTCTTTACTTATTGTAATTTTAATTGTTAAGTAGTTGTTGTTATTTTCTTGTTGTTTCTTTCTTCTCTCTTTTTCTTTATCATTCATACGACAATGATGCTTACGCTCGATCCTCGCCAAGGTGAGGTCGCAAATAGTTAGTCGTATTCTTCTAAACTCCTTCTTTCTATCTTCCTCTTTTGTTTTGTTTTGTTTTTCCTTATCATGAAGTGTGAGTAGTTTTATACTTGTTATGGTAGGATAAGGGAAGTTTGAGAGAAGGAAATCTCTCTCACTCTTTCCTTGCCCAACAGCTTAAATCGACTCCCGTTAATTGAACCACAATCCGCTCATTACGGCACCCTATCCTACATGATAGAGGTGATTCCGTAGTGAGACCGGTTGTGGTTGAATTAACCGGAGGTTATGGATAAGAGCCAAGAACGGACGGACAAGCACCAAAAGGAAGGACTATGCGTTGGAAAGCCTAGCTTATACTCGCAAGTTCCTTCCTAGTCGTGCTAATCCCCGTTGTTGCCGATTACCGTAACACCGATATTAAGAGGGGCAACGAAAGATGTGGAGACTCCTAACTCAAACTAACCTAATCCTAACCCTAACAAGCTCTCTTTAAATATCAACTCAACACTTAGATAATCACAAACAAAAATATGAACAACCGGACTTAACTCGTTAAAACACATTGAAAAAGACTCCCATCTCCCTGCGGACGACCCGTACTCAACCGGCTAGCTTCAAGCGAAACCATCTTGATTGCGGTATTTAAAACTAAACTTGGACACGAACATATCCTATCAATCATCTAACCGCCACTGCCTCTAAGTGCTTCGGGACTGCACCCAACTACTACCTGTTTGCAAGACTCGTTTGAGCCGTGGTAGGGTAGTAATCTAAGAACAGTGGGAACATACCCGAGGCGAAGTAGCAGTGTCAAGTCGACGGACTAAGCTGTTCTCATGTCACCTTGGAACTGCTATCTGACGATGGGTATAATACCAACCTGCAGTTCCTGGCGAGTCCTGTCCGGTGTACCCGTAACCTAACGAGCACCTGCATACTATCTGCAGTACGACGTACTGATGGCTGTGGGACAGGCCATCTCCCCAACTGGGATGAGAAGCGTACACACTAGTCTACTCCGGAGTATCGATGCTCCATCTCGATAATCCTACGACCAGGGACCTGTATAGGATGTTGCTTATAGACTACCCGGCCCTCCATAGTGTGACTGCCATCACAACGCTGGTAATCAAGCAAAGATCCTAAGGGCTTTACTAATATGTATAAGCGATATGTTAAAAGAAATATATGCACATATTAAAGTAGACACAAACCAAGTAGCATACTACCATTTTTAGCAAGACTGTCAATAAAACTGTGAATATCCTAAGCTTCCATTAAGTAATATACAAACTAGTATGATACAGTAATGGCCTCTAGGGCATAAACACTAACATCTAGCATATAGAGACCCCTCTCGTATACACTGCATTCTTCTGTACTAAGGTACAAATAACAGCGTTAATACAATATTACAACAATATAATACAACATTAAAAGCTACTCTCTCTCTCCTACTCTCTGTCTATTTCTCCCTTATCTTTGGGACTTACCGAGCGACCTGTTCGCTGAACGACATTCTATTATTTCTTCTTTGAATGTCGTCAGGTGGTTTTGACCCGTCAGAGAACAAGCCCACTGCTGAAGACTTGGACCAGTTCTGTGAAGACCCCGAGCTCTATACATTGTACATTTTCCATTCAATACTTTTCATTCCCTGTTATGCCATTGTTTATGCATCGTTTTATTTCAGTTGTATTTCCTTTTCATACATTGTATAAAAGAATGTTAATAAATAAAAGTTGCTGTTTTTATTATACCTTGTCTCTTGTGTATTTACTTTTATATTGCTTAGATACGCTTAGCGTATGTACTTCTGAGTATATACGTAGCGGACCCGTCGCGTCCCCTTCGCCGTATACCGGGAAGCGGGGCGTGACATCATACCTGGTAAATACATACCCTGGAGTAAGTATCTAATCGAGAAATCAGTTTTCCTTTAACAATGCACAGTGAAACTGAAACATGAAAATGTTTCGAAGGGGTATCCGGGTATTCATAGTAATACCTGTTCCATAATCCAATTCATGACTGTAACCGTATATTTCTTTGCCATCTCTCCAAATTCATTTATTTGTCTTTTGTCGTTACCTTTTGTACACCATCGTTAGGCTAAATGGTTTTCTTCCTTCCCTACCGTTCGACACCAGCCTATGGTTTGGAAGAAGACTATCCAGTAAGAATAATAGGTGTACCCTCCTAATCCTAGGAGTACTCGCAACCTGAGAGAAGGTGATGATAAAAGACAACTGAATAAAACCTTATTCTATTTCTCCTGAACTGGAGAAAAAGCAATGGTGAAGTAGGAGTGGCGATGAACTATGCGGTTTGGTCGTGAATGATACCTGTCGCACTTTACTTTGCCCTCTTTCTAATTCCTTTATTTTGTCTTTACTTATTACCTTCTGTACACCCTACTTAAGCTAATTGGTTTTCTTCATTCCCTACCTTTCGGCACCTGCTTATGGTTTGGAAGAAGACTATCCAATAAGCGTAATAGGTGTACTCTCCAAAACCAAGGAGCCCTCGCAACCTGAGAGAAGGTGATGATAAAAGACAACTGAATAAACCAATTCAATTTCTCCTGAACCTGAATCCATCCTCGAAGAAGTCCCTTCGAGTTCGTATATAACCATATGATGGATTTATCCAATGGAAGTGGATGTTAGTAGTGATACGAGGTGTTCTGGAGAAATGCAAAGGGTAAAAGAAGGAGCGGCAATGATGTAAGCAACTCAGACAATTCAAAAGCCAGAATTTTAAGAAGGTTCGGTCAACTTGGTCACTGAGTCATAGTCTAGGGTCGGTCAATGGTCGCTGCCAAAGAGAGAAAGAAAAGAAACACTCTGCGTGCACTCTAACCTATATCAGAATGGTTATCACTTTATCTAATCAGGAAACCTCCCACTGTAACCTCAAACTCTCCTCCAAACCTGAAAGAAGAATTAGTCGGGATCACCCGAAGAGTAAACCAACTTATCAGTGGGAATCGAGATCCAACTCTCATCGCATGATAACGTGAAGGAATCCACATACGTTATCACACTCCAGAAGGTATGCGAATGCCTGGCAAGTTTCAGTTTCTTTAGAAACTCCCGATGTGGATTTTTGCCCCATGCTCTTATGACCTTGACGTTGGCCAAAATGTTATACGTCATACGTCAAGTTCTACTCATCATTATCTTGTTAATTTGAACCCACTCGTACATACCCCTAACGTTGGCCAAATGGAAGAACGACTGTCCCAAACCAACTCATCTATCTATGCAACAGATGAATACCCAGCAGCTACCAAACACTATGCCTTGGCGTTGGTCAAAATACATAGCTTGAATACTACTGAATATCCAACTGAAATGACGGAGGGCTACGGCTGGTTTTTAGCGAAAAACCTTTAACGTAACGAACTTGATATCGCTGAAGGAACCTGATAGCTTTTTATAAAAATATAGCGGCGAAAATCTTTGCTAAAGAGGTCACTCCCGGTGAAGGGATCTCGGCTCTTTCCTCGTGGAATGAGGTGCAAGATATTCCAACTGAATACCGCGATGCAAAGCAACAAGTAATCGACTATAGTGAAGTTATTACCCTGACGCAAACTTCTGCCCAAGGGGTCACTCCCGGTGAAGGGATCTCGGCCCCTGCCTCGTCGAATGAGGTGCAGGATATTTCAACTGAATACCACTGTGCAAAACAAAAGAAAACGTCCTTGTAATAACACTTTTTGAAAACTGTTCCAACAACGTCTAACAGGTTTGTTTTCCTTTGCATTGATCAGAATCAACGCAGTACCATCAATTAATCACACCAGAAAAGAACGAAAATAAAATGTACGTATATGCCATCCGCATTCGTCACTGGGTCCCGTCATCACCCGTTAGGTTACTTAACTAACGACAGAGCGGGGACTGGACTAGCACGGGTGTAAAACAAATACAACATCTACTACTATATATACCAATATACAATAATCACTCCAGACGTGATAAATGCAACATTACAGAAAAGTAATAAGCATCACAGAACAATACAGATAATCTGGGATCCCCGGGTTTAACAGAGCCGCTACTAAAACCCGACGTTCCCCTGGTCGTGTGGATAGCCTGTGCAATGAAACCTAGACCCCTACGGGTGTGGCAAGTTACCCGCCAAAACCTGAAGTGAGGCAGCCCCCTACAGCAAAGTGAATGGACCACCCTGCACTTCACGGAATCCGGTAACTTGAGCACCCCTCCTTGGGTCAACCTGTACCCCCTGCGAGTGCCGCGAATAGCCTGCCAATTCTAGAGTGAGGCCCCCTGCCTCCCAAAGCCGTGAGATGTAGACCCGTTGCCCTCCAGAACCCGGTTATCCGTGCACTCCGTCGCGAGGTAAACTTAGTACAGAAATGAAAATATGTACAACGGGTACATCGACCTCAACCCGGTTGTGCCCCAAAAGAATAATATACAAACAGGCAGCGATGGCAGTCCACATGTCGGACGTTCGCCCCGCGATATCAAATGTACAAATAAATCCATACTGCACTACCATTGCACACAGTTATCCATCACGACAGATCCGCAACATCACAGCACAACATAGAACATCAACGCGAATGTCACGTTCGCAAACCCGTCTAAAAGAGCTATAGCAATTAAACACGATTTACCGCTCGAATGACATTCACGGTCGGAGATATAATGTAAGTACTGTAAACTAACACATTTAAAATTCCGATCGACAAAACATCCCGAAGTGAGCCCCAAGTACAACTCAAGTACTCAAACAAAATTTGGGCCAATACAAAATATTTCAGAAACCACAATTCCACATGAAAGACACCCAGAAGAAAAATGGTGCACTGAAGCCCCAAAACGGCGGTGGAACCGCGGCCAATACATGGATTGTGCGGCGGTTCCGCGGCGGTCTTAAAGGTTCAGTCGACCAAATTTCTTCCAGACTCTTAGAAAAGCCTGCACGATTTTCTGACATACCCAAAATAATTTTTAGACCAGTTTAAAAATTCGACAGAAACTTTATCATGAAAAGTGCGATTTTGGAAATTTCGTTCGATCAATATTTTAAACACGTTAGAACAAGCTATTAAAGTTCAATGGCATGGCTCTGATACCATGTAAGTCTACGGTAGCGCCCCGGCCAATAATCTGAGGCCAAACGCGGAACAAAAACTTTTACAACTGGCGCAATCGCATACTATAACCCGAATCTTGCCATTAACACTAAACTAACAAACTGTAAAGAGGTAGAAAGGCTATACTGATCGATCTGTATCCTTCGGTCGTTAGCCATCATCCCACGCTCCTCGCTGCGACTCCGATCTTCTCGTCAAGATGGCACCACGTCAATGATTCTTTATACGGGCTCCTGCCTCTATACCGAGGCAACTCGGACATCAAGTCTGCTAAAAGAGATGACCAAGATGAAGTAGAGAAAGAGTAGAATAGTTTGTCTCATTACATTTGTTGGAGATAGTGCCCTCAGAGTCAATTATTAGGTCACAGGTACGTGATTGCAATGATTGATGGAGGACCTATCCCGGTAGGACAGTCTTACTCGAGATGATAGTATGCTATCTGGTTTACCTTTATCATCATGTACTGCTTTAGGTGACCTTACAAGTCGCTATTACACGTTGATAGAGCCCCTAGGATTCTTGCTTGACCACCAGCAGTATGAGGGCGATCATATAAGTGGGAGCTGGGGGTCTATAAGCATATCCTTAAATGGTCCCTAGTCGTGTGAGTTTCGAGACAGGGCATCGATACTCCAAAGTAGACTAGTGTATACAGTCGAGACCCCGACGAGGGGCGGTGGCCGGTCTCACAAGCCACTGGTGTCAGTTGGATCACCTAAGATGTATACAGGTGCTCATTGGGTTATGAGTACACCGGACAGGACTCGCCGGGAACATGCTAGTTGGTCATATACCAGACGTCAGATGGCAGTTCCCTGGTGACATGTGTACAGGTTAGTTCATCGACCTGGGGATCGTCATTTGTCTTGTGTGAGTTCCCACTGTACTTTGATTACTACCCTACCACGGCTCAAAGGAGTCGTGCAAACAGGTTTTAGTTGGGTACAGTCCCGAGCCACATGGAGGCAGTGAGCGTATCTTCAGGGGTTCGTCTCTCCCGGTATTGGGGGTGAGGTCGCGCTGTGTCTAGGAGAGCCATTACACGAAGCCTTCGGCCGAGGCAAGGAGATTTACTGGTAGGTATTCCAGTAGTATCTCAGGGTGTTCTGGGCTACACTCCGACACGACTTGTACCGCTTTTGGGGGTCTGACTTTTACCAACCCCCTAGGCCCGCCATGCGATACTCATAGACGAACGGACCGGACTGTACGGATATTGTCACTGACAGGCTCAGTAGGGTTGTCAGGCTGAGTTCGCTCACAGACGTCCCTTTTAGTCAATACCTGGTAGCCCGTTACGTATTGGCTTATACCTCTGACGTGCTAGTGGTTAAATCCACAACCAAGGTGTTGACGAGTCTTTAGAGTCCCCCACATTCAGTTACTCAAGTTTTCGGGCGAAAGGTTATAGAGGCCATATGGAGATATGGCAAGGTCCGATCAGATACGTGCTGTATGGCACGGATCAGGATCGGACAGTTTGTACTACAGGCCGTATGATTATATGGCAGGGTTCGATCAGATACGTGCGGCATTGCACGGATCAGGATCGAACAGATATTACTAGCCGGTTTTGGTATAAGCCGGATTCTAGTATAGTACAGTGGAGATTTTGTCTCATTGCATTTGTATTTCGGTCGGAATACAAATGCGGGTGTGTATGCACAGTATCGGGGTTTTCCTGTAATTTATTACGGGACCAGTTTTCTGGAGTTGCCAGTTTGCTTTCCGTTTCGGCCAATTTCCTTTGTATCGTTCATTGGCCGAAGTTTGGTGGAGGAGGGCTTATTTGCATTGTTGCAAATAAGTATTTGTGGAGGGGGTCTTTGCATATATTTGTATCATGATGGTGCACCATCC
This sequence comes from Agapanthus africanus, assembly GCA_030015575.1. NCBI lineage: Eukaryota > Viridiplantae > Streptophyta > Magnoliopsida > Asparagales > Amaryllidaceae > Agapanthus > Agapanthus africanus. The sequence goes on from CM057349.1 coordinate 215,064,517, forward strand.
TTTGACTTTGCTTCATGATAGTGTCATGATGGCTTGACCTTTGTTGTGATGATGAGGTTGGTGGAGTATGGCTTTGTTGATAATCATTTCCTTTCATGATATCATTTTTGACCTCTCTCACTTGTATTATTGTGTGTGAACCTCCCTCATTCTTTTTACACTACACACTCTCTCTCCCTCTTCATGTCATGGCCGGCCACATATGTGTGGGGGCTGTCCAAAATTTTGCAAGAGGGATTTACACTCATTTGGCTTGGCAAAAATCATATTAGCTCCTCCTCCAAAAGCTTGTATCAATATCTCCACCAATGGCAATTCCTACAACCCCAAATGAGACTTGCTCACTACACATTCTACAGCAAACCTTGGGCACGTCGACTAGCCAGCTTCGTGCCCGAGTTGCCTCGGCATTGAGGTGGGAGCCCGTAAAAGAAGTAGGCGATGTGGTGCACTTCCGGCGACGAGGTGGAGACGGGACATTCCGCAGGAGATCGGGACGACGACGAGAAGACCGGAGGACTTGGATCAGTCGGTATATCTCTCTTCCCCATCTTGTAGTTAGCTAGGACTAATTAATGGTTCGATCCGGGTATTAGTGCGCGGCGGTTTGCCAGTTCAAGAAAAATTAGAGTTTATCACCGCTTCCGCATTTGGCCGTCGGATTGACGGCCGGGGCGCCGCCGTGCACTTACAGTGGTATCAGAGCCTCGCCATTAACTTAGTCTAGCTTGGTTTAATGTGTTTTGCATTTCCGATCGACCAAAATTCCAAAATCTACATTTTTGTTCACATCAGTTTTCTGTTGAAATTTTTTGGTGTCGAAATTTTTTTTAGGTTACAGAAAAGTGATCTTCTAGAAAAAATAAGAATTCTGTGAAAATTCGATGCAGCAACTCCACTGTAGGAGCGCGGAACCGCGGCCAAACACCCCCTTGGGCCGCGTTTCCGCCGCACACTGTTGGGTTCCCTGCACCAAATTTCTACAGTATCTTTCTGGGGTTAAAATTGGGGTTTTGGAATATTAATATTGGGCCCAGAATTTCCTGATCTGCTACAGTAGTGCTTGGGGGCCCACTTGTTAAAATTTGATCGATCGGATATTTTAAACACATTATTTCACAGTATTTACATTATATCTGCGACCGTGAATGTCACTCGATCGGTAAATCCTGTCTGACTGCTATAGCCCGGTTAGACGGATTTGCGAACGTGACTTTCACGTTGATGTTCTGTTTTTGCTGTGATGTTGCGGATCGGTCGTGGGGGATAGCCTGGATGCAATGCTAGTACAGTTGTGGTTGTATTATGTACATTTGATATTGCGGGGCGAGCGTCCGACATGTGGACTGCCGTCACTGCCTGATTGTATTATTATTTTGGGGCACGACCTGGTTGCGGTCGATATACCCGTTGTATGTATATTTTACTTTCTGTACTAGGATTGCCCCGTGGAGGGGTGCATGGATAGCCGGGTTCTATAGGGCAACAAGCCCGCATCTCATGGCATTGAGATGGAGGGGGCTTCACTCTAGGATTGGCGGGCTATTCGCCGCACTCGTAGGGGGTACAGGTTGACCCAGGAGGGGTGCCCAAGTTACCGGATTCCGTGAAGTGCTGGGTGGTCCATTCACGGTGCTGAAGGGGGCTGCCTCGCTTTAGGTTTTGGCGGGTGACTTGCCGCGCCCGTAGGGGTCTAGGATTTCATTGCACAGGCTATCCACACGACCAGGGGAACGTCGGGTTTCAGCGGCTCTGTGAAACCCGGGGATCCCAGATATCTGTATTGTTTCTGTGATGCTGTACATTTCTGTGATGTTGCATTTTATTCACGCCTTGAGCGAATATAATATATTGGTATATATATTAGTAGATGTTGTATATGTTTTGCATCCGCGCTAGTCCAGTCCCCGCTCTGTCGTTAGTTAGCTAACCTAACGGGTAATGACGGGACCCAGTGGCGAATGCGGATGGCATATACGTACGTCATATTATTTTCGTTCTTTGTGGTGTGATCAATTGATGGGACTGCATTGATTCGGATCAATGCAAGTTAAAAACAAACCTAATCTGATGTTGTTGGAACACTTTTCAAAAAGCTGTTATTGCAAGGACGTTCACTTTTGTTTTGCATCGTGGTATTCAGTTGGAATATCCTGCTCCTCAGTCGACGAGGCAAGGGCCGAGATCCCTTCACCGGGAGTGACCCCTTGGACAAAAAGTTTGCATCAGGGCATTAACTTCACTATAGCCGATTACTTTTGCTTTGCACCGTGGTATTCAGTTGGAATATCCTGCACCTCATTCTACGGGGAAAGAGCCGAGATCCCTTCACCGGGAGTGACCTCTTTAGCAATGGTTTTCGTCACTATATTTTTAAAAGCTATCCGTTCCTTCAACGATATCAAGTTCATTACGTTAAAGGTTTTCGCCAGAAACCATTCGTAGCCCTCCGTCATTTCAGTTAAATATTCGGTAGTATTCAAGCTATGTATTTTGACCTCACGCCAAGGCATAGTGATTGGTAGCTGCCGGGTGTTTATCTGTTGCATAGATAGATGCGTTGGTTTGGGACAGTCGTACTACTATTTTGGCCTACGTCAAGGGTATGTACGGGTGGGTTCAAATTAACCTGGATAATGACGGGCAGAACTTGACATGTGACTTATGATATTTTGACCTCACGCCAAGGTCATAAGAGCATGGGGCAGAAATCACATCGGGAGTTTCAAAAGAACTGAAACTTGCCAGATATGCGCATACCTTCTGGAGTGTGACACCGTGAGCGGATTCCGTCACGTTATCATGCGATGATAGTTGGATCCCGATTCCCACTGATGAGTTGGTATACTCCTCGGGTGATCCCGACTAATTCTTCTTTCAGGTTTGGAGGAGAATTTGACGGTACAGTGGGAGGTTTCCAGATTAGATAAATTGGTAACCATTCTGATCTAGGTTAGAGTGCACGCTGAGTGTTTCTTTTCTCTCTCTCTTTGGCAGCGACCATTGACCCGACCCTAAGACTATGACTCAGTGACCAAGTTGACCGAACCTTCTCAAACACTGGCTTTTGGATTGTCAGAGTTGCGAACCTCATTGCCACTCCTACTTTTACCCTTTTCTCCAGGACACCCCGTGTTACTACGAACGTCCACTTCCATTGGACAAAACCATCGTATGGTTAGATACGAACTCGAAAGAATTTATTCGAGGATGGTTTCAGGTTCTGGAGGAAACGAATAGGACTATTCAGTTGTCTTTTCCTTTTACCTTCTCTCAGGTTGCGAGTACTCCTTGGTTTAGGAGATAGTACACCTATTACGCAAATTGGATAGTCTTCTTCCAAACCATAGGCTGGTGCCGAACGGTCGGGAATGAAGAAAACCACTTAGCATAACGATGGTGTGCAGAAGGTATTAAGGTCAGACAAAGTAAGGGATTAGTAAGAGGGCAAGGTAAATTGCGACTGCTATTCACGACCAAACCAAGTATTCCTTCGCCAATCCTAAATCACCTTTGTATTTCTCCAGGACACTCCATATCACTACGAAGATCCACAGTTTATTTGGATACTCCATCGTATGGTTATATACGAACTCGAAAGGAACTTGTTCCAGTTCGGGGATGGATCCTGGTTCAGGAGAAATAAGAATAAGGTTCATTCGGTTGTCTTTTATCTTCACCTTCTCTCGCATTGCGAGTGTTCCTAGGATTAGGACAGTACACCCTTTATGCTTATTGGATAGTCTTCTTCCAAACCATAGGCTGGTGCCGAACGGTAGGGAAGGGAGAAATCCATTTGGCCTAAGGGGTGTGTGGAAGGTAATGACTAAAGACATATGAAGGGATTTGGAGAGGTGGCAAAGAGATATACGGTTACAGTCGTGAATCTGGAAGAGGCATTACTACGAATACCAGGATACCCCATCGAAACATTTCAATGCTTCAGCTTCACTGTGTACTGTTAAAGGAAAACTGATTTCCCGATTAGATACTTACTCCAGGGTATGTATTTACCAGGTATGATTCTCACATCTGTATGGTTTTACAGATGATGAGTGGGAGTAAGTTATTGGGAATTAGGTGATCATCCTCATTATATCGGGATTCGTTGTAATCGGTGATATTTGAGGAAGTCACCTGGGTTGTTTGCCGGACGGCAAATATTTGGTTTTGAATATCATCTGTTATGCACCAATTTCAAATTGATATATCTGTACGTCTATTTTCATAGAGTGAGATATACCTTTTGAAATTATGTCTATGACATTTACCTATATCAGTGGATGGTTAGGTAAGGAGCATTAAACAGCGGTATAATTCTTCTTAACCATAAGTACAGTTTTCAACCTACGACACACAGTGAATGAGTTTTCAGACTCAAGGGACTTATACAGAGTATTGTATGTTGTCCAGGGTCCATCAGGACAGAGGGGTTGGTCCTCGTACTATATTCGGTTTACTTATGACTTCTCTAGTTTTTAGACAGGTGTTTCGTAGGAAACACAGGGTCCGAATTTTGAGAAGTTATAGGTATTTGAATAGAGTAGAGAACCAGGTGTAGAAAGTATCGGGATTCTTCAAAGTGATCGAAGATGTAGACACTTGTGCATGGTATTCAGTTGACAGTAATGATTAAGAGAACTTGCTTCTCTTTCAGGTTACTCATAATTGGAAGCATTCCTAAGTTGAGTAACGCTGATCGGCCTCCTTCCATTAAGTTGACATGCACTGGAGACAGCTGCATGATTTGAATCTGGTTCAATTAAATCAGTGCCTCTGTTTCTATATTGGATATAAAACAGTTCATATCTTAACGTTGTTAAGGTACGGGGAGTTGTCCGGTTTATGATTAAAACCAGACACTGGACAACTCAAGGCACGTTTCTGTAATGGCTGTTTGTGGGTTGACCCAGGCTATAACGAGGGTTGACTTTCTACCATCTGGATGAACAATAGCAATATTGTTCCAGACTCGCCACAGTTTTATTAAAAATGGATTTTTTCAGAAAACAGTAATGGGAGTATGGTAGAACTGGAAGTGATTCCAGAACCACAAACGATTACTGAAGATTTGATAAGGAACCTAAAGATTCAATCTGGATTGACATTCCATTGGCCACTCCGCAGATAAGGTGGGTAACTTCAGGCACCCGAGAGGTACTACGGTAGCCTCAAGGACGGTGACAGGGAAGTTCTTGTTTACCCACAATTACCATTGCTGTTGTTCCAGGCTGCGAGACCCGGCGGGAGGATGAGTATAGCGTCATTCTAAACTAGTTTTAGAAGTGGACGTCTATATGACTCTGCCAGAGGGTTGTCGTAGTCAGTGGGAGTAGCGGAAGCATTGGTAGACAGGTAGCTTATGTCTATTTATAGACTGAAGCACCAGTAGCGGAGATAGATCATCTATTTCTGACGTGACAGTTATAGGTTTGACTTCATCAGAATAGGGGATGGATCTGTTGAGAAGGTAGTAGGGTGTGATGTCCTGGTATCTGGATGACATACACAGAGTAGGAAAAGAAATCCCTATACTACGATCGGTTATACTTTGGTCGTCACGCAGTGGTTTCTCCACAAAGGACTTGGATTTTAAATCTGACGTACTGGTTACTGGATCTATGGTTTTAGATCTAGATTTGGGTGGTTTCCCAATCAGGGTACTTAGACAACATTCAAAGAGTATTTAGAATGGACGACTCCTGGCACGGTAGTGTACCTGCAGGTGATGGAGTCACCCTCTCTAAAGCTGTCTTACAGACTAAAGGGGAGAGGGATGTGCATGATTGGCAGATCACTTGCTTAGGCAATTGAGTCAATCATGAGATGTCAAGTACCACACCAGATGTTGTTCTTGCACTAGGTGCAATAAGTTGACATTAATCCAATCCAGGAGAAACAGTCGGAAGCAGTTTTAGAACATAAGTGGATGTTCTAGGGATATGATAACGACAGCCTCATTCGGGAGACAGTTATCATTCCAGGCTTCCAAGGTGACCTAGACGACAAGGAGGTTGTCAGAGTTATAGTTTTCCTTCTGACGAGGGGCAGTATTTTGGACAGGTGGTCCAAAGCAATACTGAGGGAGGCATGGCGCAGGATACTGATTAAGTTCAGTTGACGATACAGTCTAAGAAGTTTGGATTTGGAGTTCATTTATGAGCTAAGTCCCATCAGACATCCAGACACATTCTAAGACAGGTATTGCTCATTTCGGGAGATGGCTTTCTCCGCGAACTTGAGATATAGAGAGACATAGAAAGAAACAACAAAGCGGATCCACTCACTAAGGCTATTCCTCGAACGCAATAGTTTCGCAAACGAGCTTTGTGAGACTGACTAGTAGAGGAGTTGGGTGTTTGGTATCACACGGGCTGTGAGTATGCGACATCGCAATAATTAGCTTTGAGTGCAAGTGGGAGATTGTTGGAGATAGTGCCCTCAGAGTCAATTATTAGGTCACAGGTACGTGATTGCAATGATTGATGGAGGACCTATCCCGGTAGGACAGTCTTACTCGAGATGATAGTATGCTATCTGGTTTACCTTTATCATCGTGTACTGCTTTAGGTGACCTTACAAGTCGCTATTACACGTTGATAGAGCCCCTAGGATTCTTGCTTGACCACCAGCAGTATGAGGGCGATCATATAAGTGGGAGCTGGGGGTCTATAAGCATATCCTTAAATGGTCCCTAGTCGTGTGAGTTTCGAGACAGGGCATCGATACTCCAGAGTAGACTAGTGTATACAGTCGAGACCCCGACGAGGGGCGGTGGCCGGTCTCACAAGCCACTGGTGTCAGTTGGATCACCTAAGATGTATACAGGTGCTCATTGGGTTATGAGTACACCGGACAGGACTCGCCAGGAACATGCTAGTTGGTCATATACCAGACGTCAGATGGCAGTTCCCTGGTGATATGTGTACAGGTTAGTTCATCGACCTGGGGATCGTCATTTGTCTTGTGTGAGTTCCCACTGTACTTTGATTACTACCCTACCACGGCTCAAAGGAGTCATGCAAACAGGTTTTAGTTGGGTACAGTCCCGAGCCACATGGAGGCAGTGAGCGTATCTTCAGGGGTTCGTCTCTCCCGGTATTGGGTGTGAGGTCGCGCTGTGTCTAGGAGAGCCATTACACGAAGCCCTCGGCCGAGGCAAGGAGATTTACTGGTAGGTATTCCAGTAGTATCTCAGGGTGTTCTGGGCTACACTCCGACACGACTTGTACCGCTTTTGGGGTCTGACTTTTACCAACCCCCTAGGCCCGCCATGCGATACTCGTAGACGAACGGACCGGACAGTACGGATATTGTCACTGACAGGCTCAGTAGGGTTGTCAGGCTGAGTTCGCTCACAGACGTCCCTTTTAGTCAATACCTGGTAGCCCGTTACGTATTGGCTTATACCTCTGACGTGCTAGTGGTTAAATCCATAACCAAGGTGTTGACGAGTCTTTAGAGTCCCCCACATTCAGTTACTCAAGTTTTCGGGCGAAAGGTTGTAGAGGCCGTATGGAGATATGGCAAGGTCCGATCAGATACGTGCGGTATTGCACGGATCAGGATCGGACAGTTTGTACTACAGGCCGTATGATTATATGGCAGGGTTCGATCAGATACGTGCGGCATTGCACGGATCAGGATCGAACAGATATTACTAGCCGGTTTTGGTATAAGCCGGATTCTAGTATAGTACAGTGGAGATTTTGTCTCATTGCATTTGTATTTCGGTCGGAATACAAATGCGGGTGTGTATGCACAGTATCGGGGTTTTCCTGTAATTTATTACGGGACCAGTTTTCTGGAGTTGCCAGTTTGCTTTCCATTTCGGCCAATTTCCTTTGTATCGTTCATTGGCCGAAGTTTGGTGGAGGAGGGCTTATTTGCATTGTTGCAAATAAGTATTTGTGGAGGGGGTCTTTGCATATATTTGTATCATGATGGTGCACCATCCTTTGACTTTGCTTCATGATAGTGTCATGATGGCTTGACCTTTGTTGTGATGATGAGGTTGGTGGAGTATGGCTTTGTTGATAATCATTTCCTTTCATGATATCATTTTTGACCTCTCTCACTTGTATTATTGTGTGTGAACCTCCCTCATTCTTTTTACACTACACACTCTCTCTCCCTTTTCATGTCATGGCCGGCCACATATGTGTGGCGGGCTGTCCAAAATTTTGCAAGAGGGATTTACACTCATTTGGCTTGGCAAAAATCATATTAGCTCCTCCTCCAAAAGCTTGTATCAATATCTCCACCAATGGCAATTCCTACAACCCCAAATGAGACTTGCTCACTACACATTCTACAGCAAACCTTGGGCACGTCGACTAGCCAGCTTCGTGCCCGAGTTGCCTCGGCATTGAGGTGGGAGCCCGTAAAAGAAGTAGGAGATGTGGTGCACTTCCGGCGACGAGGTGGAGACGGGACATTCCGCAGGAGATCGGGACGACGACGAGAAGATCGGAGGACTTGGATCTGTCGGTATATCTCTCTTCCCCATCTTGTAGTTAGCTAGGACTAATTAATGGTTCGATCCGGTATTAGTGCGCGGCGGTTTGCTATTTCAAGAAAAATTAAAGTTTATCACCGCTTCCGCATTTGGCCGTCGGATTGACGGCCGGGGCGCCGCCGTGCACTTACAACATTCTTTGGTTCTCATCACATGAGAGGGTAAGAGTGGAGGTTGAAGAAGATGCAAAGAGTTGAATAGTGTGAGCTCAAGAAAACTCTAGTGAACAAAAAAATAACCAAGCACCAAAAATTGTGATGGTTGTCTAAATATTTTGTGTGTGATATATATGAGGTTTTGTGATGAAATATCAAGGAAAATATCTTACCAAAATATCTCCACAAAGCCCTTATATTATCTCACCCAAAACAAACTCCATTAATTTATCATGAGTCACTAGATGACTCATTAGCATGAGTCATTAGTGAACATGCTAGAATTAATGAGTCACCAAAAATGAGTCACACTTTCCAAATCCAATAATCATTTAAACCAAAATGATTAATCCATATAGAAATGCATCTTCTAAAGTAATCTCGTAACAGATTACGAGAATACCCCTCACCTGTAAATACATACCTGTATCCGTATTCCGACCGAATACGAATACGATAAGACTAAAATATTCCGACTCAATATAATACTTGGATCCGGCTTAAACCAAAGCCCACTAGTATTATCTGTCCGAACCATGACACGTGCACATGTGCACGTGCATGTTCGAACCCTGCCATAAAACCATACAGCCTCAACAACGGTTTGCCCGAACTTAGGAAACTATCTGTCGGGGACTCTAAAGACTCGTCAGTACCCTGGCAGTGGGTTTAACCACAAGTACGTCAGCGGCACTAGCTGTGCGTAACGGCTGCCCATATACTGACCGAAAGGTAAGCCGATGAGCGAACTCATCCTGGAACACTTCTGAGCCTATCAGTGACAATATCCGTACAGTTCGGTCCGTTCATCTATGAGCATCGCATATCGGGCCTAGGGGGCTGGTAACGTCAGATCCCCAAAAGCTGTATAAGTCGTGTCGGAGGGTAGGCCTGAACACCCTGAGAAACTACTGGAATACCTACCAGTAATTCTCACCTTCCTTGGACAAGGACTTGGTGTAATGGCACTCTTAGACACAGCGCGATCTCACCCCCAATACCGGGAGAGACGAATCCTCTGCCAATCCGCTCACTGCCTCTATGTGGCTCGGGACTGTACCCAACTAAAACCTATTTGCATGCCTCCTTTGAGCCGTGGTAGGGTAGTAATCTAAGCACAATGAGAACTCACATGAGACAAATGAAGACCTCAGGTCGATGAACTAACCTGTACACATGTCACCAGGGAACTGCTATCTGACGCTAGGTATAATACCAACCCGCAGGTTCCCGGTGAGTCCTGTCCGGTGCACTCATAACTCAATGAGCACCTGTATACATCTTAGGTGAACCAACTGACACCAATGGCTTGTGAGACCGACCACCGCCCCTCGTCGGGGTCTCGACTGTATACACTAGTCTACTCTGAAGTATCGATGCCCTGTCTCGAAACTCCCATGACTAGGGACCACTTTTAAGGATGTGCTTATAGACTACCCAACTCTCACTTATATGATCGCCATCATACTGCTGGTAGTCAAGCAAGAATCCTAAGGGCTCTATCAACGTGTAATAGTGATCATGTCACCTAAAGCTATACACAATGATGAAGACAAACCAGATAGCTTACTATCATCTCGTGTAAGACTGTTCTACCGGTATAGGTCCTCTTCAATCATTTCAATCACGTGCCTGCGATCCAATAATTGTCTTTGAGGGCACTACATCCAACACAACGGGTCACTCCCGATGAAGGGATTTTGGCCCTTGCCTTGTTGAATGAGGTGCTGGATATTCATAACCGAATACCGCTGTGCAAAACAAAAGAGCACGTCCTTGCAATAACAGATTTTTGAAAAATGTTCCAACAACATCTGTATAGGTTTGTTTTCTTTTGCATTGATCTGAATCAATGCAGTCCCATCAATTAATCACACCAATAAAGAACGAAAATAAAATGTACGTATATGCCATCCGCATTCGCCACTGGGTCCCGTCATCACCCGTTTGGTTAGTTAACTAAGGACAGAGCGGGGACAGGACTAGCGCGGGTGTAAAACATATACAACATCTACTAGTATATATATAACAATATACAATAATCGCTCCATCCGTGATAAATGCAACATCACAGAAAAGTAATAAGCATCACAGAACAATACAGATAATCTGGGATCCCCGGGTTTCATAGAGCCTCTAATGAAACCCGACGTTCCCCTGATCGTGTGGATAGCCTGTTCAACGAAAACCTAGACCCCTACGAGTACGGCAAGTTACCCGCCAAAATCAGAAGCGAGGCAGCCCCCTTCAGCATCGTGAATGGACCACCCTGCACTTCATGAAATCCGGTAACTTGAGCACCCCTCCTTGGGTCAACCTGTACCCCTACGAGTGCGGCGAATAGCCCGCCAATTCTAGAGTGAGGTCCGCTCCTTCTCAAAGCTATGAGATGCGGACCCGTTGCCCTCCAAAACCCGGCTATCCGTGCACTCCACCGCTGAGTAATTCTAGTACAGAAAAGAAAATATGTACAATGGGTACATCGACCTGTTCATATCAGAATTTTGCATTATTAAATCACCCATTCTTAATCATATTACAAATAAATTGGTGCTTTTGATCCATGTCTGCTAAATAGTTGCAGGTTACAGGTTCTCAGATCATTACAGTGAAATTCATGAAAATACGCTACAAATGTGAGACTACGACCAACAATAGATGAATCCGTATGATGCCGCCCACCATTTCAAGGAACAACTGAAAATCATTAGACAGTTTAATGCACAAAGTTCAAAGGCAGCACAAGATTCAAGACTTCAACGTCAAGCTCACGGTAAAAAGTCCACTGTTGAATATCTGGAAGAGAATTGAAGAGATAGTGAGAGACCTAGTGAACAAAACAGAAGATAAAAGCAACTTGAAGAAACCCTAAAGAATTGGGCCCATGAGCCCACCAAATGGCCGCGGATCCACGGCCAAACAGGCTATTCTGTCACGGTTCCGCGGCCGTGCAATGCACGTGTCGGTGGGGTGTCGGTGCTTTGACTCGGTGTTTGGGGTTGTTTTGTAATTTCATGTATGGATTAGAATGTAAACCTAGGGTTTTTCCCATCTATAAATAGGAGGGCTCAAAGCCAAATAAAGGGTGCCTCTTCTAGGGTGCCTTTCTTAGGATGCCTCTTTTTAATTCTAGATTAAATTTCAATTCCTTTGTAATCGTCAAGAGTGCATCAATAAAGTAAGTTATTTTTTTCTTAATTTCAATTTTATTTCTCTGCAATTTTTACCTGTCTTTATTTATCAGCAAGTTCATTAGTTAATTGAAAAGAAAATTTATAGAAATGAATTTTGTCGCAATTTCCCTAATGAGTGAGTAATTCCTCACTTGTTGGGGTTAGGATTGGGTAGGTTTAAGAGATGGAAATCTCTCACACCTTTCTTGCCCTCAATACTTTATAAATTAGGACTCGATGTAAATCAAACACCCACCGCTCATTACGGCACCCTATCCTACGAGATAGAGGTGATTTCCTAGTTAGACCAGTAGTGGTTGATTTACATAGAAGTTAGGGCTACGAGTTAAGAAAGGACGGATAAGGACCAAAAGGAAGAAACTACGTTACTTCTTTGTCGTGCTAATCCACTTTGTTAATTATTACTCTAATACTTATGTTCTTAATTAGGGCAAAGGAAGCAGTGAGTAGAATATCTTTCCAAACTAACCTAATCCTAACCCTAGCAAGGTTTTAATCCAAATCAAATTCAATCTTAGTTTTTATAAAAAATCAAAACCTTCCAAAAAATAGGAATTAACTTGTTGCAACAATTAGAAAATAACACGTTCTCCTTGTGGACCGACCCGTACTCAACCGGCTAGCTACCAGGCGACGCCGTTATTGATTGCGGTATTCTTAACTTTGATTTTAAAACGCATGTACGCAAAAGACCTCTCAATCAAATGGCGCTGTTGCTGGGGAAACGGTAGTCTCTTTCTTTATGTAATTTCGGGTTAATAAAAAAAATATTTAAAAATTTTAAAAATTGAAAAATTTTAAAACAAAAATAAAAAAATAATAAAAATAAAATTAAAAATCATCTTGTTCTTTTTGAAAGGTTTTTGTGCAAGTTTGCAGGCTTGGAGGAAACTCTGTTTCAGATCTGGAGAAAGCCCAGTGAACAAATCAAGAAACAGAGGATCTGAACAGACAGGGGAGAATCAAAACAAGACAGAGAAAAATTTTGGAGATCTAAACCAACTAAACCGCCGCGGAACCGCGGCAGATTCAAGCAGTTGACTGCGGAACCGCGGTCAACCTGTAACGTCAGCATCCCAAATTTCTCTGTGAGCATATTTTTTCTATCTCCTACCGCCAGAACTCCACTGAAATTTTTTTCCTGCAGGTATTCTTTGCACATCAATTTTTTCTCCCTTTCTAATAGATTGTTTTTTGCAGGATTCTTTGCGCTGCCAAATAAAAAAAAATATTTTGCGAGTGTTTTAAATTTTTTGGCGTGTTAACTGCTTTGCATAATTAATACGGACTTTTAAGGGGCTATAACACCAATTCAGATTGGGTGGGGATTTCATTACCCTTCCTAAGACCCCAAAAATCACTAAAAGCATATGCATCACCGTTGAGCTAATTAAAAAAAATATCTAGACTCGGCCAATTAAGGACTGTCGCGCTCATTAGGACAAAAGAAGGTTGTGGGCATTCAGTCGTTTATCTAAACCTGACTTTGTGGTGCCTAGGCTAGACAAGTGAGAAAGGTAATTTTAAAAGTCTCGTCTCACGGTGATTCGTGAGCGGATCCCTCCTTTCTTCATTTGTGCTTACCTGGCCACAATTGGCGGTGAAGAGGCGATTTGAGGGATATCTCATAACTTGTCGCTTTGGAACAGTTAGGAGCAGTCTAGTTGACTTAGGAGATCCTAGCTCTAGGTTTGATTGTGCATGTTTAAACTGTGGTTGTTTGAAATTGTGCCATAGTTCCGTACAAATTTTGCAAAAACTCGTTCTAAAAAAAACACTTTCAAAAATTTGAAAACTCCAAAAAACAAACAATTTTTTTAAAAACAAAAAAATATAAAAAAAATAAATGAAAAAAATCACATTCTTTTTCTTCTCCTTTCTCTCATCACATCATGAGTACCCCACCTCGCAAAACTCTTGCCGAATTTTGGTACCCTCAACCAGACATTACTTCCTACGCTTCTTGTTTTGGTCGAATTTCGAACGACCCCTCCATGCCCAAAATTTCTTTGAAAGATCGAATAGACGCGTCTAGGACAACCAGTTGGACTCCGCAATCCACCTTATATCAATCATTTCAACCTTCACCACCTTCTTACGTTGATACCCCTTTTTTGAGTCCTGTGGTAACTCCAAAACCCATGTCTATTGCTGAACATTTTGAACAATCTTATAACCGATGTTTCACTCCTTTCACCACTGTGAATTCTTTGGATCAACAATTCCATCCACCTTCTTATCCAAATATTGATCCTACTCCTATTCAACCATTCAATTTCTACCATTCCTACCCGACTTTTGCACCTTCCCTAAAAATTGCTTCTACACAGTCATTTGGGAGTTTCATGTATCCAAACAACTTTGAATCTTTTACTAAAACCCCGTCACAACCCATGTCTAGTCTGGAACAGTCTTTGGAAGACTTTATGGTAGCGTCATGCCAACAATTGAGGGATTTGAATGCGTCCATAGCCGCCCTTATACAACTTAGTGACCCAGTAGCTAGTTTCCAACTAGCTCCAAATTTTTCAATGTATGATGAGGCGGTTGGAAAGATTGATAATTTGAGTGGAGAGAGTGAGCTGTGCGCCCTTCCAAATCAAACCTACCCACCCCGAATTGAATCCCACAATTCCGGTTTTGAATGTCTATCAAGTGTTCCAAATGATTCACCAGTTGAAAATAAAACGTTTAATGAGTTGTGCGACTTTGCAGTGTTTGATTTGCCTGATTGTGAAGGGTCCCCTTCGAGTGAAACCATCACCAATCCTTTTGACCTCTACACCTCCACTCTAGAATCTGAATTGATTAATATCCATGCTTTTGATGAGGTGTCTGAAAAAATTGATTTTCACTTGATTGAGAATATAGACGCTGGGAATATTTTAGATAATGAACCCACGGATTTGGATGAGTTTCTCTCTCCAATTCATCATCCCGAGTCATTAACTGTTTTTCCCGAACTTCATAAGTGGAGTATCGTATCGTAAATATGCCGCAGAACATATGTACGGTACGCCACTCTACCCAAGTTACCTACTCCATCAATCAGGGTCAACCTATGAAACGAAAGTTCGGGTCTAATACCCCCCCCCGTTCAAGTCTAAGTTCCGTAAGTCAAGCCTAGGTTCCGAAATATATACCCGCTCTAGACTCCGCATAGTCAAACATAGACTCGAACCATGGTTAAACCTAGCGCTCTGATACCAACTTTATCACGACCCGAAATATTAGCTCATGACCGGCACTTAAGTCACGCCACGTCTAAAGGCGTAACGTAATTCAAGTAAGCCGAAACCCAGAAATCTAAACCTTTTTAAGAAAAATCAAGGAGCTGAAGTTTTGAAATAAAGGTCTAATGAAATCAAGTTTTCTTAAATGCATAGAAGAGGAACATGAAAAATGCAAGTGGAATTTACTAGTTGAAAAACATGTTTTGTCTTTTATATATTTGTGCAGCACCTCCTTTGTATATTTTGATCCAAAACCACATATACATAATAAAATAAAGGCATCCCCAAGCAGGAGCTAGTTCTTCGCCAACCGGTGGATCACAGCCATGCAAGACAGTATAAATATAAGTATACGACGCCCAACGGCGAAGTTCACCATAAAAGATAAAGAAATAAGCAAGACATCAAAACCACAAGTAACGGAATACCTCTCTCTAAGTCTCGCAACCACAATCTCACTAAGTCTCATTACTTATTCAATTTCTAGTTTGATTGATGGAGTTGACTAGATAGAATATGAAATATAAATACAAGAGTGGGTACGATACAAATGTCCCACCTACCAAGCAAATCACCCAAAAGTAGCTATGTGCCAGCGATGCCGCTACGGATCCATGTGGTCAACCTGCAAGAACTGTGGCACAACGGGGTGAGTTGCCAACTCGTGAATAGAAATATATCAACATATAGAAATTAAATAAACAACGACTCCTAGGTCAACTATATCGTAAAGGTAATACTATGATATCCAAGGTGACCATATCTGTATGTGTGCCAACAATGAAATCAACACCTATATGTATGCGGATATCATCCAATCATATGATCAATGTCTGTATGCATGCGGATCTCGTCCAACCATATCCTCCATATATGTATCATAAAAGCAAATGCATGAAAATATGAGGATATAAATCAACGTGTGTCCCTCGTGACACATCAAAATCATGGAACCTGAGTGCCTAGCATCAACACTCGAAAACAACATGAAAACCGTGCCCAGCATCGGCACGTAAATCCTCATATCTCTCGGGCTCCGTCAGTCCGGATCGGCCCTCGGGCTCCGTCAGTTCGGATCGGCCCATCTCATCTCTCGACTCCGGTCGGTATCCTCCGGATATCCGCCGAGCCCAAATACTATCACCGGTAGGTAGTGGTCCCTCTGCCAGGCTCACCGTCTACTGCACATCAGATCCGTTCTCGCCCCGAGGTACCATACCAGGTCCACCATGTACCCACAATCGGTCTCATCCTGCTCCTTGAATCGGGTATCACTGCCACACGTCTCAGAATCGAGAAAACGTATGGTGGACGCACTGAAATATCATATCAAGAGAAACCGAGTTTTTAAAACAATACATACTTTCTTTTTAAAATGACTACGGTTCTCAAATCCAGAAATCTCATGAAAACAACATATCTCAATGCGTATAATCGTAGAGCATTATGTATGCGACATATAACAGAAATGTAAGCACATCCATATATCATGCAACATGGAACAGTAATATGCACATATCGAGGGAAAACCGCTCTTTTAAATGAACCCAATTTTAAAATATGTCCTGCGGTTCCCAAATTCTCCAAAGTCAAATGCAACATCGTATAAAGGTGCATATGTAACTATAGCAAGTAAACTATGCAAGGAGTCATATCATGATGCAGCAATCCTACTGTGTAGTGACATGGCAATTATCGATGATGAAGTGTGTGAGCCGGAAAATCTGTGTACGTGTAACATACGCATCATCGATAATAGTGTGAGTGTACTAGCATAGGTATATGCAATGCAATGAGAATAATATGAATGCATCATAAGGTAAATCATCAACTAAAAGCTATAAGGTATACGCATCTATCATATGTCTGAGTCGGTGAATCTATCAATCGGAATCTAGCCTCAGAGCATCACGTACGGTATAACCCATCATATGGCATCCATTAGTCAAGGGTATGGATTAAACATCAAGTCAAACTCATCACGTACTGAAAATCATCGTACGGCGGTATAAAACCAATAGGGATCCTATCAACCTTTACGACAATGAGGGTACGGAACTAATGTCTCGTACGGCTTATCATTTAAGATTCACAACATTATATATATTTATATACCTATGTCCCAAGTCACATCCATAACAATCTCATATCAGGGACCGGCGAAGGTATCAATCATCTCAATCGACACATATCCGTATACCAACATATCATCAATCATCATATTACATCGTCTTATCTTTTCATCATATTTATCTCCCACATCAAGTCAATTTCACATATCCAATCTATCTTTACTATAAGCATACATATCTAATCTAGCACACACACCCGAACCATACAATCAGTTTTTAAAGGGGCGAATCGTAGTTTTGAAAGTAGGGGCTACGGTGTTTTACAAGAAAAAGTTATCATTTGAAAATCCGTAACGTCCCTTAAGGTATTTGTTTAAAATATGCATACGATTCTTCATTTTAAAATAGGTATGGTTTGGATGACACACCTACGTCGGCTATCTAGTCCTATAGTATCCAATACGGCAACATCATCGAACATCGTCCTCAAAACCCGTCATCACGTATCAATCGTATTATATCACTATTAACTATCCTTTAGTTTCAAATATGGTTCTCTAACTATCTTATGACCCTATCCCTAGTTTTCTATTAAAGGTTTCCTTAACCATATTCTATATATAATCGGTTTCCATCAAATTTTGCGGGGGTGCTATATACCATCCACCCGACTTCCCCCGTAGATATAGATCTACTCATCTTGACCTTCGCTTACCGATGTCGATATCGCCACGTTCTTGCTTGTCGTCTCGAAGTCTTCATGAGGTTACCCACATATAATAATGTATCGCATAAAATCCAATTCAAAACCAAAACGACAAGCGAATCTCACATAGGTCAAAACCTATGGTCTACATCTCACAATTCAACCAAATAACCCTCGATATAGACGTACAAACGTCAAGTGATCGATATCATCAAAAATATCAAAACTTAAATTCATAAACATCACGAAACATATGGCAGAAACCAAGAAAACAAGCTCCATATTTTAGTTCAGGTCAAAACTAAGTGCACAAACAGTACTGGGTTGATGTATAGGGTGTAAATGACCTACAGAAACAACCTGGGAACCTAATTCTACAAAGTGGCCGGCCCCCACCCCTTAAAATCGAGACAGCTTAGTTCTGCAGGGGAATTGGGGTCTCGTTTTGTTAGGGTAGCCAAGTGGTGTCTGTTGGAGATAGTGCCCTCAGAGTCAATTATTGGATCACAGGCATGTGATTGCAATGATTGAGGGAGGACCAATACCTATAGGACAGTCTTACTCAAGATGATAGTATGCTATCTGGTTTATCTTTATCATCGTGTACTGCTTTAGGTAACCTTACAGGTCACTATTGCACGTTTATAGAGCCCTTATGATTCTTGCTTGACGGCCAGCAGTATGATGGCGATCATATACGTGGGAGCTGGGGTCTATAAGCACATCCTTAAAAGGTCCCTAGTCGTGGGAGTTTCGAGATAGGGCATTGATACTCCAGAGTAGACTAGTGTAAACAGTCGAGACCCCGACGAGGGGCGGTGGCCGGTCTCACAAGCTACTGGTGTCAGTTGGTTCACCTAAGATGTATACATGTGCTCATTGGGTTATGAGTACACCGGACAGGACTCACCGGGAACCAGCTAGTTGGTCTTATACCTGACGTCAGATAGCAGTTCCCTGGTGTCATAAGTACAGGTTAGTTCATCGACCTGAGATCGTCATTTGTCTCGTGTGAGTTCCCACTGTACTTTGATTACTACCCTACCACGGCTCAAAGGAGTCATGCAAACATATTTTAGTTGGGTACAGTCCCGAGCCACATGGAGGCAGTGAGCGGATCTGCAGGGGTTCGTCTCTTCCGGTATTGAGGGTGAGGTCGCGCTGTGTCTAGGAGAGCCATTACACGAAGTCCTTGGCCAAGGCAGGAGATTTACTGGTAGGTATTCCAGTAGTATCTCAGGGTGTTCTGGGGTACACTCTGACACGACTTGTACCGCTTTTGGGGGTCTGACTTTTACCAACCCCCTAGGCCCGCCATGCGATGCTCATAGACGAACGGACCGGACTGTACGGATATTGTCACTGACAGGCTCAGTTAGGTGTCAGGATGAGTTCGCTCATCGACGTCCCTTTTGGTCAATACCTGGTAGCCCGTTACGTATGGCTAATACCTCTGACGTGCAAGTGGTTAAATCCACAGCCAAAGTATTAACGAGTCTTTAGAGTCCCCCACAGACAGTTTCTCAAGTTTCGGGCGAAACCCTGTAGAGGCCGTATGGAGATATGGCAGGGTTCAATCATATGCGTGCGGTATTGCACGGATCATGATCGGATGGATAATACTAGCGGGCTTTGGTTTAAGCCGAATCCTAGTATTGTACAGTGTAGATTTTGTCTCATTGCATTTATATTCGGTCGCAATACAAATGCAGGTATGTATATATAGTCGCGGGGTTTTTCTGTAATTTATTACGGGATCGATTTTTTGAAGTTGCCAGTTTGCATTTCGCTTCGGCCATTTTTCCTTTGTTCTTTCTTTGGCTGAAAATTGGTGTGGCGGGGCTTATTTGCAAATGTGCAAATTAGCAAAGCGGAGGGTGGTTTTTGAAACTAGTTGCTTCATGATGGTTCTACCATCCCTTGACTTTCTTTTTTCATCATGACTTGCTTTATGTGATGGGTTTTGGTGATGATTATTGGTGTGACATTATTCTTCATGATGATCACTTATTCGCTTTCTTGAATTGTTCTACCTCCCTCCTCTTTGACATGGCCGGCCACAATTTGTAGAGGGGAGAGATTCATTTTTGGTGTGAGAAATATTTTGGTATCTCATTTTCATTCATGCTAAAAAGAGAGTCCTACTTCAATGCTCATTTCCACCTTCACTTCCTCATGGCAACTTCAACCCCAATAGAGACAAATGGATTCTACACTTTGCCTACAGCATCCTTGGGCACGTCGACTCGCCAACTTCGTGCTCGAGTTGCCTCGGTCCAGAGGTGGGAGCCCGTAAAAGAACCCGGCGATGTGGTGCCCCTTCCGACAAGGAGATGAAGACCGGAGATTCCGCGGGGAGATCAGGACGACGACGAGAAGACCGAAGGACACGGATCGCTCGGTATATCTCTCTACCCCTTCTCTAGTTAGCTAGCATTAGATTAATGGCCCGATCCGGGTTTTTAATACGCGGTAGCGCCAGTTTTAAAAGTAAGTAAAAGAAAAGTATCGTTTCCGCATTTTGGCCTCGGGATGACGGCCGGAGCGCTGTCGTGCACTTACACTGGTATCAGAGCCATGCCATTAACCTAGTTTAGCTTGCTCTATCGTGTTTAAAGCTTCGATCGAACAAATATCCCAATACCACGATTTCAAGTGCATCAGTTTTCTGTCGAATTTTTTTTGGCTGGAATTTTTTTTTGGAGTGTTGCAGAAATTCATGCAGGGATTTTTAAGACTTCTGTGAAAAACTGGTATTGTGATACTGTAGGAAGGCTGCGGAACCGCGGCCAAATCCCTGTTCTGGCCGCGGTTCCGCCGCAGTAAAATGTGATCACCCTACCAATTTTCTACAGATCTCTTTATACTTGGATATGGGGTTATTGGTATATTCTGTTTGGGCCCAAATTTTCTTTGAGTGCTACAGTTGTGCTTAGGGCCCACTTCGGTATATTTGGTCGATCGAAAATTTTAAACATGTTAGTTCATAGTATTTACATTATATCTGCGACTGTGAATGTCACTTGATCGGTAAATCCTGTCTAACTGCTATAGCCCTTTTAGACGGATTTGCGAACGTGACATTCACGTTGATGTTATGTGTTGTGCTGTGATGTTGCGGATTGTCGTGGTGGATAGCCTGGATGCAATGGTAGTACAGTTTGGTTTATTATGTACATTTGATATTATGGGGCGAGCGTCCTACATGTGGAATGCCATCACTGCCTATTTGTATATTATTCTTTTGGGGCACGACCGGGCTGAGGTCGATGTACCCGTTATATGTATATTTTACTTTCTGTACTAGGATTACCCCACGGTGGGGTGCACGGGTAGCCGGGTTCTAGAGGGCAACGGGCCCACATCTCATGGCGTTGAGACGGAAGGGGCTTCACTCTAGAATTGGCGGGCTATTCGCCGCACTCGTAGGGGGTACAGGTTGACCCAAGGAGGGGTGCCCAAGTTACTGGATTCCATGAAGTGCTCGGTGGTCCATTCACGTTGCTGAAGGGGGCTGCCTCGCTTCAGGTTTTGGCGGGTAACTTGCCGCGCCCGTAGGGGTCTAGGATTTCATTGCACAGGCTATCCACACGACCAGGGGAACGTCGGGTTTCAGTAGCGGCTCTATGAAACCCGGGGATCCCAGATATCTGTATTGTTCTGTGAAGCTTATTACATTTCTGTGATGTTGCATTTTATCACGCCTTGAGCGAATATTATATATTGATATATATATAGTAGTAGATGTTGTATATGTTTTGCATCTGCGCTAGTCCAGTCCCCGCTCTATTGTTAGTTAAGTAATCTAACGGGTGATGACGGAACCCCGTGGCGAATGCGGATGGCATATACGTACATCATTATTTTCGTTCTTTATTGGTGTGATCAATTGATGGGACTGCATTGATTCGGATCAATGCAAGCTAAACAAACCTATTCTGATGTTGTTGGAACAATTTTCAAAAAGCTGTTATTGCAAGGACGTTCTCTTTTGTTTTGCACAGTAGTATTCGGTTATGAATATCCAGCACCTCAGTCGACGAGGCAAGGGCCGAGATCCCTTCACCGGGAGTGACCCCTTGGACAGAAGTTTGCGTCAGGGTAATAACTTCACTATAGCCGATTGCCTTTTGCTTTGCATCGTGGTATTCAGTTGGAATATCCTGCACCTCAGTCTACGGGGAAAGAGCCGAGATCCCTTCACCGGGAGTGACCTCTTTAGCAAAGGTTTTCGCCACTATATTTTTATAAAAAACTATCTGGTTCCCTCAACGATATCAAGTTCATTACGTTAAAGGTTTTTCGCCAAAAACCATTCGTAGCCCTCTGTCATTTCAGACCGGTAGCGCGTAGTATTCATGCTATGTTTGTTGACCTTCGTCAAGGCATAGTGAATGGTAGCTGCTTGTTACCTTTCTACTGCATAGATAGATGCGTTGGTTTGGGACAGTCGTATAGCCTTGTTGACCTTCGTCAAGGGCTTGTACGAGTGGGTTCAAATTAACCTGGACAATGATGGGTAGAACTTGACATGTGACTTATGATTTGTTGACCCTCGTCAAGGTCATAAGAGCATGGGGCAAAAATCACATCGGGAGTTTCTAAAGAAACTGAAACTTGCCAGTTATGCGCATACCTTCTGGAGTGTGATAACGTCAGCGAATTCTGTCACGTTATCATGCGGAGATAGTTGGATCCTGATTCCCACTGATGAGTTGGTTTACTCCTCGGGTGATCCCGACTAATTCTTCTTTCAGGTTTAGAGAAGAATTTGACGTTACAGTGGGAGGTTTCCTGATTAGATAAATTGGTAACCATTCTGATCTAGGTTAGAGTGCACGCTGAGTGTTTCTTTTCTCTCTCTCTCTTTGGCAGCGACCATGACCCGACCCTTGACTATGACTCAGTGACCAAAACTGACCGAACCTTCTTATAAGACTGGCTTTTCGATTGTCAAAGTTGTATACCTCATTGCCACTCCTACTTTTACCCTTTTCTCCAGGACACCCCGTATTACTACGAACGTCCACTTCCATTAGATAAAACCATCGTATGGTTATATACGAACTCGAAAGAATTTATTTGAGGATGGTTTCCGGTTCTGGAGAAAACGAATAAGACTATTCAGTTGTCTTTTCCTTTTACCTTCTCTCAGGTTGCGAGTGCTCCTTGGATTAGGAGATAGTACACCCGTTACGCCTATTGGATAGTCTTCTTCCAAACCTTAGGCTGGTGCCGAATTGTAGGGAATGAAGAAAGCCGATTAGCCTAAGTGTGGTGTACAGAAGGTATTAAGTTAAGACAAATAAAAGGATTAGAAGGAGGACAAAGTAATTTGCGACTGCTATTCACGACCAAACCAAGTACTTCATTACCACTCCCACTTCACCTTTGTATTTCTTCAGAACACTCCGTATCACTACGAAGATCTACAGTTTATTGGATACTCCATCGTATGGTTATATACGAACTCGAAAGGAACTTGTTCCAGTTCGGGGATGGATTCTGGTTCAGGAGAAATAGGAATAAGGTTTATTCAGGTGTCTTTTATCTTTAACTTCTCTCGGGTTGCGAGTGCTCCTAGGATTAGGACAGTACACCCATTATGCTTATTGGATAGTCTTCTTCCAAACCATAGGCTGGTGCCGAACGGTAGGGAAGGAAGAAAACCATTTAGCCTAAAGGGGTGTGCAGAAGGTAATGACTAAAAGACATATAAAGGGATCTGGAGAGATGGCAAAGAAGTATACGGTTACAGTTGTGAATCTGATAATGGAAGAGGCATTACTAGGAATACCAGGATACCCCTATAAAACATTTCAATGTTTCAATTTCACTGTGTACTATTAATAGAAAACTGATTTCCCAATTAGACACTTGCTCCAGGGTATGTATTTACCAGGTATGATTCTTACATCTGTATGGTTTTACAAATGATGAGTGGGAGCAAGTTATTGGGAATTAGGTGATCATCCTCATTATATCGGAATTCGTTGAAATTGGTGATATTTGAGGAAATCACCTGGGTAGTTTGCCGAACGGCAAATATTTGGTTCTGAATATCCGTCGTTGTGCACCAATTTCAAATTGATATATCTGTACGTCTATTTTTATAGAGTGAGATATAATTTTTTGAAATTATGCCCATGACATTTACCTATATCAGTAGATGGTTAGGTAAGGAGCATTAAACAGCGGTGTAATTCTTCTTAACCATAAGTACAGTTTTCAACCTACGACGCACAGGGTTTGAGTTATTAGACTCAGAGGACTTATACAGAGGATTGTATATTGTCAAGTGTCTAATAGGACAGAGGGGTTGGTCCTTGTACTATATTCGGTTTACTTATGACTTCTCTAGTTTTTAGACAAGTGTTTCGTAGAAACGCAAGGTCCGAATTTTGAGAAGTTATTGGTATAAGAATAAAGTAGAGAACCAGGTATTGCAAGTATCAGAATTCTTCAAGGTGATCGAAGATGTAGATACTTGTGTATGGCATTCAGTTGATAGTAATGATTAAGAGAACTTGCTTCTCTTTCAGGCTACTCATAATTGGAAGCATTTCTAAGTTGAGTAACGTTGATCGGCCTCCTTCCATTTAGTTGATATGCACTGGAGACAGCTGCATGATTTAAATCTGGTTCAATTAAATCAGTGCCTCTGTTTCTGTATTGGATACAGAACAGTTCATATGTTGACATTGTTAAGGTACGGGGAGTTGTCCGGCTTATGCTTAAAACCAGACTCTGGATAACTCAAGGCACGTTTCTGTAATGGCTGTTTGTGGGTTGACCCAGGCTATGACGAGGGTTGACTTTCTACCATCAGGAAGATCAATAGTGATATTGTTCTTGACTCGCCACAGTTTTAATAAAAATGGATTTTTTCAAAAAACAGTAGTGGGAGTATGGTAGAACTGGAAGTGATTCCAGAACCGCAAACGATTACTGAAGATTTGATAAGAACCTAAAGATTCAATCTGGTTTGACATTCCATTGGCTACTCCGCAGATATGGTGGGTAACCTCAGGCATTCGAGAGGTACTTCGGTATGCTCAAAGATGGTGACAGGGAGGTTCTTATTTACCCAGACTTGACACTACTATTGTTCCAGGCTATGAGACCTGGCAGAAGGATGTGTATAGCGTCGTTCTGAACTGGCTTCAGAAGTGCACGTGTATATGATTCTGCCAGAGGGTTGTCGTAGTCAGTGGGAGCAGCGGAAGCATAGTGGACAGGTAGCTTATGTCTATTTATGAACTAAAACAGATATAGCGAAGATAGATCATCTATTTCTGATGTGACAGTCATAGGTTTGACTTCATCAGAATAGGAGATGGATCTGTTAAGAAGGTAGTAGGGTGTGATGTCCTGGTATTTGGATGACATACACAGAGTAGGAACTGAAATTCCTATACTACGATCGGTTATACTTTGGTCGTCACACAGTAGTTTCTCCACATAGGAATTGGATATTATATCAGACATTCTGGTTACTGGATCTATGGTTTTAGATCTAGATTTGGGAAGTATCCCAATCAGGGTACTTAGACGGCATTCTAAAGGTATTTAGAATAAACGACTCCAGGCATGGTAGTATACCTGCAGGTAATGGAGTCACCAGCTCTAGAGGTGTCTTACAGACTAAAGGGGAGAGGGATGTGCATGATTGGTAGATCACTTGCTTAGGCAATTGAGTCAATCATGAGATGTCAAGTACCACACCAGATATTGTTTTTGCACGAGATGCAATATGTTGATATTGATCCAACCTTGGAGAAACGAACGGAAGCAGTTTTAGAACATAAGTGGATGTTCTAGGGATATGATAACAACAGTCTCTTTTAGGAGACGGTTATCATTCTAGGCTTCCAAGATGACCTGGATGACAGGATGGTTGTCAGAGTTATAGTTTTCCCTCTGACGAGGGGTAGTACTTTGGACAGGTGGTCCAGGCGGATACTGAGGGAGGCATGGCGCAGGATACTGATTAAGTTCAGTTGAAGATACAGTCTAAAAAGTTTGGATTTGGAGTTCATTTATGAACTAGGTCCCATCAGACATCCGAACATATTCTAAGACAGGTATTGTTCATTTCTGGAGATGGCTTTCTCCGTGAACTTGAGATAAAGAGAGACATAGAAAGAAACATTAGAGCGGATCCATTCAC
This sequence comes from Agapanthus africanus, assembly GCA_030015575.1. Lineage (NCBI taxonomy): Eukaryota > Viridiplantae > Streptophyta > Magnoliopsida > Asparagales > Amaryllidaceae > Agapanthus > Agapanthus africanus. Next base: position 215,090,565 of record CM057349.1, read on the forward strand.
TGAGGCTATTCCTCGAACGCATTAGTTTCGCAAACTGGTTTTGTGAGACTGATTAGTAGAGGAGTTGGGTGTTCGGTATTACACGGGCTGTGAGTATGCGACATCGCAATAATTAGCCTTGAGTGCAAGTAGGAGATTGTTGGAGATAGTGCCCTCAGAGTCAATTATTGGATCACAGGCATGTGATTGCAATGATTGAGGGAAGACCTATACCGGTAGGACAGTCTTACTCAAGATGATAGTATGCTATCTGGTTTATCATTATCATCGTGTACTGCTTTAGGTAACCTTACAGGTCACTATTGCACGTTGATAGAGCCCTTAGGATTCTTGCTTGACGGCCAGCAGTATGATGGCGATCATATACGTGGGAGCTGGGGTCTATAAGCACATCCTTAAAAGGTCCCTAGTCATGGGAGTTTCGAGACAGGGCATCGATACTCCAGAGTAGACTAGTGTATACAGTCGAGACCCCGACGAGGGGCGGTGGCCGGTCTCACAAGCCACTGGTGTCAGTTGGTTCACTTAAGATGTATACAGGTGCTCATTGGGTTATGAGTACACCGGACAGGACTCGCCGGGAACCTACTAGTTGATCTTATACCTGACGTCAGATAGCAGTTCCCTGGTGACATGTGTACAGGTTAGTTCATCGACCTGAGATCGTCATTTGTCTCGTGTGAGTTCCCATTGTACTTTGATTACTACCCTACCACGGCTCAAAGGAGTCGTGCAAACAGGTTTTAGTTCGGTACAGTCCCGAGCCACATGGAGGCAGTGAGCGGATCTGCAAGGGTTCGTCTCTTTCGGTATTGGTGGTGAGGTCGCGCTGTGTCTACGAGAGCCATTACACGAAGTCCTTGGCCAAGGCAGGAGATTTACTGGTAGGTATTCCAGTAGTATCTCAGGGTGTTCTGGGCTACACTCCGATACGACTTGTACCGCTTTTGGGGGTCTGACTTTTACCAACCCCCTAGGCCCGCCATGCGATGCTTTTAGACGAACGGACCAGACTGTACGGATATTGTCACTGACAGGCTCAGTAGGGTGTCAGGATGAGTTCGCTCATCGACGTCCCTTTTGGTCAATACCTGGTATCCCGTTACGTATGGCTAATACCTCTGATGTGCTAGTGGTTAAATCCACAACCAAAGTATTGACGAGTATTTAGAGTCCCCCACAAACAGTTTCTCAAGTTTCAGGCGAAACGCTGTAGAGGCCGTATGGAGATATGGCAGGGTTCAATCATATACGTGCGGTATTGCACGGATCATGATCGGACGGATAATACTAGCAGGCTTTGGTTTAAGCCAGATCCTAGTATTGTACAGTGTAGATTTTGTCTCATTGCATTTGTATTCGGTCGCAATACAAATGCAGGTATGTATATACAGTCGCGGGGTTTTTCTGTAATTTATTACGGGATCGATTTTTTGAAATTGCCAGTTTACATTTCGCTTCGGCCATTTTTCCTTTGTTCTTTCTTTGGCTGAAAATTGGTGTGGAGGGGCTTATTTGCAAATGTGCAAATTAGCAAAGTGGAGGGTGGTTTTTGTAACAAGTTGCTTCATGATGGTTCTACCGTCCCTTGACTTTCTTTTCTCATCATGACTTGCTTTATGTGATGGGTTTTGGTGATGATTATTGGTGTGACATTATTCTTCATGATGATCACTTATTCTCTTTCTTGAATTATTCTACCTCCCTCCTCTTTGACATGGCCGGCCACAATTTGCAGAGGGGAGAGATTCATTTTTGGTGTGAGAAATATTTTGGCATCTCATTTTCATTCATGCTAAAAAGAGAGTCCCACTTCAAAGTTCATTTCCACCTTCACTTCCTCATGGCAACTTCAACCCCAATAGAGACAAATGGATTCTACACTTTGCCTACAGCATCCTTGGGCACGTCGACTCGCCAACTTCGTGCTCGAGTTGCCTCGGTCCAGAGGTGGGAGCCCGTAAAAGAACCTGGCTATATGGTGGCCCTTCCGACGAGGAGATGAAGACTGGAGATTCCGCGGGGAGATCGGGACGACGACGAGAAGACCGAAGGACACGGATCGCTCGGTATATCTCTCTACCCCTTCTCTAGTTAGCTAGCATTAGATTAATGGCCCGATCCGGGTTTTTAGTACGCGGTAGCGCCAGTTTTAAAAGTAAAAGAAAAGTATCGCTTCCGCATTTTGGCCTCGGGATGACGGCCGGGGCGTTGCCGTGCACTTACAGTATCTTAATTTTGTCCCTGGTATTGTTTGGTTGACTCAGAATTCCCCCGGGTCATCCCAGATTCCCTGCACCCACTATATCGTCATAAAACCGACACAAAAGTTTCAAAATTCCGTATTTTGGGTTAAGTTACTGGTTTGGTCTAGGTTTTACTCTTTAAGGGGGTTTAGGGTCACTAATAAGGCTCATTAGCACAACCACCACTCAAGAAAACCCTAACCTTTTCTAAGAATTTACAAAGTTCACTAAACCGCATCAAAACACTTCTAAATAAGAATATGTGATATAGTAATTTAAATACAATCCTAATGGTGTAGAAATTACCTCATTTGGCAACTCAAGAATTTTCTTGAGTTTCCCTAAGTCTTCAAAATCAGATTTTGCTTGGTCCAAAGTGTTTGTGAGAAGCTTGTACATGTTTTTTGTGAAGAGGGAATGATGTTTTTGAGTGTTTTTCATGGTGTTTTGAGGGTTGTAGTGGAGGAGGGAGATGGGGCAACAGCCATGAGAGGAGGGAGAGTAGAGATGATGTAGATGTTGAATGATTGCAATGGCCCTTGGTCAAAGTTAACCCCTCACCCACTCTCACTCTCTCTCTCTCATGCCCAAGCCTCAATATCATATTCATTTCTTTTGTTTTCTTTTCTTTTTGCAATAGGAAACCCAAAACAAATAACCATACACACAAGAATCATGTAGGAAAAATGTAACAAGTGTGAAAATGATATGGTGCATGTCATGTGCACAAAAACCAGATTAATGCAAAATTAGCGATATTTAATCGCGATTAGCATTAAAAGTGAATATAATTAATCATGAAAGTTTGTAATTTTCATAAATCACAAAAAACACCCTCATTTCGGTAATTTCTATAATTTTCTAAATTTTTCCCAATTTATCGGTATTTAATTATACCGCCTCATTAAAATATTCAATATATTTATTATTTAATTATAAAAATTCCCAAAAATAATATTTTTTTTTTCTGAAATGTTACAATCTTCCCCCTTAAAGAAATTCGGTCCCCGAATTTAAATTTTAAACCTCTTAATTCCTAAAACATTTCAGTACAAGATCATGTCGTCGGGGCTTCGAAACCACGGAAGATATAAAAACACTACAGCGTATCGCCTCACAACTGGTCTCTAAGTCAATACACAAATGGTAGATAGGGAGCACTAGATACAATAAGGTGTACAATGAAATGTAAACGGATAACTGCAAAACCCACTGATACGCAAAACGGCTCACACGCCAACTATAGCGGTATCCGTAGCAAAAAGATACAATGATGTAGCCCTGCCGCGACTACTCGGAGGGTCAACCTGCAAAACACTGTGGCACAACGGGGGTGAGTTGCCAACTCATGAATATTAAATAACATAAACGGGTAATCGCAGGTATGCACATACTGCGATATTCTAACATATGCAATCTGATAACATACGGTAACCCGGATCAAGCCAGCATCATCTTCGAGAAGTGTCCCGCATCGTGAAGCTGGTCGAACAAATCATCAATACGTGGTAAGGGATATCTGTTCCATACGGTAACCTGGTTCAGCTGACAGTAATCAATACACAAGCGCAAACTGCCATCCTTCTTCTTGACGAACAGGACAGGAGCACCCCAAGGAGACACACTAGGTCGAATAAGCCCTTTATCTAGCAAATCCTGCAACTGATCCTTCAACTCTCTAAGCTCCGCCGGGGCCATTCGATAAGGCGGTATGGAAATAGGCCCCATGCCGGAAATCAAGTCAATGCAGAACACAATATCACGCTCAGGCGGTAGCCCTGGCAGCTCGTCAGGGAAAACATCAGGGAACTCACTAACAATCGGGACCTGGTCCAACGGGACCTCTGCAGCTTTAGTATTACAAACATACGCTAGGAATCCCTGACATCCTTTCCTCAAGAGATGTCTAGCACGAAGAGACGAAATCAAACTGTGAGGGGCGGCACCACAGTCCCCCAGCACAACAAAAACCGAGTCGCCGGAAAAACAATACCTAATTGTCTTCTCGCGGCAGTCCACAGACGCATAGCACGTAGCTAACCAGTTCATGCCCAGGAGAACGTCAAAGTCCAACATCTCAAGAAGGATCAAGTCTCTCTCTCTCTCTAATACGGACAACACACGACCGAAACACGCGTCTCGGAATAAACGACTCGCCAACAGGAGTAGTCACAATAAGCGGCTGATCTAGCAAACTCGACTCTTTGCCCAATCTCGGCATGAAGTGTGTAGAAACATACGAGTGCGTAGATCCCGGATCAAACAACACGTGTGCGTCAAAAGAACATACTGAAACCACTGCATTGGATGCCTGCGCGTCCTGATGAGTCAAAGAAAATACTCGTGCCTGCCCTCTACCTGTGACTGGCTGTCCTCTACCGGCAACTGGCTGTCCTCTGCCTCGGTCACCCCGTCCTCTCTAGACAAACCCTCCACGACCATGACCTCTCTGTGAGTAAGTCTGACACGGAGCAACAACAGGTGCAAGAGGTAACACTCTCTGAGGTGGAGAAGGTGGTAAGTTGACCTGTGGGACCGCTGCCTCCCTCCGGCGTATCTCGGTACAATCTCTGATACAGTGATGGGGACTGCCACACCCAAAACATCCATGCGACGACTGCTGACCGTCCTGGGGATAAGAGCCAAACAACTAACCTCGTCCCAAGCCTCTGCTATCTGAACGGAATCTGTCGCGGCGCCTAAACGGCTGTCCTCGTGCTGATATATCAGTACGAACCCTCTTCGTTTCCGGAACGAATGACGTCTCGGAAAGGCGCTCCTCGACTAATAGGGCTGCATCCACGGCTGCTGCATATGTATCACAATGCAGGGCGCTGATAGCGAGGAACAACTGGGTAAGCAAACCTCGAACAAATCTCTTGATCCGCATCTCCTCGGTAGCTACCAAATACGTTGCATACGTAAATAGCTCGATAAACTGCACATCGTACTCTACCACCGTCATACTCGGAGTCTGGCGTAACGACTCAAAGCTGTGCGCTTGAGCATCGTTAACACTCTGTGGGAGAAAACGGGCAAGAAACACCGTCTCGATCTCAGCCTAGGTCATAGGAGAAAGATCTGCGGCTCTGCCCTTCTCTAAAAACTCGCTCCACTTCTGCGCAAGACCTTCCAGACGAAAGCTCGCGAACTCTACCCATCTTGCGTCGGAGCATCTCAGTGAACGACATATCCTGGCCATCGGATCGATAAAAGACTGTGAATCCTCAGCTGCATCAGTGCCTGTGAAGACCGGAGGCTTCAACCTTATAAACTCGGATAACGATACTGTGATCACCTCCGTAGCTGCAGGGACAACTGCCTGAACTGTAGGTACTATCGCGGTCCCCGTAGCAGGTGGGACAACCTCCTGTCGCTGCGCTCTACTGAACTCAACCAGTGATCCCACCATCTGGCGCAAATCCTGCATACTAGCCTCTAGCTTAGTAATATGATCAAGCGAAGGTGGATCAATCTGCTCCGGAACAACGGGCATACCTCCCTAATCAGTCCTCATCTCAGACGAGCCAACCCTGACTTCGGCTCTCGTGGCCGCTCTCTGCGCCCTCGTAGTCTTCGGCGGCATAATGGCTGGAAAAGAAAATAGGATTCGATAAGAATACGGAAATCGAATCATAAGAATGTATATAATCATGAAGGAATTTCAATCAATAAGTTCTAAGGTCACTTAGGCGGAGTACTGTGCCGTAAGTATGCCGCGGAACATACACACGCTACGTCACCCTGCTTAAGCTACCTACCCCATCATACCAAGGTCATCCTAAACTCCGAAAGGTAAAACCTACGCTCTGATACCAAATTTGTCACGACCCCAAAATTCGGCACGTGACCGGCACTTAAACCACGTTACGTCTACAGGATTAACGCAGTTTAAGTAAGCCGAAAACCCAGAAATCTAAACCATCAAAAGTAGTAAGTGATAAAACATTGTTAAGAACATTTGGAAATTTCAAGTAAAAATCTTTAAAGTTTAAATTATTTTCTTAAAAATTTCGGCAGCACCTCCTTTGTAAAAACTAGCCCCGAAACTGGTACAAGCATAAGATACAAGTAAAACAACACATGATATAAATAAAGCATCCCAAACGGGAGCAATCACGCCCAACGGCGAAAACAACCACCACAAGAATAATATACGACGCCATAGCAAAGAAAATGGACAATATAAGTGAAAAACAGCATAAAAGATGAAACTGCATAATAAAAGTCGACTCATACGAGCTCGACATCCAGAGTCACAAAAATAATATACAACATCGTCCTCACAACTGGTCTCTAAGTCAATACACAAATGGTAGATGGAGTGTACTAGATATAATAAGGTGTACAATGAAATGTAAACGGATAACTGCAAAACCCACCGATACGCAAAATAGCTCACACGCCAATTGTAGCGGTATCTGTAGCAAAAAGATACAATGATATGATGTAGCCTTGCCGCGACTACTCTGAGGATCAACCTGCAAAACATTGTGGCACAATGGGGGTGAGTTGCCAACTCGTGAATAGTAAATTACATAAACGGGTAATCGTAGGTATGCACGTACTGCGATACTCTAACATATGCAATCTGATAACATTAATATGGTAATCTGGGTATGCAATAATCATGCGAGGTACTCTATCAGGTACTATAAATACATGATGCAATGCATATCAATGAATGCTGAGCATGGGATAAAACATATCATCAACACGAATCATCGTCGTGGAAAGACCCGGTATCCACCAAATACACCCCAAATCCCAATAACTCAGGCGCCGTCAATCTAATCGGCCCTCATATCCTGTGAATCCCATTGAACCGGAATGCCCAGCATTGGCACTCGAAAACATCATGAAAAATTCGTGTCCAGCATCGACACGGAAATACTCATCTCTTAGGCGCCGCATACCAGATCGGCCCTCAATATATCTCATGTTGTAACCCCCAGACGGTATCCTCCGGATATCCGTCGGGCTTCATACTATCATCGGTAGGTAGTAGTCGCCCCGCTGGGCTCACCGTCTATCTTTACGAGTTTTCTTGCCCCGGGGTACCATACCGGGTCCACCATGTACCCACAGACGGTGCCTGCCGCTCCTCGAATCGGGTATACTCAAACAAGCTCTCAGAACCGAGAAAATTCATGGTGGACACACTGAAATATCATATCAAGAGAAACCGGGTTTTCAAAACAATTCATACTTTCTTGAAATAATACCACGGTCCTCAAATCCAGAAATCACATAAAATCCATAACTAAATGCGTAAATCTATGCAATATGATGTATACAGCATAAAATCGTGCTCTGAGCAAAAATGGAAAACCTCTCTTTTAAAGGAATCCAGTTTTAAAATATGTCATGCGGTCCCCAGTTCTCCAAAATCAAGCCAGCATCATCTATGTTTGTGCAAATATGTATGTACGCAGTTATGGATACACAATATGTATGTACGCAAGTATAGATGTACAATATGTATGTGCGCAATTGTGTATGTACAATAGAACAATAATTCATATGCCAATGTCGATAACAATAAAATACTGTATATGTGTATAGGCGTCTCATGGCAATTACCGACGGTATGGGTGTAGCATACAATTTAGTGCTCTTGCACATGAACCGTCAGTAATAGTGCAGTGTCCACTAGGTACTAAATCGAGCACAACAATATAATGGCATGTAATGATGCTTATGCACAATCAACATATACGAATTTAAACATGCAGCTACAATATCATATCAAGCCCTGACGCATAACGCCATACGGGCGATTTCCCCATAGATGTTAAATCTACTCACCGGTGATCTTGAGCTAAGTATATCCGACCACCTGCTTCCCCTTCTTCGCGGCGTCCGAAGTCTCCGCCTGCAATCCTAGAATTTATACAAAGCAACACACATAAGGTTAAAATCCTACAAAAACGCGATATCAAGACCAGACGAGAAACTAACGTCGCAAGCTAAACGCGTGTGCATTCGAAAACACAAAAATGTGCGTGCATTCTTCTGAAACCACCCCGACATGCTGTGATACACAGCAAACACCATACCCAAACTCATAACGTACGTGTCGTGCAAGTTTAAAAGTATTAAAAACAAGATAATAGGTTCCAAATTTTGATACGAGCTGAACTAGGAAAAGTTGCATATACCATATACCTACAATATATAGCAGACACCCAACCACCAAACCCCGACACCCAGCTCCACCATCTGGCCACAATTTGCGGCCAGAACACATTTTTTTGCGGCCACTATGAGGAATGGGGGTCTAGTGCTTCGTGTGTGTGATCTAAGTCTAGTAAACATGCTCCAGTAATTGCAACTTTTGCCTGAAGCATCCGGTTTGAAAGCAGATCCCAAAATGTATATAATTCTTAACTAAAACACTAATTAAACACTAATTTAATATAATATGGGGTTTTAGTGTAAACTGGTGCAAAGATTTGGATTAAACGACAACAATAACACTTAGTTAAGCTAATCAAGCCATAACAACCTTAACTTGACCTAATCTCCACTTAAACCACCTAATTAGCACTAATACACTACTTAAACACTAAATTAAGCTAAATAACTAAAAGTTTTAGCAAAAAGGCAAGTAAGATAAGCTTTATACCTCAAGTTGGTCTAGTGGTGGCTCAACTTGATGACCTTGCCTTCAAAGGCAAAGACTTGCCTCAAGAACCAACAAGAAAGTGATTTGGAGTGTTAAACTTGGGGTTTGTGTGATAAAAGATGGATTTTTGAAGGAGATGAAGGCTTGAAAAGAGAAGAAGAAGAAGAATGAGGGAGGGGGCTGCTGGAGCTGCTGGGGCTGCTGCTGGAAAAGAGAGAGTATGAGGGTGGGAGTGAAAAAGTCAAGGTTCCCATGCCCATTTAATGCCCCATGCCTCTCTTTTCATTTCTTTTCTCTTTTTCTTTATTTGTTTTGGTTTTTGTTATGTATAGTTTTGTGATAAAAGGAAAAATAGAACCATGGAAGAAAATAAAGATAGAAAGACATGCTACAATATTAACCTAGGGTGATTAGGGTTGTGCATGCTAAACTAAAATTTTTGGCTTAGAAAAATAATAGTTAAGGAAATTTGATAAATATGTGAACCATAATTTAAATAGTAATTAATGAAACACAATTATATATATTTACATATTTTCATAATTAAATTAGATTTATTCCATTTATGTGGAAAATAATTATTAACAAGGTTTTATGAAAAATACGCATTATCGCTAATCAATACGAAATTAAGCTAAACGAATTTCAAGGTGTTACATCCGTGATCTTCGCGCCGAAGACGATCCACCCGAAATCCCTCTAGCTCAAGCTACCACTACACTAAACTCTTTTATTGTAGGAAACCCACTAGTGTAAGGTGCTAATCTACACTAGGAAGATAAAGTGGGGGTGTTGGTTTGCTCACTAGTATGTTCAAAACTCCATGATTCACATCACATGTGAGGGGTTGGAGTTTTGAAGCAACTAGAGGAAGAAGAAGAAGAAGAGAGCATGAGAGTGTGAGCTCTAGAAAATGGCTAAGTCTCTAAAGAATGAATGAATGAATGGCTCAACATGAAAACCCCTCACTTATTCAAGCATCCATTATTTTCCAATTGAAAAATAGAGCCATGCTTGAATAGTGAGTCAAGAGAAAATAAAATATAGTAAAAAGCCATACTCATCCATACTCTCAATGTCTTCTCTTTTTCCACCTCATTTTTCCATTTTCCAAAAATAGAAAAACAACCATGCTTCATTTAACAATATATATATATATATATATCAAATATATATTAATATATATATATCAAATATATATTAATATATTTATATATATTAATAAAGCAATTAGTGAGCTAATAATATTAGTTAATATATAATTATATCAAATATAATTTATATCAAATTATTAAATCAATATTTGATTTAATAATCCGGTTATATAACATATGACCGACTAATATCATTTATCTGTGTATCACATTATCAAATCAACACTTGATTCGATAATTTGGTTATATCACATATAACCTAACTTGATAACAGATAACTGCTAGATTACAATACGGTATCACATACTCGTATTTAATCTGGCCCTCGCACATATCAGCATATGTGCCCAACTCCGTTTCGCTTGAACTAGGAACTTCTGCATGGGACTTTAAACTCATCAATATGCCAGCAGTAGGTGATGATCACATCAGTCACCTACAAGCTGTCAGCGGTACTAGCAGGACGTAACGGCTACCTGGGTATTGAGCGATATGAAGATCAACAAGCAAGCTCATCTATACTCTCCATCAAGCCTATCAGTAACACTACCGTACAGTCCAGTCACTTCGTATAATATGTCGCATATCATGTTTAGGTGTGGTAAATGTCAGACCCCAGTAATGTGATAAGTCATGCCGATGTCTGGTTTATAACGGTTCGAGAAACTACTCATAACTCTTATTAGTAAATCTCAGCAGCAGCCCTGGCCAGGGACTTCCAGTTATAGCCAATCGAGCATAGCGCAACATCAACCCCTAATACCGGGAGAGACGAAACCCCTCCTATCGCTCATTGCCTCAATGTGACTCGGGAATGTACCCAAAACCCACTTGTTTGCACGTCTCCTTTGAGCATGGTAGGGAGAAATTGTCACGTCCAGAAAGTACGGAACATGACCGGCACTTAAACTACGAAACGTCTCGAGGCGTACGTAATCTAAGTAAGCCGAAAACCCAGAAATTAAAACCAAGAAAAGTAGTAGAGTGAAGGAAAAACCAATTTAAATCAAGTAGTTTTATTAGCATAAGCCGAATTATGCGTTTTTAAAAACATCAAATATTTTTTGAAAATTTCGGCAGAGTCTCCTTTGTAAATACTGGCCCCCAAACGGGATACAACATGAATAGTATACAAAATCAATAAAAGGCATCCCCAAGAGGGAGCTAGCTGTTCGTCAATCGACGGTCACAACCACACAAGTAATATAATATACAACGCCAAGGGCGAGGATCAAAACTCAAAAGGAAACTCAAAACCATAAGAAATCCACAGAAATATAACCTGCGACTCTAAGGTCGAAAGAATAACATCACTGGTCTCTATCTCAAAATAAATACATGTTTGGTTGATGGAATTTACTAGATACAACTGAATAATATTATACAAAGTAATATGATGGGTACGATACCAATAAACCTACCTACTAGCAAGTCACCCGAAAGAAACAGTGCCAGCAAAGCCGTAATGAAACCTGTACGGCAAAACCTGCAAGAAATTGTGGCACAACGGGGGTGAGTTGCCAACTCGTGAGTAGAAAAACATCTACGAACAGAAATCGCATGAACAACGCAATCCTAGGTCAACGATCATAATATATCCTCAAATATATAACATGCATCCTATAACAATGGCTAGGGTAAATATCTAACCTGAGTGTAATCCCATATGCCTGTGTCAGTGCCTCAGGTAGCAATATATCATATGGATGATCTATGAATGCATGAAACAGAATGCATGTACTGATGAAAACTGCTGTCATAAATTAGTGAGATTTCTGTAACTTTTTAAAAACGAGGTATCATAAATGAAATCATCATAAACAGTGCCTAGCATCGACACAAAACAAGTATCCAAATCTCTCGATATCTCTGTATGTCGAAATCTCTGTATGTCAATCTCACTATCTAGGGCGCCGTCAGTCCAGACCGGCCCCTACCATCAATCTCAAGACCACAACAGTACGCGTCGGGTAAAATCACCGGTAGGTAGTGCTCCCCTGCCAGGCTCACATCGTCATCATCACACGCTTCTTGCCCTGGGGTACCTTACCGGGTCCACCATGTACCCAAAACGGTTCATCCGTCTCCTCGAATCGGGTCTCGAAATCCATCAGCAAACTCATGGTGGACGAATCGTACATCATGGGAAAACCGTGCTTTTCATTTAAAAAGAGAGAGAAGAAGTTTGTATAAGTTTTGCGGTTTTCCCCCAAATCCAGAAAATCTCATGGAAATCCGAATCCAAAACCTCAATAGCACGTAAAATAGAGAATATATGCATGAGAATCCATGAATGCGGCATAACAAGGAATAACAGTATGCATGAAGTAACAGGTAATAACTACAATGTCTAAACTAACATATAAGGCAAGTACACTAATATCATGTCTAAACTATTAGCGAACAGGCTATGTCAATGTAATAGTATTTTCTAAGTGTACGTGACATGGCAATTACCGATGAAGATGTGTGTGAGCCGGCAAGTAAGTGTACGTGGTACATACGCATCATCGGTAATGGTGATGGTGTCCTAACAGCATGATATCAATAATGAAATATGAATTACAATAAGTATGCGATGCGGAGCAACAGCAATAATAAGCGGGAGCAGAATACTAGACAAAACGATAACTAAACTGCATTACCCTAATATAAATCCTATAATAGTGCCTTTTGAAATAACACGAATCGCGGTGCTTTGAAAATAAGGGCTACGGTGTTTTTAAGAAAAGATACGTCTTTTGAAATATCCGTAAAATCCCTTGACCTGTCTTTTAAAATACCCACGATTCGTTAGTTTTGAAATAGGTAGAAGTCTAATCTAGTCTAACAACTACACTAAACTATACGGCTGAACTAACAAGCTGAACTACAGGTAAGGAAACCGCCTAACATCTGAGTCGATACGTATACATACCTGTATATATATTAGTCGGTGACCCCGCCTCAATAATATCATATCCGATACCATATCTATAATCAGACATCCCAAGTCAAGAGTGCGGATCAATCATCAATATATAGCTCGTACGTAAATCCGTCATACGGCATCCCCAAATCTGGGTACGGGTCAATATCATACTCATCACACTGTTCATCTGGTATCCTCTTTATAAAGATCATCATCTGGGGTACTGACCTACATCTAGTACACTACTAATATCACTATTCATATGGCATTGTCATCCAAAGATCCGCTATAACATCAGGACGTATCTCAAGTACGAATCGTGCCATATCACCGATGTCACGGCCTCAACTCAAATCGCATCGACTCATCTCAATCCCAAGTATCATCCGCAAATCCAGTATGTGAACACCTAGTCCCATACCCAGGTGAACACATAAACACATCTCCCTATATACGCACAGGTAATAACAAAGATGTATGCATGTGTGTGTGTGCGTGTGTGGGTGTAACAACTACTCTAGGGTTTCGCAACTAACACTAAACTAATCCATGAACACCTAGAATCTACCTTTATCATCAAATCTCATATCAACATAAAATATATGATCAAAATATATGTGTGTATACGTATTCGTATACATCACCATGAACTGCGGGGGTGCTATACGCCATCCACCCGACTTCTCCCCGTAGATATAAATCTACTCACCTGGTCCTTGCTCGCCGGTGCCGATGTCGCCACGCGCTTGCTTGTCGTCTCGAATTCCACATGGGGTACCTACATATCATAACGCACCGTATCGCATTAAAACCAAATTCGAAATCGAAACGGTATACGAAAATCAAATCGGCACGCGTATCACGCATATGTCAAAACCTATCGCCTACGGATGCAAGAATAGCCAAACCAACTCTCGATGTCGATGTACAAATGTCAAACCATCGAGAAAAACCCAAGCACTCTCATTTGCGCATTAACAAACACTAATTATAATATAAAATAGGTTAAAATTCACAAAAACCCCAAATTCACCTTAAAAGCCATTTTTCCGAAAATCTAGCAAGCAAAAATTACCCGTTTTAGTACAAAACTCGACGTTTAAACAAATCTAGCGGCCATAATACTTATTAAATATCTTAAATAAGTCATAAAAACAATTTCCATAATTTAATGCCAATAAATTTCATTAACCCCAAAATTCCAGTTTACAATATACCCAAATTTTAACAATTTTATAGCAAAAATTCACAAACAACAATTTAGCTTGGATTTTCAGGAACTAAAAGCATTAAACCACTCAATATAATATTTATAATGACATGAAACCTTAATTTGAATTTTATCTCACAAGAATATAATTATTTTAAAAACCTAGTTTACAATTTATATAAATATCACAATTTAAATCAACAAAAAGCAAATTAGCAACTTAATTTGATTTAGCAAAATATTAATATTGCAAATACCTCCCACAACCATAGTCTCACAATACAAAACCCTAACTAGATTTTTCACAAATCCTAATCTAAACCTTCTCTTGCAAACCCACAACTTTCAATTAAACCGAAATTAAGCACCTAACAAGCTTCAATAAGGAATTTAAACCAAAAAGAACAATGGGTCAAAAGTTATACCTCACAACCATGAATCAAACTACAAATCTAGACCTCCAATTTGGAATCCTTGCACCAAGATCCATGCTAAAGAAGATGAGGGAAAATGGGTAGGAATCGGATTTGGATTTCGGTGAGGTTTTACTTGAATTTTTGACATTTTTTTTGATGGAAAAGAGAGGAGAAGAGTAAGGGGGGGGGGCTGCTATTTTGAGGCCAGAAAATTCGGCCAGAAATGTGGGGAGGGGTGAGGGAGGAGTGAGAGTGAGGTGGAGAAAGTGGGGGAAAGTCAAAGTCCGCCCTTTTACTTTTATCACATTATTTTCTTTTCTTTTCTTTTCTATTCAAAAGGAGGTGATTGGAGAGAGAAAAAGAGGGAGGGGCTGTCAAAGTGAGGCCGGCCACATGGGGAGGGGGAGAGAGGGTGAGGTTTGGGTGTGTGGGTTAGGGAAAAAGATAAATGTATTACCCCAATTCCCATTAACACTAATTTCACTGAAAAAAAGCCTTTTTCTTCGATATTTTCTAAACTGTTTTGGCAAACCATTTCATTTCAAAAACCACATGATAAAATTTTGTTTAATGTGTTATGATGCACAAAATTTGTTTCAACTCATTACAATTTGTAATTTTCCCTAATTAAATGTATTAGTGACGGCTTAAAATAATATTAAAATAATTAATTTCGGAATTTTTTTCAGAAAATTTGAAATATCACCAGTGGCTCAATAAACACCAATTAATAGCAATTACATAGCTAAAATATGTATATTTAATTTTATGATAAAGATATTTGTATTTTGACTTTTTACGGAAAACCCCCTTATTTTACCGATTTTCCGAAATTTCACCGAAACGAATTTCCAAACGTTACAATCTTCCCCTCTTAAAGAAATTCGGTCTCCGAATTTAAATTAAAAATCCCCCCAAATACTAAAACATCTAAGCAAAACCATCAAGTCGTCGGGGCTCCGAAATCCTAAATACATAAAACAAATCGTAGCGCAGTGCATGCGCATGAAAAATGAGCATATAACTCAAAATCAAAACTCCGTCAAGCATCCCGCAATCATCGGAGTCATGGTAAAGACACTAATGTCAAATCCAATACAAAACCAATATGATATAACTCGAAACTATACATGTAAATATCAAATCTATATATGTAAATATCTGAAGGGAATGCATGCCAAATCTCTTAAAGTCGCTGTGCAATGCGCATAACACTGCACAGTTGCGGACGTATATCATAAGAAAATAATCATATACATATATACCTTTTGTTTGAACTGTACGTTCCGCCATTTTGGGAAATAATTTGGAAGGGTTTTCTTGTTTTAAACGTTTCGTGTCATATCAGACACATAGGTAAATACTGAGACTATAGCTCGCTTTTTGAAATTCCCTTCGATAGCTATCAATGCATGTTAAATACATTCAGGTACTGTCCTCTGACTAGTCCTGCTCAGTACGAAAACACATAGCAAATATCATAAAACGTACTGCTCTATAAGAAATAAATCCTAACATATGCATACGAATACTACGTGTGTCTGGTGCGCACGGAAATCAAAATCCATATATGTGCCAACATGTGCACAGAAACAAGATCTAAGTGGATCGGGTGTCCACGAAACATCTGTCAAAGGCAACGTGGATGCCTGACAGCAAAATCAGGTGCATCTGACATGCACGAAGAATATCGATTTAGTGCATCTGGTTTGCACCAAAATCGCACCTCAAAACAAACGCCCAACTTGCGCGAAAATCCAAATCAGGTGCATCCATCGTGCACGAAATCATGAAATCCAATATCAAGCGCCAAATATGCGCAAAATCCAATCAGGTGCACAAGGTGCACAAAACAAATATCGAACATCACAATCGAAATCGAAGTCCAGTGCATCTAAATGCACAACATACGTAACACTGCACTGCAAGCATATATGAACTATACCGAGTGCAAAAACCAAATCGTGTGCGTACATACGCACAAAATCAACTCAACTGTATGAAACCCATAAAATCATAAACATGCGAAACCAAGGCACGAAAATGATATCATGTGCAACAACTGTGCAAAAATCGTAAATACTCAGTAGGTGCAACCATGGTACATGAAAACAAATATCATGAAACTCAATCATCAAAATCAGTCATGCGAATCGGTCGTCCAAAATACCGAAATCAAATATGGCGGAATAGTCCCGCTCAAGCACATCCTCCAAGAATCTCTGGCCAACTGTCGTGGTCACTCATAGCATGTCTCGTCGACGATCCTAAACTCTGGCCTGCCGGTGTGCATAACATGACCACTCCTGGGTCCAAGTCTTCTCATAATTTATTCCAGAAAGGTCTTATCGAGATCTCTCCCAAATCTTGTCTCTGCCGAACTGTCCGGAAGTCATCGTCCCTTACTAGATCTGTTCTCGTTCCGGAACGGCTGCATACTCATTGCGACTCCTTCTGGAAAGTATATCCAAGTACAATGCCTCGGCATGCGAATCGCATATCTGATGTCGGTGGAGTGGAACGTCATCTTATCCAGATCTTGTACGGACCTCTTTACTCCACTTTCTTTAATGTCGACTGCTTCGGACTCGTCTCGTCGTGGCTGCATGGACTGAGCTCCTACGGCTATCCTCGTATCTGGAGTCTTCTAAGAAATGCATCTCACCACCTGGCATCCGAATGAAGTCGAACCATCCGATTGATTCGTCAAAACCTCATAATCCCCCAAGAGCTCAACATCTTAGGTACAGTTCAACAGTATCGAGTACGTATCACAGCATCGACGGTCCAGCCGTAGAAGGGCAAACCCAAGCCTCACTAATGGCGCCGCGGAACTGCCGCAAACCCTAAGGTTCAAAGGCTTTCACACGGTCATTAAGTCGAGTTAGGGTTTCATTCTTCTAGAGGGTCCATAGAATTGCCTGCATGCCTTTACGAATACTTTATACATGTAATAATAGGTTGCTGACATTCGATCGTCTCTGTCAACTCTCAACGTCTCCGTGTGAAGTCGTCTCTTGCTGAAATCAATCTATCTGATGACCTCGCATCAGGGTAGGCGAATGAACCACCTGTCCTAGTCATTCATCCTCGGGTGACTAGCGACCTTCTATCATCTATTAGTACAACTCGTCCTGCAATAGCTCCAACATCTGGGGCGATATCTCGTCATTCGCAGCGATGACTGGCTCACTCGTCTGCACGCTGAACAGTGCCTCAATCATCATGAATAAGCAAAACACCAACGGTCATCAAAATCTGGTTGGCCTCTGTCATTGGCTCAATCCTCTGGGGCTGATCTGCACGTCTGAGTAATCTCATACAGCAATCCACCCAACGCTCGTGGCGCGAAAACACAATAAAAAGACACATCTCCGCAATCGTGTGTCGCCGGAATTACGCCCTGGTCAGTCCTCGTTCGTGACGAGCTCATGCTGACCGCAACTCTAGCCGTAGCTCTCCCTGCCCGTAATCGTGGCAGCAAACCAAAACTGGTACCGATGAGGCTAAATCAGGAATGAATATAATACTGAACAAAGAAATGTACATCCTAAGGCTTCTTAAGTGGAGTAGCGTATCGTAAGTATGCCGCGGAACATACCCATGGTACGTCACTCTACTCTAGTCACCTATTCCATCAACCAAGGGTCATCCTATACTCCGAAGGTAAAACCTAATGCTTTGATACCAACTTTGTCACGTCCCGAAAGTACGGAACATGACCGATACTTAAACTACGAAACGTCTCGAGGCGTAAGTAATCTAATTAAGCCGAAAACCCAGAAATCCAAACCAAGAAAAGTAGTAGAGTGAAGGAAAAACCAATTTAAATCAAGTAGTTTTCTTAGCATAAGCTAAATTATGCGTTTTTAAAAACATCAAATATTTCTTGAAAATTTCGGCAGAGTCTCCTTTGTAAATACTGGCCCCCAAACGGGATACAACATGAATAGTATACGAAATCAATAAAAGGCATCACCAAGCGGGAGCTAGCTCTTCGTCAATCGACGATCACAACCACACAAGTAATATAATATACAACGCCAAGGGCGAGGATCAAAACTCAAAAGGAAACTCAAAACCACAAGAAATCCACAGAAATATAACGCGCGACTCTAAGGTCGAAAGAATAATATCACTGGTCTATATCTCAAAATAAATACATGTTTGGTTAATGGAATTTACTAGATACAACTGAATAATATTATACAAAGTAATATGATGGGTACGATACCAATAAACCCACTTACTAGCAAGTCACCCGAAAGAAGCAGTGCCAGGAAAGCCGTAATGAAACCTGTACGGCAAAACCTGCAAGAAACTGTGGCACAACAGGGTTGAGTTGCCAACTCGTGAGTAGAAAAACATCTATGAATAGAAATCGTATGAACAAAGCAATCCTAGGTCAACGATCAAAATATATCCTTAAATATATAACATGCAGCCCATAACAATGGTTAGGGTAAATATCTAACCCGAGTGTAATCCCATGTGCCTGTGTCAGTGCCTCAGGTAGCAATATATCATATGGATGATCTATGAGTGCATGAAACAGAATGCATGTACTGATGAAAACTGCTGTCATAAATTAGAGAGATTTCTGTATCTTTTTAAATACGAGGTATCATAAATGAAATCAGCATAAACAGTGCCTAGCATCGACACAAAACAAATATCCAAATCTCTCGATATCTCTGTGTCAAAATCTCTGTATGTCAATCTCACTATCTAGGGCGTCGTCAGTCCAGACCGGCCCCTACCATCAATCTGAAGACCACAACGGTATCCTCCGGATATCCGACGCGTCGGGTAAAATCACCGGTAGGTAGTGCTCCCCTGCCAGGCTCACATCGTCATCATCACGCGCTTCTTGCCCCGAGGTACCTTACCGGGTCCACCATGTACCCGAAACGGTTCATCCGTCTCCTCGAATCGGGTCTCGAAATCCATCCGCAAACTCATGGTGGACGACTCATACATCATGGGAAAACCGCACTTTTCATTTAAAAAGAGAGAGAAGAAGTTTGTATAAGTTTTGCGGTTTTCCACCAAATCCAGAAAATCTCATGGAAATCCGAATCCAAAACCTCAATAGCACGTAAAATAGAGAATATATGCATGAGAATCCATGAATGCGGCAAAACAAGGAATAACAGTATGCATGAAGTAGCAGGTAATAACTACAATGTCTAAACTAGCATATAAGGCAAGTACACTAATATCATGTCTAAAGTATTAGCTAACAGGCTATATCAATGTAATAGTATTTTCTAAGTGTACGTGACATGGCAATTACCGATGAAGATGTGTGTGAGCCGGCAAGTAAGTGTACGTGGTATATACGCATCATCGGTAATGGTGATGGTGTCCTAACAGTATGATATCAATAATGAAATATGAATTACAATAAGTATGCGATGCGGACCAACAGCAATAATATGCGGGAGCTGAATACTAGACACAACGATAACTAAACTGCGTTACCCTAATATAAGTCCTACAATAGTGCCTTTTGAAATAACACGAATCGCGGTGTTTTGAAAATAAGGGCTACGGTGTTTTTAAGAAAAGATACGTCTTTTGAAATATCCGTAAAATCCCTTGACCTGTCTTTTAAAATACCCACGATTCGTTAGTTTTGAAATAGGTAGGAGTCTAATCTAGTCTAACAACCACACTAAACTATACGGCTGAACTAACAAGCTGAACTACAGGTAAGGAAACCGCCTAATATCTGAGTCGATACGTATACATACCCGTATATATATTAGTCGGTGACCCCGTCTCAATAATATCATATCCGATACCATATCTATAATCAGACATCCCAAGTCAAGATGCGGATCAATCATCAATATATAGCTCGTACGTAAATCCGTCGTACGGCATCCCCAAATCTGGGTACGGGTCAATATCATACTCATCACACTGTTCATCTGGTATCCTCTTTATCAAGATCATCATCTGGGGTACTGACCTACGTCTAGTACACTATTAATATCACTATTCACATGGCATTGTCATCCAAAGATCCTCTATAACATCAGGACGTATCTCAAGTACGAATCCTGCCATATCACCGATCTCACGGGCTCAACTCAAATCGCATCGACTCATCTCAATCCCAAGTATCATCCGCAAATCCAGTATGTGAACACCTAGTCCCATACCTAGGTGAACACATAAACACATCTCCCTATATACGCACAGGTAATAACATAGATGTATGCATGTGTGTGTGCGCGTGTGTGGGTGTAACAACTACTCTAGGGTTTCGCAACTAACACTAAACTAATCCATGAACACCTAGAATCTACCTTTATCATCAAGTCTCATATCAACATAAAATATATAATCAAAATACATGTGTGTATACGTATTCGTATACATCACCACGAACTGCGGGGGTGCTATACGCCATCCACCCGACTTCTCCCCGTAGATATAAATCTACTCACCTGGTCCTTGCTCGCCGGTGCCGATGTCGCCACGCGCTTGCTTGTCGTCTCAAAATCCACATGGGGTACCTACATATCATAACGCACCGTATCGCATTAAAACCAAATTCGAAATCGAAACGGCATACGAAAATCAAATCGGCACGCGTATCACGCATAGGTCAAAACCTATCGCCTACGCATGCAAGAATAGCCAAACCAACCCTCGATATCGATGTACAAATGTCAAACCATCGAGAAAAACCCAAACACTCTCATTTGCGCATTCACAAACACTAATTATAATATAAAATAGGTTAAAATTCACAAAAACCCCAAATTCACCTTAAAAGCCATTTTTCCGAAAATCTAGCAACCAAAAATTACCCGTTTTAGTACAAAACTCGATGTTTAAACAAATCTAGCGGCCATAATACTTATTAAATATCTTAAATAATTCATAAAAAATAATTTCCATAATTTAATCCCAATAAATTTCATTAACCCCAAAATTCTAGTTTACGATATACCCAAATTTTAACAATTTTATAGCAAAAATGCACAAACAACAATTTAGCTTGGATTTTCATGAACTAAAAGCATTAAACAACTCAATATAATATTTATAATGACATGAAACCTTAATTTGAATTTTATCTCACAAGAATATAATTATTTTAAAAACCTAGTTTACAATTTATATAAATATCACAATTTAAATCAACAAAAAGCAAATTAGCAACTTAATTTGATTTAGCAAAATATTAATATAGCAAATACCTCCCACAACCATAGTCTCACAATACAAAACCCTAACTAGATTTTTCACAAATCCTAATCTAAACCTTCTCTTGCAAACCCACAACTTTCAATTAAACCGAAATTAAGCACCTAACAAGCTTCAATAAGGAATTTAAACCAAAAAGAACAATGGGTCAAAAGTTATACCTCATAACCATGAATCAAACTACAAATCTAGACCTCCAATTTGAAATCCTTGCACCAAGATCCATGCTAAAGAAGATGAGGGAAAATGGGTAGGAATCGGATTTGGATTTCGGTGAGGTTTTACTTGATTTTTTGACAATTTTTTTGATGGAAAATAGAGGAGAAGAGGAAAGGGGGGGGATTCTATTTTGAGGCCAGAAAATTCGGCCAGAAATGTGGGGAGGGGTGAGGGAGGAGAGAGAGTGAGGTGGAGAAAGTGGGGGAAAGTCAAAGTCCACCCTTTTACTTTTAACACTTTCTTTTCTTTTCTTTTCTATTCAAAAGGAGGTGATTGGAGAGAGAAAAAGAGGGAGGGGCTGTCAAAGTGGGGCCGGCCACATGGGGAGGGGGAGAGAGGGTGAGGTTTGGGTGTGTGGGTTAGGGAAAAAGATAAATGTATTACCCCAATTCCCATTAACACTAATTTCACCGAAAAAAGCCTTTTTCTTCGATATTTTCTAAACCCTTTTGGCAAACCATTTCATTTCAAAAACCACATGATAAAATTTTGTTTAATGTGTTATGATGCACAAAATTTGTTTCAACTCATTCCAATTTGTAATTTTCCCAAATTAAATGTATTAGTGACGGCTTAAAATAATATTAAAATAATTAATTTCGGAATTTTTTTCAGAAAATTTGAAATTTCACCAGTGGGTCAATAAACACCAATTAATAGCAATTACATAGCTAGAATATGTATATTTAATTTTATGATAAAAATATTTGTATTTTGACTTTTTACGGAAAACCCCCTTATTTTACCGATTTTCCGAAATTTCACCGAAACGATTTTCCAAACGTTACAATCTTCCCCTCTTAAAGAAATTCGGTCTCCGAATTTAAATTAAAACTCCCCCCAAATACTAAAACATCTAAGAAAAACCATCAAGTCGTCGGGGTTCCGAAATCGTAAATACATAAAACAAATCGTAGCGCAGCGCATGCGCATGAAAAATGAGCATATAACTCAAAATCAAAACTCCGTCAAGCATCCCGCAATCATCGGAGTCATGGTAAAGACACAAATGTCAAATCAAATACAAAACCAATATGATATAACTCGAAACAATACACGTAAATATCAAATCTATCTATGTAAATATCTGATGGGAATGCATGCCAAATCTCTTAAAGTCGCTGTGCAATGCGCATAACACTGCACAGTGGAGGACGTCTATCATAAGAAAATAATTATATACATATATACCTTTTGTTTGAACTGTACGTTCCGCCATTTTGGGAAATAATTTGGAAGGGTTTTCTTCTTTTAAACGTTTCGTGTCATATCAGACACGTAGGTAAATACTGAGACTATAGCTCGCTTTTTGGAATTCCCTTCGATAGCTATCAATGCATGTAAAAAATATTCAGGTACTGTCCTCTTACTAGTCCTGCTCAGTACGAAAACACATAGCAAATATCATAAATCCTACTGCTCTATAAGAAATCAATCCTAAAATATGCATACGAATACTACGTGTGTCTGGTGCGCACGGAAATCAAAATCCATATATATGCCAACATGTGCACAGAAACAAGATCTAAGTGCATCGGGTGTGCATGAAACATCTGTCAAAGGCAACGTGGGTGCCTGACAGCAAAATCAGGTGCATCTGACATGCATGAAGAATCTCGATTTAGTGCATCTGGTGTGCACCAAAATTGCACCTCAAAACATGCGCCCAACATGCGCGAAAATCCAAATCAGGTGCATCCATCGTGCACGAAATCATGAAATCCAATATCAAGCGCCGAATATGCGCAAAATCCAATCAGGTGCACAAGGTGCACAAAACAAATATCGAACATCACAATCGAAATCGAAGTCCAGTGCATCTAAATGCACAACATACGTAACACTGCACTGCAAGCATATATGAACTATACCGAGTGCAAAAACCAAATCGTGTGCGTACATACGCACAAAATCAACTCAACTGTATGAAACCCATAAAATCATAAACATGCGAAACCAAGGCACGAAAATGATATCATGTGCAACAACTGTGCAAAAATCGTAAATAGTCAGTAGGTGCAACCATGGTACATGAAAACAAATATCATGAAACTCAATCATCAAAATCAGTCATACGAATAGATCGTCCAAAATACCGAAATGAAATATGGCGGAATAGTCCTGCTCAAGCACATCCTCCAAGAATCTCTGGCCAACTGTCGTGGTCACTCATAACATGTCTTGTCGACGATCCTGAACTCTGGCCTGCCGGTGTGCATAACATGACCACTCCTGGGTCCAAGTCTTCTCATAATTTATTCCAGAAAGGTCCTATCGAGATCTCTCCCAAATCTTATCTCTGCCGAACTGTTCGGAAGTTATCGTCCCTTACTAGATCTGTTCTCGTTCCGGAACGGCTGCATACTCATCGCGACTCCTTCTGGAAGGTATATCCAAGTACAATGCCTCGGCATGCGTATCGTATCTCTGATTTCGGTGGAGTGGAACGTCATCTTATCCAGATCTTGTACGAACCTCTTTACTCCACTTTCTTTAATGTCGACTGCTTCGGACTCGTCTCGTCGTGGCTGCATGGACTGAGCTCCTACGGCTATCCTCGTATCTGGAGTCTTCTAAAAATTGCATCTCACCACCTAGCATCCGAATGAAGTCGAACCATCCGATCGATTCGTCAAAACCTCATAATCCCCCAAGAGCTCAACATCTTGGGTACAGTTCAACAGTATCGAGTACGTATCACAGCATCGACGGTCCAGCCGTAGAAGGGCAAACCCAAGCCTCACTAATGGCGCCGCGGAACTGCCGCAAACCCTAAGGTTCAAAGGCTTTCACACGGTCATTAAGTCGAGTTAGGGTTTCATTCTTTTAGAGGGTCCATAGAATTGCCTACATGCCTTTCCGAATACTTTAAACTTGTAATAATAGGTTGCTAACATTCGATCGTCTCTGTCAACTCTCAACGTCTCCGCGTGAAGTCGTCTCTTGCTGGAATCAATCTATCTGATGACCTCGCATCGGGGTAGGCGAATGAACCACCTGTCCAAGTCATTCATCCTCGGATGACTAGCGACCTTCTATCATCTATTAGTACAACTCGTCCTGCAATAGCTCCAACATCTGGGGCGATATCTCGTCATTCGCAGCAATGACTGGCTCACTCGTCTGCACGCTGAACAGTGCCTCAATCATCATGAATAAGCAATACACCAACGGTCATCAAAATCTGGTTGGCCTCTGTCATTGGCTCAATCCTCTGGGGCTGATCTGCACGTCTGAGTAATCTCATACAGCAATCCACCCAACGCTCGTGGCACGAAAATACAATAAAAAGACACATCTCCGCAATCGTGTGTCACCGGAATTACGC
Source organism: Agapanthus africanus (assembly GCA_030015575.1). Classification (NCBI taxonomy): domain Eukaryota; kingdom Viridiplantae; phylum Streptophyta; class Magnoliopsida; order Asparagales; family Amaryllidaceae; genus Agapanthus; species Agapanthus africanus. The sequence goes on from CM057349.1 coordinate 215,115,901, forward strand.
CCTGGTCAGTCCTCATTCGTGACGAGCTCATGCTGACCACAACTCTAGCCGTAGCTCTTCCTGCCCGTAATCGTGGCAGCAAACCAAAACTGGTACCGATGAGGCTAAATCAAGAATGAATATAATACTGAATAAAGAAATGTATATCCTAAGGCTTCTTAAGTGGAGTAGCATATCGTAAGTATGCCGCGGAACATACCCACGGTACGTCACTCTACTTTAGTCACCTATTCCATCAACCAAGGGTCATCCTACGCTCCGAAGGTAAAACCTAATGCTTTGATACCAACGTTGTCACGTTCCGAAAGTACAGAACATGACCGGCACATAAACTACGAAATGTCTCGAGGCGTACGTAATCTAAGTAAGTCGAAAACCCAGAAATCCAAACCAAGAAAAGTAGTACAGTGAAGGAAAAACCAATTTAAATCAAGTAGTTTTATTAGCATAAGCCGAATTATGCGTTTTTAAAAACATCAAATATTTCTTGAAAATTTCGGCAGAATCTCCTTTGTAAATACTGGCCCCCAAACGGGATACAACATGAATAGTATACGAAATCAATAAAAGGCATCCCCAAGCAGGAGCTAGCTCTTCGTCTATCGACGATCACAACCACACAAGTAATATAATATAAAACGCCAAGGGCGAGGATCAAAACTCAAAAGGAAACTCAAAACTACAAGAAATCTACAGAAATATAACGCGCGACTCTAAGGTCGAAAGAATAACATCACTGGTCTCTATCTCAAAATAAATACATGTTTGGTTGATGGAATTTACTAGATACAACTGAATAATATTATACAAAGTAATATGATGGGTACGATACCAATAAACCCACCTACTAGCAAGTCACCCGAAAGAAGCAGTGCCAGCAAAGCCGTAATGAAACCTGTACGGCAAAACTTGCAAGAAACTGTGGCACAACGGGGGTGAGTTGCCAACTCCTGAGTAGAAAAACATCTACGAACAGAAATCGCATGAACAACGCAATCCTAGGTCAACGATCATAATATATCCTCAAATATATAACATGCAGCCTATAACAATGGCTAGGGTAAATATCAAACCCGAGTGTAATCCCATGTGCCTGTATCAGTGCCTCATGTAGCAATATATCATATGGATGATCTATGAATGCATGAAACAGAATGCATGTACTGATGAAAACTGCTGTCATAAATTAGTGAGATTTCTGTATCTTTTTAAAAACGAGCTATCATAAATGAAATCAGCATAAACAGTGCCTAACATCGACACAAAACAAGTATCCAAATCTCTCGATATCTCTGTGTCAAAATCTATGTATGTAAATCTCACTATCTAGGACGCCGTCAGTCCAGACCGACCCCTACCATCAATCTCAAGACCACAACGGTATCCTCCGGATATCCGGCGCGTCGGGTAAAATCACCGGTAGGTAGTGCTCCCCTGCCAGGCTCACATCATCATCATCACGCGCTTCTTGCCTCGGGGTACCTTACCAGGTCCACCATCTACCCGAAATGGTTCATCCGGCTCCTCGAACCGGGTCTCGAAATCCATCAGCAAACTCATGGTGGACGACTCATACATCATGGGAAAACCGTACTTTTCATTTAAAAAGAGAGAGAAGTTTTTATAAGTTTTGCGGTTTTCCCCCAAATCCAGAAAATCTCATGGAAATCCGAATCCAAAACCTCAATAGCACGTAAAATAGAGAATATATGCATGAGAATCCATGAATGCGGCATAACAAAGAATAACAGTTTGCATGAAGTAGCAGGTAATAACTACAATGTCTAAACTAGCATATAAGGCAAGTACACTAATATCATGTCTAAACTATTAGCTAACAGGCTATGTCAATGTAATAGTATTTTCTAAGTGTACGTGACATGGCAATTACCGATGAAGATGTGTGTGAGCCGGCAAGTAAGTGTACGTGGTACATACGCATCATCGGTAATGGTGTTGGTGTCCTAACAGCATGATATCAATAATGAAATATGAATTACATTAAGTATGCGATGCGGAGCAACAACAATAATATGCGGGAGCTGAATTCTAGACACAACGATAACTAAACTGCGTTACCCTAATATAAGTCCTACAATAGTGCCTTTTGAAATAACACGAATCGCGGTGTTTTGAAAATAAGGGCTACGGTGTTTTTAAGAAAAGATACGTCTTTTGAAATATCCGTAAAATCCCTTGACCTGTCTTTTAAAATACCCACGATTCGTTAGTTTTGAAATAGATAGGAGTCTAATCTAGTCTAACAACTACACTAAACTATACGGCTGAACTAACAAGCTGAACTACAGGTAAGGAAACCGCCTAACATCTGAGTCGATACGTATACATACCTGTATATATATTAGTCGGTGGCCCCGCCTCAATAATATCATATCCGATACCATATCTATAATCAGACATCCCAAGTCAAGAGTGCGGATCAATCATCAATATATAGCTCATACGTAAATCCGTCGTACGGCATCCCCAAATCTGGGTACGGGTCAATATCATACTCATCACACTGTTCATCTGGTATCCTCTTTATCAAGATCATCATCTGGGGTACTGACCTACGTATAGTACACTACTAATATCACTATTCATATGGCATTGCCATCCAAAGATCCGCTATAACATCAGGACGTATCTCAAGTACGAATCCTGCCATATCACCGATCTCACGGCCTCAACTCAAATCTCATCGACTCATCTCAATCCCAAGTATCATCCGCAAATCCAGTATGTGAACACCTAGTCCCATACCCAGGTGAACACGTAAACACATCTCCCTATATACGCACAGGTAATAACATAGATGTTTGCATGTTTGTGTGTGCGTGTGTGGGTGTAACAACTACTCTAGGGTTTCGCAACTAACACTAAACTAATCCATGAACACCTAGAATCTACCTTTATCATCAAGTCTCATATCAACATAAAATATATAATCAAAATATATGTGTGTATACGTATTCGTATACATCACCACGAACTGCGGGAGTGCTATACGCCATCCACCCGACTTCTCCCCGTAGATATAAATCTACTCACCTGGTCCTTGCTCGCCGGTGCCGATGTCGCCACGCGCTTGCTTGTCGTCTTGAAGTCCACATGGGGTACCTACATATCATAACGTACCGTATCGCATTAAAACCAAATTCGAAATCGAAACGGCATACGAAAATCAAATCGGCACGCGTATCACGCATAGGTCAAAACCTATCGCCTACGCATGCAAGAATAGCCAAACCAACCCTCGATGTCGATATACAAATGAAAAACCATAGAGAAAAACCCAAACACTCTCATTTGCGCATTCAAAAACACTAATTATAATATAAAATAGGTTAAAATTCACAAAAATCCCAAATTCACCTTAAAAGCTATTTTTCCGAAAATCTAGCAAGCAAAAATTACCCGTTTTATTACAAAACTCGACGTTTAAACAAATCTAGAGGCCATAATACTTATTAAATATCTTAAATAAGTCATAAAAACAATTTCCATAATTTAATCCCAATAAATTTCATTAACCCCAAAATTCTAGTTTACAATATACCCAAACTTTTACAATTTTATAGCAAAAATGCACAAACAACAATTTAGCTTGGATTTTCATGAACTAAAAGCATTAAACCACTCAATATAATATTTATAATGACATGAAACCTTAATTTGAATTTTATCTCACAAGAATATAATTATTTTAAAAACCTAGTTTACAATTTATATAAATATCACAATTTAAATCAACAAAAAGCAAATTAGCAACTTAATTTGATTTAGCAAAATATTAATATGGCAAATACCTCCCACAACCATAGTCTCACAACTCAAAACCCAAACTAGATTTTTCACAAATTCTAATCTAAACCTTCTCTTGCAAACCCACAACTTTCAATTAAACCGAAATTAAGCACCGAACAAGCTTCAATAAGGAATTTAAACTAAAAAGAACAATGGGTCAAAAGTTATACCTCACAACCATGAATCAAACTACAAATCTAGACCTCCAATTTGGAATCCTTGCACCAAGATCCATGCTAAAGAAGATGAGGGAAAATGGGTAGGAATCGGATTTGGATATCGGTGAGGTTTTACTTGATTTTTTGACAATTTTTTTGATGGAAAAGAGAGGAGAAGAGGAAAGGGGGGGGGGGCTGCTATTTTGAGGCCAGAAAATTCGGCCAGAAATGTGGGGTGGGGTGAGGGAGGAGAGAGAGTGAGGTGGAGAAAGTGGGGGAAAGTCAAAGTCCACCCTTTTACTTTTATAACTTTCTTTTCTTTTCTTTTCTATTCAAAAGGAGGTGATTGGAGAGAGAAAAAGAGGGAGGGGCTGTCAAAGTGGGGCCGGCCACATGGGGAGGGGGAGATAGGGTGAGGTTTGGGTGTGTGGGTTTGGGAAAAAGATAAATGTATTACCCCAATTCCCATTAACACTAATTTCACTGAAAAAGCCTTTTTCTTCGATATTTTCTAAACTGTTTTGGCAAACCATTTCATTTCAAAAACCACATGATAAAATTTTGTTTAATGTGTTATGATGCACAAAATTTGTTTTAACTCATTCCAATTTGTAATTTTCCCTAATTAAATGTATTAGTGACGGCTTAAAATAATATTAAAATAATTAATTTCGGAATTTTTTTCAGAAAATTTGAAATTTCACCAGTGGGTCAATAAACACCAATTAATAGCAATTACATAGCTAGAATATGTATATTTAATTTTATGATAAAGATATTTGTATTTTGACTTTTTACGGAAAACCCTCTTATTTTACCGATTTTCCGAAATTTCACCGAAACGATTTTCCAAACGTTACAATCTTCCCCTCTTAAGGAAATTCGGTCTCCGAATTTAAATTAAAACTCCCCCAAATACTAAAACATCTAAGCAAAACCATCATGTCGTCGGGGCTCCAAAATCGTAAATACGTAAAACAAATCGTAGCGCAGCGCAAGCGCATGAAAAATGAGCATATAACTCAAAATCAAAACTCCGGCAAGCATCCCGCAATCATCGGAGTCATGGTAAAGACACAAATTTCAAATCCAATACAAAACCAATATGATATAACTCGAAACTATACACGTAAATATCAAATCTATATATGTAAATATCTGAAGGGAATGCATGCCAAATCTCTTAAAGTCGCTGTGCAATGCGCATAACACTGCACAGTGGCGGACGTCTATCATAAGAAAATAATCATATACATATATACCTTTTGTTTGAACTGTACGTTCCACCATTTTGGGAAATAATTTGGAAGGGTTTTCTTGTTTTAAACGTTTCGTGTCATATCAGACACATAGGTAAAAACTGAGACTATAGCTCGCTTTTTGGAATTCCCTTTGATAGCTATCAATGCATGCAAAATACATTCAGGTACTGTCCTCTGACTAGTCCTGCTCAGTACGAAAACACATAGCAAATATCATAAAACGTACTGCTCTATAAGAAATCAATCCCAAAATATGCATACGAATACTATGTGTGTCTGGTGCGCACGGAAATCAAAATCCGTATATGTGCCAACATGTGCACAGAAACAAGATCTAAGTGCATTGGGTGTTCACGAAACATCTGTCATAGGCAACGTGGGTGCCTGACAACAAAATTAGGTGCATCTGACATGTACGAAGAATCTCGATTTAGTGCATCTGGTGTGCACCAAAATCGCACCTCAAAACATGCGCCCAACATGCGCGAAAATCCAAATCAGGTGCATCCATCATGCACGAAATCATGAAATCCAATATCAAGCGCCGAACATGCGCAAAATCCAATCAGGTGCACAAGGTGCACAAAACAAATATCGAACATCACAATCGAAATCGAAGTCCAGTGCATCTAAATGCACAACATACGTAACACTGCACTGCAAGCATATATGAACTATACCAAGTGCAAAAACCAAATCGTGTGCATATATACGCACAAAATCAACTCAACTGTATGAAACCCATAAAATCATAAACATGCGAAACCAAGGCACGAAAATGATATTATGTGCAACAACTTTGCAAAAATCGTAAATACTCAGAAGGTGCAACCATGGTACATGAAAACAAATATCATGAAACTCAATCATCAAAATCAGTCATGCGAATAGATCGTCCAAAATACCGAAATCAAATATGGCGGAATAGTCCCGCTCAAGCACATCCTCTAAGAATCTCTGGCCAACTGTCGTGGTCACTCATAGCATGTCTCGTCGATGATCCTGAACTCTGGCCTGCCGGTGTGCATAACATGACCACTCCTGGGGCCAAGACTTCTCGTAATTTATTCCAGAAAGGTCCTATCGAGATCACTCCCAAATCTTGTCTCTGCCGAACTGTCCGGAAGTTATCGTCCCTTACTAGATCTGTTCTCGTTCCGGAACGGCTGCATATGTAGGGTTCCTAGGCACACTCAAGAGGTTCAACAAGGTATCAAACATGTCCATTTCAAATTTTATGTTCCGAGAAACCCTAATATAGATCGTTAACTAGAGGTAAGGCGAAACATGCAAGTAAACAACTTTATTGCTAAGTGAAAGGGACTACAACCTTTGTAGATCCGGTCCTCTACTTCTCTAGCTCCGTGTTGACGTCCCTCCACTGCGATCATCGGAATCCCGAACTCTATCGTCGGTTTCATCGGAGAAATGGGCGGGCTAGGTCGTTGACTTCGATGCCGAAGATGATCAACGTCGAGGCGACTCAAACTCAAGCTCCACCTTCACTAGGTCATGGAACTTGTGAAGATAACACACTCTACTACAGGGCAAGTGGTAGAGGATGAAGAAATAGGAAGTGGGTTCACTTTAGAATTGGATTTCTCACTTGATTTCATCACTTGGAATTTTCAAGAATGCTTTTCTTTTCCTCACGAAGAAGAAGATGAAGAAGAAAAGAAGAATGAATTATTTTGAAAAATATAAATCAAGTGAATCTTATAATCATGCAACCATGGGTGATAACTAGTGTAGAGACTAAACTAGGGTTTAGGTGAATGGTTAGGTTAAGGAAAAAACAAAATGGTAGATAATGCTAAGAAGCTTCATGAAGCTTAAGCAAAAAAACAAAGTTAGCCACCATTTCATTTTTGCCAAAAATGAATAAAGAAAATAAGTAAAGAAAACAAAACCCTAACCATTAACCTAAACATGGTTTAAAGCATACACACATCCAAGTTTGCATGTATCATCAAACATGATACAAACTAGTGCACAAACATATATCATATATACAATGTGCACATCAAGTGAGAAAATCCATCTTAAGTGAACAAATAAAAGTTAATGTAAAGTATTATATCTAATATATAATTATACATTAAATCATTAAATCAACACTTGATTTAATGATCCGGTCATACTGCATATAACCGACTAATATCAAGTGTATCAATATATCGAATCAACATTTGATTCGGTAACCCGGTTATATCTTATATAACCGTCCAATGGTACAAATCGCGAGAATAAAATACAGTATCACATACTGGTATTATTCTCGGTCCCGCACATATCTCATATGCGCTCCTATTTCGTTTCTCTTGAGCAAGGAAACCTCTGTGTAGGACTCTAAAGACTCGTCAATACGCCGGCAGAAGGTGATGATCATATCAAACACCCACAAGCCGCAAGCGGTCTGCTAAACGTAACGGCCACTCGGGTATTGAGCGATCAGAAGATCAACGAGCAAGCCCGCTCACACTCCTGTGAATCCAACCAGTAACACTTACCGTACAGTCCGGTCTGTTCGTCTGATATGTCGCATATCTCACCTAGGGGTGGTAAACGTCAGACCCCAGTAGCTTGATAAGTCATGCCGATGTAAGTTCTATAACATGCAAGAAACTACTGATAACACTTACCAGTAAATCAGTGCAACCCTGGCCAGGGATTTCCAGTTATGGCCAGTCGAGCATAGCGCAACATCAACCCCCAATACCGGGAGAGACGAATCCCCTCCTATCACTCATTGCCTCCATGTGAATCGGGACTGTACCCAAAAACCACCTGTTTGCATGACTCAGTAGAGCCGTGGTAGGGTGGAAATCAAAGCACAATGGGAGACACATAAGACTCTATGACGATCTCGGGTCAACAGACTAAGCTGTACCAGTGTCACCAGAGAACTGCCATCGGACGTGAGGTATAATACCATCTGGGAGTTCTCGGCGAGTCCGTTCAGTGTACCCAGTCTCCACTGAGCACCCGCATACCATCTCTGATGTCAAACACCAATGGATATGGGATCATCCATCACCCATCTGTATGGGTCGAGAAGGTATACGCTAGTCTACTCTGGTATATTGATGCCCCGTCTCGATACACCCATGACTAGGGACCTTGAAGGATGTACTTATGGACTACCATGTTCCCACTAGTATGATCCGTATCATAGTCCAGGTAGTCAAGTACACATCCTAAAGGCTTTACCAACATGCAACAGAGAGACAATCAGTGTATACGTTAAGGTAAAGAGAAACCAGATAGCATACTATCATGTCGAGCAAGAAAGTCCTCCCTATATATATCCAAGCATCCACTACAATATACATCCTATGTATAGTAATGGCCTCTAGGGCATACATATAACTAACAATCTCCCACTTGCACTAGGGCCATCTATAGCAGTGGTTGTAGTATCTCATACTCAACCATCCCATAATAGTCTCTCTCTGGAAAAAGGCCTTTGAGAGTGGATCCGCCGTGTTGTCCTCTGAGTCTACTCTCCTAACCTCGATCTCCTTGGAGATCAGCCATCTCCATGATCAGGTGATACTACCTTAGAATATGTCTGGATCATTGATGGGACGGACGTTCCTTGGCATAAGCCACAACTCCATTGTCACACAATGCGAGGAACTAAGTTCATCTCATGAACTAATATACACCCAGACAACCTCTTTGGTAGCATCTTAAGTAGCGATGTATCCAGCCTTTATCGTCTAGTGTGCCACGGTATCTTGCTTGGAACTCTTCCAACATACCGTCCCTTTACTGAGGGTAAAGACAATGCATGTGACTGACTTTCAGTCGTCCTTATCACCCTGGAACCTTTCCAGTGATTTTACCCAGGATCGATTGATACCATCTCACTACAACTAGTGAGTATCCTAACATCCAATTAGATCTATCTCATAGATCCAAAACTCAGGATTTAGGTGGTATCACTTAGATCCTATATGGAGAATCATCGTGATAAGCGGAGATTGACCGACCGTAGCATAGGAAACTTCTTCTCCATCAAGAGTATGTCATCCATGTACTCTACGTGGATCACCACAATACTCCCTACTACCTTTTGGTATATACAAGGTTCATCTTCCATTTTGATGATGTCAAACTCTTTGACTAACTCATCAAAACAGACGTTCCAACTCCGCGATGCCTGCTTTATCACATAAAACATCTTGCACACGTTTCCGCTGCTCCCACTGTCTACGAAGCCCTCTGACTGTGTACTTATAGACATCTCTTCTAAAATATCATTTTAGAAAAGCAGTCATGACATCCAACCACCAGATATCGTAGTCATGGTATGTAGCCGTGGCAAGTAGGATCCGGATGGACTTAAGCATAACTACTGGAAAAGTTTTCATCATTATCCACGCCTGGTCGATGACGAAAACCTTTAACAAGTCTAGTTTTGAAAGTCTCAACTTTTCCATGTACACCAAGTAATCTTCTCAAGATATACTTGCTCTTGATGGGGATTTAACCCTTCAGATAAAGCAATCAAAGTCCATACTTTGTTGGTGTATAAGGATTCCATCTCAGATTGCTAAGCATCCAGCTATTCTTACAGAGTCCCACTCCGGATGGCCAGCTCGAAACTAGTTGGGTCATCATCTCATGATGCAATCCTCGCTCCCACTGTCATAGAGAAACCAAAGTATCTATCAGGTGGGTGAGGAACCCCACTAGATCGGCGGAGAGGCTAAGGTTCGTTGGAAACTATTGAATCCTTTGGTTCTACCAAATCATCAGCTGCAGTTTGTATAGCTGGATCATTTCCAGTTCTACATAACAGACCTTGCCTCGAGCTTGTCCGGATTTTGCTTTTAGACATAGGCCGGACAACCCCAAATCTTAACAAACTTAAGATATGGGCTCTTCCCTTTCCATATCACATATGAAGTGGTAGGCAACTGATTTGAACCCTATTTAATAGGTATGCAGCTTCACAAGTGCATGATTCCCAAAAGGAAATAGGAAACTCAGTAGTACTCATCATAGAGTGCACCATACACATAGGGTGCTATTGCTCCGCCCCGATACACCGACGTGCTGTGGTGTATACGGAGGAGTAATGCTGAGAGAGAATCTCATTCTCCTTTAGAATAGTCCAGAAATTCCGTGCTCAAGTATTCTCCTCCTTGATCTCATCAAAGGACATAATACTTATACCCATTTTTGGTTCTCTACTTCTAACTTATATTTTGTGAGTATCTCAAAAGGTTCGGACTTGTGTTTCAACTGGAATATATGTCTGAATCTAAAGAGATCATCAACGAATATATTGAAGTACAAAGAACCGGTCTTGGCATGTATAGACAGGGGACTTTCATATATCAGCATATATCAATCCTAAGAGTTCACTAATTCTTTCTCTGTTTCCAATAAACAGAGCTGTGGTTATCTTATCTTTGTGACATGACCGGCAAGTTTCACAAGATGTAAATTCAAACTTATTTAAATATGCATCTATATAACTTCAGCTAGTCGGGTCGTATTGATATGACCTAGTCTACAATACCTCAAGAAGGATTCGTTCATTTCTGAACTCTTCCTCTTGTGTGTGTTCTGTATACTAAGAACTGTAGTTTGATTTAGAACGTCAATGCTTTTAGATAACGTGCCTGAACCGATCAACTCTTGATATAGGAAATGTTCAAAACATTATCCAACAATACTAAATTATATCCTTTCTTTACTAATAAAGAGATTGATATGATGTTGTATATCAGGTTCGGTATCTAATAACATTTGTTCAGAATCAATGTATTCTGGTAATACAGGGTGACAGTGACCAACAGACTTGGCTGCAACACTTGCACCGTTTTCTGTCTCATGAAACTAATCATCCGTTCTCAGTTCTTTACCAATCTGTAGCCCATGTAACAGATTACATATGCGGGATCCTGATCCGGTATCACAAACCCAGGACGTGAAGGATACTGAGAAACAGTTCTCTGTAATGAACACACCCGAAGATGATGCATCAGTATGCACTTTTTTCGTTTGGGAGGGACGGGAATTCTGGTAATCCCCAATTTCCTGCTCTGTCTTATACCAATTATAAGTTTGAGCGGGACCAACGTTCCCCAGCTTAGTATAACAAGCGGGTTCGGTCAATACATCCGTATTATTATCTTGATTAAGGCGTGAAATGGTCGCTACCTATATAGAGAGAGAAGAAAACACTCTGCGTGCGCTCTTGCAAGAATAGATTGGTTATTATTTTATCTAATCAGGATGGCTCCCACTGTTTTTATCAAATCTTCCTTCAAACCCTAAAAGGAAAGACTAGCCGGGATTAATTACACGCTACAAGTTCGCCAATCTTTCAGCCAGGCCAGTGTCGGTACTTTGAGGGAGGTCCCCCGTGCTTTCGTACGAACCTAATTAATGTAAACCTCGTTTTCCCAGAGGCGTAACCTCGTTAACACCTTTCTAGACACCTACTTGATCGGCTAATTGTAATGTGTAAAACTCTCCCAGGAGTAACAATTACTCGCAGCGGGTATCAGGATCCAACTATCTCATAGAAGGTATGCAATCTTATTGCAAATTTCAACACTTGAAATTCCCGATAATTTTTCCCCTAGCGTCCTATGACCTTGACGGAGGCCAAACTACCCATAGTCCGCTAGTCAAGTTCAACCCGTCATTTCCTGATTGAATTAAACCCACCTGCACGACCCTTGTCGGAGGCCAAACAACGCCGTACGAATATCCTAATCCAATCGCATCATATGCTAGCAGATAAGCACTAGTTAGCTATCGTACACTACGCCTTGTCGGAGACCAAACTACCGCAGCACGAATACTAACTAGTACTTATCTGAAATGACGGAGGGCTACGACAGGTTTTTCTGAAAACCTATTGCGTAATGAACTTGATATCGTTGTAGAATCAAATGATTTTGAAATGGAGTGTTTTTGAGGCTTTTCTAGTTTTGCTAAAGGGGTCACTCCCGGTGAAAGGATCGTCGGCCATTTCCTCGTCGAATGAGGTGCGGGATATATCATATATATCACTGTGCAAAGAAGAAACTATAGAAGCAATCAAAAGACAAACCGAGTGTGTAGCATCAGCCAGTTATTGCTAAAGGGGTCACTCCCGGTGAAGGGATCTCGGCCCTTTCCTCATCGAATAAGGTGCAAGATGTTCTACAAGGAACACCGCGATGCAAAGCAAGAACTGTAGTTACCTGTTTTTGAAAAATTCGATTCCACAACATCTTTTAGGTTTCTTTTCTTTCATTAATCATATTAATGAAGTCCCATCATTTAATTCCACCTAAACAACACAGATAAATATAACGTACGCTTATGCCATCCGCATTCGCCTCGATGTCCCGTCTGCACCGTTATGTTAGGTAACTAACGGCAGAGCGGGATAGGACTAGCGCGGGTGTAAAACATAAGTAACGTCTATATAATATATCATATATACTATATACAATATCTATCACAACATATCGAATGATCACATCACAGATAACGCAGCAGAAAATATCATATGAAATATTGGATATACTAGGACGTCCGTGTTTTATTTTGAGTCTGAATAAAACATGGATTCCACGGTCGTGATGAATAGCCAATCCCACACCCCTAGACCCCTACGAGAGTGGCAAGCAACCCTACCAATTCTAGGGTTGGGAGACCCGGACTCGACTCCTCGAGATGGTCTCCCACTGGACACCAGAACCCGGTTATTTGTGCTCCCCTCCTTGGGTCTATCCTAATGCGGAAAAGTAAATAATATACATTAACGGTGAAATCTTCCGCAACCTGGAAGTGCCCCAATAAAAGAATATTACATACAAGTTTTTACATGAATGAAAATGAAAAACACTCATCTCACATAAAAAAACCCCGGCTACTCAAAACACGACGATCCAATATAACATATCCAGCAACACATAACATCACATGCCATCAACGTAAGTAAATATGCCCATCCCAATTGTCGTTGACATATAGTAATGAAACCGGCGATATCACATATTATACTTACGGTCGCAGAAAAGAATGTGTAAAACTACAACACTTGGAATCCGCAAACTCTTTAGACATCGCATGCCTAACCATTATAAACCACGCATTTTAGTCTCATTATCGAAAACACTTTTCAATATCTAGACGGGCAATTCAACAAGATTCCCGACATCCTGAACGAATGCTCGTCGCAAACTTCAGTAGACAGACGCACCCCCAATACCGTCGACGAAGTGCACTAAGGCGGAACACCGCTGCCGTGAGCACCCGAACGGATGCTTTCGGTGATGGGGTTCTCCTACAGTCACTTGGTCGGGGCTATGGGGCGTGGCTATCTATTAAGTTTACCGGCAAGTATCCGCGTACGCAACGTGATTGCGACGGACTTTTGATCACATCAAAATCCCGTGGCAACCGATCAAGTGAGACTAAAATGCTAGATTTATAACATTCAAATCAGTTATCTCATAACTTTTTGTGGATTCCAAATATTGTATCACATTCCAGATAAATAGAAAATGTTAAACTTTCCGATCGAACAATCAAAACACCCAAGTTTTCCCGAAACAGCTCAACACTTGAAATAAGTTTAAAAACATCCACTTCATGCCACAGTAGCAACGGTCCAGCAGTAGAAGGGTCAAGCCAACGCCTCACATGTGGCATGCCGTACTGCCCTAAACCCTAAGGTTCAAAGGGCAGTTCAAGACGGTCACATAATCGAGTTAAGGTTTGTTGTCTTCTAGAGGGTCCATCGCGTTACTTGCACTACTCAAAACTGAAAGGTTTACCTAGCACCTCATGAAGGGTTTGGAAGCATCACATGTACCAAAGGTGGAGTCTTTAAGGTGCTAAGTTAACAAACATCGGATCGTTCCTAGAAAGTTAGGGTTTCTAAAACTTGCATATCATCATATGAAAGAAAAGCTAGGGTTTAGAGAGTACAACCTTTGTAGCTCCCTACGCTAGACTCCTCGGCTACTTGGGGTTTGAAAAAGCTCCGCTTGAACTCCTCTAGGTCACCGATGATCCACCCGGAGTCCGCTTTGTCCAAGCTAGTGACTTCGCAAGATCAAGAATGAAAATCGAAGCTAACACTCTAAACAAGTGGGCAAGACTTGTGTAGAATGATGCTGTGGTGGCTTTTCTCACTTCAAGATCCTAACTTGATGAATATTTTGCTCACTTGAAAATTCAAGAGAGCAAGAGCTCAAGGTTGAAGAAGATGATGGATATTTTTCAAGAAGAGAAGAAATAACTCATAAGAGAAAAAGAAAAACATATGAATATATATTTTTCTTTCTTCATCTCAAACCATGGTTATCTCTTTAAGAATATTTAATTTTACTTTAGTTAAACACAAGAGAAAGATTAAACCATGGTTAAAAGTTAGGTGCAAATGGTTAGCTCACAAGAAGAGTGTAGAAACTTTGACCATGATTTAATCTTATCTCATTTCTTTTGTTTTAGCAAAAATAGAAATAAATATCCATAAAATTAACCATGGTGTGAGTCTTATATATCCACCATTTTCTATGTATAAACAACCATGATAGATGATGTATGTATGTGTGTGTGCATGCACATCCATATGTGCATGAATCAACAAGGAATGCATACATGCACCCATACATCCAAAGATACAAGAAAAGATTTCTAGTGAGAATATAATGGTTAAATGATAAATCAACACTTGATTTATCAATCCGGCCATATCACATACGACCCTAACCAAAAGCAAGCCTCCCGATCAATATACGGTATCCTATACACGCATTTTAATCGGGTCCATGAGCATATCGCATACGCGCACCACAACATTTCGCCTGGACTAGGTAACTCCATTGTGGGACTCTAAGACTCGTCAATACGCCGGCAGTGGGTGATGATCATATCAAGTACCCCCAAGCCGCAAGCGGTCAGCTAAACGTAACGGCCACCCGGGTATTGAGCGATCAGAAGAGAACAAGCGAACCTGCTACAACTCCCGTCGAGCCAACCGGCAACACTTCCCGTACAGTCCGGTCTCCTCGTCTGATATGTCGCATATCAAGTATAGGGGTGGTAAACGTCAGACCCCAATAACCGATAAGTCGTGCCGATGTGAGGCTCATAACGGGTCGAGAAACTACTAGTAACACTTACCAGCAAATCTCTGAATCAGCCCTGGCCAGGGACTTCCCTGTTACGGCCAATCGAGCACAGCGCAACATCAACCCCCAATACCGGGAGAGACGAAACCCCTCCTATCGCTCATTGCCTCCATGTGACTCGGTACTGTACCCAAAAACCACCGTTTTGCACGCCCTCATGGACGTGGTAAGGTAGAAATCAAAGCACAGTGGGAATCACACAAGACTCTATGACGATCTCGGGTCTACAGACTAACCTGCACAAGTGTCACTTGAGAACTGCTATCTGACGTGAGGTATAATACCATCTGGGAGTTCTCGGCGAGTCCGTCCAGTGTACCCATTCTCCACTGAGCACCCGTATACCATCTCTGATGTCAAACACCAATGGATATGGGATCATCCATCGCCCATCTCATGGGTCGAGAAGCGTATACGCTAGTCTACACTGGTGTATCGATGCCCCATCTCGATACACCTATGACTAGGGACCTTGAAGGATGTACTTATGGACTACCATGTCCCTACTAGTATGATCCGTATCATAGTCCAGGTAGTCAAGTACACATCCGAAGGGCTTTACCAACATGTAACCATAAGACAGTATAAAGAGACTTGTATACATGTTAAGATAAAGAGTAACCAGATAGCATGCTATCATATCGAGCAAGAAAGTCATCTCTATATATGTCCAAGCATCCAATATAATATACATCATCTGTACAATACTGGCCTCTAGGGCATACATACAACTAACAATCTCCCACTTGCACTAGGGCCAGCTGCTGTAGTATCGCATACCGAGCATCCCAAAGAGTCTCTCAAACTGTATCTGGGGAATGGCCTTCGTGAGTGGATCCGTTGTGTTGTTCTTCATGTCAACCCTCCTGACCTCGATCTCCCGGGGATCAACTATCTCCCGGATCAGGTGATACCGCCTCAGAATATTCCTGGATCGCTAATGGGACCTGGGTTCCTTAGCCAAAGCCACCGCTCCATTGTTATCGCAATACAAAGGTATTGGATGCTCAATGGATGGAACCACTCCAAGTTCAGTAATGAACTTCTTGATCCAGACAACCTCTTTGGCAGCATCGTTGGCAGCGATGTATTCAGCCTCCATCGTCGAGTCTGCCACGGTTTCCTGCTTGGAACTCTTCCAGCTAACCGCCCCTCCGTAAAGGGTAAAGACAAATCCCGACTGCGACTTAGAGTCGTCCTTATCACTCTGGAAGCTCGAATCGGTAAAGGACTCCACTTGGAGTTCTCCGTTACCATACACAAAGAGCATCTCTTTAGTCCTTCGTAAGTACTTGAGAATGCTCTTCACAGCTGTCCAGTGACTCTCTCCAGGATCAGCTTGATACCTGCTCACTACACGTAGTGAGTATGCTACATCGGGTCTGGTACATAGCATCGCGTACATGATAGAGCCTACAGCTGAAGCATAGGGTATCCCTTGCATGCGAGCTCTTTCCAAATCACTCTTGGGAGACATCTCTTTGGAGAGAGTGACTCCAGAGATCGTGGGTAAGTTCCCACGCTTGGATTCTTCCATAATAAACCTCTTTAGTATGGTGTCAATGTACCTGGATTGGGACAATCCCAATATCCGTTTGGATTTATCTCTATAGATCCTAATTCCTAATATGCAGGAGGCATCACCAAGATCTTTCATCGAGAATCTTTGTGACAAGAAGAGCTTGACCGATTGCAGCATAGGAATGTCATTTCCTATCAAGAGTATGTCGTCCACATATAATACGAGGAAGACAACCTTACTCTCTGCCACCTTCTTGTAGATACAAGGTTCATCTACGTTCTTGACGAAATCAATCTCTTTGATAACGACGTCAAAGCAGATGTTCTAACTCCGCGATGCTTGCTTTAATCCATAAATGGATTTAAGCAGCTTGCACACCTTCCCGCTGCTCCCACTATCTACGAAGCCCTCTGGCTGAGTCATGTACACGCACTCTTCTAAATCACCGTTTAGAAAGGCGGTCTTAACATCCATTTGCCAGATTTCGTAGTCATGATATGCAGCGATGGCAAGCATGATCCGGATGGATTTAAGCATAGCCACTGGAGAAAAGGTCTCGTCATAGTCCACACCTGGTCTTTGACGAAAACCCTTTGCAACAAGTCTAGCTTTGAATGTCTCCACTTTCCCATCTACACCAAGTTTTTTCTTGAAGATCCACTTGCTCCCAATGAGTTTTACCCCTTCAGGAGCATCTTCCAAAGTCCATACTTTGTTGGTGTACATGGATTCCATCTCGGACCGCATTGCATCCAGCCATTTCACTGAGTCTCTACTCGTGATAGCCTGCTCCAAACTAGTTGGGTCGTCATCCTCCAAGATGCAATCCTCGCTCCCACCGTCAATGAGAAAATCGTAGTATCTCTCAGGTGGATGAGAAACCCTACTAGATCGGCGGAGAGGCTGGGGTTCATCGGGTACTACTGAATCCTCTAGTTCTACCAAGTTTTCTGTTATATTTGGTGTCGCTGGAACCTCTTCCAGTTCCACCTCAATGCCACTTGTCTGTTTCATAAGAAAACCCTTTTCTAAGAAAGTGGCATGTCGAGAAACAAACACTTTTTGTTCCTCGGAGTGGTAGAAGATATACCCTCGCGAATGTTTGGGATATCTAATAAACTTACATAGAACAGACCTTGCCTCGAGCTTGTCCGGATTTTGTGTTTTAACATAGGCCGGACAACCCCATATCTGAATAAAATTAAGACATGGTCTCTTACCATTCCATATCTCATATGGAGTGGTAGGCATTGATTTGGTTGGAACTCTATTCAATAGGTAAGCAGCTGTCTCCAGTGCATATCCCCAGAAGGAAATAGGTAACTCAGCTGCACTCATCATAGAGCGCACCATATCTAATAGGGTGCGATTTCTCCGCTCCGATACACCGTTGTGCTGTGGTGTATAAGGAGGACTAAGCTGAGAGAGAATCCCATTCTCTTTTAGATAATCTCTGAATTCATTGCTTAAGTATTCTCCTCCTCGATCAGATCGAAGGATCTTAATACTTTTTCCCGTTTGGTTCTCTACTTCGTTTTTATATTCTCTGAATTTCTCAAAAGCATCAGACTTGTGTTTCATTAGGAACACATATCCGAATCTTGAGAGATCGTCAGTAAATGTAATGAAGTAGGAAGAACCATCCCTGGCATGTGTAGACATGGGACTGCATACATCGCTATGCACCAGTCCCAAGAGTTCCGTAACTCTTTCTCCGTGCCCCGTAAACGGAGTTTTGGTCATCTTGCCTTTGAGACATGAATGGGAAGTATCATAAGATGATAATTTGAACGAATTCAAATATCCATCTTTATGTAACTTAGTCAGTCGTGTCGCATTGATATGACCAAGTCTACAATGCCACAAGAAGGATTCGTTCATTTCTGAACTTTTCCTCTTGTTTGTGTTTTGTATATTGAGGACTGTATTTTGATTTAGAATGAATATGCCATTATGTAACGAGCCTGATGCAATCAACTTTTGATCTAGGAATATGTTCATAACATTATCCTTTACTACAAAATTATATCCTTCTTTACTTAATAAATAAACTGATATAATGTTGCACATCATGTTCGGTATATAATAGCACTCATTTAGAATCAGAGTATCACTACTTGGTAATATTAGGTGATATTCGTCAACTGCTTTGGCTGCAATACTTGCACCATTCCCTACTTGAACGGAATGATCACTTTTTCCCAGTTCTCTACCTTTCCGTAGCCCATGTAACTGTTTACATACGTGGGATCCTGATCCGGTATCTAATACCCAGGACGTAGGGTGAACTGAAAAACAATTCTCAATGACAAACACACCCGAAGAAGGTGCATCAAATGCATGTTCTCCGTTTGGGCGGCGTGAGAATCCAGATATTCTCCTGTTTCCTGTTCAGTCTTATAACACTTATAAGATAGAACGGGTTCAACGTTCCCCTGCACAGTATAACATGCGGGTTCGGTCAATACATCCATATTATTATCTTGATTAAGGCATGACATGGTCGCTACCTGGAGAGAGAGAGAAGAAAACACTTTAGCGTATGCTCTTGCGAGATCAGATTGGTTATTATCTTATCTAATCAGGATGGCTCCCACTGGTTTTTATCAAATCTTCGTTCAAACCCTAAAAGGAAAGATTAGCCGGGATTAATTACACCCTACAACTTCGCCGATCATTCAGCCAGGCCAGTGTGGGTACTTTGAGAGAGGTTCCCCGTGCTTTCGCACGGACCTAATTAAAGTAAACCTCATTTTCCCAGAGGCGTAACCCCGTTGACACCTTTCTAGACACCTACTTGATCGGCTAATTGTCCTGTGTAAAACTCTCCCAGGAGTAACAATTACTCGCAGTGGGTATCGGGATCCAACTATCTTGTAGAAGGTATGCAATCTCATTGAAAATTTCAACACTTGAAATTCCCGATTATGCTTTTGCCCCTAGCGTCCCATGACCTTGACGGAGGCCAAACTACCCACAGGGCGCTAGTCAAGTTCAACCCGTCATTTCTTGATTGAATTAAACCTACCCGTACGACCCTTGACGGAGGCCAAACTATGCCGTACGAATACCCTAATCCAATCGCCTCATATGCTAGCAGATAAGCACTAGTTAGCTACCATACACTACGCCTTGACGGAGACCAAACTACCGCAGCATGAATACTAAGTAGTACTTATCTGAAATGACGGAGGGCTACGCAGGTTTTTCAGAAAAACCATGAGCGTAATGAACTTGATATTGTTGCAGAATCTAGTGAATTTTGAAATGGAGTGATTTTGAGGCTTTTATTAGTTTTGCTAAAGAGGTCACTCCCGGTGAAGGGATCTCGGCTCTTTCCTCATCGAATAAGGTGCGGGATATATCATATATATCACTGTGCAACGCAAAACTCCAAAAGCAATCAAAAGCAAACCGAGTGTTGTAGCATCTGCCAGTTTCGCTAAAGAGGTCACTCCCGGTGAAGGGATCTCGGCTCTTTCCTCATCGAATAAGGTGTAGGGTATATCATATATACCGCTATGCAAAGCAAAACTGTAGCTACCCTTTTATTTTAAAATTTGATTCTACAACATCTTTTAGGTTTCTTTTCTTTCATTAATCACATTAATGAAGTCCCATCATTTAAGTCACCTAAACATCACAGATAAATACGATGTACACTTATGCCATCCGCATTCGCCTCGATGTCCCCTCGTGCACCGTTAGGTTGGGTAACTAACGGCAGAGCAGGGCAGTGCTAGCGCGGGTGTAAAACATAAGTAACGCCTATATAATATATCATATATACTATATACTGTATCCATCACAGAACATATCTAATGATCACATCACAGATATCGCAGCAGAAACATAGATATAATGTGGGATATACTAGGACTTCCGTATTTAGTATTTAGCCAACAATAGAAAATACGGATTCCACAGTCGCGATGAATAGCCAAGCCCACACCCTGGACCCCTACGAGAGCGGCAAGCGACCTTACCAACTCTGGAGTTTAGGAGACCCGGTTTCGACTCCTCGAGATAGCCTCCCACTGAACCCCAGAACCCGGTCACCTGTGCTCCCCTCCTTGGGTCCATCCTAATGCGGAAAAGTAAATAATATACAACACTGGTGGCATCGACCTCAAGCCGGAAGTGCCCCAAATAAAAGAATATTACATTACATTTAAATTTACATGAATGAGAATATAAAACTCTCATCTCACATAAACCCCCCGGCTATTCAATTGCGACAATCCTGCACATCATATCTCAGCAACACATAATATCATATATTATCAACATAAGTAAGTATGCATACCCCAATTGTCGTTGATGCATAGCAACGAAACCGGCGATATCGACATACTACACTTACGGTCACAGAAAAGAAAGTGTAAAACTGCAATATTTGGAATCCATATTCTCTTTAGACATCGTAAATGCGAAATATCACATACTTCGTATTTCATGTCCAACTATATGAATTCCACATATTGCATCACATTCCAGATAAATAGACGGTATTAAAGTTTTCGAACGAACGATCAAATACCCAAGATTCGCTAAAGCTCAACACTTGAGCGGAGTTCAAAAACCCGGAGTGTGATACAGTGGTAGCGGTCCAGCCGTAGAAGGGTCAAGCCAATGCCTCACATGTGGGACGCCGTACTGCCCCAAACCCTAAGGTTCAAAAGGCAGTTCAAGACGGTCACATAATCGAGTTAAGGTTTGTTGTCTTCTAGAGGGACCACCACAAACAAACTTGCACGTATTTCCGAAAGATTTTAAACCCCGTGAAAAGTGAGCAAATGATACTCGTTCAAACACTTCAATACATTCTAATTTATCCGGAAAAAACACGAAATGAAAATTCCGATCGAATCGACGAGTCCAAAACCATCTCCAGAACAAACAGCATATAATTCAGATAAAAAATACCCTAAAAATTATACAAGCAGTGAAATGAGTTACTGTAGAAAAATGACACCATGAAGAAACAGAACGGCCGCGGAACCGCGGTCTAAGCAAGCTAATGCCGCGGTTCAGCGCTCAAATTTACTGTTCATGGTCTCGTTTTTCATAGTAACTCTTATATTTACGTGCTGAATTTTTTTCATATTTTTAATTCTGAAAATAACCAGATTTTAAAAAATGTCCAGAGAGCGTCCGAGAAAGTCGTCTTTTAGTTCGATCGGAGTTTTTACTTCGTTAAAGTGTCGCCTAATGTTCTAGGTCGGCTCTGATACCAGTGAAAGGTTTACCTAGCACCTCATGAAGGGTTTGGAAGCATCACATGTACCAAAGGTGGAGTCTTTAGGGTGCTAAGTTAACAAACATCGGATCGTTCCTAGAAAATTAGGGTTTCTAAAACTTGCATATCATCATATGAAAGAAAAGCTAGGGTTTAGAGAGTACAACCTTTGTAGCTCCCTACGCTAGACTCCTCGGCTACTTGGGGTTTGAAAAAGCTCCGCTTGAACTCCTTTAGGTCACCGATGATCCACCCGGAGTCCGCTTTGTCCAAGCTAGCGACTTCGCAAGATCAAGAATGAAAATTGAAGCTAACACTCTAAACAAGTGGGCAAGACTTGTGTAGAATGATGTTGTGGTGGCTTTTCTCACTTCAAGATCCTAACTTGATGAATATTTTGCTCACTTAAAAATTCAGCAGAGCAAGAGCTCAAGGTTGAAGAAGATGATGGATATTTTTCAAGAAGAGAAGAAATAACTCATAAGAGAAAAAGAAAAACATATGAATATATATTTTTCTTTCTTCATCTCAAACCATGGTTATCTCTTTATGAATATTTAATTTTACTTTAGTTAAACACAAGAGAAAGATTAAACCATGGTCAAAAGTTAGGTGCAAATGGTTAGGTCACAAGAAGAGTGTAGAAACTTTGACCATGATTCAATCTTATTTCATTTCTTTTGTTTTAGCAAAAATAGAAATAAATATCCATAAAATAAACCATGGTGTGAGTCTTATATATCAACCATTTTCTATGTATAAACAACCATGATAGATGATGTATGTATGTATGTGTACATGCACATCCATATGTTCATGAATCAACAAGGAATGCATACATGCACCCATACATCCAAAGATACAAGAAAAGATTTCTAGTGAGAATCTAATGGTTAAATGATAAATCAACACTTGATTTATCAATCCGTCCATATCACATACGACCCTAACCAAAAGCAAGCCTCCCGATCAATATACGGTATCCTATACATGCATTTTAATCGGGTCCATGCGCATATCGCATACGCGCACCACAACGTTTCACCTGGACTAGGTAACTCCATTGTAGGACTCTAAGACTCGTCAATACACCGGCAGTGGGTGATGATCATATCAAGTACCCCCAAGCCGCAAGCGGTCAGCTAAACGTAACGGCCACCCGGGTATTGAGCGATCAGAAGAGAACAAGCGAACCTGCTACAACTCCCGTCGAGCCAACCGGCAACACTTCCCGTACAGTCCGGTCTCGTCGTCTGATATGTCGCATATCAAGTCTAGGGGTGGTAAACGTCAGACCCCAATAACCGATAAGTCGTGCCGATGTGAGGCTCATAACGGGTCGAGAAACTACTGTTAACACTTACCAGCAAATCTCTGAACCAGCCCTGGCCAGGGACTTCCCTGTTACGGCCAATCGAGCACAGCGCAACATCAACCCCCAATACCGGGAGAGACGAAACCCCTCCTATCGCTCATTGCCTCCATGTGACTCGGGACTGTACCCAAAAACCACCGTTTTGCACGCCCTCATGGACGTGGTAAGGTGGAAATCAAAGCACAGTGGGAATCACACAAGACTCTATGACGATCTAGGGTCTACAGACTAACCTGCACAAGTGTCACCTGAGAACTGCCATCTGACGTGAGGTATAATACCATCTGGGAGTTCTCGGCTCGTCCGTCCAGTGTACCCAGTCTCCACTGAGCACCCGTATACCATCTCTGATGTCAAACACCAATGGATATGGGATCATCCATCGCCCATCTCATGGGTCGAGAAGCGTATACGCTAGTCTACACTGGTGTATCGATGCCCCGTCTCGATACACCTACGAGTAGGGACCTTGAAGGATATACTTATGGACTACCATGTCCCCACTAGTATGATCCGTATCATTGTCCAGGTAGTCAAGTACACATCCTAAGGGCTTTACCAACATGTAACCATAAGACAGTATAAAGAGACTAGTATACATGTTAAGATAAAGAGTAACCAGATAGCATACTATCATATCGAGCAAGAAAGTCATCTCTATATATGTCCAAGCATCCAATATAATATACATCATCTGTACAATACTGGCCTCTAGGGCATACATACAACTAACAAAAACGTTCTTAAACCACGAAAAAATCCAACACTTGGAAATTTTCCTGCAGGGGAAAAATTGGGTATTTATATCCGGTCGAACTTTTTAACATGTTCTAAAATTATCCGGAAACACACATAGACGAAATTAGACTTCCTGATCGAAACACCGAGTCCCCAGTACAACCCAGAAAACTCAACTCTTGAGTAGAAATTAAAAATTCCCAGAAAACTCAGCAATTACAGAAAGAAATTACTGTGCAAACCACGTGTGATGATTCCCTATTATGGCCGCGGCACCGCCGTACAAGCCAGGGTGGGGCCGCGGTTCCACGGCGCTTTAGTCGATTTGTGGTCACGTGCTGCACAGTAACTCCTATAAAACCCTGCTGAATTTTTTGACAATTTTTAATTAGGAAAAATACACAGTTACAGAAAATGTACAGAGAGGGTTAAAGGTTAGGGTTTCGGGGTTCGATCGGATTTCTAACATCGTCTACACATCGCCTAAAGCTCTACCAAGGCTCTGATACCACTGTAGGGTTCCTAGGCACACTCAAGAGGTTCAACAAGGTATCAAACATGTCCAATTCAAATTTTATGTGCCGAGAAACCCTAATATAGATCGTTAACTAGAGGTAAGGCGAAACGTGCAAGTAAACAACTTTATTGCTAAGTGAAAGGGACTACAACCTTTGTAGATCCGCTCCTTCACTTCTCTAGCTCCGTGTTGACGTCCCTCCGCTGCGATCATCGGAATCCCGGACTCTAGCGTCGGTTTCATCGGAGAAATGGGCGGGCTAGGTCGTTGACTTCGATGCCGAAGATGATCGACGTCGAGGCGACTCAAACTCAAGCTCTACCTTCACTAGGTCATGGAACTTGTAAGATAACACACTCTACTACATGGCAAGTGGTAGAGGATGAAGAAATAGGAAGTGGGTTCACTTTAGAATTGGATTTCTCACTTGATTTCATCACTTGGAATTTTCAAGAAAGCTTTTCTTTTCTTCATGAAGAAGAAGATGAAGAAGAAAAGAAGAATGAATTATTTTGAAAAATATAAAACAAGTGAA
This sequence comes from Agapanthus africanus, assembly GCA_030015575.1. NCBI lineage: Eukaryota > Viridiplantae > Streptophyta > Magnoliopsida > Asparagales > Amaryllidaceae > Agapanthus > Agapanthus africanus. The sequence goes on from CM057349.1 coordinate 215,141,214, forward strand.
TCTTATCATCATGCAACCATGGGTGAGGTAACTAGTGTAGAGACTAAACTAGGGTTTAGGTAAATGGTTAGGTTAAGGAAAAAACAAAATGGTAGATAATGCTAAGAAGCTTCATGAAGCTTAAGCAAAAAAACAAAGTTAGCCACCATTTCATTTTTTCCAAAAATGAATAAAGAAAATAAGTAAAGAAAACAAAACCCTAACGATTAACCTAAACATGGTTTAAAGCATACACACACCCAAGTTTGCATGTATCATCAAACATGATACAAACTAGTGCACAAACATATATCATATATACAATGTGCACATCAAGTCAGAAAATCCATCTTAAGTGAACAAATACTAGTTAATGTAAAGTAATATATCTAATATATAATTATACACTAAATCATTAAATCAACACTTGATTTAATGATCCGGTCATACTGCATATAACCGACTAATATCAAGTGTATCAATATATCGAATCAACATTTGATTCGGTAACCCGGCTATATCTTATATAACCGTCCAATGATACAAATCGCGAGAATAGAAAACAGTATCACATATTGGTATTATTCTCGGTCCTGCGCATATCTCATATGCGCGCCTATTTCGTTTCGCTTGAGCCAGGAAACCTCTGTGTAGGACTCTAAAGACTCGTCAATACGCCGGCAGTAGGTGATGATCATATCAAACACCCACAAGCCGCAAGCGGTCTGCTAAACGTAACGGCCACCCGGGTATTGAGCGATCAGAAGATCAACGAGCAAGCCCGCTCACACTCCTGTGAATCTAACCAGTAACACTTACCGTACAGTCCGGTCTGTTCGTCTGATATGTCGCATATCTCGCCTAGGGGTGGTAAACGTCAGACCCTGTAGCTTGATAAGTCATGCCGATGTAAGGTCCATAACAAGCATGAAACTACTGATAACACTTACCGGTAAATCAGTGCAACCCTGGCCAGGGATTTCCAGTTATGGCCAGTCGAGCATAGCGCAACATCAACCCCCAATACCGGGAGAGACGAATCCCCTCCTATCGCTCATTGCCTCCATGTGAATCGGGACTGTACCCAAAAACCACTTGTTTGCATGACTCAGTAGAGCCGTGGTAGGGTGGAAATCAAAGCACAGTGGGAGACACACAAGACTCTATGACGATCTCGGGTCAACAGACTAAGCTGTACCAGTGTCACCAGAGAACTGCCATCTGACGTGAGGTATAATACCATCTGGGAGTTCTCGGCGAATCCGTTCAGTGTACCCAGTCTCCACTGAGCACCCGCATACCATCTCTGATGTCAAACACCAATGGATATGGGATCATCCATCGCCCATCTGTATGGGTCGAGAAGGTATACGCTAGTCTACTCTAATATATCGATGCCCCGTCTCGATACACCCACGACTAGGGACCTTGAAGGATGTACTTATGGACTACCATGTCCCCACTAGTATGATCCGCATCATAGTCCAGGTAGTCAAGTACACATCCTAAGGGCTTTACCAATATGTAACAGAGACAATCAGTGTACACGTTATGGTAAAGAGAAACCAGATAGCATACTATCATGTCGAGCAAGAAAGTCCTCCCTATATATGTCCAAGCATCCACTACAATATACATCTTATGTACAATAATGGCCTCTAGGGCATACATATAACTAACAACATACTCATCGCGACTCCTTCTGGAAGGTATATCCAAGTACAATGCCTCGGCATGCGTATCGCATCTCTGATGTCGGTGGAGTGGAACGTCATCTTATCAAGATCTTGTACGGACCTCCTTATTCCACTTTCTTTAATGTCGACTGCTTCGGACTCGTCTCTCGTGGATGCATGGACTGAGCTCCTACGGCTATCCTCGTATCTGGAGTCTCCTAAGAAATGCATCTCACCACCTGGCATCCGAATGAAGTCGAACCATCCGATCGATTCGTCAAAACCTCATAATCCCCCAAGAGCTCAACATCTTGGGTACATTTCAACAGTATCGAGTACGTATCACAGCATCGATGGTCCAGCCGTAGAAGGCCAAACCCAAGCCTCACTAATGGCGCCGCGGAACTGCCGCAAACCCTAAGGTTCAAAGGCTTTCACACGGTCATTAAGTCGAGTTAGGGTTTCATTCTTCTAAAGGGTCCATAGAATTGCCTGCATGCCTTTCCGAATATTTTAAACTTGTAATAATAGGTTGCTGACATTCGATCGTCTCTGTCAACTCTCAACATCTCCGCGTGAAGTCGTCTCTCTTGCTGGAATCAATCTATCTGATGACCTCGTATCGGGGTAGGCGAATGAACCACCTGTCCTAGTCATTCATCCTTGGATGACTAGCGACCTTCTATCATCTATTAGTATAACTCGTCCTGCAATAGCTCCAACATCTGGGGCGATATCTCGTCGTTCGCAGCAATGACTGGCTCACTCGTCTGCATGCTGAACAGTGCCTCAATCATCATGAATAAGCAATACACCAACAGTCATCAAAATCTGGTTGGCGTCTGTCATTGGCTCAATCCTCTGGGGCTGATCTGCACGTCTGAGTAATCTCATACAGCAATCCACCCAACGCTCGTGGCGTGAAAACACAATAAAAAGACACATCTCCGCAATCGCGTGTCGCCGGAATTACGCCCTGATCAGTCCTTGTTCGTGATGAGCTCATGCTGACCGCAACTCTAGCCGTAGCTTTCCCTGCCCGTAATCGTGGCAGCAAACCATAACTGGTACCGATGAGGCTAAATCAGGAATGAATATAATACTGAACAAAGAAATGTACATCCTAAGGCTTCTTAAGTGAAGTAGCGTATCGTAAGTATGCCGCGGAACATACCCACGGTACGTCACTCTACTTTAGTCACCTATTCCATCAACCAAGGGTCATCCTACGCTCCGAAGGTAAAACCTAACGCTTTGATACCAACTTTGTCACGTCCCGAAAGTACGGAACATGACCGGCACATAAACTACGAAACGTCTCGAGGCATACGTAATCTAAGTAAGCCGAAAACCCAGAAATCCAAACCAAGAAAAGTAGTAGAGTGAAGGAAAAACCAATTTAAATCAAGTAGTTTTATTAGCATAAGCCGAATTATGCGTTTTTAAAAACATCAAATATTTCTTGAAAATTTCGGCAGAGTCTCCTTTGTAAATACTGGCCCCCAAACGGGATACAACATGAATAGTATACGAAATCAATAAAAGGCATCCCCAAGCGGGAGCTAGCTCTTCATCAATCGACGGTCACAACCACACAAGTAATATAATATACAACGCCAAGGGCGAGGATCAAAACTCAAAAGGAAACTCAAAACCACAAGAAATCCACAGAAATATAATGCGCGACTCTAAGGTCGAAAGAATAACATCACTGGTCTCTCTCTCAAAATAAATACATGTTTGGTTGATGGAATTTACTATATACAACTGAATAATATTATACAAAGTAATATGATGGGTACGATACCAATAAACCCACCTACTAGCAAGTCACCCGAAAGAAGCAGTGCCAGCAAAGCCGTAATGAAACCTATACGGTAAAACCTGCAAGAAACTGTGGCACAACGGGGGTGAGTTGCCAACTCCTGAGTAGAAAAACATCTACGAACAGAAATCGCATGAACAACGCAATCCTAGGTCAACGATCATAATATATCCTCAAATATATAACATGCAGCCTATAACAATGGCTAGGGTAAATATCTAACCCGAGTGTAATCCCATGTGCCTGTGTCAGTGCCTCAGGTAGCAATATATCATATGGATGATCTATGAATGCATGAAACAGAATGCATGTGCTGATGAAAACTGCTGTCATAAATTAGTGAGATTTCTGTATCTTTTTAAAAACGAGGTATCATAAATGAAATCAGCATAAACAGTGCCTAGTATCGACATAAAACAAGTATCGAAATCTCTCGATATCTCTGTGTCGAAATCTCTGTATGTCAATCTCACTATCTAGGGCGCCGTCAGTCCAGACCGGCCCCTACCATCAATCTCAAGATCACAACGGTATCCTCCGGATATCCGACGCGTCGGGTAAAATCACCGGTAGGTAGTGCTCCCGTGCCAGGCTCACATCGTCATCATCACGCGCTTTTTGCCCCGGGGTACCTTACCGGTCCACCATGTACCCAAAACGTGTCATCCGTCTCCTCGAATCGGGTCTCGAAATCCATCAGCAAACTAATGGTGGACGACTCATACATCATGGGAAAACCGCGCTTTTCATTTAAAAAGAGAGAGAAGAAGTTTGTATAAGTTTTGCGGTTTTCCCCCAAATCCAGAAAATCTCATGGAAATCCGAATCCAAAACCTCAATAGCACGTAAAATAGTGAATATATGCATGAGAATCCATGAATGCGGCATAACAAGGAATAACAGTATGCATGAAGTAGCAGGTAATAACTACAATTTCTAAACTAGCATATAAGGCAAGTACACTAATATCATGTCTAAACTATTAGCTAACAGGCTATGTCAATGTAATAGTATTTTCTAAGTGTACGTGACATGGCAATTACCGATGAAGATGTGTGTGAGCCGGCAAGTAAGTGTACGTGGTACATACGCATCATCGGTAATGGTGATGGTGTCCTAGCAGCATAATATCAATAATGAAATATGAATTACAATAAGTATGCGATGCGGAGCAACAGCAATAATATGCGGGAGCTGAATACTAGTGTCACGTCCCGAAAGTACGGAACAAGACCGGCACTTAGACTACGAACGTCTCGAGGCGTACGTAATCTAAGTAAACCGAAACCCCAAAAATCCAAACCAAGATAAGTAGTAGAGTGAAGGAAAACCAATTTAAAACAAGTAGTTTCAATAGCATAAGCCGAATTATGCGGGTTTCTAAAAACATCAAAAATTTCCTGAAAATTTCGGCAGAGTCTCCTTTGTAAAAACTGGCCCCCAAACGGGATACAACTTGAATAGTATACGAAATCAATAAAAAGGCATCCCCAAGTGGGAGCTAGCTCTTCGTCAATCGACGGTCACAACCACAGAAGCAATATAATATACAACGCCAACGGCGAGGATCAAAACTCAAAAGGAAACTCAAACCACAAGAAAACCATAGAAAAATAACGCGCGACTCTAAGGTCAAAGGAATAACATCACTGGTCTCTATCTCAAAGTAAATACATGTTTGGTTGATGGAACTTCTAGATACAACTGAATAATAATATACAATGTATAATGATGGGTACGATACAAATAAACCCACCTACTAGCAAGTCACCCGAACGAAACTGTACCCGCAAAGCCGTAAAGAAACCTATACGGCGAAACCTGCAAGAAACTGGGGCACAACGGGGGTGAGTTGCCAACTCATGAATAGAAAAACATCAACGAATAGAAATCGCATGTATAACGCAATCCTCGTTCATACGATCAATATATATAATCCTCAAATAAACCAGCAGTCTATAACAATGACTGGGGTAAATATCTAATCCAAGTGTAATTCCATGTGCCCGTGCCAGTGCTTCAGGTAGCAATATATCATATGTATGATGTATGAATGCATGGAACAGAATGCATGTACTGACGAAAACTGCTTTCATAAATCAGTGAGATTTCTGTATTTTAAAAGTGAGGTACCATAAATGAAATCAGCATAAAACAGTGCCCAGCATCGACACAAAACAAGTGTCCAAATATCTCGATATCTCTGTATCACAATCTCTGTACCTCAATATCTCAAAATCTCAAAATCTCAATCACAATATCTAGGACGCCGTCAATCCAGACCGGCGCCTACCATCTATCTCAAAACCACGACGGTATCCTCCGGATATCCGACGCGTCGGGTAATATCACCGGTCGGTAGTGCTCCCCTGCCAGGCTCAACGTCAACAACACGATCCTCTTGCCCCGGGGTACTGCACCGGGCCCACCATGTACCCGAAACGGTTCCTCCACTCCTCGAATCGGATCTCGAAATCCATCAGCAAACTCATGGTAGACGACTCATACATCATGGGAAAACCGCACTTTTTATTTTAAAAGAGAGAAAAGGTTTATTTATGTTTTTGCGGTTTTCCTCCAAATCCATGAAATCTCATGAAATCCGAATCCAAATCATCAATAGCATGTAAACAGTGAATATAGGCATGAGAATCCATGAATGCGACACAACAGTGAATAATAACATGCATGAAGTAGTAGGCAATAACTACAATGTCTAACTAGCATATAAGGCAAGTACACTAATATCATGTCTAAACTATTAGCTAACAACCTATGTCAAATGAAATAGTATTTTCTAAAGTGTTCGTGACATGGCAATTACCGATGAAGATGTGTGTGAGCCGGCAAGTAAGTGTACGTGGTAATACGGATCATCGGTATTGGTGCTGGTATCCTAACAGCATGATATCAATAATGGAGTATGAAACATAATATAAGCATGCGATGCGAAGCGAACCACAAAAATGAGCGGGAGCTGAATACTAGACGCAACTATAACTAATCTGCATTAATCTAATATAAGTCCTACAAATGGTGCCTTTTGAAATAACACGAATCATGGGGTTTTGAAAATAGGGGCTACGGTGTTTTTATGAAAAGATACGTCTTTTGAAATATTCGTAGGATCCCTTAGGCTGTCTTTTAAAATACCCACGATTCGTTAGTTTTTGAAATAGGTAAGAATCGAATCTAATCTAACAACTAAACTAAACTAAAGGGCTAAGCTAACAAGCTGGACTACAGGTAAGGAAACCGCCTAACATCTGAGTCGATACATATACATACCTGTATATATATTAGTCGGTGATCCCGCCTCAATAATATCATATCCGATACCATATCTATAAGCAGGCATCCCAAGTCAAGAGTGCGGATCAATCATCAAAATATAGCTCGTACGTAAATCCGTCGTACGGCATCCCCAAATCTGGGTACGGGTTAATATCACATTCATCATACTATTCACCTGGTATCCTCTTTATCAAATATCATGATCGGGGTGCTGATCTACGTCTAGTACAATACTGATACCGCCTAAGTATGCATGCACATGTGTGAAACACTACGTCAAGGATCCACTACAACGTCATGTCGTATCTCAAATACGAACCCTGCTATATCACCGATCTCACGGCCTCAAATCAAATCTCATCGACTCATCATAAATCCCAAGTACTATCATCATTATCCATGCATGCGTATATGAATGTACATATGCATAGTCCCATACCCACGCATATATACATGTATACACATCCCAATCTGCCCACAAGAAGGTAAAGTATGCCAGTCTGTGTGTGCGTATGTGGGTATAACAACTACTCTAGGGTTTCGCAACTAACCCGAAGCTAATCCATGAACACATAATCATAACATGAATAAACATTCTCGTATCATAAAACACCTATATAAACATATATATATGAGCTATACTACGGACTGCGGGGGTGCTATACGCCATCCACCCGACTTCTCCCCGTAAATATAAATCTACTCAACTGGTCCTCGCTCGCCGGTGCCGACGTCGCCATGCGCTTTCTTGTCGTCTCGAAGTCCACATGGGGGTACCTACATGTCACAACGCATCGTATCTCATTAAAATCCGACTCATGACCAAAACGACACACGAATCCCACATAAGTCAAAACCTATGGTTGCTTTCACAAATCAACCCAAAAACCCTCGACGTCGGTGTACAAACGCTAGACCATCGAGAAAAACCCAAATACACTCATTTGCACATTCACAAACACTAATTTTAATATGAAATAGGTTAAAACTCACAAAAACCCCAATTTCACTTAAAAAGTCATTTTTCCGAAAATCTAGCAAGCACAATTCGCCGTTTTTGTACAAAACATGATGTTTTAACAATTCTAGTGACCAAGATGATAACTTAATATCTTAATTATGCCATAGAAACCATTACGTAAATTTTAAACCCACAATTTAATTCGATTTCAAAAACCTAGTTTGCAATATTAACCAATTTTAACAATTTTATAGCAAAAATGAACAAACTACAATCTAGCTTGGATTTTCATGAACTAAAAGCATTAAACCACTCAATATAATCTTTATAATAACATGAAACCTAAATTTGAATTTTATCTCACAAGAATATAATTATTTTCAAAACCTAGTTTACCATTTATATAATTATCACTTTTAAATCAACAAATATGCAAACTAGCAACTTAAATTGGATTTAGCATAACATTAATATGTCAATTATATCACATAAACTAAATCTCACAACACAAAATACCAATTTGAAATCAAACCCCTCTCTTGAATTTTAAATCATGCACCTAGAACTAATTAAAAACCTAATTAAACAATTAATTAAGCTAACATAAGCAATTAACAACACATTAAGCAAAAATGTTAGAATTTATACCTAAATAATTTGAAGCTCCCACAAGCACACTTAGCCACCCAAATTGAAATATAAATCCCTAGATCCATGCAATGGTAGCCAAGGAAAAATGGGTAGGAGGTGGATTTTGATTTTGGTTTGATTTTGGATGGAATTTTGGAGATTTTTGGAAGGGTTTTGAGTGGAATGAGATGAGGAAAAGGGGAGGGCAGCATGAGGAGGCTCGGCTGCAACAAAGGGAATGAGAGGAGAGAGTGTGAGGTGGGGAAAATAATTGGCCAAGTCAAGAAAAGTCCAAGTCAACCCAAATCCATACCTCATTTCTTATTCTTTCTTTTTTCCTTTTCTTTTCTTCTTAACTTTGAAATTCAAGTGGGGAAAATTGATGGGGCTGCTGAATTCAGCCAAGGGAGGGAATAAATGGGGGTGTGTGAGTTTGGGTATGGGTGTGGGGTGATAAAAAATGATAAATACAATACACCAAACATCCATTTACACTAAAAAAAAGCCTTTTTCTTCGATATTTTCTAAACCGTTTTGGCAAACGATTTCATTTCAAAAACCACATGATAAAATTTTATTTAATGTTTTATGATGCACAAAATTTTTTTCAACTCATTCCAATTTGTAATTTTCCCTAATTAAATATATTAGTAACGACTTAAAATAATATTAAAATAATTAATTTCGGAAAAAATTCAGAAAATTTGAAATTTCTCCAGTGGCTCAATAAACACCAAATACTAGCAATTTCATAGCAAGAATATGTATATTTAATTTTATAATAAAGATATTTGTATTTTGACTTTTTACCAAAACCCCCCTTATTTTACCGATTTTTTCGAAATTTCACCGAAACGATTTTCAAAACGTTACAACTAGATACAACGATAACTAAACTGCATTACCCTAATATAAGTCCTACAATAGTGCCTTTTGAAATAACACGAATCGCGGTGTTTTGAAAATAAGGGCTACGGTGTTTTTAAGAAAAGATACGTCTTTTGAAATATCCATAAAATCCCTTGACCTATCTTTTAAAATACCCACGATTCGTTAGTTTTGAAATAGATAGGAGTCTAATCTAGTCTAACAACTACACTAAACTATACGGCCGAACTAACAAGCTGAATTACAGGTAAGGAAACCGCCTAACATCTGAGTCGATACGTATACATACCTGTATATATATTAGTCGGTGATCCCGCCTCAATAATATCATATCCGATACCATATCTATAATCAGACATCCCAAGTCAAGAGTGCGCATCAATCATCAATATATAGCTCGTACGTAAATCCGTCGTACGGCATCCCCAAATCTGGGTACGGGTCAATATCATACTCATCACACTGTTCATCTGGTATCCTCTTTATCAAGATCATCATCTGGGGTACTGACCTATGTCTAGTACACTACTAATATCACTATTCATATGGCATTGTCATCCAAAGATCCGCTATAACATCAGGACGTATCTCAAGTACGAATCCTGCCATATCACCGATCTCATGGCCTCAACTCAAATCTTATCGACTCATCTCAATCCCAAGTATCATCCGCAAATCCAGTATGTGAACACCTAGTCCCATACCCAGGTGAACACATAAACACATCTCCCCATATACGCACAGGTAATAACATAGATGTATGCATGTGTATGTGTGCGTGTGTGGGTGTAACAACTACTCTAGGGTTTCTCAACTAACACTAAACTAATCTATGAACACCTAGAATCTACCTTTATCATCAAGTCTCATATCAACATAAAATATATAATCAAAATATATGTGTGTATACATATTCGTATACATCATCACGAACTGCGGGGGTGCTATACGCCCTCCACCCGACTTCTCCCCATAGATATAAATCTACTCACCTGGTCCTTTCTCGCCGGTGCCGATGTCGCCATGAGCTTGCTTGTCGTCTCGGAGTCCACATGGGGTACCTACATATCATAACGCACCATATCGCATTTAAACCAAATTCGAAATCGAAACGGCATACGAAAATCAAATCGGCACGCGTATCACGCATAGGTCAAAACCTATCGCCTACGCATGCAAGAATAGCCAAACTAACCCTCGATGTCGATGTACAAATGTCAAACCATCGAGAAAAACCCAAACACTCTCATTTGCGCATTCACAAACACTAATTATAATATAAAATAGGTTAAAATTCACAAAAACCCCAAATTCACCTTAAAAGCCATTTTTCCGAAAATCTAGCAAGCAAAAATTACCCGTTTTAGTACAAAACTCGACGTTTAAACAAATCTAGCGGCCATAATACTTATTAAATATCTTAAATAAGTCATAAAATTAATTTCCATAATTTAATCCCAATAAATTTCATTAACCCCAAAATTCTAGTTTACAATATACCCAAATTTTAACAATTTTATAGCAAAAATGCACAAACAACAATTTAGCTTGGATTTTCATGAACTAAAAGCATTAAACCGCTCAATATAATATTTATAATGACATGAAACCTTAATTTGAATTTTATCTCACAAGAATATAATTATTTTAAAAACCTACTTTACAATTTATATAAATATCACAATTTAAATCAACAAAAAGCAAATTAGCAACTTAATTTGATTTAGCAAAATATTAATATGGAAAATACCTCTCACAACCATAGTCTCACAACACAAAAGCCTAACTAGATTTTTCACAAAGCCTAATCTAAACCTTCTCTTGCAAACCCACAACTTTCAATTAAACCGAAATTAAGCACCTAACAAGTTTCAATAAGGAATTTAAACCAAAAAGAACAATGGGTCAAAAGTTATACCTCACAACCATGAATCAAATTACAAATCTAGACCTCCAATTTGGAATCCTTGCACTACGATCCATGCTAAAGAAGATGAGGGAAAATGGGTAGGAATCGGATTTGGATTTCGGTGAGGTTTTACTTGATTTTTTGACAATTTTTTTGATGGAAAAGAGAGGAGAAGAGGGAAGGGGGGCTGCTGTTTTGAGGCCAGAAAATTCGGCCAGAAATGTACGGAGGGGTGAGGGAGGAAAGAGAGAGTGAGGTGGAAAAAGTGGGGGAAAGTCAAAGTCCACCCTTTTACTTTTATCACTTTCTTTTGTTTTCTTTTCTTTTCAAAAGGAGGTGATTGGAGAGAGAAAAAGATGGAGGGGCTGTCAAAGTGGGGCCGGCCACATGGGGAGGTGGTGAGAGGGTGAGGTTTGAGTGTGTGGGTTAGGGAAAAAGATAAATGTATTACTCCAATTCCCATTAACACTAATTTCACCGAAAAAAGTCTTTTTCTTCGATATTTTCTAAACCCTTTTGGCAAACCATTTCATTTCAAAAACCACATGATAAAATTTTGTTTAATGTGTTATGATGCACAAAATTTGTTTCAACTCATTCCAATTTGTAATTTTCCCTAATTAAATGTATTAGTGACGGCTTAAAATAATATTAAAATAATTAATTTTGGAAATTTTTTCAGAAAATTTGAAATTTCACCAGTTGCTCAATAAACACCAATTAATAGCAATTACATAGATAGAATATGTATATTTAATTTTATGATAAAGATATTTGTATTTTGACTTTTTCCGGAAAACCCCATTATTTTACCGATTTTCCGAAATTTCACCGAAACGATTTTCAAAACGTTACAGAAATCAAAGCACAGTGGGAGCCACACAAGACTCTATGACGATCTCGGGTCTACAGACTAACCTGTACCAGTGTCACCAGAGGACTGCTATCTGACGATAGGTATACTACCAACTAGGAGTCCTGTTCGGTATACCCATTCTCCAATGAGCACTTGTGTACAATCTTTGATGTCACACCAATGGTTGTGGGATCAACAATCGCCCTCTAAGGGACAAGAAACATACACACTAGTCTATTTTGGAATATCGATGCCCTAGTCTCGATATCCCATCGACTAGGAACTGATTAAAGGATGTACTTTTGGACCACCCTGGCCTCATTAGTCCCATCATAATACTAGTAGTCAAGTACATATCCTAAGAGCTTTATCAACATGTTGTAGGGTTACTAGGCACTCTTACAAGGGTCTATAAGGCATCAACAATGCCCGATTTAAAATTTAGACGTGCCGAAGAACCCTAACCAAGATCTTTAAACTAGAGATTACGCGAAACAAAGCATGTTAAACACTTTAACATCTAAGAATTTGGGATTGCAACGTTTTTAGTCCGGTCCTTCACTTCTAAAGCTCCGTGTTAAGGTCCCTTCACTGCGATCATCGAGTATCGGGACTCTAGAGATGCTCCACGAAGAGAAAGATGCAAGCTTGCTTCAGATCTTCGATAACAAAGATGATCTACCTTGAAGTTTCTTTAACACAAGCTCTCACTAACAAATGAAGTGAACACCCTAATCTAAATGGCTAGGATAGATTAGGATGATGAAGTAGAAATTTAGCTCTTATTTATTTTCTTATTCTCACTCATTTTCATCACATATGAAAAACCTAGAAAGCTTATCAAAAGCTCAAGGAAGAAGAAGAAGAATAATCATCCTTTTGTGATGAATAATAAAACTAATATGTGAGCTTAGAAATGTAACCATAGTTAAGAAAGAGAAGACTTAACCATTGTAGAGAATGAATCATAGTTAAGGGTTTGGGTTTGGTTAAGGAAATATCTACACAAAATATCTTTATAAGAAAAAAAAAGCAAAGCTACAAGAAGGCTTAACCCTAATCCAAACCCTAACCATGTTTAAACTCCACAAAACATGTTGCAATTGTAACCTTAACTTGTTACAATATTATATATCACATATATAATATTTATTGTAACAAACTAAAATAATACAATTAACATATATCGCATATATATATATCAATGTATTACCCGAGTGAGAAAAAGAATCTTTTAGAGAGCTTATATCAGTTAATGTAATTTAATATATCAAATATATAATTATATATTAAATTATCAAATCAACACTTGATCCGATAATCCGGCTATTTCATAAATAACCATCTAATATAATCTGTATCAGTTCATCGAATCAACACTTGATCCGATGACCCGGCTATATCACATATACCCGGCCGATATCTCATATCGCGAGAATCTAATACGGTATCACATACACGTATTGTTCTCGGTCCCGCACATATCATATATGTGCTCCTACTCCGTTTTGCCTGAGCCTAGAAACCTCTGTGTAGGACTCTAAAGAATCGTCAATACGCCGGCAGCAGGTGATGATCATATCAAACACCCACAAGCTGCAAGCGGTCAGCTAAACGTAACAGCCACCCAGGTATTGAGCGATCAGAAGATCAACAAGAAAGCCTGTACATTCTCCTGCGAATCCAATCAGTAACACTCCCGTACAGTCCGGTCTCTTCGTCTGATATGTCGCATATCTCGCCTAGGGGTGGTAAACGTCAGACCCCAGTAGCTTGATAAGTCGTGTTGATATAAGGTCTATAACAGTTCGAGAAACTACGGATAACACTTACCAGTAAATCTCAGCAACCCTGGCCAGGGATTTCCAATTATAGCCAATCGAACACAGCACAACATCAACACCCTATACCGGGAGAGACGAATCCCCTCCTATCACTCATTGCCTCCATGTGATTCAGGACTGTACCCAAAAGCCACCTTTTTGCACGCCTTCTTGGATGTGGTATGATGGAAATCAAAGCACAGTGGGAATCACACAAGACTCTATGACGATCTTGGGTCTACAGACTAACCTGTACCAGTGTCACCGGAGAACTGCCATGTGACGTGAGATATAATACCATCTGAGAGTTCTCGTCGAGTCCGTCCAGTGTACCCAGTGTCTACTGAGCACCCGTACACCATCCTTGATGTCAAACACCGATGGATATGGGATCATCCATCGCCCATCATATGGGTCAAGATGCGTATACGCTAGTCTACTCAGGTGTATCGATGCCCTGTCTCGATACACCCTCGACTAGGAACAGTTATAGGATGTACTCGTCGACTACCGTGGCCCCACTAGTATGATCTCATCATAGTCCTAGTAGTTGAGTACATATCCTAAGGGCTTTATCCACATGTAACATAGAGACAATCAGAGTACATGTTAAGATAAAGAGCAACCAGATAGCGTACTATCATGTCGAGCAAGAAAGTCCTCCCTATATATGTTCAAGCATCCACTACAATATACATCGTATGTACAGTAATGGCCTCTAGGGCATACATATAACTAACAATCTCCCACTTGCACTAGGGTCATCTGTTGTGGTATCACATACCAAACAATTAGCTGTGGGTGAAGTATCTCATACTCAACCATCCCATAAAAGTCTCTACTGGGAAAAAGGCCTTTGTGAGTGGATCCGTGCTGTTGTCCTCTATGTCTACTCTCCTAACCTCATTCTCCCTGGAGATCAACCATCTCCATGATAAGGTGATTCTGCATAAGAATTATATCTGGATTTCTGATGGGACGGGGGTTCCTAGGCCGAAGCCATAACTCCATTGTCATACAATGGCAGGAACGAAGTTCAACTCATGAACTTATATATATCCAGACTGCCTCTTTGGTAGAATCCTTGGTAACGATGTATCTTGCCTTTAATCGTCTAGTAAGTCACGGTATCTAGCTTGGAACTCTGCCAACATACCGTCCCTCCACTGAGGGTAAAGACAATGCCTGCGACTGACATTCAGTCGTCCTTACCACCCTGGAACCTTTCCAGTGATTCTCCCCAGGATCGATTGATACCATCTCACTACAACTAGTGATAATCCTAACATCCAATTTGTTAGTGTATATGCCCTAGAGGCCATTACTGTATCATACTAGTTTGTATATTACTTAATGGATGCTTGGGATATTCACCTTGTATATACAATCTTGCTCAAAATAGTAGTATGCTACTTGGTTTGTTTCTACTTCAATGTGTACATGTGTTTATTTTAGTATATCACTTATGCACATTAGTGGAGCCCTTAGGATCTTTGCTTGATTACCAGCATTATGATGGCTGTCACACTAGTGGGGCTGGGTAATCTATAAGCACATCCTTATGCAGGTACCTAGTCGCAGGGCTATCGAGACAGGGCATCGATACTCCGGAGTAGACTAGCGCATGCGCTTCTCATCCCAGTGTGGGAGACGGTCTGTCCCACAGCCGTCAGTACGTCGTACTTGAGATAGTATGCGGGTGCTCGTTGGGTTACGAGTACACTGGACAGGACTCGTCGGGAACTGACTAGTTGGTATTATGCCTATCGTCAGTTATCAGTTCCCAGGTGACATGAGTACAGCTTAGTCCGCTGACTTGACACTGTCACTTCGCCTCGAGTGTGTTCCCACTGTACTTTGATCACTACCCTACCACGGCTCAAAGGATTCGTGCAAACAGGTAGTGGTTGGGTGCAGTCCCGAAGCACTTGGAGGCAGTGACGGTTAGACAGGATTCGTCTCTCCCGGTATTGGGGGTTGACATCGCGCTGTGTCTAGGAGAGCCATTACACGAGTAGTCCCTGGCCAGGGCAAACGAGATATACTGGTAGGCTTCCAGTGTTATCTCAGGGTGTTTTGGGCTTCGCTCCGACACGACTTGTACCGCTATTGGGGGACTGACGTTTACCGCCCCCCAGGCCCGCCATGCGATGTATCAGACGAACAGACCGGACTGTACGGAGAATGTCACATTCAGGCTCAGTAGGAGTTCAGATGGGTTTCGCCTCGTCGGTCTTCTTGTCGGCACTACCTGGGGACCGTTACGCACAGCTAGTGCCGCTTGCGGTCTGTGGTTAAACCCACTGCCAGCGTAGTGTCGAGTCTTTAGAGTCCCACACAGAAAGCTTTTCGCCTTTAGGCAAAAGAGTAGAGGTCGCATGGTTTTGCGACAGGTCGCATGGTTTTGCGACAGGGTTCGGCCACATCCGTGCACTTGTGCACGTACAGTGTCCGGACAGTTTACACTAGCGGGCTTTAGTTTAAGCCAGATCCTAGTGTACCTTTTGGGATTGGATTTATCCAGTTTGCATTCGTGTTCCTCGGAACACGGATGCGGGTGTGTATGCACAGTTGACAGGGAGACAGAGGCAGCGGATTCTCATTAGGGTTGTTGAGAGTTGACCGTTGACTATTGACTTTTTGATCAACCCTAATGAGAATATGATATGTGATTAACAATTATATTAATTAGGTATTATGGTGACATGGTTGATGTGGGATTGACTTTGTTGACTTGTTGACTTTGTTGACCGGTTGACTGGCTTGACTAGTTGACCATCATGATGACCATAGCTATCATTTCATGGCAAAGACTTTTGCTTGTTTGCTCATTTGTGCAAAATAAGTGCATGGAATGATATGGCTATGGTTGCTTCAACCATCACATAACACTTGATTGGTATGATGTGTTATCATTGTTTTGGATTATGAGAGGATGAAAGACAAAAGAGAGCCTCATTCTCACTTGCTCATGCTCTCTCTTGTTCTTGAGCTCTCTTGCTCTTGCTCTCACCCTCTTCCTCTTGCTCCCTCTCTTGACTCTATGGTTCATTTGTCTCATGAGTTGAGAATCAAGAACCATAGATAAAATCCCATACAAACTCTTCTCTACTCACTCTAGTTCACAAGGTTTAGCAAACCGAGTGAACTAGTTTCTTCAAAGCACGAAGAAGGAGCCAAAGGTTGGAGCTTTCAGGTGGATCTATCTTCGGCGTAAGGAGACAACGGGAAGAAGCCGATCCGGACCACCATCGGAGTTTGAAGACGAAGGAGTTCGAGAAAAAGAAAGGTATAACCCCCTAACCGAGTAGTTAGCAACTCGTAGTTAGGTTGTTAGTTAGATGTTTAACAAAGATCCGGGTTTTAAGTCCATGTTACCACCTCTATAAAAATCGTTTTTTATCAAATTCTGCATGCCCGTAAGTACCGGGAGAGGTAGCATGGACTTACAGTGGTATCAGAGCCTGGTTAAACTCTATCTAACATGTTAGCAAGTAACTAGAAGATCGATCGAAGAAAAAGTCACGAAAACGAACCCGAGAATTTCAAGTTTCTGTCGATTTTTATTCTGTTCAAAAGTCAATAATTTTCATCTTAAAAATCAGCTCAGGCTTTTATTAGAATAACCACCAAATTTGGTCGCTCGATCGTTTCAAAGCGCCGCGGAAACGCGGCGGGAGCACACTCCCGCCGCGGTTCCGCGGCCGAGTTGACTCGGCCGAGGTCCATCTTTGGTGCAGAGTATTTCTGGGGTTGTTTTGGGATTTTTGGAATATGTGTTTTCTGCCCAGATTTTCCAGAACGAAAATTTTGTTTTTGGGTCCCGAAAATCCGTATTTTTGATCGAACTTCTAAAAGACTTAAGCTAACGGGTTTTTTTCTGTAATGTGATATTTGTATTGAACGTCTGCTAATCGCTATATGTCGATTAGTGGGGGTTATACAAATCTGTGATCTGTAATGTTGCTGGAATGTGTATATGAATATGTTGGATTGTCGCGGGTGAATAGCCGGGGGTTGTGAGACGAGAGTTTTCTTTTCTTTCAATTCATGTAAATTTGTAAATTGATGTAATAATTATTTGTATGGCCGCACAACTGGGTCGGGGTTTTAGCCGTCATTGTATAATTTCTTTTTACTGTTTTTGCTCCTAGGATAGACCCATGGAGGGGTGCACAAACTACCGGGTATGCCGAAGTGCCGAGTGGCCTACTCACGGAGTTGAGGGAGGTTTGCTTCGCTTCGGGTACTTGGCGGGTAGTTTGCCGCGCCCGTAGGGGTCTTGGGTGGGGTATTGGCTATTCACCGCGACCGTGTAATCTGCTTTTCGTTACAGGCTCGTACGAATTACAGATTCCTAGTATATCCAATGTATTCATCTATGATCTGAAATGGCTATCATTGCAATATATCTATATATGATATTATTTAGGCGTTGCTTATGTTTTACAGACGCGCTAGCCCAGCCCCCGCTCTGTCGTTAGTTAAGTAACCTAACGGGTAATGACGGGGCCCAGTGGCGAATGCGAATGGCATAAGCGTACGTTATATTTTGGTTGTTTTCTGCAATGGTAGGATTAAATGATGGGACGCATTAAAAGAACTAATGCAAGAATATCACGCATTAAAAGAACTAATGCAAGTTAATAAACCAAGCTAAAGTCGTTGGAACACTTTCGAAAAACCACTCGGTTCTTTTCAAAACCAACTTTTAAATGCGGAGCTTGAGCCACTCCTTTTAAAAGCTATCTCGTTCCATCGATTATATCAAGTTCACTGCGTTCACGGTTTAGCCAAAACCATTCGTAGCCCTCCGTCGTTTCACATGAATGGTCAATAGTATTCAAGCTGTGTTTGTTGGCCAAAGTCAAGGCATAGTGATTGGTAGCTATTGGGCATTCATGTGCAGCATAGATAGATGCGTTGATTTGGAACAGTCGTACTGCCTTGTTGGCCAAAGTCAAGGGTAGGTACGGGTGGATTCAAATTAACCTGGAGAACGACGGGAAGAACTTGACATATGACTTATGATTTGTTGGCCAAAGTCAAGGTCATAAGAGCATGGGGCAAAAATCCACATCGGGAGTTTCATAAGTACTGAAACTTGCTAGATTTGCATACCATTTGGAGTGTGATGATTCTGGTAGGATTCCTTCAGTTTCGTCACGCGATGATAATTGGATCCCGATCCTACTGTGAGTATATGCTACTCCTCGGGAAATTTCTCACTAATCAATCAATGCTATAAACCTAGTAGGTGCCTAGAAAGGTGTTAGCGGGGCTACGCCCCCAGGGAAAAGAGGTTCTTAAATTAAGGAACTTCGCGAAAGCGTTGGAAAACCTCCCTCGAAGTACCGACACTGGCCTGGCTGAACGGTTAAGCAAGTATTGAGCGGTGGGATTGATCCCGACTAATTCTTCCTTTATGGTTTGAGGAGGGATCCGAGAAACAGTGGGAGCCATCCTGTTTAGACAAACTAAAAACCATTCTAAACTTGCAAGAGCATCGTGCTGAGTGTTTTCTTCTCTCTCTCCTAATTGCAGCGACCAATCGACATGACTGGACTTAAGTTACTCCTAGATAAAAACATACTGACAGGGCCAAACTACAAAGATTGGCTCAGGAATGTCAAAATGGCAATCACTTACGACAAGCTGGGGTATCTTCTTACCACCAAAGCTCCCCCTGTCCCTGGTCCCACTTCCAGCGTCGCGGATAAGGAAATCCGTAAGACTTGGAAGATTGATAGCGCGAAGGCCAAGTGCCTCGTACTTGCCTCTATGGACAATGAACATCAGAGGAGGCACGAGAATATGGACTTGGAATCCATATTTCTTCATACAAAAGAACTGTATGGAGAGCAATCTCGTATCGCAAGATACGAAGCGTCGAAAAAGCTATTTTCGGTAAGGATGGCCGTCGGATCATCAGTAGCCGAGCACATGCTTAAGATGATCGGCTACATTGAGGAGCTCGCGGACCTAGGGACCACATTGGAGAGTGAGCTCTATACGGACATAGTTCTCCAGTCCCTTCCTTCCACTTACGCCCAGTTTATACTGAACTTCAACCTACAAGAAAAAGAGGTTGAACTTTCAGAGCTCCTCAACATGCTGAGGAGCGCAGAGGGCACCCTACAGAAAAGTAGGGAAACATCCACTTTGTTTGTAGGAGGATCATCTTCTTCTAGGTCCAAGGCGAAAGCCAAGGGAAAGAAGAAGAAAGCCCCCGCCAAACCAAGGGGCGGTGTTAGTAAAGTGGATAAGAAGGGAAAAGCTAAAGCAACAAAGAAAGCGGGGAAGCTTGTGGATAAGGAAGAATGCTTCTATTGTCATAAGAAAGGACACTGGAAGAATGATTGCAGGGCCTGAAAGGCCAGAACACAGGAATTGAAGCAGGTTGCAGCTTCAGCTTCAGGTGTGTATGTTATTGAAAACTGTCTTTCAATAAACTCTACTTCCTGGGTATTGGATACCGGATCAGGATCTCATATCTGTAATTCTTTGCAGGCGTTGAGAAACCGTAGGGTTTTGAAGGCAGGTGACATGACCCTCAGAGTTGCGAACGGAGCTAGCATGGATGCTAAAGCTGTGGGGGACTATCACCTGGGAATGTCAGATGGACATGTTTTGGTTTTGCGTAATTGCTTTTTTGTACCCAACGCAACTTGTAATATCATTTCTGTATCTTTAGTTTCTAAAGAAGGTTATGAATTTGCGTTTGTAAGTAATGTTGTAAACATTCACCTTAATCAAGTTATGATTGGGTCAGGTACATTGAGTAATGGTATATACGTGTTAAACCAACCACAGATTTTCAACGTCCAGAATACACACAAAAGAAAGTCTCCGGAAATAAATCAGACTTTCTTATGGCATTGTAGACTAGGTCACATCAATGAGAGAAGGTTGACTAAGTTACATACAGAAGGATATTTAAATCCGTTCGAATATCAATCGTATGCCACTTGTCAATCCTGTCTCAAAAGAAAGATGACAAAGACTCCGTTTACTGGACACGGAGTAAGAGCGAGCGAGCTCTTGGGACTCGTACACAGCGACGTGTGCGGTCCAATGTCTACACATGCACGAAGTGGCTATTCTTACTTCATCACTTTTACGGATGACTTTTCAAGGTACGGTTATGTCTTCTTAATGAAACATAAGTCCGAGGCCTTTGGAAAGTTCCAGGAATATAAGAATGAAGTAGAAAACCAGACCGGCAAAAGTATCAAGATTCTAAGATCGGATCGAGGTGGAGAATACTTAAGTGCCGGGTTCCTGGACTATTTAAAAGAGAACGGAATTCTCTCTCAGCTTACTCCTCCATACACTCCGCAACATAACGGTGTATCGGAGAGACGGAACCGAACCCTATTGGATATGGTACGGTCCATGATGAGTAACGCTGAGTTACCGCGATCATTCTGGGGGTATGCGCTAGAATCAGCTGTATACCTTTTGAACCGAGTTCCTACTAAGACTGTGCCTACCACACCATATGAGATGTGGTGTGGGAAGAGGCCCCATCTTAATCACATTAAGACATGGGGATGTCCAGCTTTTGTCAAAAAGCAGCATGCGGACAAGCTCGAGGCACGCTCAGTACAGTGCAAGTTTGTGGGATATCCAAAGAACTCCAAGGGATATTTCTTCTACTGTGAAGAGGAACAAAAAGTTCTTGTTTCTCGTCATGCCTACTTCTTGGAAACTGAGTTTTGGAAAACCAGATAAGTGGGAGCACAGTAGAACTGGAAGAAATTCCAGAACCACGGACTATTACTGAAAGTTTAGTGGAACCAGAGGGTTCAAAAGAACAGGACATTCCTACGCCACTCCGCAGGAGTAGTAGGCAGTCTCATCCGCCCGAGAGATACTACGGTTTTCTCATAGACAGGGATAGAGAGGATTGCATCATAGATTATGATGAGCCTACTAGCTTCCAGCAGGCCGTTCAGAGCGTTGACTCAGTGAAATGGCTGGATGCAATGCGGACCGAAATGGAGTCCATGTACACCAACAAAGTATGGACGTTGGAAATTGCTCCAGACGGGGTAAAACCCGTAGGATGCAAGTGGATCTTCAAAAGGAAGATTGGTGTAGATGGACAGGTTGAGACCTATAAAGCTAGACTTGTAGCAAAGGGTTTCCGTCAAAGGCCTGGCTTGGACTATGACGAAACCTTTTCTCCAGTGGCTATGCTGAAATCCATTCGGATCCTTCTTGCCATTGCTGCATTCCACGATTATGAGATCTGGCAAATGGACGTAAAGACCGCTTTTCTAAATGGAAATTTAGAGGAGTGTGTCTATATGGACCAGCCAGAAGGTTTCATTCAGAGTGGGAGAGCGGAAAGGTGTGCAAGTTGCTTAAGTCCATCTATGGACTAAAGCAGGCATCGCGGAGTTGGAACATCTGCTTTGATGAGACGGTCAAAGAATTTGGCTTTATCAAAAATCCATATGAACCATGCATCTATAGTAGATTTGTAGCGAGAACTGTAGTATTCCTCGTTTTATACGTGGATGACATTCTCTTAATAGGAAATGACATTCCTATGATACAATCTGTCCAGGGGTTCTTGTCACACAGGTTCTCCATGAAAGACCTGGGTGATGCCTCATACATCCTGGGGATCCGGATCCATCGTGATAGATCCAAGAGGATATTAGGACTTTCACAGTCCAGGTACATCGACACCATACTGAAAAGATTCAGTATGGAAGATTCCAAGCGCGGTAACCTACCGGCTTGTCACGGGATCACCCTCTCTAAAGAGATGTCTCCCAAGACTGATTTGGAGAGGGATCGCATGTCTATTATACCCTACGCTTCTGCGGTAGGCTCTATAATGTATGCGATGTTGTGCACCAGACCGGATGTAGCTTATGCACTGAGTGTGGTAAGCCGGTATCAGTCAAACCCTGGGGAGAAACACTGGATAGCAGTAAAGAACATTCTCAAGTACCTGAGAAGGACTAAGGAGATGTTCTTGGTGTATGGCGGAAAAGACCTCCAGATCGAGGTCTTTGCTGACTCCAGCTTCCAGAGCGACAAGGATGATTCCAAGTCCATGTCGGGTTTTGTCTTTACCCTCAATGGAGGGGCGGTGTGTTGGAAGAGTTCCAAACAGGAAACCGTTGCAGACTCGACGATGGAAGCGGAATACATCGCTGCATCTGATGCCGCAAAAGAAGCCGTCTGGATGAGGAAGTTCTTGACAGAACTTCAGGTGGTTCCGTCCATTGTTGATCCAATACCTCTGTATTGCGACAACAACGGGGCTATAGCTTTAGCGAAGGAACCCAGGTCCCATCAGAGATCCAGACACATCTTGAGGCGGTATCACCTGATCAGGGAGATCGTGGATCGCCAGGAGATCGAGGTACGGAGGGTTACTTCAGAAGATAACACTGCAGATCCATTCACCAAGGCCTTGCCCCAGACTCAGTTCGAGCGGCTGATCGAGATGATAGGTCTTCGATACGCCAGTACATGGCCTTAGTGCAAGTGGGAGATTGTTAGTGTATATGCCCTAGAGGCCATTACTGTATCATACTAGTTTGTATATTACTTAATGGATGCTTGGGATATTCACCTTGTATATACAATCTTGCTCAAAATAGTAGTATGCTACTTGGTTTGTTTCTACTTCAATGTGTACATGTGTTTATTTTAGTATATCACTTATGCACATTAGTGGAGCCCTTAGGATCTTTGCTTGATTACCAGCATTGTGATGGCTGTCACACTAGTAGGGCTGGGTAATCTATAAGCACATCCTTATGCAGGTCCCTAGTCGCAGGACTATCGAGACAGGGCATCGATACTCCGCAGTAGACTAGCGCATGCGCTTCTCATCCCAGTGTGGGAGACGGTCTGTCCCACAGCCGTCAGTACGTCGTACTTGAGATAGTATGCGGGTGCTCGTTGGGTTACGAGTACACTGGACAGGACTCGTCGGGAACTGACTAGTTGGTATTATGCCTATCGTCAGTTATCAGTTCCCAGGTGACATGAGTACAGCTTAGTCCGCTAACTTGACACTGTCACTTCGCCTCGAGTGTGTTCCCACTGTACTTTGATCACTACCCTACCACGGCTCAAAGGAGTCGTGCAAACAGGTAGTGGTTGGGTGCAGTCCCGAAGCACTTAGAGGCAGTGACGGTTAGACAGGATTCGTCTCTCCCGGTATTGGGGGTTGACATCGCGCTGTGTCTAGGAGAGCCATTACACGAGTAGTCCCTGGCCAGGGCAAACGAGATATACTGGTAGGCTTCCAGTGTTATCTCAGGGTGTTTTGGGCTTCGCTCCGACACGACTTGTACCGCTATTGGGGGACTGACGTTTACCGCCCCCCAGGCCCGCCATGCGATGTATCAGACGAACAGACCGGACTGTACGGAGAATGTCACATTCAGGCTCAGTAGGAGTTCAGATGGGTTTCGCCTCGTCGGTCTTCTTGTCGGCACTACCTGGGGACCGTTACGCACAGCTAGTGCCGCTTGCGGTCTGTGGTTAAACCCACTGCCAGCGTAGTGTCGAGTCTTTAGAGTCCCACACAGAAAGCTTTTCGCCTTTAGGCAAAAGAGTAGAGGTCGTATGGTTTTGCGACAGGTCGCATGGTTTTGCGACAGGGTTCGGCCACATCCGTGCACTTGTGCACGTACAGTGTCCGGACAGTTTACACTAGCGGGCTTTAGTTTAAGCCAGATCCTAGTGTACCTTTTGGGATTGGATTTATCCAGTTTGCATTCGTGTTCCTCGGAACACGGATGCGTGTGTGTATGCACAGTTGACAGGGAGACAGAGGTAGCGGATTCTCATTAGGGTTGTTGACAGTTGACCGTTGACTATTGACTTTTTGATCAACCCTAATGAGAATATGATATGTGATTAACAATTATATTAATTAGGTATTATGGTGACATGGTTGATGTGGGATTGACTTTGTTGACTTGTTGACTTTTGTTGACTTGTTGACTTTGTTGACCGGTTGATTAGGCTTGACTAGTTGACCATCATGATAACCATAGCTATCATTTCATGGCAAAGACTTTTGCTTGCTTCCTCATTTGTGCAAAATAAGTGCATGGAATGATATGGCTATGGTTGCTTCAACCATCACATAACACTTGATTGGTATGATGTGTTATCATTGTTTTGGATTATGAGAGGATGAAAGACAAAAGAGAGCCTCATTCTCACTTGCTCATGCTCTCTCTTGTTCTTGAGCTCTCTTGCTCTTGCTCTCACCCTCTTCCTCTTGCTCCCTCTCTTGACTCTATGGTTCATTTGTCTCATGAGTTGAGAATCAAGAACCATAGATAAAATCCCATACAAACTCTTCTCTACTCACTCTAGTTCACAAGGTTTAGCAAACCGAGTGAACTAGTTTCTTCAAAGCAAGAAGAAGGAGCCAAAGGTTGGAGCTTTCAGGTGGATCTATCTTCGGCGTAAGGAGACGACGGGAAGAAGCCGATCCGGACCACCATCGGAGTTTGAAGACGAAGGATTTCGAGAAAAAGAAAGGTATAACCCCCTAACCGAGTAGTTAGCAACTCGTAGTTTGGTTGTTAGTTAGATGTTTAACAAAGATCCGGGTTTTAAGTCCATGTTACCACCTCTATAAAAATCGTTTTTTATCAATTTCCGCATGCCCGTAAGTACCGGGAGAGGTAGCATGGACTTAAACAATTAGATCTATCTCATAGATCCAAACCCAGGATTTAGGAGGTATCATTTTGATCCTATATGGAGAATCCTTGTGATAAGTGGAGATTGACCGAGCGTAGCATAGGAAACTCCTTCCCTATCAAGAGTATGTCATCCACATACTCTACGAGGATCACCACCATACTCTGTACTACCTTTTTGTATATACATGGTTCATCTACCATTTTGATGAAGTCAAACTCTTTAACTACCACATCAAAACAGATATTCCAACTCCGCGATGCCTGCTTTTTCACATCAAACAACTTGCACACGTTTCCGCTGCTCCCACTATCTACGAAGCTCTCTGGCTGTGTACTTATAGACGCTCTCTTCCAAATCATTATTTAGAAAAGCAGTCATGATACCCAACCACCAGATATCGTAGTCATGGTATGTAGCAGTGGCAAGTAGGATCTGGATGGACTTAAGCATAGCTGTGAAAGTCTCAACTTTTCCATGTACACCAAGTAATCTTCTCAAGATATACTTGCTCCTGATGGAGATTTAACCCTTCAAATAAAGCAACCAAAGTCCATACTTTGTTGGTGTATAAGGATTCCATCTCAGATCACTAAGCATCCAGCCATTCTTACAGAGTCCCACTCCTGATGGCCAGCTCGAAACTAGTTGGGTCATCATCTCATGATGCAATCCTCGCTCCCACTGTCATAGAGAAACCGAAGTATCTCTCAGGTGGGTGAGGAACCCTACTAGATCAGCGGAGAGGCTGAGGTTCGTTAGAATCTATTGAATCCTTTGGTTCTACCAAATCATCAGCTGCAGTTTGTATAGCAGGAACTCCTTCCAGTTCTACCTCATGACCAAATTTCTTCACAAGAAATTCCCTTTCACAAAGATGGCATGCTGAGAAACAAAACATTTTTTGTTCCTCGGTTTGGTAGAAGATATTCCCTTGCGAATGCTTGGGATATCCAACAAACTTCCACATAACTGACTTTAGCTCGAGCTTGTCCGGATTATGCTTTTAGACATAGGCTGGACAACCCCAAATCTTAACAAACTTAAGATATGGGCTCTTCCCATTCCATATCACATATGAAGTGGTAGGTAACTGATTTGATTTGAACCCTCTTCAATAGGTATGCAGCTTCTCAAGTGCATAACTCCCAAAAGGAAATAGGAAACTCAGTAGTACTCATCATAGAGCGCACCATATCTAATAGGGTGAAATTGCTCCGCCCCGATACACCGACGTGCTGTGGTGTATACGGAGGAGTAATGCTGAGAGAGAATCTCATTCTCCTTTAGAATAGTCCAGAAATCTCCGTGCTCAAGTATTCTCCTCCCTGATCTCATTAAAGGACATAATACTTATACCCGTTTTTGGTTCTCTACTTCTAACTTATATTCTGTGAATATCTCAAAAGGTTCGGACTTGTGTTTCAACAGGAACATATGTCTGAATCTTGAGAGATCATCAGAGAATGTAATGAAGTATAAAGAACCGGTCCTTGCATGTGTAGACAGGAGACTTTCATACATCAACATGTATCAATCCCAAGAGTTCACTAACTCTTTCTCTGTTTCCAATAAACAGAGTTGTGGTCATCTTATCTTTGTGACATGACCGGCAAGTTTCACAAGATGTAAATTCAAACAAATTTAAATATGCATCTAAATGTAACTTCAGCTAGTCGGGTCACATTGATATGACCTAGTCTACAATACCTCAAGAAGGATTCGTTCATTTCTGAACTCTTCCTCATGTGTGTGTTCTGTATACTAAGAACTGTAGTTTGATTTAGAACGTCAATACTTTTAGATAACGTGCCTGAACCGATCAACTCTTGATATAGGAAATGTTCAAAACATTATCCAACAATACAAAATTATATCCTTCTTTACTAATAAAGAGACTGATATGATGTTGTATATCAGGTTCGGTATCTAATAACATTCGTTCAGAATCAATGTATTTTCAAATACAGGGTGATAACTGCCAACAGACTTGGATGCAACACTTGCACCGTTTCTATCTCATGAAACTTATCACCCGTTCTCAGTTCTCTACCTATCTGTAGCCCATGTAACAAATTACATATGTGGGATCCTGATCCGGTATCAAATACCCAGGATGTAAAGGATACTGAGCAACAGTTCTGTGTAATGAACATACCCAAAGAAGATGCATCAACATGTACTTTCTTCGTTTGGGCGGCACGGGAATTCTGGTAATCCCTTATTTCCTGCTCTATCTTATAACAATTGTAAGTTGGAGCGGGACCAACGTTCCCTAGCACAGAACAACAAGCGGGTTCGGTCAATACATCTGTATTATTATCTTGATTAAAGCGTGATATGGTCGCGACCTGGAGAGAGAGAGTGAAGAAAACACTCAGCGTGCGCTTTTACAAGATTAGATTGGTTATCAATTTATCTAATCATGATGTCTCAAACTGTTTTACTCAAATCTTCCTTCAAACCCTAAAAGGAAAGACTAGCTGGGATTAATTACACCCTACAAGTTCGCCAATCTTTCAGCCAGGCCAGTGCCGGTACTTTGAGGGAGGTTCCCCGTGTTTTCGCACGGACCTAATTAAAGTAAACCTCGTTTTCCCAGGGGCGTAACCCCGTTGACACCTTTCTAGACACCTACTTGATCGACTAATTGTAATGTGTAAAACTCTCCTAGGAGTAACTCTTACTTGCAGCGGGTATCGGGATCCAACTATCTAATAGAAGGTATGCAATCTCATTGCAAATTTCAACACTTGAAATTCCCAATAATATTTTACCCCTAGCGTCCTATGACCTTGACGGAGGCCAAACTACCCATAGTCCGCTAGTCAAGTTCAACCCGTCATTTCCTGATTGAATTAAACCAACCCGTACGACCCTTGACGAAGGCCAAACTACGCCGTACGAATACCCTAATCCAATTGCATCGTATGCTAGCAGATAAGCACTAGTTAGCTACCGTACACTAGGTCTTGACGGAGGCCAAACTACCGCAGCACGAATACTAAGTAGTACTTATCTAAAATGACGGAGGGCTATGACAGATTTTTATGAAAACCCTTTGCGTAATGAACTTGATATCGTTGTAGAGTCGAGTGAATTTTAAATGCAGTGTTTTTGAGGCTTTTCTAGTTTTGCTAAAGAGGTCACTCCCGGTGAAGGGATCGTCGGCTCTTTCCTCATCGAATAAGGTGCAGGATATTTCACAAATACCGCTGTGCAAAGCAAGAACTATAGAAGCAATCAAAAGACAAACCGAGTTTGTAGCATCTGCTAGTTTTACTAAAGAGGTCACCCCCGGTGAAGGGATCTCGGCTCTTTCCTTATCGAATAAGGTGCTGGATGTTCTACAAGGAACACCGCTATCCAAAGCAAGAACTAGAGCTACCAGTTTTTAAAGAAGTTTCTACAACATCTTTACGTTTCTTGTATTTCATTAATCCCATTAATGAAGTATCATTTTAATTATGCTTCACAAGTGTAACGTTTTAAAAATAATTAAATAAATAATTAAATGAATAAAATTGTTTAAGTGAATTTTATGATTTTCGGTAAAATAAAATGTATTTTTCGTAAAACTAAACCGTGATTGTTTTTCATTATAATTTCAAAAATACCTATTTTAATTATGTAATTACTAGTAAATGGTGTTTATTTAGCCACTTATAACTTTTAGTTAAATTAAATATTTTTCCTAAATTAATTATTTTAAATATTAACATAAGCTTTATTTTTACACTAAATTAGTGTAAATTACAAATTTGAATGGTTTTAATTTGTAAAAATGAACCATGGCAAATTAGAATTCAGTGTGTATCATGCAAAATTTATTTGCAAATTTTTTCCAAAATTCTAGAGTTTTCTTGGTTGTTTTTAGTAAAGAAATAAAAGAAAGTTAAACAAATCATGAAAAGACATAATGAAGTGATATTTGGGGGAAACTTCTACACTTTTCTTCACTCTTTTCTCTTTCTCCCGCTCTCTCCTACCATGGCCGGCCACACCCCCTTGGCAGCCCCCTCATTTTCTTCTCTTGATTTTGTTCAAAAATCCATCAAATTACATAAAAAATTCAACAAAAAATGCACAAAATCCTATTTATTTCCTACCCTTTATTCTTTACTCTTCTTTACATGGATTTTGAAGTGGGAAAGCATGCATTTTTGAGGCTCATTTTCATGTTTGTACTTGAGGTTGTGGAGGTATAAATCTTTCTCTTTTGATTTATTTCTATTAGATGTTTCTCTTAAAGCATAATTAGATTTATTAAATTAATTCTTTTTGCAAATTTTCAAATTCAAGTTAGGGCTTGTAAATTCAAGTTGTGTTTTTTATTAATTAAATAAGATTATAATAGCTAGTTTAACATTTTTTTAGAGTGGAAAAATCTTGCACGGTTGTTGTATAATAATTTGTTTATTCAAATTGTTTTAATTAAGCTATTTAGCTAACTAGGTTTTTATAAAATGTGTATGTGGGTAATGTAAAATTCTAATTAAGCTTGTTATCATTAGATTGTAATTTTAATAAGAATATTAGCAAGTTAATGGAATGAAAAACTTAGTTTGATCACTAGTTTCTTTTGGTAATTGGAAAATACTAATAAAATGCTATTTTTGTAAACTAGATTTTGGAAATTCCTAAATAAATGAGATTAAAAATATAATTATGGTTTCATTATATCATTATCCTCATGAATTGTAGATTAATACATTAATTCATGCAAAATCAAATTTTGTTGTCGAATTGTGACATTTTGCTTGTAAAATGTTGAAAATTTGCTAATGGTTGCAAACTAGAAGTTCCAAATCCATACATATTTGTGTAAAGAAAATATAGTAATGGTTTCTATAATCTAGTTAGGCTATTTAATTTATTTTATGACCATTGGTTTCATTTAAATGTCAAGTTTTGAAGAAAAACGGTAAATTGGCATTTTCGGATTTTACGAAATCGGGCGATTTGATGGATTTCAGTGTTTCAATGAATTAAATCATGCTTTATATTATAAGTAACGAGTTTTATAAACTACAAGTTGTTTGTTGATGCTTATCTCGATCCATCGGAGTTTGTACACCGATATCGAGCGATATTTGGTTCTTTTGCGTGGACGGGACATAGGTTTTAACCTATGCTTGTTCCTTGCGTCGTTTTGACTTTTGTATGTGATTCAGTTTACGATACTATTTATATGTTTGCGTTTAGGTACCCCTCACGTGAACTGCGGGCGATGAAGAGGAGGATGGCGACACCGTCTTCGGCAGACATGGACCAGGTGAGTAGATGCATATCTACGGGGGGAAGTTGGGTGGATGGCGTTTAGCACCCCCGCAACGTAGAATAGGAATAGTACTTATTGACATTAGGAAACCAGATGTGACCCTAGATTCTTAATGAGTAGGACCCTAGTAATGATCCTAGGCTGGACTAGACTGATTTAGGAAGACCATACCAGAGGATGAATACCTTGGAAGAGGTTCGTAGGTTTCAGGTAGAAACACACACACGCACACACTGAAACTCGACATGGTGTATACGGGTATGTGTATATATATATAGGACTAGGTATAGGTATATATATATATATATATACACAACACGTATGTGTGATATATTTATGTGATATGATACACGGGAATGAAACAGTATAACTGGGTTTGATGCTGTGATTCTTGACTATACAGTCGTATTAAAGTGTTAGCGGATCATTAGAGAATGAGATAATGAACAGGTATACATAAATTATCATGGGTATTGATGATATTGAGGTACATGGGACTCTAAAATAGAACCCGAACTGTAACTTGTGACTGATCACGATATGATATATGTATGACTTGATTACGACATCATATAGGTGTGACCTGATGTCGATATCATATAGGTGTGACTTGATGACGATATGATATCAGTATGACTTAATCACAACATGATACATATGACATGCTATTTCTGAGCATAAATTAATGAGGTATATTTATGATGGCAATGTAATATAATTGATGTATGCGATTACAGCATAGCACCTCGATCATGACATTTGTTGATGATGATATTATATGAATAATGAGACACGTAGGTGATATTTGACCCGTACCCCGATATTGGGATGCCGTACGATGGATTTTACCGTACGAAGCATAGATGTGATGATTGATCCGCACTCTTGATTTGAGAAAGTCGTACTATGTACGTGACGCTATTGAGGCAGGATCGCCGACTATTAGAGATATGGACTCAGGCTTTAGGTGTACTTCTATCGACCAGTTCTTAGGTTTAGTTTTCCTCAGGGGGGGTTAGATGGACACTAGGTTAGGTTCGAGTCATATAGTGGTTGTGGTAATTGTATATCAAATGAGTGGATAACACACATCTGTCTTTACTTTCATACCGTAATCATAATATGCATGTTCATATATATGTTTCTATAATCAGCATAAAACTTTGCCTGTTAGGACACCAGCACCATTACCGATGATGCGCATATTCCACGCACACTTATTCGCCGGCTCACACACATCATCATCGGTAATTGCTATGTCACGTACACTTTAGATCATATTATCTTTTATTGATAGAATCAATTAACAACTAGACCGATATAATATTGTGATTACTCACTGATTTTAGTATAGACATGGTATTTATTACTTAGACATTCTTGCATTCATATTTTCATGTTATCATGCAGTATTATGGGCATATGCCGGCACTTATCATATACTTACTCATGATTTTGAGATTTGGGTTTCTATGAGATTTCTGGATTTTTGGGGAAAACCGCAAGAATATATAAAAAACTTCTCTCTCTCTCCTCCTCTCTTTTTAAAACATAAGATGCGGTTTTCTCGTGATGTATGTGTCGTCCACCATGAGATTTCATGTTTTCTGATGGATTTCGAGACCCGATTCGAGGAGTGGATGAACCGTCTCGGGTACATGGTGGGCCCGGTATGGTACCCCGGGGCAAGAAGATCGAGTTGTAGACGATGAGCCTGGCAGGGGAAGGCTACCTACCGGTGATGTCTGGCGCGGCGGATATCCGGAGGATACCGACCGTTGTCGTGAGATTTGATGATATGGGCTGATCCGGACTGACGGAGCCCGAGATATTGAGACTATGAGACATTGAGATTATGAGGTATTGAGACTTTAGATTTACATGTTTTGTGTCGATGCTTGACACGGATTTCATGGATTTCATTGTTGATATTTTAGATTCCTATACACATTTTGCTATGATAACAGCTAAAGATTTCTTATACAGATATATCTGGATTTCAGGATTGATTATTTTACATTCATGGCGCATGCATATCCATTCATATGACATAGTATTATATGAGGCACTGACACGAGCACGGAGTATCTGCATTTACACGTAGTATTTCCCTGCTATTACTAGATGATTGGGATATAGTAGTGTATTCTTATGACCTAGGATAGTGTCGTGCATTCGATTTCTTTTTGTAGATGTCTTCTACTCACGAGTTGGCAACTCACCCCCGTTGTGCCAAATTTTATTACAGGTTCGATGTACAGGTTTTCTTGGCAGCTTGCTGGCACATCATTTCTTTCAGGGTGATTTGCACGGTAGGTTGGTTCAGTTGTATCTGAACCACCATTGTATTTTTTATTCATTCATTTGTATCTAGTAAGCTCCATCAACCAAACTTGTATTATTTGATAGATTTTTGGACCAGTTATTTATTTCGACCATAGAATCGCGCTTGTATTATTCTGATCTGGTGGTTTTGTTTTCTTTTGAGTTTTGAGTCTCGCCCTTTGGCGTTGTATATTATTGTGCTTGTTGTGGTTGTTTCCGCCTGTTGGCGTTGAGCTAGCACCCGTTTGGGGATGCTTTTTATTGTTTATGTATATTATACTTGTTGTACCCGTTTGGGGCCAGTTTTTACAGAGGAGACTCTGCCGAAATTTTTGGAAAAATTTGATGATGCTTTTAAACTTGTTTTCTTTTTCTTCTTCTTCATCTTTTATGGTTTAGATTTCTGGGCTTCGGCTTACTTAGGTTACGTGGCGCCTCTAGACGCTTCGTAATCTAAGTGCCGGTCACGTTCCGTACTTTCGGGTCGTGACAAAGTTGGTATCAGAGCGCTAGGTTTAACCTTGTATAAGTCTAGGTGACCCTTGGTTGATGGAGTAGGTGACTTAGGTAGAGTGACGTACCGTTGGTATGATCCGCGGCATACTTACGATACGCTACTCTTCTTAAGGAACCTTAGGATGTATATTTGTTTGCACTGTATTTCATTCGTTCCTTTGATCTATCTTCGTCGATGTCGGAGGGTGGTTTCTGTTACCACGGGCGCATGGGCAGAGGGAGCTGCGGCTCGAATGCGATAACCATTAGAGTATTGGTTATTCTTGAGGATTGAAGCATTGTTTAGCGTGCGGATGAAGGGTATTCACATGCCGTCCAGACGAAGTTAAAGGGTTCGAACGATTATCAGAAAACCATTTTCCCAAGTTTAAGGTATTCGGAAGAACATGGAGGTATTTCGATGGACCCTCTAGAAGAATGAAACCCTAACTCGACATAATGACCACGAGAACGCCCTTGAACCTTAGGGTTTACGGCAGTTCCGCGGTGCCATTAGTGAGGCTTGGGTTTGCCCTTCTACGGCTGGACCATCGATGCTGGGGTATGTACTGGATATTTTTAAACTGTACTTGAGTGTTGAGCTCTCGGGGAATTATGGGATTTTGATGGATCAATCGAAAAGTTTAATGTAGTCCGGATATCAAGTGAAGGGATCGACTACGTGGGAGACTCTAGATATGAGTATTGCCGTTAGTAGCGCAGTTAGCACAGCTACGAAGAGACGAGTTCGAAGCAATCGACATCAGAGGAAAGAGGCGCACATTGACGACAGTGTTTACGATTGTGATTTGGTGATTTGAATTTCATATTTCTGTTATTGGATTTTGGTATTTTGAGGATTTTGTTCTACGATTGGTATTTCTTATGTGTACCTTCATTATATTCTATTTTTGTTTCATATATCAGTTGTACTGATATTGTTTAGTACTTACCCAGTGCACTTGATTTGGTTTTAATACCTTTTGTGATGTTGATTTGATTTCGTGCATAGGGGTTACACATGATTTTGACATATGTTTCGACCTAGTTTTCATGCATTTTTGTACTGTGATTTCGATTTTGATATTTGATGTATGTTTTCGTGCACCATGTGCACCTGATTCAGATTCTTGCGCACACTTGGCGCACTTGATGCGATTTTGTGCATACCAGATGCACTAAATCGGGGTTTTGTGCAGATTAGATGCACCTGATAGTGAGTCGTGCACACCCGTTGCACTTGACAGATGTTTTGGTGCACACCTGTTGCACTTATTTTGTTTTTGTGTGTATTCATGGTATCTGTATTTGGTTTCGATTTCAGTGCGCACCGGACGCACATGATATTTTATTGATGTGATTGGGATTGATTTCAGTTTGAGCAGTGTGTTTTTATAATCATTACTATTTGATTTAGTAACCAGGCGGGACGTGTATGTTAAATAAAAGATATATATATATATATATATATAGCTATTTTTTTTAAAATAAACGTCCGCTACTTATGCCGTGACACGTGCATCACACGGCGATTTTCAAAAGGGGTTTTTGCATATTTCCTTATCCAGATATTTAGACGGTTTTACTATGATGCGCACTATATATAAGTTATAGATTGATGTATATTATGATGGTTTTCATATTGGGTTTTGATATTTTATTCTCGCCATAACTCCGATGATTGCGCTATGCTTGACGGAGTTGATTTTTGTTATGTATTGATGATTTCGGAGCCCCGACGATTTGAGTGTTTTGCTAAATGTTTTAGTATTTAGAGGGGGAGTTTTAATTTAAATTCGGGGACCGAATTTCTTAAAGGGGGGAAGATTGTAACGTTTTAAAAATAATTAAATAAATAATTAAATGAATAAAATTGTTTAAGTGAATTATATGATTTTCAGTAAAGTAAAATGTATTTTTCGTAAAACTAAACAGTGATTGTTTTTCATTATAATTTCAAAAATACCTATTTTAATTATGTAATTACTAGTAAATGGTGTTTATTTAGCCACTTATAAAGTTTTAGTTAAATTAAATATTTTTCCTAAATTAATTATTTTAAATATTAACATAAGCTTTATTTTTACACTAAATTAGTGTAAATTACAAATTTGAATGGTTTTAATTTATAAAATGAACCATGGAATATTAGAATTTAGTGTGTATCATGCAAAATTTATTTGCAAATTTTTCCAAAATTCTAGAGTTTTCTTGGTTGTTTTTAGTAAAGAAATAAAAAGAAAGTTAAATAAATCATGAAAAGACATAATGAAGTGATATTTGGGGGAAACTTCTAGACTTTTCTTCACTCTTTTCTCTTTCTCCCTCTCTCTCCTACCATGGCCGGCCACACCCCCTTGGCAACCCCCTCATTTTCTTCTCTTGATTTTGTTCAAAAATCCATCAAATTACATCAAAAATTCAACAAAAAATGCACAAAATCCTATTTATTTCCTACCCTTTATTCTTTACTCTTCTTTACATGGATTTTGGAGTGGGAAAGCATGCATTTTTTAGGCTCATTTTCATGTTTGGACTTGAGGTT
Organism: Agapanthus africanus; assembly: GCA_030015575.1. Lineage (NCBI taxonomy): Eukaryota > Viridiplantae > Streptophyta > Magnoliopsida > Asparagales > Amaryllidaceae > Agapanthus > Agapanthus africanus. Next base: position 215,177,398 of record CM057349.1, read on the forward strand.
GTGGAGGTATAAATCTTTCTCTTTTGATTTATTTCTATTAGATGTTTCTTTTAAAGAATAATTAGATTTATTAAATTAATTCTTTTTGCAAATTTTTAAATTCAAGTTAGGGTTTGTAAATTCAAGTTGTGGTTTTTATTAATTAAATAAGGTTATAATAGCTAGTTTAACATTTTTTTAGAGTGGAAAAATCTTGCATGGTTGTTGTATAATAATTTGTTTATTCAAATTGTTTTAATTAAGCTATTTAGCTAACTAGGTTTTTATAAAATGTGTATGTGGGTAATGTAAAATTCTAATTTAGCTTGTTATCATTAGATTGTAATTTTAATAAGAATATTAGCATGTTAATGGAATGAAAAACTTAGTTTTATCACTAGTTTCTTTTGGTAATTGGAAAATACTAATAAAATGCTATTTTTGTAAACTAGATTTTGGAAATTCCTAAATAAATGAGATTAAAAATATAATTATGGTTTAATTATATCATTATCATCATGAATTGTAGATTAATACATTAATTCATGCAAAATCAAGTTTTGTTGTCGAATTGTGACATTTTGCTTGTAAAATGTTGAAAATTTGCTAATGGTTGTAAACTAGAAATTCCAAATCCATACATATTTGTGTATTGAAAATATAGTAATGGTTTCTATAATCTAGTTAGGCTATTTAATTTATTTTATGACCATTGATTTCATTTAAATGTCAAGTTTTGAAGAAAAACGGTAAATTGGCATTTTCGGATTTTACGAAATCGGATGATTTGATGGATTTCAGTGTTTCGATGAATTAAATCATGCTTTATATTATAGGTAACGAGTTTTCTAAACTACAAGTTGTTTGTTGATATTTATCTCGATCCAACGGAGTTTGTATGCCGATATCGAGCGATATTTGGTTCTTTTATGTGGACGGGACAAAGATTTTAACCTATGCTTATTCCTTGCGTCGTTTTGACTTTTGTATGTGATTCGGTTTACGATATTATTTATATATTTGTGTTTAGGTACCCCTCACGTGAACTGCGGGCGATGAAGAGGAGGATGGATACACCGTTTTCGGCAGACATGGACCAGGTGAGTAGATGCATATCTACGGGGGGAAGTCAGGTGGATGGCGTTTAGCACCCCCGCAACGTAGAATAGGAATAGTACTTATTGACATTAGGAAACCAGATGTGACCCTAGATTCTTAATGAGTAGGACCCTAGTAATGACCCTAGGCTGGACTAGACTGATTTAGGAAGACCATACCAGAGGATGAATACCTTGGAAGAGGTTCGTAGGTTTCAGGTAGAAAAACACACACGCACATACTGAAACTCGACATGGTGTATACGGGTATGTGTATATATATATAGTACTAGGTATAGGTATATATATATATATATACAACACGTATGTGGGATACATTGATGTGATATAATACACGGGAATGAAACAGTATAACTGGGCTTGATGCCGTGATTCTTGACTATACAGTCGTATTAAAGTGTTAGCGGATCATTAGAGAATGAGATAATGAACAGGTATACATAAATTATAATGGGTAGTGATGATATTGAGGTACATGGGACTCTAAAATAGAACCCGAACTATAACTTGTGACTGATCACGATATGATATATGTATGACTTGATTATGACATCATATAGATGTGACCTGATGTCGATATCATATAGGTGTGACTTGATGACGATATGATATCAGTATGACTTAATCACAACATGATACATATGACATGCTATTTCTGAGCATAAATTAATGAGGTATATTTATGATGGCAATGTAATATAATTGATGTATGCGATTACAGCATAGCACCTCGATCATGACATGTGTTGATGATGATATTATATGAATAATGAGACACGTAGGTGATATTTGACCCATACCCCGATATTGGGATGCCGTACGATGGATTTTACCATACGAGGCATAGATGTGATGATTGATCCGCACACTTGATTTGAGGAAGTTATACTATGTACGTGACGCTATTGAGGCAGGATCGCCGACTATTAGAGATATGGACTCAGGCTTTAGGTGTACTTCTATCGACCAGTTTTTAGGTTTAGTTTTCCTTAGGGGGGTTAGATGGACACTAGGTTAGGTTCGAGTCATATAGTGGTAGTGGTAATTGTATATCAAATGAGTGGATAACACACATCTGTCTTTACTTTCATACCGTAATCATAATGTTCATGTTCATATATATGTTTCTATAATCTGCATAAAACTTTGCCTGTTAGGACACCAGCACCATTACCGATGATGCGCATATTCCACGCACACTTATTCGCCGGCTCACACACATCATCATCGGTAATTGCTATGTCACGTACACTTTTGATCATATTATCTTTTATTGATAGAATCAATTAACAACTAGACCGATATAATATTGTGATTACTCTCTGATGTTATACTACGATCGGTTATACTTTGGTCGTCACACAGTGGTTTCTCCACATGGGACTTGGACATTATATCAGACATACTGGTTACTAGATCTATGGTTTTAGATCTAGATTTGGGTGGTTTCCCAATCAGGGTACTTAGACAGCATTCTAAGAGTATTTAGAATGGACGACTCCTGGCACGGTAGTATACCTGCAGGTAATGGAGTCACCCTCTCTAAAGGTGTCTTACAGACTAAAGGGGAGAGGGATGTGCATGATTGGCAGATCACTTGCTCAGGGAATTGAGTCAATCATGAGATGTCAAGTACCACACCAGATGTTGTTCTTGCAGTAGATGCAATAAGTTGATATTAATCCAATCCTGGAGAAACAGTCGGAAGCAGTTTTAGAACATAAGTGGATGTTCTAGGGATATGATAACGACAGCCTCATTCGGGAGACAGCTATCATTCCAGGCTTCCAAGGTGACCTGGACGACAAGGAGGTTGTCAGAGTTATAGTTTTCCTTCTGACGAGGGGCAGTATTTTGGACAGGTGGTCCAATGCAATACTGAGGGAGGCATGGCGCAGGATACTGATTAAGTTCAGTTGACGATACAGTCTAAGAAGTTTGGATTTGGAGTTCATTTTTGAGCTAGGTCCCATCAGACATCCAGACACATTCTAAGACAGGTATTGCTCATTTCGGGAGATGGCTATCTCCGCGAACTTAAGATATAGAGAGACATAGAAAGAAACATCAAGGCGGATCCACTCACTGAGGCTATTCCTCGAACGTAATAGTTTCGCAAACGAGCTTTGTGAGACTGACTAGTAGAGGAGTTGGGTGTTCGGTATCACACGGGCTGTGAGTATGCGACATCGCAATAATTAGCCTTGAGTGCAAGTGGGAGATTGTTGGAGATAGTGCCCTCAGAGTCAATTATTGGATCACAGGCACGTGATTGCAATGATTGAGGGAGGACCTGTCCCAGTAGAACAGTCTTACTCGAGATGATAGTATGCTATCTGGTTTATCTTTATCATCGTGTACTGCTTTAGGTGACCTGACATGTCGCTATTACACGTTGATAGAGCCCCTAGGATTCTTGCTTGACCACCAGCAGTATGAGGGCGATCATATAAGTGGGAGCTGGCAGTCTATAAGCACATCCTTAAAAGGTCCTTAGTCGTGGGAGTTTCGAGACAGGGCATCGATACTCCAGAGTAGACTAGTGTATACAGTCGAGACCCCGACGAGGGGCGGTGGCCGGTCTCACAAGCTACTGGTGTCAGTTGGTTCACCTAAGATGTATACAGGTGCTCATTGGGTTATGAGTACACCGGACAGGACTCACCGGGAACATGCTAGTTGGTCTTATACCCGACGTCAGATAGCAGTTCCCTGGTGACATGTGTACAGGTTAGTTCATCGACCTGAGGATCGTCATTTGTCTCGTGTGAGTTCCCACTGTACTTTGATTACTACCCTACCATGCTCAAAGGAGACGTGCAAACAGGTTTTAGTTGGGTACAGTCCCGAGCCACATGGAGGCAGTGAGCGGATCTTCAGGGGTTCGTCTCTCCCGGTATTGGGGGTGAGGTCGCGCTGTGTCTAGGAGAGCCATTACACGAAGCCCTCGGCCGAGGCAGGAGATTTACTGGTAGGTATTCCAGTAGTATCTCAGGGTGTTCTGGGCTACACTCCGACACGACTTGTACCGCTTTTGGCGGTCTGACTTTTACCAACCCCCTAGGCCCGCCATGCGATGCACATAGACGAACGGACCGGACTGTACGGATATTGTCACTGACAGGCTCAGTAGGGTGTCAGGATGAGTTCGCTCATCGACGTCCCTTTTGGTCAATACCTGGTGACCCGTTACGTATTGGCTTATACCTCTGACGTGCTAGTGGTTAAATCCACAACCAAGGTGTTGACGAGTCTTTAGAGTCCTCCACATTCAGTTGCTCAAGTTTTCGGGCGAAACGCTGTAGAGGCTGTATGGAGATATGGCAGGGTTCGGTCAGATACGTGCGGTATTGCACGGATCAGGATCGGACGGATAATACTAGCAGGCTTTGGTTTAAGCCGGATGCTAGTATAGTACAGTATAGATTTTGTCTCATTGCATTTGTATTTCGGTCGGAATACAAATGCGGGTGTGTATACACAGTAGCGGGGTTTTCCTGTAATTTATTACGGGACCAGTTTTCTGGAGTTGTGATTTGATCTCAAAAACTATCTATAACCGCAATCAAGAACGACGTCGCATGAAGCTAGCTGGTGAGTACGGGTCGGTCCACAGGGATTTTGTGAATCTCCTAATCGCGCTAACGAGTTAATTCCGAAGGGTGTTCGGATTGGTTATTAAATCTAAAAACCTAATTATTCTACCTAGGGCAATTAATTGAAAGTTATAACTAGGGCAGATAAATAAAATCTATACTAGGGCAGGAAAATAAATTTAATCTAGGGCAGGAATTGAAATTATCTAGGGCAAGGAAATAAATAAATCTACTTACTTTATAGATGGATCTCTCCAACCATTTACGCAGGGTTGTCAGATCTGAATAGATGAATTGAAGAGAGGCATCGATGCTCTCCATAAAGAAATTTGTATTTTATTAAAAGGAGGCATAAAGAAAATACAATGTTTTGGGTTCCTATTTATAGAGAATAGGAAACCCTAGGGTTACATTTGACCCGCGTGTCTACATTTACACAAATACCCCTAGGTAGACCCATTCAGCGCCACACAAGACTTGGTAAAATTTTCTGCCATCAAATCCTCAGACCCACCGCGGAACCGCGGCCCCAGCCAGGGTTTGGCCGCGGTTCCGCGGCCAAACTAGAGAGTTGGGCTCTGGGCTTTTGAGTCTTGATTTCTGGATCTTTGGTCTTCTGAATTCTATGGTTCTTTTCTGAATTTGGCTTCTGATTCTTTCCCAGATTTTCCAGTGAACATTGTTGTGGATTTTAACCGTTTCTTCGAGACGAAAACTTGGACCTTGCGTTGTCTTGTAGTTTGTGAACTGATCTTTATGTAGGCTTGATCAAGATCCTTCTATTTGTTGGTTGCAGTTCCACTTTTGCATCGTCTTTTCTCTTTTTCACTGTTTTCTGTCCAAAAGCCTGTAACCTGTAATATGTAGCAGACATGCGTCAAAAGCACCTGTTTATTTATAAAAAGAATAAGAATGGGGAATATAATAATGCAATATTATGGTGTGAACAAATACCCCCAAACATATCTTTTGCTCGTCCTCGAGCAAACTTATTTTTATTCACTAAAATCCTAACCAAGCCACACTTTCGCAGGGAAACGCGATTGCACTGAGCACGTGCAACAAGCCGTTAAACCTCTAGGTGTCCCTAGTAGGAGGAGTGTTGTCTCCTGAGGGTTTTCAGCGGATTACACCCACAAAATCCTATCAACTCGGCCCATTGACTTTTGTTCTCCAATTAGGTTTTCTAACAAGGAATTCTATTATCTTTTGACTCGCAAATTATCCACCCATATTCTTCACACTTCCTCATCATCTAACTTAAGATTATATATGTTCTATAGAATTACTTAGCTTTCGGCATTTCTTAAGTTTTCCTTCTAAAGTTCTATCTCCACTTAGGAATTTCTATTAACTCTACTAAAGATACAAGTTTTATTCTTCATTCCTCTCTCTTATCTAAATTCCAATCACATACCCCTACGTGTGTGTATAGATCACCCCTACACTTGGAAATTCAAATCAAGCAATCATACCCCTGTCCGTTGTCCAAAGTACTTATTTGTAGGTGAATTTTTAATTGAATTTTGCTTACACATCCTTCATGCGACCGTTAATACTTCTTGAGGTACCAACAACCGATTACAAGATGTGTTTGCACATTTAAGCGTAATTCCTAGTTTTGCAATACCCAAGGCTTTTTAGCAGTGACTTCCAAACCAGTTGGTCTAAGGCACTAGGTGATGAAGCACCCTCGCTAAATATTTTTCTATTTTTTACGCCTTAAGTAATCACAAAAACCAGTGTTCATTTTTTTCTTTTCTTTATTCACTCTTTTTTCTTTTATTTTCTTCGTACTAAGGACTTTAGACAAGAGCATTTCAAGGTCTCTTCTACTATTCTAAGTTTCAAGGTGCGTGATTGTGCAAATTGTAAGGTATACATTTTCAGAATCTAGACTTAAATCAGGAACTATTTTTCAAACTTATACTCTAATAAGAACATCAATACTCTTTCCTTGTTTCGACTTAGCCCAAGAAGTGAACCCAAAATTTGCCTATTTCTAAATAGACTACAAAGGCATATACTTTCTACCGTTAAATTTTAAGGAAGGTTATCTTTAGAGTTTTTAATTTACTAAGTCTAAGATCTAGTTGTTCCTAGTCAGTTAACCTATCTGTCAAACTCAAGTCAATTAGCCAAAATTGAATACAATAATTTTTATAATTTTTGAAATTTTTCAATTTTTATGGGTTTTCAAATAAGTATGCAAATGCAAAAATATATACAAATGAATGCGAAGGGAGAAGACGTACCGAGCATACCCCCAAATTTGAACTTGACAGTGTCCTCACTGTCATACTGAATCAAGAGGGTCAAAATGTCGGCACCCCCCTGTTTATTTATTTACAATTTTTTTTGTTTTTTTTTTTGAATTTTTTTTTATTTATTATAAAAAGAAAACAAAAACAAAAAAAAATATATGTACATATATACAAAGGTTCCCCCCAAACTTAAGCTTGGCCTTACACAAGCCAAAGGTTAGCACCAACCATTCAAAATTTTTATCGTGGTAATGGTATAGTTGGTGCAAGAATAGGGTGTGGAGGAAAGAAATGAGAAACACACGAGACCGTGTGGAAAGAAGAATGGTAGAATATGGTCTCGGTGGGGGAGAAGAAGGGCGGAAAGAAGAAAGAAGGGTCGCGCGATCTTGAGGGTGTAAATTGAGTGAATAAATTAGCGCAATATGTGATGACCGATATGTTATAAACGATTGCGCTAACTTATCAACCTGTCGAGAAATGGGATCAAATCCTTCAAGATTCGCAAGAAAACATGGGTACGCCGAACTTGGTATAGTAGATGAAAGCGTAACTGTCACTTGTACGGTCGGGACAATAGGAAGGAGGGAGGGTGATATAACAGTTAAAGGTTCAGGAGGCTGAATTGGAAAATCAGACACATCAAACAAAAATGATTCAACCTCAATATGATCCTCAAGACTCTCCTCAATACTATCCTCAATATTTAACTCATCCATGCCATTGTCATCAAAATCTAGACGCATATGAAGTTCGGGAGAAACATTTAATAACTCGGGATGATGATTTGAACATAAAATCTCAATTAAATCGACAGGTTCATCATCCGAAATATTCCCGGCGTCTATATCCTCAATCAAGTGAAAATCAATTTCTTTAGACACCTCATTAAAAGCATGGATATTTATCGATTTAGGTTCTAGAGTGGAGGTGTAAAGGTCGAAAGGATTAAGTATGGTTTCACTCGAAAGGGGTTCTTCACAATTTGGCAAATCAAGCACTACAAAATCACACAACTCATTTTTATTTTCAACAGGTGAACTATGTAGGGCAATCGATGGAAAACAGGAGTTGTGGGCTTCAATTGGGTAAGGGTATGTTTGATTTGAAAATCCTCTCTCATTCTCACTCTGTCCAACCGCCTCCTTATACATTAAAAAATTTTGAGCTAGCGGGAAACTAGCTACCGGTTCACTAAGTTGCATAAGGGCGGCCATGGACGCTTCCACATTCCTCATCATTTTATTTGTTGCAGCAATATATGCCTCCAACGACTCTTCCAAACTAGACTTGGGTGGTGAGGGGGTTTCGGTAAAAGATTCGGAATCGTGTGGATATGCAAAACTCCCTAATGGCTGTGTAGAAAGAGTGTCTAGTGAGGGTAGTAAGGTCGGGTAGGACTGATAGGAAGTGGGTGGTAGGACAGGGGTAGGGTCTACATGTGGATAAAAATGTGAATAATCTTGTGGATCCCTAGAACTAGATGTGTGGAGAGGGGTGAAAGATCGGCTGCGAGATTGAGCAATGTGCTCAGCAATGGACATCGGCCTAGGAGTGACAGAAGGACTTGAAGAAGTGGTATCAACATATGTAGGTGGTAAAGGTTGACTCGATTGACACAAAGTGGGTTGAAAAGTCAAACTATTTCTCCTAGACGCCTCTATTTGATCTTTTAAAGATATTTTTGGCAAGGAGGGATCGTCTTTAAATTGACCGAACAAATTGACGTATGACGTAAAATTAGGTTCGGGATACCAAAGTTCGGCTAATGATTTATTGTGTGGGGTACCCATGTTAGAAGAAGAAAGGTGACAAGAAGGAAGGTTGGATAGTGCAAGGATTTATTTGGGCTAAAAAATTTTGCAAGTTCTATAAAATATTTGTCCTTTTATTTTCATTTTTCATTGATTTTTTTCTTTCTCTTTATTTGGAAAAATTTTGTTGCAAAAAGATTTTAGAGAAAAGATATGCAACAGCAAAATATTTTATAGAAAAGATATGCAACAGCAAAATATTACTTGCAATCTATTTTATTTTAAGCGGTTCCCAAAAATCCTGCACAAGATCGTTATTTGGAAGGGAATATATTTCTAAAGTGCACAAAATCCTGCAGGCATTTCCAGAAAATATATTTCAAAATATAAAAAAAAGAGACAGTAGGGCTTACAGAAAAATTTTCCTCAGATGAAGCCTCGAGATAGCCGCGTTTCCGCGGCAAATTTGCTCTAACACCGCGGTTCTGCGGTCCCCTGAACGCTTTGGATCCCCAGAAAAATTTTTGTGCGACGATTCGACAAGAAGGCCGCGGTTCCGTGGCCTAAGGTGGGTTTTGGCCGCGGAATCGCGACGGTTTGGGGGCGTTGGGTCTCCAGAAAAATTCTTCTATTCTGTTGATCAAAATCTCTTCTGTTCCGATATTTTATTTCCTGTTTTGCTTTCTGGAAATTTTCAGATCCGATTTTGTATATCCTGCAAAAATTCACACAACAAAGTATCCCTTCCAAAAATAACAGATTATATATTTTATATATTTTTTGGATTTTTTAGATTTTTATGATTTTTTTAAATTTTATGATTAACCCGAAATTACGAAAAGGAAAGTTCTACGCCATCCCCGGCAACGGCGCCATTTGATTTGATCTCAAAAACTATCTATAACCGCAATCAAGAACGGCGTCGCATGAAGCTAGCTGGTGAGTATGGGTCGGTCCACAGGTATTTTGTGAATCTCCTAATCGCGCTAACGAGTTAATTCCGAAGGGTGTTCGGATTGGTTATTAAATCTAAAAACCTAATTATTCTACCTAGGGCAATTAATTGAAAGTTATAACTAGGGCAGATAAATAAAATCTATACTAGGGCAGGAAAATAAATTTAATCTAGGGCAGGAATTGAAATTATCTAGGGCAAGGAAATGAATAAATCTACTTACTTTATAGATGGATCTCTCCAACCATTTACGCAGGGTTGTCAGATCTGAATAGATGAATTGAAGAGAGGCACCGATGCTCTCCATAAAGAAATTTGTATTTTATTAAAAGGAGGCATAAAGAAAATACAATGTTTTGGGTTCCTATTTATAGAGAATAGGAAACCCTAGGGTTACATTTGACCCGCGTGTCTACATTTACACAAATACCCCTAGGTAGACCCATTCAGCGCCACACAAGACTTGGTAAAATTTTCTGCCATCAAATCCTCAGACCCACCGCGGAACCGCGGCCCCAGCCAGGGTTTGGCCGCGGTTCCGCGGCCAAACTAGAGAGTTGGGCTCTGGGCTTTTGAGTCTTGATTTCTGGATCTTTGGTCTTCTGAATTCTATGGTTCTTTTCTGAATTTGGCTTCTGATTCTTTCCCAGATTTTCCAGTGAACATTGTTGTGGATTTTAACCGTTTCTTTGAGACGAAAACTTGGACCTTGCGTTGTCTTGTAGTTTGTGAACTGATCTTTATGTAGGCTTGATCAAGATCCTTCTATTTGTTGGTTGCAGTTCCACTTTTGCATCGTCTTTTCTCTTTTTCACTGTTTTCTGTCCAAAAGCCTGTAACCTGTAATATGTAGCAGACATGCGTCAAAAGCACCTGTTTATTTATAAAAAGAATAAGAATGGGGAATATAATAATGCAATATTATGGTGTGAACAAGTTGCCAGTTTGCTTTCCGTTTCGGCCATATTTCTTTGTATCTTTCATTGGCCGAAGATTGGTGGAGGAGGGCTTATTTGCATTTGTGCAAATTAGCTATTTGGAGGGTTGTCTTTGCATACTTTTGTATCATGATGGTTTCATGATGGAGCCCCATCCCTTGACCTTCCATGGTTCATGATTGCTTGACTTTTTGTAGCAATCATTGTTGTTGATTAGTTGATGGAGTGTGGTTTTGCTAGTGATGATGATTCTTGCATGATGACCATTCCTCTCACTTGCATTATTCTTGTGGCTATCTCTTTTTCACTCACTCCCTCTCTCCATTCTCACTCTCCCCTCACACACATGGCCGGCCAAGGAAGAAGGGGAGGGCTGTCCCATTTTTGGGTGAGGGGTTTTTGTTCATTTGTATTGCACAAAATCCCATAGTTCCACCTCCAAAGTATAGTTCATTCCTCCACCAAATGGCAAACTCCATAACCCCAAATGAGACATGGTTCTACACCATTCTACAGCAAACCTTGGGCACGTCGGCTCGCCAACTTCGTGCCCGAGTTGCCTCAGTATAGAGGTGGGAGCCCGTAAAAGAAGCCGGCGACGAGGTGGAGACCGGAGCTTCCGCGGGAGATCGGGACGACGACGAGAAGACCGGAGGACATGGATCGCTCGGTATATCTCTCTTCCCCATCTTGTAGTTAGCTAGGACTAGTTAATGGTACGATCCGGGTTTTAGTGCGCGGTGGTGCCGGTTCAAGAAAACTAAAGTTAACCATCGCTTCCGCATTTGGCCTCGGGATGGAGGCCGGGGCGCCGCTGTGCACTTACAGGATTTTTTCTTAAGTTTGAAACTTTCGGAAAATCGTGCAAGTAATGCGGTGGACCCTCTAGAAGACAACAAACCTTAACTCGATTATGTGACCGTCTGAACCGCCTCTAAACCTTAGGGTTTGGGGCAGTACGGCGTGCCACATGTGAGGCGCTGGCTTGACCCTTCTACGGCTGGACCATTGGTACTGTGGCATGTGATGGATATTTTTTGAACTCCGCTCAAGTGTTGAGCTAACTGGGAAATCTTGGGTGTTTGTTTATTCGATCGGAGAGTTTAACATTGTCTATTTATCTGGAATGTGATACAATATTTGGAATCCATATATAGTTATGAGATAACTAATTTTAATGTTATAAATCTAGCAGTTCAGTCTCAGATGATCGGTTGCCACGGAATTTTGATGTGATTAAAAGTCCGTTGCAATCACGTAGCGTACGCGGATACTCGCTGGGTAAACTTAATAGACAGACAGGCCCCATAGCCCCGACCAAGTGACTATAGGAGAACCCCGTCGCCAAAAGAATCTGTTGGGGTGCTCGCGGCAGCGGTGTTCCGCCTTAGTGCACTTCATCGACGGTATCCGGGGGTGTGGCCGTCTGCTAAAGTTTACGACGAGCATTCGATCAGATTATCGGGAATCTTGTTGAATTGCCCGACTAGATATTGAAAAGTGTTTTCGAAATCGAGACTAAAATGCGGGGTTTATAATTGTTAGGCATGCGATGTCTAAGGAATTCATTTGGTTAGGCATGCGATGTCTAAGGAGGTTGCGGATTCCAACTGTTAGTTTTACACTTTCTTTTCTGTGACCGTAAGCGTAGTATGTGGTGTATCGCCGGCTTCGTTGCTATACATCAACGACAATCGGGATACGCATGCTTGCTTACGTTGATGATATGAGATATTATGTGTTGTTATGATATGTTATATTGGATCGTCGTGTTTTGAATAGCCAGGGATTTTATGTGAGATGAGAGTTTTTCTTTTTCATTCATGTAAAATTCATTGTATGTAATATTCTTTTATTGGGGCACTTTCGGGCTGAGGATGATGTCACCATTGTATATTATTTACTTTTTCGCATTAGGTAGACCCAAGGCGGGGAGCACAAGTAACCGGGTTCTGGGGTCCAGTGGGAGACCATCTATATATATGTCCAAGCATCCACTATAATATACATCAATGTACAATAATGGCCTCTAGGGCATACATATTCCTGACACAACCACCGAGTGTCCATCACCGACACTCAAAATAATAATAATCTCATATCCATCATCGACACGTAACTCCAAATATCGTAGGCACCGACTCATCAGACCAGTCCCTCGATATCAATAACCCCAGCCGGTATCCCCCGAATATTCGCCGTACTCTAATCTATCTTCGGTATCGAGTGTCCTCGCTTGGCTCCACACCTCAAATGCGGCTTTCATGTGTCTCAGTCTCGACCGGGTCCACCATGTATCCGATTGTATACTCCCCCACTCAGTCCGGATATTTAGTATGTCCGCAACCGTATAGCTCCCCCACTCGGTTCGGAATAAAATCAAATTAGAAAACATCAAGCTCATGGTGGACGTCAACTCATCGTATCCAGAAAAAACATCAAGTGAAGAAGAACAATAATTGCATAATTCATTATATATATATATATAGCAGTGTCCTATACTACTGCGATATACCATCGCAGATAAAAATATCATAAAACTCATAACAATCATATACGAATATCCATGGTAATGGTATTCGCAACTCAATCAACAAGTAATATAATATGTTGTATATAATATAATTAACATGCAAACAAATGCGGCAGTTCTACTGTGTCATGGCATTAGTAATGATGTGTAGTGTAGCATACGCGTCTGTGCTCGTGCAGTATGACAATCATTAGTATTTGTGCAAGTGTTCTATAAATGTGTTCATAGCAGAATGGAATTCAATCCCTATCCATAGCATATATATATATATATATATATATATACATACTAATCACTCTTACAGATATAGGGAAGTCATACTCAATCGTATCGATATCTACATGGATATACGTAATATAGCAGTCCTACGGTGTCATAGCAGTACCATTGAGGTTTAGTGTAACATGCGCGTCTGTGATTTGTGCAATATAATACTCATTGGTAGTTATGCAGTATTCTATCAGTGTGTTCGTATAAAAAGAATAACGCAATTAACATATATAACCGGTAATCATATCGTGAGTGTATAAAGAAAATATAATCGTATCGTGTATAATTATTGAACGTAACTAACTATTATGAGTTATACCGTTACCATTGAAAACGGAATGAAACGTTATTTGTAAATAAGGAAGCTGCAATATATTTAAATAGATATCCATTTTGGAAATAGCAGCGCATCCTTGTCATTTATCATTTAAAAGTGGAAACGAATCGTTGGTTTTAAAAGAGTATAGCTCAAGAAATTGTAATGTCCCAAGTTGGGATAAACGCATGACTCCTCGAGTCCAAATGAGTCTTGGCCGTATCAGGACATTATCCTCGTCATCACAAGTACGGTATGATTCCTCATACAATATCCATCCAATATCACATCCATATCGTACGGATCTATAGTCGCGTATATATGTCACAATAACCATATATCCAAATATATCCACATGTATAACCTACTAGATACAAAATAAACACCAATATAGTTAAGCTAAGTTATCTCCATAACACTAAATTATAAATAGATAGTATAACTATCCTAGTTAATTGGTTGCGGGGTTGCTATACACCATCACCCGATTTCCCCTATAGATATAAATCTACTCACCAACATATTGATCTAGTTGAAATCCACAATTGCATTGCCCGTCCTTGCTGTCCCGTAAATCTTCGCGATCGTTCCTACAATTGTAATTACGATATAACGGCGTAAATATCAAATCAAAAGTGATACAACAAGCTAAGCGCACATAGGTTAGAACCTAATATGACCAAATACCCCCGACATCAAAGTACGAACGTCGAACAATTCAGTCGAGGTACAGAAATACAAAAAAACCAAATTTTAAATGTCGGAAACATTACCAAAACCATATTAAAACACTCCCAGATTTCTTTATATATAATCTGGGACAAAACAAACAATACAATAGCCTAATTACTACCAAAAGAAGCTACTGATCAAAATTCAAAACCCAATTCAACAGAAAAACCGCCGGTAGTGGGGAAATGGGGTATTCTGGTGGTTGAAGTGAGGAGTTAGGGTCTCGTGCTTCTAAGGCAGTCTTCTATTGGTCTCATCATATCACAGTATTGTTAGTTTTTCTTATAGATAACCCTACTAGTTCCAGATTCAATTTGATCATCGCAAATACCACAAAAAAAACTATTTCCTAATATTTGAATTAGGAAAATTGATATTTAACAAAATGAAACTTCCATTGGGATGAATTTGTTAAAGCATTCCTAATTATTAAACTGCCTGCATTAGGAGCGAGATAAACCAGTTTGCCTAACTTCCCAACGAACCCTTTTGGAAATGTTTTGAAATGTTCAAAGATCTCCTTATCCAATTCCCTCATCACGGATTCGAAAAATGGAAAGTTTGCCAAATTATGTATGAGGGTGTTAATCCACCAACAAAACAAATGGAAGAAACCATTTGTCAATATTATTTCATGTCAAAATCCGATGAGGAGTTATGGCAATTTCTTGAAGATCTCGCCGACCAAATACTACAGTTTGAGAGTACAAGATCAACAACATCATCTTTGTCTTCATCTAGGGTAGGTATCTATCAGCTTGATACTTCCATCGCAATGAAAGCCGAAATGGCTGTGATGCAAAAGAAACTCGAAGCTATCGAGAGCAATTTCTCTTCAGCCTCCCTACACCAAGTTACTCTTCCCAAAAACGTGTGTGGTTGCTCTTATGACTCGTCATATTTAACTGAAGAATGTCCTTTGAATCCTGCGTCTGAAGGTCAAGAATAAACTAATGCTGCTTTTCAGCAACAACCTAGAAACGATCCTTATACATCCACATATAACCCAGGATGGAGAAATCATCCTAATTTTGCTTGGAACCAAAACCAAAATCCAAAGCAGTTCCAGAGTCAAAACAACTACCAAAGGCTTCCACCATAGAAACAACAACCACCATAACAAATTCAGCAGCCTTTTCAACCGCAACCATTCCAAAATCCGGCCAACAATTTTGCCCCTTATAACAATTCTTTCCAATCACAAAATAATATTCTTCCTGCAGGTACCGATAAAATCTCTATACTCGATAGAAGCTTAGAAGCCTTTATTAAACAATATGCGCAAATGTCGGCTAGTTTAGATTCGTCTATTCAATCGTTAGCACAACACACTGTTTCCCACGTGAAAGTATCAAATCTATCGAAGCACAAATTGCACAGTTAAACGCAGTAATGAGTGAAAGAAAGAAAGCGAAACTTCCATCTCAAGCTCTACCAAATCCCGGCCACCCACAAAATGCTAACGCTATTCTTAACCAACAAAATAATAATGTGAATGCCGTAATGATGTTGAGATCGGGAAGAATGCTGAACAACCATGTTGGAGAAAAAGTTGATGACTTCGATGACACCCCGGCTACTACTTCTACAACTTCTTCTAATCAATTATCTTCTTTCGAGTCTATTCTCCGTCCTCTACTTAGCTCAAACTCTCCGTCCTCTTCCTTGAATGAATTACCCTCTGAGGCTATACCAACTCCAGTTTTGGAATCCATTCCATCTCCACTAACTTCTCCCCAAGTGTTGGACCCAACCCCTATGAATAAAGCTCTTTTTCCAAACCGGTTGAGGCCTAACAAACCAAGTCCACCGATGGAGAAGGTTATGGAAATGTTTAAGCAAGTGTAATATTTCAGAAAATATAAAATATTATTTTTGGAATTTAATATTAAAATAATATATTTCACGAAAACTACCCGATTTGCGAAATTGGGGTTTTCATAAAATGGTATAAATATATACCAATATTTGTGAAATAATTGGAAATTAAAATGATTTATTCATTTAAAAATATATTTACTTGATTTGGCAATTTTATAATTAATTATATGCAGTTTAAATAAAAAATGATTAGTGCATTACTAATCGTGATTAAGCCAAATCCGTGTTTTCTACAGTTTTCCATGGCTAGTGTACCATGTCATGTTGTATGTTGGTTACATGTTGTTTTCTTGTGTTGTTTTTGGGGTATTATGTGGTTTGGTTTTAAAACGAAAAGAAAAAGAAATAAAGGGTAAAAGAGAGAATGATTGGAGAGAGAGAGAGAGAGTGAGAAATGAGTTGAAAGGGAGTGAGAATAAGAAGGAGAGAGAGAGGGCAACCATCATCCTTCCCCATTTGTTTTTCCTTCATCTTCCTCGACTCATCTCCCTCCACCTCCATCCACAAATATCATCTCCAAATCTTCATCAAAACCCTACTCCCTCTTCATTAAAAATGATCCCAACCTCATCCTCAACGCAATGGACCAATCAAAGTTGGATTTTGATAACCTTGGGCATCTAGGGTTTTTTTGAGTTGCCAAATGAGGTATATTTCCTTTCATATTAGTTTAGTTTTTAGTTTCTTTGCATTCTAGTGTAGTTTAGAGTTAAACAAGTGTGGATTTTGATCTTAGAATATTCCCAAGTTGCTGTTGATGGATAAGTAGAGGTGTAGTGAGTGTTTTAAGACCTTAGGGATTGATTTCAAGACCTGGATATGAGATTAGAAACCGAAATACGAACTTAGAATTTTCTCGACGTCGGAATTGTGACAGATTGTGATGGTGTATGAGAATCTGGGATGACCCGGGGCCATTATAAATAATGTTCCCATGACAGTAATACGAGCAGGCAACCTAGAAGCCACACCTAAAACCCTAGCCTCTAATACATTAATCCGGTCGTAGATTTATTCATTGTGGCTGCAAATTGCGGCCACATTTTGGTGGAATTCAATGATTTTTGGTTGGCGTGTCCCTTAGGTGATATCTAGAGCAACCCCATATGCAAAATTTCCTAGTTTGGCCTAGGATGAAATCTGGGAGTGATTTCCTTCGTTGTTGCATTTGGTATTTGCGATTTATGAACTTGGGTTTTGATATTGATATTGTATTTGGTTGTTGGGCGTTTGTACGTCAACAACAAGGAGTTGTTTGATTGTTTTGCATGCGTAGGCTATAGGTTCTAACCTATGAGCGCACGGTGTGTCGTATTAGTTTTCCAGACTAGATGTTAATAGAATTGCAACTGTGTATTTATTATAGGTACCTTCGCGTGGATTCCGAGACGACGGAGCATGGCGTCATCGACATAGGCAATCAAGGATCAAGGTGAGTAGATCTATATCTACGGGGGAAGTCGGGTGGATGGCGTATAGCACCCCCGCAAATTATAAATGGAAACCGATCTATAGGATATAGTCGTAGAAACCTAGATTAGAAAATTAGGGATATGGTTAAAAAGATAGTTAGAGATGATATGAATGATTGAATATATATATTGAGATATGGGATGAAAACTTAGGGATATGAAAAGTGATTGTGATTCACAACTTATAGATATGTAGTTGCACTAGAATAGATATGAGTTTTAGAGTAGCATGAGATTTGATATATAAGGTAGAATGCATATATAAAATTGACTTGATGTAAGATGACTTAATGCGATGAAAAGGATATACGATGTGATATGACGACTTGATTGATATTTTGGTATACGGATGCGAGTCGATAGGAGATGGTCATGGATGTGACCTAGGATGTAGGTATATAGATAGATATGATGTTGTGAATCATGAGTGATATGTCGTACGAGACATTAGGTCCGTACCCTCATTGTCATATAGGTTGATTGGATCCCCAATTGTTAATGCCACCGTACGATGATTTACCGTACGTGATGAGTTTTATGATGATTGATCCATACCCTTGACTAGAGGATGCCGTACGTTGGATTATACCGTATGTGATGTTGTGAGGTTGGATGCCGATTGATAGATTCACCAACTCGGTCATGTTAGATACGTATATCTTATAGCATTTAGCATACGATTTACCTTATGCTACGTTCATACCATTATCATTGCATTACACATACCTGTGCTAGTACACCTACACCATTATCGATGATGCGTATGTTACACTAACACAGATTGGCCGGCTCACACACTTCATCATCGATAATTGCTATGTCACTCACACAGTAGATTTGCTACATCATGCTATTATATTGCTATGCTCACATTATGATGATATGTCCATCCTCACATCACTGTTCCATATTGCATGATATACATATATGATTACATTCTGTTATATGTCGCATACATCAAGCTTAATGATTATACGCATTGAGATATGCTGTTTTCATGAGATTTCTGGATTTGAGAACCGTGGTTATTTCAAAAGAAAGTATGTATTGTTTTAAAAAAAAACCGGTTTCTCTTGATATGATATTTGAGTGCGTCCACAATGTGTTTTCTCGGTTCTGAGATTGGCATGTGAAACCCGATTCGAGGAGCGATAGGCACTGTCTGAGGGTACATGGTGGACCAGGTATGGTATCCCGGGGCAAGAAAGGTATGTCGATGGATTAGCCGATGATCCTGGCAGAAGGAACACTACCTACCGGTGATTGGTTGGATCTGGTGGTTATCTGGAGGATACCGACTGGAGTCGAGAGATGGATAGGGGTCGACCCATTCTGCCAGAGCCCGATGGCCGATCCCGCAGAAGGAGCCCGTGGGTGATCCGGATTGACGGAGCCCGAGATATATAAGGATTTACGTGTCGATGTTGTACATGGGTTTCATGATGTTTCGAGTGTCGATGCTGGACACTCAGATTCCATGATTTTGATGTGTCGCGAGGGACACACGTTGATTTATATCCTCATATTTTCATGCATATGCTTTCATAATATTTACATGCATGATGTTGTTGTGTCATTGGTTGACACGTGGATGAGATCCACTTACATATAGGCATTGAGTATATTGATGGCACATATTTACATATACGGTCACCCTAGATATCATAGTATTACTTTTATGATATAGTTGACCTAGGAATCGTTGTTTATTCGATTTCTACCTGATGATATTTTTTACTCACGAGTTGGCAACTCACCCCCGTTGTGCCACAGTTCTTGCAGGTTGACCACATGGATCAGTAGCGGCATCGCTGGCACACAGCTGCATTCGGGTGTTTTGCTTTTGTAGGTGGTACATGTTAGATTGTACCCTCTTGTCTTTATTATTTCTGTTGTATCTAGTTAACTCTATCAAATCAGAAATTAGTATTTATATAAGTAGTAAGACTTAGCAAGACTTGTAGTTGCGAGACTTGAGGGATGGGTTATATGTTCGCTTGGTGGGTTTGATGTCTTGCATATTTCTTTATCTTTTGTGGTGATCTTCGCCGTTGGGCGTCGTATATATATATATATACTGTCTTGCATGGTTGCGATTCCACCGATTGGCCCAGATCTAGCTCCCGCTTTGGGATGCCTTTATCACTATCTTGTATATGTGGTTTTGGATCAAAATATACAAAAGAGGTGCTGTCCAAATTTTTAAAAGACGAAACATGTTTTTCAACTTGCATAATCCACTTGTATTTTCATGTTCCCTCATCTATGCATTTAAGAAAACTTTTTAATTTCATCATACCTTTATTTCAAAACTTCACCACTTTTTATTTTCTTAAAAAGGTGTAGATTTCTGGGTTTTGGCATACTTGAATTACGTTACACCTGTAGACGTGGAGTGATTTAAGTGCCGGTCACGAACTAAATTTTGGGTCGTGACAAAGTTGGTATCAGAGCGCTAGGTTTAACCTTAGTTCGACTTTAGGTCTGATTATGTGGAGTCTGGGGCGTAATTTATTTCGGAACCTAGGCTTGACCTTACGAAACTTAGACTTCAACAGGGGGTTATTAGACCCAAACTTTCGTTTCTTAGGTTGACCCTGATTGATGGAATAGGTAGCTTGAGTAGAGTGACGTACCGTACGTATGTTCCGCAACATATTTACGATATGATACTCCACTTAAGAAACCATAGGATGTACATATTTTGAGATCTATGATTCTCTTCGTTCTCTTGATCATACAACCATTTGATATCCTTGATTCTATTTGTTTCCATGATCATACTCTCATTGATTCCGTTCCTCCTTATGATCATGTATCCATTTTGGGATATGTTGATTCCTTTCATTCCTTTGATCTATCTTCATCGATACATGCTTGAGGTTCCTGTCACCATGGCTTGAGCGCAGATTGAGCTGCTGCTAGTGATGCGGTCAGTGCGAGCTCGTCATGGACGAGGACTGACCATCGTGTTTTCTGGTGACATGGGAACGTATCGAGTTAGTATTTGTATTGTGACCTCTTGTTTGAGGCAAGTGTTCGGTTTTGCACCGGATGATTGGGCCATTGTTAGAGGCTGCCATATTGTGAGAAGACTGTTGATGTACAGCCTATCTTAGAGATCGTGATGTCATCTACCTTGCAGACAGATGACCCAGCTGTTGCTGAGATTGATGGGATGTCGCTTCCAAACTTTATGAGCGGAGATCGCTGGAGCTTTCTGGCAGAGATGCGGCAGACGATAGTTAATCTATCCTGAGTGGAGAGACGAAGGTGATTCATCAGATTGATGTGTTGACGCAAGCCCAGTTGAGTTGAAGATTTCCAATGTGGAGAATCTTATTCAGATCTAGAGTAGATCGATCCAGAGATGACGCTGTTCGTTGGATGATCCGATAGGAGATCAGTAAGTGGACCAGCATCAGAAAGAGGACCTCACTCAGATGCATTGTGAGTTGATCGAGAACGGATGAATAAGGTATATTCCTCCGATGATATGAACGGGTTCCCGAGGACGTGTTCGGCTAGATATCTTTTACAGAGTGATGAAGATACCGAGTTCGTGATTTCAAGTCCGTGTGAGAGACTCCGGATTGACTGTAACCGAGGACCATTGCAGTATGCAGATAGCATGACGTGGCGTCGAAGTGGACGATAATAAAGACGAGTGGAGCAAGAGGTTCGTGCGAGATGTTAACGAACAGTTGTTACTCCCCGTTGAGATTAAAGATTGGATATGTATACAGAGGCGTGAGATACGGCTAGTTCCCGAGGAAATGCTATGCTGAGAACGCAGTTGTCCAGAAGACGAGAATGGATTATGTAAGAGTACCAGCCTCTGTACAGTTCGACATAGATGAGATTGGAAGAGACCTTGAGCAGGTTCCTTCCAGGACACTGCTGCACTAGGGTTTGCACCGAGGATCAGTTATGTCACTTGTATTCATAGGGCCAGAGGCCGACGCCAGTGACGTGCTGCTTTACGAGTGGTCATGCTAATTGGCCGAGAGATGACCAGAGGAGTGTCAGAGCGGAATCGTTTCCGTTAGTACACCGGACCGGGATAACGAGCCGATGGATTGTGAGATAGGTAATCCATAAGGAAATGATGACCCAAAGACAGAGGATGCCAGACCGTGAGCAGGAGGCAAGCGGATGTTCTTTCTCTGCCCGTTTTGGGCACACCGATATTTTTTTTCGACATTGTAGGAGGTGTACCCAATGTCATTTGTTGCGATTTGCGTTTGTGATCTGAGTATCACGCTTATAACGCTTGGATTTGAGTTTTTATGATTGAGTTTCATGATATTGTTTTCGTGCACCATGGCTGCACCTACTGGGTATTTACATTTTGTGCATAGTATTGCACTTGATATATATTTTATACACCGTTGTGTTGAATTGCGATTTGTGCATATCTATTTCACTTGATATTCATTTTATGTCTTGGCTGCACGTGTTTATGATTTCGTGAATTTCATACGGTTGATTTGATTTTGTGCATATGGTCCGCAATCGATTTGATTTATGCACTCGGTATAGCTTGCATGCGCTTGCAGTGCATTGATACAGATTTTGTGCACATAGTTGCACACGTTTTTGGATTTTATACACCTTGGTAGACTCGGTGTTACTTTTATACGCATTTGAGTTATTGATGAGTTTCCGTGCATTTGCTGCACTAGATTGATATTTCATGCACTGGATGCACCGGATTTGCATTTCGTGCACTAGATACACCGGATTTGCATTTCGTGCATTTGTTGCACTGGATTTATATTTTGTACATTGGTTGCACCAATTTTTGTCTTTGATCATTCGTTTTACCATATTTATGTTTTTGTGCGCGTTGCACTTGATGTTCGTTTTTCGTGCGTTTTACCACACTGGGCATTTATATGGACCTGACGGGCTTGGATTGGATTTTTGCGCATATTAGGCGCTTGATATTGGATTTTGTGCACATCGAATGCACTTGAATGAGATTTTACTCGTGCATGTTGGATGCCCTTGACATAGATTTTATCCGTGCATATTGGATGCGATTTCATTCGTGCATGTCGGATGCACTTGATTTAGATCTCATTCGTGCATGACGGATGCACTTGATTTGGATTTTCGCACATGTTGGGCGCATGTTATGAGATGTGATTTTGTGCATACCGGATGCACTCGATTGGGATTTTCATTCATGCATGTTAGTTGCACTGGATTAAGATTTTCGTGCACTCAAGATGCACTTGATATTGTTGTCGTGCACACACGTTGCACTGGACAGATGCTTTCGTGCACACCCATTGCACTTAGTCTTTCTTTTGTGCACATTTGTGGCACATGTATTTGGATTTGATTTCCGTGCACACCAGACGCACGTGATTACTGGATACGCCTTTCGAGACTGATTTTGCTTTTGACCACTTTGTGCTCATGTTGGGCACTATATTGTGTAGTAGCAAAACAGGACTGATATGAGGATAGTACCTGAGTACTTTGCTTGCATAAAAAGTTTACCAAGAGGTTTTCAAAAAGGAGCTATAGTCTCACTATTTCCTACGTGTCCGTGAGCGACACAAAGGTTTATAAAGGAAAACCTTTTGGGATGTTTTAAAAATGACGGAACGTATAATTTGGAGCAAAAACATATATAGGTATATTTACTACTTTACAAATGAGCGTCCGTCCTTTGTGCCATGAGTTACGCATCACACGGCAATTCAGAAAAGATTTTGCATGTCTTTTATTCAGTTTTAAGATTTTTCCAAGGATGCGTACTATATATGTATTATAGTATTTGACTAGTCCATATTGGATTTCAGTAGTGGATTTCGAGATCTGTATCTCCATTGTAACTCCGTGGGTATACATGCAAATCCCAAGATTTGCGTGACGCTTGACGGATTTCAATTTGAGTTTTGTATTCGTTTTCAGGCGCACGCGATGCGCTGTGGCTTTTCTATATCTTCCGTGATTTCGAAGCCCCGTCGATTTGAGTTGATTATTGAAATGTTTTAGTATTTTGCGGTTTAAATTTAAATTTGGGGACCGAATTTATTTAAGGGGGGAAGATTGTAACATTTCAGAAAATATAAAATATTATTTTTGGAATTTAATATTAAAATATTATATTTCGTGAAAACTACCCGATTTGCGAAATTGGGGTATTCGTAAAATGGTATAAATATATACCAATATTTGTGAAATAATTGGAGATTAAAATGATTTATTCATTTAAAATTATATTTACTGGATTTGGTATTTTTATAATTAATTATATGCAGTTTAAATAAAAAGTGATTAGTGCACTACTACTCGCGATTAAGCCAAATCCGTGTTTCTACAGTTTTCCATGGCTAGTACACCATGTCATGTTGAATTTTGGTTACATGTTATTTTCTTGTGTTGTTTTTGGGGTATTATGTGGTTTGGTTTTAAAAAGAAAAGAAAAAGAAAAAGGGTAAAATAGAGAATGATTGGAGAGAGAGAGAGTGAGAAATGAGTTGAAAGAGAGTGAGAATAAGATGGAGAGAGAGAGAAGGCAGCCATCATCCTTCCCCATTTGTTTTTCCTTCATCTTCCTCAACTCATCTCCCTCCACCTCCATCCACAAATATCATCTCCAAATCTTCATCAAAACCCTACACCCTCTTCATTAAAAATGATCCCCACCTCATCCTTAACACAATGGACCAATCAAAGATGAATTTTGATGACCTTGGGCATCTAGGGTTTTTCTTGAGTTGCCAAGTGAGCTATATTTCCTTTCATATTAGTTTAGTTTTTAGTTTCTTTGCATTCTTGTGTAATTTAGAGTTAAACAAGTGTGGATTTTGATCTTGGAATATTCCCAAGTTGCTGTTGAGGGATAAGTAGAGGTGTAGTGAGTGTTTTAAGACCTTAGGGATTGATTTCAAGACCTGGATATGAGATTAGAACCCAAAATACGCACTTAGAATTTCCCCGACGTCGGAATTGTGATAGATTGTGATGGTGTAAGAGAATCTGGGATGATCCAGGGCCATTATAAATAATGTTCTCTTGACTGTAATACGAGTAGGCAACCTAGAAGCCACACCTGAAACCCTAGCCTCTAATGCATTAATCCGACCGTAGATTTATTCATTGTGGCCGCAAATTGCGGCCACATTTTGGTGGAATAAAATGATTTTTGGTTGGTGATTCTCTTAGGTGATATCTAGAGCAACCCTATTTGATAAATTCCCTAGTTTGGCCTAGGGTGAAATATGGGAGTGATTTCCTTTGTTGTTGCATTTGGTATTTGCGTTTTATGAACTTGGGTTTTGATATTGATATTGTATTTTGTTGTTAGGCATTTGTACGTCAACAACAAGGAGTTGTTTGATTTTTTTGCATGCGTAGGCTATAGGTTCTAACCTATGAGCGCACCGTGTGCCGTATTGGTTTTCCGGACTTGATGTTAATTGCATTGCGACTATGTATTTATTGTAGGTACCTTCGCGTTGATTCCAAGACGACAGAGTATGGCGTCATCGACTTAGGCAAGCAACGATCAAGGTGAGTAGATCATATCTACGGGGAAGTCGGGTTGATGGCGTATAGCAACCCTGCAAATTATAAATGGAAACCGATCTATAGGATACAGTCATAGAAACCTAAATTAGAAAACTAGGGATATGGTTAAAAAGATAGTTAGAGATGATATGGATGATTGAATATATATATTGAGATATGAGATGAAAGCTTAGGGATATGAAAAGTGAATGTGAATCACGACTTATAGATATGTAGTTGCACTAGAATAGGTATGAGTTTTAGAGTAGCATGACATTTGATGTATAAGGTAGAGTGTATATATAAAATTGACTTGATGTAAGATGACTTAATGCGATGAAAAGGATATACGATGTGATATGACGACTTGATTGATATGTTGGTATACAGATGCGAGTTGATATGAGATGGTCATGGATGTGACCTGGGATGTAGGTATATAGATAAATATGATGTTGTGAATCATGAGTGATATGTCGTACGAGACATTAGGTCCGTACCCTCATTGTCATATAGGTTGATAGGATCCCCAATTGTTAATGCCGCCGTACGATGATTTACCGTACGTGATTAGTTTTATGATGATTGATCCGTACCCTTGACTAGAGGATGTCGTACGATGGATTATACCGTACGTGATGTTATGAGGCTGGATACCGATTGATAGATTCACCGACCCGGTCATGTTAGATACGTATACCTTATAGCATTTAGCTGACGATTTACCTTATGCTACGTTCATGCAATTATCATTGCATTACACATACCTGTGCTAGTACACCTACACCATTATCGATGATGCGTATGTTACACTTACACAGATTGGCCGGCTCACATACTTCATCATCGATAATTGCTATGTCACTCATATAGTAGAATTGATACATCATGCTATTATATTGCTATGCTCACATTATGATGATATGCCCATGCTCACATCACTGTTCCATGTTGCATGATATACGAATATGCTTACATTCTGTTATATGTCGCATACATCATGCTTTATGATTATATGCATTGATATGCTGTTTTCATTAGATTTCTGGATTTGAGAATCGTGGTTATTCCTAAAGAAAGTATGTATTTTTTTTATAAAAAACCCGGTTTCTCTTAATATGATATTTCAGTGCGTCCACCATGTGTTTTCCCGGTTCTGAGATTGGCATGTGAAACCCGATTCGAGGAGCGGTAGGCACCGTCTGCGGGTACATGGTGGACCCGGTATGGTACCCAAAGGAAAGAAAGGTATGTTGATGTATTAGCTGATGAGCCTGGCAGAGGGAACACTACCTTCCGGTGATTGGTTGGACCTGGCGGTTATCCGGAGGATACCGACCGAAGTCGAGAGATGGATAGGGGCCGACCCGTTCTGCCGGAGTCCGAGGGCCGATCCAGCAGACGGAGCCCATGGGTCGATCCGGACTGATGGAGCCCGAGATATATGAGGATTTACGTGTCTATGTTAGACACGGGTTTAATGATGTTTCGAGTGTCGATGCTGGACACTCAGGTTCCATGATTTTGATGTGTCGTGAGGGACACACGTTGATATATATCCTCATACTTTCATTTATATGCTTCATGATATTTACATGCATGATGTTGTTGTGTCATTGGTTGACACGTGGATGAGATCCACTTGCATATAGGCATTGAGTATATTGATGGCACATATTTACATATACGGTCACCCTAGATATCATAGTATTACCTTTATGATATAGTTGACCTAGGAATCATTGTTTATTCGATTTCTACCTAATGATGTTTTCTACTCACGAGTTGGTAACTCACCCCCGTTGTGCCACAGTTCTTGCAGGTTGACCGCATGGATCAGTAGCGGCATCACTAGCACACAGCTGCATTCGGGTGTTTTGCTTTGGTAGGTGGTACATGTTGGATTGTACCCCTCTTGTATTTATTATTCTTGCTGTATCTAGTTAACTCCATCAAATCAGAAACTAGTATTTGTATAAGTAGTAAGAATTAGCAAGACTTATAGTTGCGAGACTTGAGCGATGGGTTCTATGTTCCCTTGGTGGGTTTGATGTCTTGCTTATTTCTTTATCTTTTGTGGTGATCTTCGCCGTTAGGCGTCGTACACACACACACACACACACACACACACAGTCTTGCGTGGTTGTGATTCCGCCGATTGGCGCAGAGCTAGCTCCCGCTTGGTGATGCCTTTATCATTATCTTGTATATGTGGTTTTGGATCAAAATATACAAAGGAGGTGCTGCCCAAATTTTTAAAAGACGAAACATATTTTTCAACTTGCATAATCTACTTGTATTTTCATGTTCCCTCATCAATGCATTTAAGAAAACTTTTTAATTTCATCATACCATTATTTCAAAACTTCACCTCTTTTTATTTTCTTAATAAGGTTTAGATTTCTGGGTTTCAGCTTACTTGAATTACGTTGCGCCTGTAGACGTGGCGTGATTTAAGTGCCGGTCACAAACTAAATTTTGGGTTGTGATAGCAAGTTAACATTATTATTCCTCTCTTAGATGTTATCCAACAAGTTCCATCCTATGCAAAAATTCTTAAGGATTTGTGCACTAAGAAAAGGAAAACTCAAGTACCTAAAAAGGTTTTCTTAGCAAGTAATGTGAGTGTTGTTCTTACCCAAAATTTACCCAAGAAATATAAGGACCCCGGTTGTCCTACAATTTCTATAACTATTGGGGGTAAAAACATCAATCACACTTTTCTCGATCTTGGTGCTAGTGTTAACTTGCTCCCTTATTCTGTTTATGAGCAATTAGGCATAGGAGAGCTGAAACCCACGCACTACACTCTTCAGGCGGCTGATCGATCTATCATCCACCCTAGGGGTGAGCTAGAGGATGTGTTGATCAAAGTCGGGGAATTTATATTCCTTATGGACTTTATAGTTTTAGATATATAGCCTGTGGCGAACCCATGGAACCAAATCCCGGTGATTCTTGGTCAACCATTTCTCGCAACCTCAAATGTGGTAAGTGATCGGCACGCTTTTAGCGTATCGTATTTTAAGTTCCAAAGTTTAACCGCGATCAAGGACGGTGTCGCGTATAGCTAGCCGCGGTGAGCACGGGTCGTCCTCAGAGAGACGGAGCGTTTGACGTTCTTGTTTTTACGAGTTAATGCGCGAGGCGGAATGGTTCGATTCTAACCTAAGTGTTTATATGCAAGTATAAGTTTGTTAGGAATAGATGGTTAGTGTAAGTTAAGGAAATCCGTACTCAATCTTTTAAGCCGAACTTGACCAATGAAGCTAGAGCATTCGGCAACAACGTGGATTAGGGTGCTTAAGCACGGTATGTGTGAAATTGGGCTTATTGACCCTTGTCCGTTCGTTCTTGTCGCTTTCTTTCGCCTCCGGCCAATCCGAACGCAACCGATCACGGTTAGGAATCACCGATACCTTTGTAGGGTAGGGTGCCTAACGGAGTGCTTGTGTAAGATTTGGACGGAGTTCAATGGAAAATATCGGGAAAAGGAAATGAGAAAGGAAATCTTAACTTACAATATCGTTTTCTTTCCTAACAACATCAGTATTCACAAACCATCAAAAACAACAACAAGAAAGAGAGCAAAGGAAAAGATACAAAGAAAAGAAAAGACAAAATTACAAGAAAGTAAATTGCATGGAATTAAAAGGCAAGTAAGTAAATGGCATGGAAATACATTGCAAGAAAGTAAATGCAAGAAATATAAATACTAGGAACCCAAAGTGCAAAAAGAGATCTTTATTATGTCCAAGTGATACAACCTTGAATTCAATAACCAAATCTTAAACTTGCAAGCTCAATGAAGAGGTTGCAAGATCAAGAGAAGGCAACGAGCTCAAGGGAAACTAGCTATGTACAAGAACAAAAAGAAAAAAAAAGAGTATGAGTTCTCGTGTGAAGAATAACGGACAATCTTGGACCCCTATCCTTTGCTCATTGGTCTGTATTTATAGGCTCAAAAGAAGATTAAACAAGTAATAAAAATAGGATGATGCGGCAACAAGGGATGGACAGAAAAAAATTGGGGATCTTTGAGGCTAGGGGGCCGGGGAGCTCGGATATTTATAGGGTGTGGCCGGCTCAAAACCGAGCAAGTTGGCTCGTGTTGATGAGGTGGTCTTGAAGTTCACTGGTGCAGCTTGATTTCTCTATAGAAGCCTGGGTTGTACTCAGTAGCTTGGAGGGAACTTCATGCTTTTTAAATCACATCATACCATTTTGCATTAAACACATATTACTTCTCATGTGCCCACTTGCACCAAGTCATCATTTGTGTATGCCATTGGCAGCCCCCCTCTCTAGGTCCATGAACCAACAAGCTAGTGTACACACTTGTATGTGTTGGACCATTTAGATAAAAAGTGTGTACACAAGCATGTTGCAAAAAGAAACTCATGAAATATCGGTCGGTTTCCAGTTCCGGTTACAGTGTCGGCGTACAAACGTTATGTTCATGATTTTGAGTGTGTTTCCAGTATTTTATCACGAACGCCTGTGATCTGTAGAACTGAGAAGAAACTGGTTAATAGTACTGATATATAGCAACATAGTTAATGAATGAGCGATATTAAAATGCAGTTTTTAGTGATGAACAAAAACCCCCAAACTTATCTTTTGCTCATCCCGAGAAAAACAAAATCCTAGCATCACTTTCACAGGGAACGCGATTATATTGAGTTCCTGCAATAAGCCGTTAAACCTCTAGGTGTCCCCAGTAGGAGGAGTGTTGTTTCTTAAGGGTTTTTAGTGGATTACACCCATAAAATCCCGTCAAGCTAGTTTCATAAGTTAACGTCGATTCTACTCCTACAGTTTAGTATCTAGGTTAGAAATTCTATTATCCTAAATTAGAAGTATTCAACCCTTATGTTTCACGCCTCCTATTTATTCAACCCCAGATCCTATACGTTTTACAGTTTTAGAAAGAACTCGGTCTCTCCTGAGTTTTCCTTCGAAAGTGCGGTCTCCAATCAGGGATTTTTATCATCTTTACGGAAAACATAAGTTGTATTCTTTATTTCTATCTTTCCTCCAAACATCGATCGTATACCCCTACGTGTGTGCAAAATTTCACCCCTACACTCAAGAATTTGATTCAGGCTATAGTACCCTTGCCTTAATACCTAATACTATTTCTTTTCATTTAATGATGGACGGTTTTGCTCACACACTTTTCATGCGACTATTAACGCTTCTTGAGGCACTCACAACCGATTACTGAATGAGTGGGCTTAAAGTGTAAATAGTAGTTTCCAGGTCTATACTTTATTTATTTTTTTTTCTTTTTTTTCTTTTTCTTTTTCAAGACCGGATATATTTTTCCAATGATGCTCTTTTGGTGGTTAACTTTAAATACCGTTTTTTCTTTCATACTAGGTTTTCAGGTAAGAGTACTTCTAGGTATCCTCTACTATCCCAAATTTCAAGGTGCGTGTATGTGCAGTTTGTATGGTACAAACTTTCTAAATTTGAACTTAAGAATAGAAAATATTTTTCAAACTTATCATTCGGTAAAGCTTTCAATACTTTCCCTTCATCTTGACTTAACTCAAGAACTGAACTCAAGATTACCTGCTTCTATAAAAAAAACTGTAAGGACGTATAATTACCAAGGTTAAACCGAAGGAGGGTTATTTTTAGGGTTTTCAATTCCTAAGCAAAGGATTTAGTTATTTCTAACGTATCAACTAAACTTTCGGAATAAAACCTAAATTACCCTATTAGCTAACTTGACGACAAAGTTTTTATATTTTTTTAAAATTTTTCGAATTTTATGGGTTTGTAAAATAAGTATGCAAATGCAAAATATACAAATGAATGTGAAGGTAGAAAGCTTACCGAGCACATCCCCAAACTTAAACTTGACAATGCCCTCACTATCACGCTACACCAAGAGGGTCAAAATTGTCGGCGCTCCCATGTTTTTTTATTTTATTTTTTTATTTTATTATTTTATACAAAACAAAAGCAAACCAAAAATATATACACAAAAAAATCCCCCCCAAACTTAAGTGATACAATGTTTCCACTGTTTAGGCGTTAAAATTCAGAGTTATGGGGGGAACTGTATCAATCAATACAAGGCCTTACACAGGCCAAAAGTGAGCACTAACCATTCAAAAATTTTATCGCTATAGTGTGCCGGTTGGTGAAAAAATACGGTGAGGAAAGAATTGGAGAATACGCGAGACCGTTTGGGAATAGAAGCGGGATACGGTCTCGGTGGAGGAGAAGAATGGCGGAAGGGAAAAAGAAGAGGAGTACGAACTTGAGGGTGGAAATGGAGTGAATAAATTAGTACAATTTGTGATGACCGATGTGTAAAAAGCGATTGTACTAATCTATTAACCCGCCGAGAAATGGGGTCAAATCCCTCAAGATTCATGAGAAAACATAGGTTGACCGAACTTGGTAAACCAGACATTGGAAATGAAAGTGATACGGTGTCTTGCAAGGTCGGAACGATGGAAAGGATGGAGGGGAGTGATCGAGGAAGGGTATCACTTAAAGGTTCAGGAGTGTGTACACAGTCAATGAAACGGATAGGATGAATTGGAAAATCCGACTCATCAAGTAACGCTGGTTCATCCTCAAAACTATCCTCAAATTTCCCCTCAAAAATTATCTCATCCATGCATTTATCATCAATATCTAGACGCATATGAAGTTTGGGAAAAAAAGTTAATGACTCGGGATGATGTCCATACGGAAGTGAAAGGACATGATGAATTGGAGAGATAAACTCATCCAAAACTGTGGGTTCATCATCCAAAATATTCCCAGCGTCAATATCCTCAATCAAGTGAAAATCGATTTTCTCAGACACCTCATCAAAATCATGGATTTCAATCAATTCAGGTTCTAGAGTGGAGGTGTAGAGGTCAAAAGGGTTGGGATTGGTTTCACTTGATAGGGTCCCTTCACAATCGGGTAAATCAATCACTACAAAGTCGCACAACTCATTAAACGTTCTATCTTCAATTGGTGAATCGTTTGGGGCACTTGATAGACTTTCAAAACCGGAGTTGTGGAATTCAATTTGCAACGGGTAGGTTTGATTTGGAAGGGTGTACTGCTCACTCTTACCACTCAAATTCTCAACCTGTCCTATCGCCTCATCATACATTGGAAAATTTGGAGTCAGTTGGAAACTAGCTACAGGTTCGTTAGGTTGTATGAGGGCGGCCATGGACGCATTCAAATCCATCATCTGTTGGCATGACACTATCCAAAAGTCTTCTAAAGACTGTTCCAGACTAGACAAGGGTTGTGGAGGAGTTTCGGTAAAAGATTCAACGTTGGTTGGATACTTGAGACCCCCAAATGGCTGTGTAGAGGCAATGTCTAGTGAAGGTGTAAAAGTCGGGTAGGACTGGTAAGAATCGAATGGTTGGATAGGATTAGGATCAACATTCGGATAAGAAGGTGAATGGAATTGTTGATCAAAAGAATTGGAAATGGTGAATGGAGTGAAAGATCGGTTACAGGATTGTTCAATACGTTCAGCAATAGACATATGTCTTGGAGTTACAACACGACTCTTAAAAGGGGTATCAATGTAAGAAGGTGGGGTAGGTTGAAATGGTTGATACAAAGTGGATTGCGGAGTCCAATTTTTTGTCCTAGACGTGTCTATCGGATCTTTCAAAGAGATTTTTGGCATGGATGGATCGTTCAATGTTCGACCAAAGCAAGAACCGTAAGAAGTAATGTCCGGTTGTGGGTACCAAAGTTCGGCAAGAGTTTTTATGGGTGGGGTACCCATGATATGAAGAGAAGAAGAAGAAGAGAGGAAAAAGAATGTGGGTTTTTTAATTTTAATTTTTATTTTTATAAGTTAGTTATTAACAAAAGAATGAAATATACACACAAAAATAATCACGACACAAAACACCACACACCTAATCGGTCTAGGGTTCACCTAGGTCAACTAGACCTGCTCAAGAACTTGATTGTCGAAGTAAAACTGTGTCGAGAATGTTGGATATAGTGCCCTCAAAGTCAATTATTGGATCACAGGCACTTGATTGCAATGATTGAGGGAGGACCTATACCGGTAGGACAGTCTTAATCAAGATGATAGTATGCTATCTGGTTTATGTTTATCATCGTGTACATGCTTTAGGTGACATTACAGGTCGCTATTGCACGTTGATAGAGCCTATAGAATTCTTGCTTGACGGCCAGCAGTATGATGGCGATCATATACGTGGGAGCTGGGGTCTATAAGCACATCCTTAAAGTGTCCCTAGTCGTGGGAGTTTCGAGACTGGGCATCAATACTCCATTAGTAGACTAGTGTATACAGTCGAGATCCCGATGAGGGGCGGTGGCCGGTCTCACAAGCCATTGGTGTCAGTTGGTTCACCTAAGATGTATACAGGTGCTCATTGGGTTATGAGTACACCGGACAGGACTCGCCGGGAACATGCTAGTTGGTGTTATACCAGACGTCAGATAGCAGTTCCCTGGTGACATGTGTACAGATTAGTTCATCGACCTGAGATCGACATTTGTCTGTGTGAGTTCTCACTGTGCTTTGATTACTACCCTACCACGGCTCAAAGGAGTCGTGCAAACAGGTTTTAGTTGGATACAGTCCCGAACTACATGGAGGCAGTAAGCGGATCGGCAAGGGTTTCGTCTCTCCCGGTATTGGGGGTGAGATCGCGCTGTGTCTAGAAGAGCCATTACACGAAATCCTTGGCCAAGGCAGGAGATTTACTGGTAGGTATTCCAGTAGTATCTCAGGGTGTTCTGGGCTACACTCCGACACGACTTGTACCGCTTTTAGGGGTCTGACTTTTACCAACCCCCTAGGCCCGACATGCGATGCTCATAGATGTGTAAGTCCACGTTACCCGTCCCCGGTTCTTTGGGGGTGCGGAAATGGTGAAAAACGATTTTTTCTAGGGTGGTAACATGGACTCAAAATACGGATCTTTGTTAAACAACTATCTAACAACCTAACTAGGAGTTTTACCTACTCAGTTAGGGGGTTATACCTTAACTTGAACTCCTTCATCTTCAACTCCTTGCGGTGGTCGGATCGGCCTCACCTCGTCGTCTCCTCGCGCCGAAGATGGATCCACTCAAAAGCTTCTACCTTTTGGCTTCTACTTCAAACTAGAAGAAACTAGAACACTTGGCTTGCTAGACCTTGTGTACTAGAATGAGTAGAGTAGTGTAATGGGTTTTGATCTCTATGGTTCTTGCTTCTCAACACATGAGACAATAGAACCATGAACTAGAGAGAGAGCAAGAGGAAGATGGAGAGCTTGAGCATGAGAGAAAATACAAATGATAGAATGAGCCAAACTTTTTCCTCCCATGCTCTCATAACAAAAATAATAATAATAATAATAGTAATTGAGTATTATATGATGGTTCATATCATATCAAATGGAAATATCATTTCATGCACTCATTTAGTAAAGAATAACAAGCAAGCAAAAGTCTTTGGCATGAAATGATAGCCATTGTAATGATGATGGTCAACAAGTCCAACCTAGTCAACCGGTCAACCAAGTCAACAAGTCAACAAAGTCAATCTTTCAACCCAACCATGGCACAATAATACTTAATTAATATTATCATTAATCATATTTCTTATTCTCATTAGGGTCTAGCAAAAGTCAACAGTCAACAACCCTGATGAGAATCCTCTGCCTCTGTCTCTGTCAACCGTGCATACACACCCGCATCCGCATTCCGAGGAACACGAATACAACCGAGATAAAATCAATCCCAAAACGTATACTAGGATCTGGCTTAAACCAAAGCCCGCTAGTAATAACTGCCCGGACACCAAACGTGCAGAAGTGCGCGGATGTGACCGAACCCTGTCGCAAAACCATGCGACCTCTACTCTTTTGCCTAAAGGTGAATTGCTCTCTGTGTGGGACTCTAAAGACTCGACACTACGTTGGCAGTGGGTTTAACCACAGACCGCAAGCGGCACTAGCTGTGCGTAACGGCCCCCAGGTAGATGCCGATAAGAAGACTGACGAGGTGAAACCCATCTGAACTCCTACTGAGCCTCAATGTGACAATCTCCGTACAGTCCGGTCTGTTCGTCTGAGAATATCGCATGGCGGGCCTAGGGGGGCGGTAAACGTAAGTCCCCTAATAGCGGTACAAGTCGTGTCGGAGTGTAGCCTAGAACACCCTGAGATAACACTGGAAACCTACCAGTGCATCTTGCTTGCCGTGGCCAGGGACGACTATGTGTAATGGCTCTCCGTGACACAGCGCGATATCAACTCCCAATACCGAGAGAGACGAATCATGTCTAACCGTCACTGCCTCCAAGTGCTTCGGGACTGCACCCAACTACTACCTGTTTGCACGACTCCTTTGAGCCGTGGTAGGGTAGTAATCAAAGTACAGTGGGAACACACTCGAGGCGAAGTGACAGTGTCAATTCAGCGGACTAAGCTGTACTCATATCACCTGGGAACTGGCAACTAACGAGAGGTATAGTACCAACCAAT
This sequence comes from Agapanthus africanus, assembly GCA_030015575.1. NCBI lineage: Eukaryota > Viridiplantae > Streptophyta > Magnoliopsida > Asparagales > Amaryllidaceae > Agapanthus > Agapanthus africanus. Next base: position 215,213,235 of record CM057349.1, read on the forward strand.
CAGTTCCCGAAGAGTCCTGTCCAGTGTACTCGTAACCTAACGAGCACCCACATACTATCTCAAGTACGACGTACTGACGGCTGTGGGACAGACCGTCTCCCCTGCTGGGATGAGAAGCGCATACGCTAGTCTACTCCGGAGTATCGATGCCCTGTCTCGATAGTCCTATGACTAGAGACCTGCATAAGGATGTGCTTGTGGATTACCTAGCCCTCACGAGTGTGACTGCCATCACAACGCTGGTAATCAAGCAAAGATCCTAAGGGCTCCACTAATGTGTATAGGCGATATGTTAAAAGAAACACATGTACACACATTGAAGTAGAAACAAATCAATTAGCATACTACTATTTTGAGCAAGATTGTCTATACAAATGTGAATATCCCAAGCTTCCATCAAGTAATATACAAACTAGTATGATACAGTAATGGCCTATAGGGCATATACACTAACAATCTCCCACTTTCACTAAGGCCATGTACTGGCGTATCGAAGACCTATCATCTCGATCAGCCGCTTGAACTGAGTCTGGGGCAAGGCCTTCGTGAGTGGATCTGTAGTGTTATCTTCTAAATTCACTCTCTTCACCTCGATCTCCCGGTGATCTACGATCTCCCTGATCAGGTGGTACCGCCTCAAAATGTGCCTGGACTTCTGATGGGACCTGGGTTTCTTCGCTAAAGCTATAGCGCCGTTGTTGTCACAATACAACGGTATTGGATCAACACTGGTAGGAACCATCTGAAGCTCCGTGAGGAACTTCTTCATCCAGACAGCTTTCTTTGCGGCATCGCAAGCAGCTATGTACTCCGCTTCCATCGTTGAGTCCGCAACGGTTTCCTGCTTGGAGCTCTACCAGCAAACCGCCCCTCCATTGAGGGTAAAGACATAACCCGACATGGACTTGGAGTCATCCTTGTCACTCTGGAAGATGGAGTCAGCAAAGGACTCGATCTAGAGGTCTTTTCCGCCATACACCAAGAACATCTCCTTAGTCCTTCTTAGGTACTTGAGAATGTTCTTTACCGCTATCCAATGTTTCTCCCCTGGGTCCGACTGATACCGGCTTACAACGCTCAATGCGTATACTACATATGGTCTGGTCCACAACATCGCATACATAATAGAGCTTACCGCAGATGCGTAGGGTATTGATGACATGCGAGCCCTTTCCAAATCAGTCTTAGGAGACATCTCTTTGGAGAGGGTGATTCCGTGACAAGCCGTTAGATTACCGCGCTTGGAATCTTCCATACTGAATCGTTTCAGCATGGTGTCGATGTACCTGGACTGTGAAAGTCCCAACATCCTTTTAGATCTATCACGATAGATCTGGATCCCCAGAATGTAGTTGGCATCGCCCAGGTCCTTCATGGAGAACCTTTTTGAAAAGAATCCTTTAACTGACTGTAGTATAGGAGTATCATTTCCTATTAGGAGAATGTCATCGACGTACAAGACGAGGAATACCACATTTCTCTCTACAATCTTACTGTAAATGCATGGTTCATCTGGGTTTTTGACAAAGTCGAATTCTTTGACAGTATCATCAAAGCAGATGTTCCAACTCCGCGATGCCTGCTTCAGTCCATAGATGGACTTGAGCAACTTGCACACTTTACCGCTGCTCCCACTCTGAATGAACCCCTCTGGCTGATCCATATAGACGCACTCTTCCAAATTTCCATTTAGAAAAGCCGTCTTTACGTCCATCTGCCAGATCTCATAATCGTGGAAGGCAGCAATGGCAAGAAGGATCTGAATGGATTTGAGCATAGCTACCGGAGAAAAGGTTTCGTTATAGTCCAAACCAGGTCTTTGACGAAAACCCTTTGCAACAACCCTAGCTTTATAGGTTTCAACCAGCCCATCTGTTGGGTTCCTCGGCACGCTCATGAGGTTCTACAACTGATCAACCATGCCAAAATCAAAATTTTCCATGTACCAAAGAACCCTAATGCTAGATCGTAAACTAGAGGTAAAGGCGATACTAGAAGCTAGTAAGCTAGTAAACTACTTTACTACTAAGTGAATGGGAATACAACCTTTGTAGATCCGATCCTCCACTTCTTTAGCTCCGTGATGACATCCCTCCGCTGCGATCATCGAGATCCCGGACTATAGCGTTGGTTTCTTCGGAGAAATGAGCGGGCTAGGTCGTTGACTTCGATGCCGAAGATGATCTACGTCGAGGCGACTCAAACTCAAGCTCCATCTTCACTAGGTCATGAAACTTGTGAAGAAAACACCCTATACAACATGGCAAGTGGTAGAGGATGAAGAAATAGGAAGTGGGTTCACTTTGGATTTGGATTTCTCACTTGATTTCATCACTTGAAAATTTTCAAGAAAGGTTTCTTCACTTCATGAAGAAGAAGAAGAAGAAGAAGAAAAGAAAATGAATTATCTTATTAGAAAATTCAAGTGAAGTCTATCATATAGCAACCATGGGTGAGGTAAACACATATAGAGAATAAACTAGGGTTTAGGTGTAATGGTTAGGTTAAAGGAAAAAACAAAATGGTTAAGACTTTTTTCGAAGATGTTTAAAAGAAACTTCATGAAGCTTCAAGCAAGAAAACAAATAAAGCCACCATTTTGTTTTTGCCAAAAAACAAAACAAAATAAATAAAATAAAACCCAACCATAAACCTAAACATGGTTCAAAGCATACACACCCAAGTTTGCATATATCATCAAACATGATACAAACAAGTGCACAAAAATATATCACATATACAACTTATGCACATCATGTGAGAAAATCCATCTTAAGTGAACAAATACTAGTTAATGTAAAGTAATATATCAAATATACAATTATACATTAAATCATTAAATCAACACTTGATTTAATGATCCGGTCATACTGCATATAACCAACTAATATCAAGTGTATCAATATATCGAATCAACATTTGATTCGGTAACCCGGCTATATCTTATATAACCGTCCGATGCTACAAATCGCGAGAATAGAATTCAGTATCACATACTGATATTATTCTCGGTCCCGCACATATCTCATATGCGCTCCTATTTCGTTTCGCTTGAACCAGGAAACCTCTGTGTAGGACTCTGAAGACTCGTCAATACGCTGGCAGCAGGTGATGATTATATCAAACACCCACAAGCCGCAAGCGGTCTGCTAAACGTAACGGCTACCCGGGTATTGAGCGATCAGAAGATCAACGAGCAAGCCCGCTCACACTCCTGTGAATCCAACCAGTAACACTTACCGTACAGTCCGATCTGTTTATCCGATATGTCGCATATCTCGCCTAGGGGTGGTAAACGTCAGACCCCAGTAGCTCGATAAGTCATGCCGATGTAAGGTCCATAACAAGCACGAAACTACTGATAACACTTAACAATAAATCAGTGCAACCCTGGCCAGGGATTTCCAGTTATGGCCAGTCGAGCATAGCGCAACATAAACCCCCAATACCGGGAGAGACGAATCCCCTCCTATCGCTCAATGCCTCCATGTGAATCGGGACTGTACCCAAAAACCACCTGTTTGCACGACTCAGTAGAGCCGTGGTAGGGTGGAAATCAAAGCACAGTGGGAGACACACAAGACTCTATGATGATCTCGGGTCAACAGACTAAGCTGTACCAGTGTCACCAGAGAACTGCCATCTGACGTGAGGTATAATACCATCTGGGAGTTCTCGACGAGTCCGTTCAGTATACCCAGTCACCACTGAACACCCACATACCATCTCTGATGTCAAACACCAATGGATATGAGATCATCCATCGCCCATCACATGGATCGAGAAGATATACGCTAGTCTACTCTGGAATATCGATGCCGCGTCTCGATATTCCCACGACTAGGAACATTGAAGGATGTACTCATTGAGTACCCAGGCCCCACTAGTATGATCTGCATCATAGTCCTGGAAGTCGAGCACACATCCTAAGGGCTTTATCAACATGTAATAGAGAGACTGCAAGTATACATGTTAAGATAAAGAGTAACCAGATAGCGTACTATCATGTCGAACAAGAAAGTCCTACCTATATATGTCTCAGCATCCACTACAATATACATCCAATGTACAGTAATGGCCTCTAGGGCATACATATAACTAACAATCTCCCACTTGCACTAGGGCCATCTGTAGCAGTGGTTGTAGTATCTAATACTCAACCATCCCATATAACTCTCTCTCTGGGAAAAAGCCTTTGTGAGTGGATCTGCCGTGTTATCCTCTGAGTCTACTCTCCTAACCTCGATCACCCTGGAGATCAACTATCTCCATGATCAGGTGATGCTGCCTCAGAATATGTCTGGGTCACTGATGGGACCAGGGTTCCTGGGCCAAAGCCACACTTCCATTGTCATACAATGGTAGGAACCTAGTTCATCCCATGAACTAATATACACCCAAACTTCCTCTTTGGTAGTATCTTTGACAGCTATGTCACCAGCCTTTATCGTCTAGTTTGCCATGGTATATAGCTTGGAACCTTTCCAACATACCGTCCCTCCACTAAGGGTAAAGACAATGCCTGCGACTGACATTAGGTCGTCCTTATCACCCTGGAACTTTTCCAGTGATTCTCCCCAGGATCGATTGATACCATCTCACTACACCTAGTGAGAATCCTAACATCCTTTTAGATCTATCTCATAGATCCAAATCCCAGGATTTAGGAGGTATCACCTTGATCCTATATGGAGAATCCATGCGATAAGAGGAGATCGACCGAGCGTAGTATAGGAAACTCTTTTCCTATCAAGAGTATGTTGTCTACGTACAATACGAGGATGACCACCTTACTCTCTACTACCCTTTTGTATATACAAGGTTCATCTACCATTTTGATGAAGTCAAACTCTTTGACTACCACATCAAAACAGACGTTCCAACTCCGCGATGCCTGCTTTATCCTGTAAAGCAACTCACATACGTTTCCGCTGCTCCCACTGTTTATGAAGCCCTCTGGCTGTGTACTTATAGACGTTCTCTTCTAAATCATTATTTAGAAAAGCAGTCATGACACCCAACCACCAGATATCGTAGTCATGGTATGTAGCCGTGGCAAGTAGGATCTGGATGGACTTAAGCACAGCCACTGGAAAAGGTTTCATCATTATCCACGCCTGGTCGATGACGAAAACCTTTAACAAGTCTATCTTTGAAAGTCTTAACTTTTCCATCTACACCAAGTAATCTTCTCAAGATATACTTGCTCCTGATGGGGATTTCACCCTTCAGATATGGCAACCAAAGTCCATACTTTGTTGGTGTACATGGATTCCATCTCAGATCCCTAAGCATCCAGCCATTCTTACAGAGTTCCCACTCTTGATGGCCTGCTCGAAAATAGTTGGGTCATCATCTCATGATGCAATCCTCTCTCCCACTGTCATCGAGAAACCGAAGTATCTCTCAGGCGGATGAGGAACCCTACTAGATCAGCGGAGAGGCTGAGGTTCTTCGGGGACTATTGAATCCTTTGGTTCTGTCAAATCATCAGCTGCAGTTTTGTATAGCTGGAACCTTTCCAATTCTACAGAACTGACCTTGCCTCGATCTTGTCCGGATTTTGCTTTTGACATAGGCTGGACAATCCCAAATCTTAACCTACTTAAGAGATAGGCTCTTCCCATACCATATCTTATATGGAGTGGTAGGCACTGATTTGATTCGAATCCAATTCAAGAGGTATGCAACTTCTCAAGTGCACAACCACAAAAGGAAATAGGTAACTCAATAGTACTCATCATAGAGCACACCATATCCAATATAGTGCGATTGCTTCCCCCCGATACGCCTACGTGCTGTGGTGTATACGGAGGAGTAATGCTGAGTGAGAATCTCATTCTCCTTTAGAATAGTCCAAGAATTCCATACACAAGTATTCTCCTCCCTGATCTTATCATAGGACATAATACTTATACCCGTATTTTGGTTCCTTACTTCTAACTTATATTCTGTGAGTATCTCAAAAGCTTCGGACTTATGTTTCAACAGGAACATATGACTGAATCTTGAGAGATCATCAGAGAATGTAATGAAATACAAAGAACCGGTACTGGCATGTGTAGATAGGGGACCTTACATACATCATCATGTATCGTCCCAAGTGTTTACTAACTCTTTCTCTGTTTCCAATAAACAGAGCTATGGTCATCTAATCTTTGTGACATGACTGGCAAGTTTCACAAGATGTAAATTCAAACTGATTTAAATATGCATCTAAAATGTAACTTAAGCTAGTCGGGTCACATTGATATGACCTAGTCTACAATACCTTAAGAAGGAATCGTTCATTTCTGAACTCTTCTTCTTGTGTGTGTTCTGTATACTAGGAACTGTAGTTTGATTTAGAACGTCAATGCTTTTAGATAACGTGCTTGAACCGATCAACTTTTGAAATGTTTAAAACAATATTCAACAATACAAAATTATATCCTTTCTTTACTAATAAAGAGACTGATATGATTTTGTATCTCAGGTTCGGTATCTAATAACATTCGTTCAGAATCAATGTACTGGTAATACTGGGTGACAGTGACCAACAGACTTGGCTGCAACACTTGCACCGTTTTCTGTCTCATGAAACTTATTACCCGTTCTCAGTTCTCTACCTTTCTGTAGCCCATGTAACGGATTACATTTGCGGGATCCTGATCCGGTATCTAATACCTAGGACGTAGAGGACACCGAGAAACAGTTCTTTATAATGAACACACCTGAAGAAGATGCATCTCATGCACTTTCTTCGTTTGGGCGGCATGGGAATCCTGGTATTCCCCTATTTCCTGCTCTGTCTTATAACAATTATAAGTTGGAGCGGGACCAACATTCCCCAGCTCAGTATAACAAGCGGGTTCGGTCAATACATCCATATTATTATCTTGATTAAGGCGTGATATGATCGCTACCTGGAGAGAGAGAGAAGAAAACACCCTGCGTGTGCTATTGCAAGATTAGATTGGTTATATATTTTATCTAATCAGGATGGCTCCCACTGTTTTTATCAAATCCTCCTTCAAACCCTAAAAGGAAAGACTACCCGGGATTAATTACACTATACATGTTCGCCAATCTTTCAGCCAGGCCAGTGCCGGTACTTTGAGGGAGGTTCCCCGTGCTTTCGCACGGACCTAATTAAAGTAAACCTCGTTTTCCCAGGGGCGTAACCCTGTTGACACCTTTCTAGACACCTACTTGATCGGCTAATTGCAAAGTGCAAAACTCTCCCAGGAGTAACAATTACTCGCAGTGGGTATCGTGATCCAAGTATCTCATAGAAGGTATGCAATTTCATTGCAAGTTTCAACACTTGAAACTCCCGATAGAGGTTTTTACCCCTAGCACTTATGAGCTTAACTATGGTCAACAAATCATAAGTACTAGTCAAGTTCTACCTGTCATTTCGTGATTAATTAGATCCACCCACATGACCCTTAACTAAGGTCAACAAAGTCACGCGACTGTCCTAACTAATCGCATCATATGCGGTGTAGGAAGACATCACTTAGCTACAGTACACTGTGCCTTGACTATGGTCAACAAACAAAGCACGAATACTTCCTAAAATGACGGAGGGTTGCAAATGGTTTTTATGAAAACCTTTAACGCTTTGAACTTGATCTTGTTGTGGAATTAAATGGTTTTTAAATGGAGTGTTTTTGAGGCTTTTCTAGTTTTGCTAAAGGGGTCACTCCCGGTGAAGGGATCGTCGGCCCTTTCCTCATCGAATAAGGTGCAGGATATATCATATATACCACTGTGCAAAAAAAAAACTATAGAAGCAATCAAAAGACAAACCGAGGGTTGTAGCATCTGCCAGTTATTGCTAAAGGGGTCACTCCCGGTGAAGGGATCGTCGGCCCTTTCCTCATCGAATAAGGTGCAGGATGTTCTACAAGGAACACCGCGATGCAAAGCAACAACTGGAGCTACCTGATTTTATTTTTTTTAAATTCGATTCCACAACATCTTTTAGGTTTATTTTCTTTCATTAATCTCATTAATGAATGTCCCATAATTTAAGTCCACCTAAACATCACAGATAAATATAACGTACGCTTATGCCATCCGCATTCGCCTCGATGTCCCGTCTACACCGTTAGGTTAGGTAACTAACGGCAGAGCGGGGCAGGGCTAGCACGGGTGTAAAACATAAGCAACGTTTATATAATATATCATATATACTATATATAGTATCCATCTGAACAAATCACATGATCACATCACAGATAACGCAGCAGAAAATATCATATGAAATATTGGATATATTAGGACGTCCGTGTTTTATTTTGAGCCTGTATAAAACACGGATTCCACGGTCGTGATGAATAGCCAATCCCACACCCCTAGACCCCTATGAGAGCGGCAAGCAACCCTACCAATTCCAGAGTTAGGAGACCCGGACTCGACTCCTCGAGATGGCCTCCCACTGGACCCTAGAACCCGGTTACTTGTGCTCCCCTCCTTGGGTCTATCCTAATGCGGAAAAGTAAATAATATACATCAACGGTGACATCTTCCGCAACTTGGAAGTGCCCCAATAAAAGAATATTACATACAAGTTTTTTTACATGAATGAAAATGAAAAAACACTCGTCTCACATAAAACCCCCGGCTATTCAAACATGACGATCCAATATAACATATCCAGCAACACATAACATCACATGTTATCAACGTAAGTAAATATGCCCATCCCAATTGTCGTTGACATATAGCAACGAAACCGGCGACATCACATATTACACTTACTGTCGTAGAAAAGAAAGTGTAAAACTACAACAGTTGGAATCCGCAACCTCCATAGACATCGCATGCCTAACCAAATGAATTCCTTAGACATCGCATGCCTAACAATTATAAACCCCGTATTTTAGTGTCAAAATCGAAAACACTTTTTAATATGAAGTCGGGCAATTCAATAAGATTCCCAGCATCCTGAACAAATGCTCGTCGCAAACTTTAGTAGACGGCTGCACCCCCGATACCGTCGACGAAGTGCACTAAGGCGGAACACCGCTGCCGCGAGCACCCGAACGGATGCTTCCGGCGATGGGGTTCTCCTACAGTCACTTGGTCGGGGCTATGGGGCGTGGCTATCTATTAAGTTTACCGGCGAGTATCCGCGTACGCAACGTGATTGCGACGGACTTTTGATCACATCAAAATCCTGTAGCAATCGATAAAGTGAGACTAGACAGCTAGATTTATAATATTCAAATCAGTTATCTCATAACTACTTGTGGATTCCAAATATTGTATCACATTCCAGATAAACAGAAAATGTTAAACTTTCCGATCGAACAATCAAACACCCAAGTTTTCCCGAAAAGCTCAACACATGAAATAAGTTTAAAAAACATCCACTTTATGCCACAGTACCAACGGTCCAGCCGTAGAAGGGTCAAGCCAACGCCTCATATGTGGCACGCCGTACTGCCCCAAACCCTAAGGTTCAAAGGGCAGTTCAAGACGGTCACATAATCGAGTTAAGGTTTGTTGTCTTCTAGAGGGTCCATCGCGTTACTTGCACTACTTAGAATGTTCTTAAACTACGGAAAGATCTAACACTTGGAAATTTCTCGTTAGGGGAAAACATGGGTCATTCATATCCGGTCGAACCATTTAACATGTTCTAAAATATCCGGAAAAATACAGACAAAGTTAAACTTTCCGATCGAATTAACGAAATCCCAGTACAACCCAGAAAACTCAACTGTTGAGTAGAAGTTAAAAATTCCCAAAAAACACAGCACTAACAGATAGGAATTACTGTGCAAACCACGTGGCAAGATTCACCACTATGGCCGCGGAACCGCCGCTCTAGACAGGGTGGGGCCGCGGTTCCGCGGCGCATTGGTCGAGTTGGGGCCACGTGTGGCACATAACTTCTAGAAAACCTTGCTGAATTTTTTGACAATTTTTAATTCACAAAAATCCACGATTTCAAAAAATGTACAGAGAGGGGTATTCGATTAGGGTTTCGGGTTCGATCGGACTTCTAACTTCGTCTACACTTCGCCTAAGGCTCTAGCTACGCTCTGACACCACTGTAGGGTTCTTAGGCATACTCATGAGGTTCTACAACTGATCAACCATGCCAGAATCAAAATTTTCCTTGTGCCAAAGAACCCTAATGCTAGATCGTTAACTAGAGGTAAAGGCGATACTAGAAGCTAGTAAACTACTTTACTACTAAATGAATGGGAATACAACCTTTGTAGATCCAGTCCTCCACTTCTTTAGCTCCATGATGACGTTCCTCCGCTGCGATCATCGGGATCCCGGACTCTAGCGTTGGTTTCATCGGAGAAATGAGCGGGCTAGGTCGTTGACTTCGATGCCAAAGATGATCTACGTCGAGGCGACTCAAACTCAAGCTCCATCTTCACTAGGTCACGAAACTTGTGAAGAAAACACCCTATACAACATGGCAAGTGGTAGAGGATGAAGAAATAGGAAGTGGGTTCACTTTGGATTTGGATTTCTCACTAGATTTCATAACTTGAAAATTTTCAAGAAAGTTTTCTTCACTTCATGAAGAAGAAGAAGAAGAAGAAGAAGAAAAGAAAATGAATTATCTTATTAGAAAATTCAAGTGAAGTCTATCATATAGCAACCATGGGTGAGGTAAACACATGTAGAGAATAAACTAGGGTTTAGGTGTAATGGTTAGGTTAAAGGAAAAAACAAAATGGTTAAGACTTTTTTCAAAGATGCTTAAAAGAAACTTCATGAAGCTTCAAGCAAGAAAACAAATAAAGCCACCATTTTGTTTTTGCCAAAAAACAAAACAAAATAAATAAAATAAAACCCAACCATAAACTTAAACATGGTTCAAAGCATACACACCCAAGTTTGCATATATCATCAAACATGATACAAACAAGTGCACAAAATTATATCTTATATACAACTTGTGCACATCAAGTGAGAAAATCCTTCTTATGTGAACAAATACTAGTTATTGTAAAGTAATATATCAAATATACAATTATACATTAAATCATTAAATCTACACTTGATTTAATGATCCGGTCATACTGCATATAACCGACTAATATCAAGTGTATCAATATATCGAATTAACATTTGATTCGGTAACCCGGCTATATCTTATATAACCGTCCGATGATACAAATCGCGAGAATAGAATTCAGTATCACATACTGGTATTATTCTCGGTCCCGCACATATCTCATATGCGCTCCTATTTCGTTTCGCTTGAGCCAGGAAACCTCTGTGTAGGACTCTAAAGACTCGTCAATACGCCGGCAGCAGGTGATGATCATATCAAACACCCACAAGCCGCAAGCGGTCTGCTAAACGTAACGGCCACCCGGGTATTGAGCGATCAGAAGATCAATGAGAAAGCCCGCTCACACTCCTGTGAATCCAACCAGTAACACTTACCGTACAGTCCGGTATGTTCGTCTGATATGTCGCATATCTCGCCTAGGGGTGGTAAACGTCAGACCCCAGTAGCTCGATAAGTCATGCCGATGTAAGGTCCATAACAAGCACAAAACTACTGATAACACTTACCAGTAAATCAGTGCAACCCTGGCCAGGGATTTCCAGTTATGGCCAGTCGAGCATAGCGCAACATCAATCCCTAATACCGGGAGAGACGAATCCCCTCCTATCACTCATTGCCTCCATGTGAATCGGGACTGTACCCAAAAACCACCTGTTTGCACGACTCAGTAGAGCCGTGGTAGGGTGGAAATCAAAGCACATTGGGAGACACACAAGACTCTATGACGATCTCGGGTCAACAGACTAAGCTGTACCAGTGTCACCAGAGAACTGCCATCTGACGTGAGGTATAATACCATCTGGGAGTTCTCGGCGAGTCCGTTCAGTGTACCCAGTCACCACTGAGCACCCGCATACCATCTCTGATGTCAAACACCAATGGATATGGGATCATCCATCGCCCATCACATTGATCTAGAAGATATACGCTAGTCTACTCTGGAATATCGATGCCCCGTCTCGATATTCCCACGACTAGGAACATTGAAGGATGTACTCATTGACTACCCAGGCCCCACTAGTATGATCTGCATCATAGTCCTGGAAGTCGAGCACACATCCTAAGGGCTTTATCAACATGTAATAGAGAGACTGCAAGTATAAATGTTAAGATAAAGAGTAACCAGATAGCGTACTATCATGTCGAGCAAGAAAGTCCTACCTATATATGTCCCAGCATCCACTACAATATACATCCAATGTACAGTAATGCCCTCTAGGGCATACATATAACTAACACCATCTACACCAATCTTCTTTTTGAAGATCTATTTGCAGCCTACGGGTTTTATCCCTTCTGGAGCAAAGTCCAAATTCCAAACTTTGTTGGTGTAAATGGACTCCATCTCGGCCCGTATTGCATCTAGCCATTTTACTGAGTCACCGCTCTGAATGGCATGCTGGAAGCTACTAGGCTCATCATAATCAATGACGCAATCCTCTCTATCCCCGTCTATGAGAAAACCGTAGTATCTCTCAGGCGGATGAGACTGCCTACTACTCCTGCGGAGCGGCGCAGGAATGTCCGGTTCTCCTAAAACTTCTGGTTCTTCAAAGCCTTCAGTAATAGCTTGTGGTTCTGGAATTTCTTCCAGCTCTAATACGCTCCCACTTGTTCCTTTTTCTAAAAACTGATGTTCCAGAAAGTGGGCATGACGAGAAACAAAAACCTTTTGTTCCTCTGCGTAATAGAAAAAATACCCCCTGGAGTTCTTTGGGTATCCCACAAACTTGCACAGTACTGAACATGCCTCGAGTTTGTCCGCATGCTGCTTTTTAACAAAAGCTGGACATCCCCATATCTTCAGATATTGAAGATGGGGTTTCTTCCTACACCACATCTGATATGGTGTGGTAGGCACAGTCTTGGAGGGAACCTTGTTCATGATTCTAGTGCATAATCCCAGAAGGATCGCGGTAACTCAGCCTTACTCATCATGGAACGAACCATATCCAATAGAGTTCGATTCCGTCTTTCCGATACACCGTTGTGTTGTGGTGTGTATGGAGGAGTAAGCTGTGAGAGAATTCCATTCTCTTTTAAGTAGTCCAGAAACTCGGCACTCAAGTATTCTCCACCTCGATCAGATCGCAGTGTCTTGATACTTCTGCCTGTTTGTTTTTCAACTTCATTCTTGTATTCCCGAAATTTCTCAAAGGCCTCGGATTTATGCTTCATTAAGAAGACATGTCCATACTTAGAGAAATCATCTGTGAAAGTAATGAAGTATGAATAACCACTTCACGCATGTGTAGATATTGGACCACACACGTCACTGTGTATGAGTCTCAAGAGCTCGCTCGCTCTTACTCCGTGTCCAGTGAACGGAGTCTTTGTCATCTTTCCCATGAGACAAGATTCACAAGTGGCATAAGACTGATACTCGAACAGATTCAAGTATCCATCTTTATGTAACTTTGTTAACGGTGTCTCATTAATGTGACCCAGTCTACAATGCCATAAGAAAGCCTGATTTAATTCCGGAGACTTTCTTTTAAGTGTGTTCTGGACACTGAAAATCTGAGCTTGATTCAATACGTATATCTCGTTATTTAATGTACTTAACCCAATCAGAACCTGATTTAGGTGGATGTGTACCACATCGCTTACAAAAGTAAAATCATATCCTTCCTTAGAAAGTAAGGATATAGATATGATATTACAAGTCGCACCTGGTACATACAAACAGTCATGCAGAATCAATATCTGCCCAGTTCTCAGTCCAAGATGATATTCCCCTACGGATTCAGCATCCATGCTCATTCCGTTAGCAACCCTGAGAGTCATATCACCTTTCCTGATAACCCTACGGTTTCTCAGAGCCTGTAATGAATTACAGATGTGAGATCCTGATCCGGTATCCAATACCCAGGAAGTAGGGTTAACTGACATACAGTTCTCTATTACAAACACACCCGAAGCCGAAGCCACAACATGCTTCGAATTCTGGCTACTGGCTTTGCTAACCCTGCAATGCTTCTGCCAATGTTCATTCCCGTTACAATAGGAACGTCCCTCTTTTACTACATCCAGTCCCGAAACTTTTGCCCTTCCTTTTCCTTCTTCTTCCCTGGTTTCCTTCAGGGTATAAGCAGAGGGCAGGGACTGTAGAATCAAGTCAGTATTTGACCCGTTCTCCAACGTGGTCTTCAGGTCCGTGAGCTCAAAATAGCTGGTCTCTGTAAGGACGTTGCCCCCTACAGATGACCCGACAGCCAACCTCGCTTGAAGCAATTCGTTCGAGGTCTCATATCTTGCGATACGAGATTGCTCTCCATATAAATCTTTATGGAGGAAGATAGAAACTGAGTCCATCTTCTCATGCTGCCTCTGGTTTGCACCATCAACTGAGGCTAACACGAGGCACTTGGCTTTCGCACAGTCTTTTTCTGATGTCTTACGGATGTCAATATCCGCGACAGGGGAAACTGGTCCTGAGACTGCAGTGGTTTGATTAGTTAAGAGGTGTCCCAGCTTGTCATGGGCAATGGACATCTGGACAGACCTTTTCCAATCATAACAGTCAGGTTCAGTCATTTTATTATCTAGATGTAACCTACGTGTGGTCACTGGGTCGCTGCAATTAAGAGAGAGAGAAGAAAACACTCAGCATGATGCTCTTGTAAGTTTAGATTGGTTTTTAATTTATCTAAACAGGATGGCTCCCACTGTTTCTCGAATCCCTCCTCAAACCAAAAAGGAAGAATTAGTCGGGCTCAATCTCACTGTACAATACTTGCTTAACCGTTCAGCCAGGCCAGTGTCGGTACTTCGAGGGAGGTTTTCCAACGCTTTCGCGAAGTTCCTTAATTTAAGAACCTCTTTTCCCTGGGGGCGAAGCCCCGCTAACACTTTTCTAGACAACTACTTGGTTTATAGCATTGATCGTTAAGCGAGAAATTTCCCGAGGAGTAGCATATACTCACAGTAGGATCGGGATCCAAATATCATCGCGTGACAAAACTGAAGGAATCCTACCAGAATCATCACACTCCAAATGGTATGCAGCGCTAGCAAGTTTCAGTTTCTTTTGAAACTCCCGATGTGGATTTTTGCCCCATGCTCTTATGACCTTGACGAAGGCCAACATATCATAAGTCGCATGTCAAGTTCTACCCGTCATTATCAAGGTTAATTTGAACCCACACGTACATACCCTTGACGAAGGCCAAAATAGTAGTACGACTGTCCCAAACCAACGCATCTATCTATGCTACAGATAAATATTCAGCAGCTACCAATCACTTTGCCTTGGCGAAAGTCAAATTACATAGCTTGAATACTACTGAATATTTAACTGAAATGACGGAGGGCTACGAATGGTTTTGGAGAAACCGTGAATTTAGTGAACATGATATAATCGATGGAACCTTGATAGCTTTTAAAAGGATTGGCTTAAGCTCCGCGTTTAAAAGTTGTTTTTGAAAAGAAACCGAGTGGTTTTGAAATTGTTCCAACAACTTTAACTTTGGTTTATTTTCTTGCATTAATTTTAATGTGTCCCATCATTTAATCCTACCATTGCAGAAAACAACGAAAATATGACGTACGCTTATGCCATCCGAATTCGCCACGGGGCCCCGTCATTACCCGTTAGGTTACTTAAGTAACGACAGAGCGGGGGCTGGACTAGCGCGGATGCAAAATATAAGCAACGCCTAAATAGATATCATATATAGATATATACATTCGTCTGATGCAATGATAGCCATTCCAGATCACAGATGAATATATTGGATATACTAGGAATTCGCAATTCGTACGAGCCTGTAATGAAAAGCGGATTACACGGTCGCGGTAAATAGCTAATATCCGACCCTAGACCCCTACGGGTGCGGCAAACTACCCACCAAATACCTGAAGTGAAGCAACCTCCCTCAACGACGTGAGTAGGCCACTCGGCACTTCGAGGTACCCGGTAGTTTGTGCACCCCCTCCATAGGTCTATCCTAGGAGCAAAAACAGTAAAAGAAATTATACAATGACGGCTACAACCTCATCCCGGTTGTGCGGCCATATAAATAATATTACATCAATTACAAATTACATGAATTGAAAGATAAATAAAAAACTCTCATCTCACAACCCCCCGGCTATTCATCCGCGACAATCCAATGAATTCATATACACATACCATCAACATTACAGATCACAGATATGTATAACCCCCACTAATCGACGTATAGCGATTAGCAGACGTTCAATACATATATCACATCACAGATATAAACCCGTTAGCTTAAGTCTTTAGAAGTTCGATCAAAATACAGATTTTTAAGCCCCAAAAACAAATTTTTCTATCTGGAAAATCTGGGTAGAAAAATCATATTGTAAAAATCCCAAAACAACCCCAGAAACACACTGCATGAAGATTGTGCCACGGCCGAGTCAACTTGGCCGCGGATCCGCGGCGGGAGCATGCTCCGGCGGCGTTTCCGCAGCGATTTGACCAAGTCGGTGGACCAATTTTCTTGGGTGTCCTATAAAAAGCCTGAGTCGATTTTTAGTGTAAGATTTATTAATTTTTGAACAGAAAACAGAATCGGCAGAAACTTGATTTTCCGGGCGTGTTTCGTGACTTTTTCTCCGATCAAACTTCTAGTTACTTTGCTAACATGTTAGATAGTGTTTAACTAGGCTCTGATACCACTGTAAGTCCACGTTACCCGTCCCCGGTTCTTTGGGGTTGCGGAAATGGTGAAAAACGATTTTTTCTAGGGTGGTAACATGGACTCAAAATACGTATCTTTGTTAAACAACTATCTAACCACCTAACTAGGAGTTTTACCTACTCGGTTAGGGGGTTATACCTTAACTTGAACTCCTTCATCTTCAACTCCTTGCGGTGGTCGGATCGGCCTCACCTCGTCGTCTCCTCGCGCCGAAGATGGATCCACCCGAAAGCTTCTACCTTTTGGCTTCTACTTCAAACTAGAAGAAACTAGAACACTTGGCTTGCTAGGCTTTGTGTACTAGGATGAGTAGAGAAGTGTAATGGGTTTTGATCTCTATGGTTCTTGCTTCTCAACACATGAGACAATAGAACCATGAACCAGAGAGAGAGCAAGAGGAAGAGGGAGAGCTTGAGCATGAGAGAGAATACAAATGATATAATGAGCCAAACTTTTACCTCCCATGCTCTCATAACAAAAAAAAATAATAATAATAATAGTAATTGAGTATTATGTGATGGTTCATATCATATCAAATGGCAATATCATTTCATGCACTCATTTTGTAAAGAATAACAAGCAAGCAAAAGTCTTTGCCATGAAATGATAGCCATTGTAATGATGATGGTCAACAAGTCCAACCTAATCAACCGGTCAACCAAGTCAACAAGTCAACAAAGTCAACCTTTCAACCTAACCATGGCATAATAATACATAATTAATATTATCATTAATCATATTTCTTATTCTTATTAGGGTCTAGCAAAAGTCAACAGTCAACAACCCTAATGAGAATCCTCTGCCTCCGTCTCTGTCGACCGTGCATACACACCCGCATCCGCGTTCGTTCCGAGGAACATGAATACAACCGAGATAAAATCAATCCCAAAACATATACTAGGATCTGGCTTAAACCAAAGCCCGCTAGTAATAACCGCCCGGACACCAAACGTGCACAAGTGCGCGGATGTGACCGAACCCTGTCGCAAAACCATGAGACCTCTACTCTTTTGCCTAAAGGCGAATAGCTCTCTGTGTGGGACTCTAAAGACTCGACACTACGCTGGCAGTGGGTTTAACTACAGACTAAATGTTAGTGTATATGCCCTAGAGGCCATTACTGTATCATACTAGTTTGTATATTACTTGATGGAAGCTTGGGATATTCACAATTGTATATACAATCTTGCTCGAAATGGTAGTATGCTACTTGGTTTGTCTCTGCTTTAATATGTGCATGTGTTTCTTTTAGCATATCGCTGATATACATATTAGTAGAGCCCTTAGGATCTTTGCTTGATTACCAGCGTTGTGATGGCGCTCACACTAGTGGGAGCTGGGTGATCTATAAGCATATCCTTATACAGGTCCCTAGTCGTTGGACTATCGAGACAGGGCATCGATACTCCGGAGTAGACTAGCGTATGCGCTTCTCATCCCAGCATGGGAGACGGTCTGTCCCACAGCCGTCAGTACGTCGTACTTGAGATAGTATGCGGGTGCTCATTAGGTTACGAGTACACTGGACAGGACTCGTCGGGAACTGTTGGTTGGTATTATACCTATCGTCAGTTATCAGTTCCCAGGTGACATGAGTACAGCTTAGTCCGCTGACTTGACACTGTCACTTCTGTAAGTGCACGGCGGCGCCCCGGCCGTCAATCCGACGCCGGAATGCGGAAACGGTGATAAACTTAAATTTTTGCGGACTTTGCAAACCGGCACCACCGCGCACTAAACTCCGGATCGTAACCATTAACAAGTCTACGCTACTAATAAGAAAGGGAAGAGATGTACCGACTGATCCGAGTCCTCCGGTCTTCATCTCCACTCCGATCTCCTTGCGGGATCTCCGTCCATCTCCTCCTCGTCGGAAAGGGCACCACATCGCCTGTAGCTTTTATGGGCTCCCACCTCAATACCGAGGCAACTCGGGCGCGAAGCTGGCGAATCGACGCGTCCAAGATTTGCTGTAGGAAGTGTAGTGTAGAATCGTAGTCTCTTTTTGGGGTCTTAGAGTTGCCTTTAGATGGAGGGAAGAATGAAACTTTGGAGGCAAATGATGCTATCAATTTTGCAAGGAAATGAGATGAACAAATGAAGCACAAAAATGAACCTCTCATTTTTCTCTCCTCCTCATGTGTGGCCGGCCAATGCTCTCTTGAAATGGTGGAGGAAAACAAACTATATCATATGAGGGAGGTGAGTGTAGGAGAAGAAGAGAGGGTGACCACAACATCAACCATACCTTTCACTTTAACCCATCCTCATTCAATC
The DNA here is from genome assembly GCA_030015575.1 of Agapanthus africanus. Taxonomy (NCBI): domain Eukaryota; kingdom Viridiplantae; phylum Streptophyta; class Magnoliopsida; order Asparagales; family Amaryllidaceae; genus Agapanthus; species Agapanthus africanus. The sequence goes on from CM057349.1 coordinate 215,232,219, forward strand.
AAATCCCATTAAAGCAAAAGCATGGTTCAAAAGAAAAGATTCTTATCATATCAAACCCTTTTGCAATAAAACCCCTCCACAAATGTTATTTGCACAATTGCAAATAACCCCCTCCATTGGAAAAGTCCGGCCGGGAAAGAACAAAGGAAAACCGGCCGGAATGGAATGCAAACTGGCAACTCCAGAAAACTGGTCCCGTAATAAATTACAGGAAAACCCCAATACTGTGCATACACACCCGCATCTGTATTCCGTCCGGATACAAATGCAAAGAGACAAAATCTACACTGTACTAAACTAGGACCGGCTTAAACCAAAGCCGGCTAGTAATATCCGTTCGATCCTGATCCGTGCAATACCGCACGTATCTGATCGAACCCTGCCATATACCTATACGGCTACTAGTACAAACCGTCCGATCCTGATCCGTGCAATACCGCACGTATTTGATCGGACCCTGCCATATCTCCATACGGCCTCTACAGCGTTTCGCCCGAAAGCTTGAGTAACTGAAAGTGTGGCGGACTCTAAAGACTCGTCAATACAATGGCTGTGGATTTAACCACTAGCACGTCAGAGGTATAAGCCAATACGTGACGGGCCACCAGCTATTGACTAAAAGGGACGTCGATGAGCGAACTCATCCTGACACCCTACTGAGCCTGTCAGTGACAATATCCGTGCAGTCCGGTCCGTTCGTCTATGAGTATCGCATGGCGGGCCTAGGGGGTTGGTAAAAGTCAGACCCCCAAAAGCGGTACATGTCGTGTCGGAGTGTAGCCCAGAACACCCTGAGATACTACTGGAATACCTACCAGTAAATCTCCTTGCCTTGGCCAAGGACTTTGTGTAATGGCTCTCCTAGACACAGCACGACCTCACCCCCAATACCGGGAGAGACGAACCACTGAAGATACGCTCACTGCCTCCATGTGGCTCGGGACTGTACCCAACTAAAACCTGTTTGCACGACTCCTTTGAGCCGTGGTAGGGTAGTAATCAAAGTACAGTGGGAACTCACACGAGACAAATGACGATCCCCAGGTCGATGAACTAACCTGCACACATGTCACCAGGGAACTGCCATCTGACGTCTGGTATATGACCAACTAGCATGTTCCCGGCGAGTCCTGTCCGGTGTACTCATAACCCAATGAGCACCTGTATACATCTTAGGTGATCCAACTGACACCAGTGGCTTGTGAGACCGGCCACCGCCCCTCGTCGGGGTCTCGACTGTATACACTAGTCTACTAATGGAGTATCGATGCCCGGTCTCGAAACTCCCACGACTAGGGACCTTTTAAGGATATGCTTGTAGACCCCCAGCTCCCACTTATATGATCGCCCTCATACTGCTGGTGGTCAAGCAAGAATCCTAGGGGCTCTATCAACGTGTAATAGCGACGTGTCATGTCACCTAAAGCAGTACACGATGATAAAGGTAAACCAGATAGCATACTATCATCTCGAGTAAGACTGTCATACCGGGATAGGTCCTCCCTCAATCATTGCAATCACGTACCTGTGATCCAATAATTGACTCTGAGGGCACTACCTCCAACAACTTCGTCTCGAGTGTGTTCCCACTGCACTTTGATTACTACCCTACCACGGCTCAAAGGAGTCGTGCAAACAGGTAGTTTTTGGGTGCAGTCCCGAAGCACTTGGAGGCAGTGACGGTTAGACAGGATTTGTCTCTCCCGGTATTGGGGGTTGACATCGCGCTGTGTCCAGGAGAGCCATTACACGAGTAGTCCCTGGCCAGGGCAAGCGAGATATACTGGTAGGTTTCCAGTGTTATCTCAGGGTGTTCTGGGCTACACTCTGACACGACTTGTACCGCTATTAGGGGACTGACGTTCACCGCCCCCTTAGGCCCGCCATGCGATGTATCAGACGAACAGACCGGACTGTACGGAGATTGTCACATACAGGCTCAGTAGGAGTTCAGATGGGGTTCACCTCGTCAGTCTTCTTATCGACATCTACCTGGGGACCGTTACGTACAGCTAGTGCCGCTTGCGGTCTGTGGTTAAACCCACTGCCAGCGTAGTGTCGAGTCTTTAGAGTCCCACACAGAGAGCTATTCGCCTTTAGGCAAAATGAGTAGAGGTCGCATGGTTTTGCGACAGGGTTCGTTCACATCCGCGCACTTGTGCACGTTTGCTGTCCGGACAGCTTATACTAGCGGGCTTTGGTTTAAGCCAGATCCTAGTATAGATTTGGGATTGGTTTTTTCTCTTTGTATTCGTGTTCCTCGGATCACGAATACGGGTGCGTATGCACAGTTGCTTGAGACAGAGGGAGAGGACTTTGATTTGGGTTAATGACTATTGTCATTTTATTAACCCTAATGCTTATGTGTGTATTATTGTTAATTGATATTAGTTTAATAATTGTGCATGGTTATGGTTGTTGACCATTTGACCCATCTTGACTTGTTGACCTTGTTGACACTTTGACCATCATCATTTCATTTGGAAGATGCTCTTTGATCCTTGCAATTTGCATTAAAAATGAAATGATAATGGTCATGTCTTGATTAACCATGACAATTATCTAGCTAATTATCAATTTAAAGTAATTCACACATATATGTGAGAATGGTTATTATTCTCTCATTCTATTATTCACATTCTCTCTCTTGTTCTTCCTCTCCCTCAAGCTCTCCCCTCTCATGTGTTGAGAAACACTTGAGCTTGAGAAAAACCCTCTCTTGATAATCTCTACTCTCATCTAGGGTTCAAGGATTAGCACTTCTTGCACCCTAGTTACTTCTAGCTTGGAGTTGAAGCCAAAGGTTGAGGCTTTCGGGTGGATCTTTCTTCGACGTGAGAAGACGACAAAGGTGACCTCCTTCCACCACTCCAAGGAGCAAGGAGAGAAGGACATAAAGCCCAAGGTATAACCTTTCTAGCACTTAGCTAGTTTCTAGTTAGCTTTAGCTTGTTTTTGTTTAGCAAAGATCCTTCATAGTGTACTCCATGTTGCCTAAGCTCATAAAAATTCGATTTTTTTTCCGTTTTCCGCCTCCCCGCAAGTACCAGGGTGGGCAATGTGGACTTACACCAAAAGTGGCACTAGCTGTGCGTAACGGCCCCCAGGTAGATGCCGATAAGAAGACTGACGAGGTGAAACCCATCTGAACTCCTACTGAGCCTGAATGTGACAATCTCCATACAGTCCGGTCTGTTCGTCTGAGAATATCGCATGGCGGGCCTAGGGGGGCGGTAAACGTCAGTCCCCTAATAGCGGTACAAGTCGTGTCGGAGTATAGCCCAGAACACCCTGAGATAACACTGGAAACCTACTAGTGCATCTCGCTTGCCCTGGCCAGGGACGACTGTGTGTAATGGCTCTCCGTGATACAGCGCGATATCAACTCCCAATACCGGGAGAGACGAATCCGGTCTAACCGTCTCTACCTCCAAGTGCTTCAGGACTGCTCCCAACTACTACCTATTTGCACGACTCCTTTGAGTCGTGGTAGGGTAGTAATCAAAGTACAGTGGGAACACACTCGAGGCGAAGTGACAGTGTCAAGTCAGCGGACTAAGCTGTACTCATGTCACCTGGGAACTGACAACTGACGATAGGTATAGTACCAACCAATCAGTTCCCGACGAGTCCTGTCTAGTGTACTCGTAACCTAACGAGCACCCGCATACTATCTCAAGTACGACGTACTGACGGCTGTGGGACAGACCGTCTCCCTTGCTGGGATGAGAAGCGCATACGCTAGTCTACTCCGGAGAATCGATGCCCTGTCTCGATAGTCCTATGACTAGGGACCTGCATAAGGATGTGCTTGTGGATTACCCAGCCCCCATGAGTGTGACTGCCATCACAACGCTGGTAATCAAGCAAAGATCCTAAAGGCTGTACTAATGTGTATAGGCGATATGTTAAAAGAAACACATGTACACACATTGAAGTAGAAACAAACCAAGTAGCATACTACTATTTTGAGCAAGATTGTCTATACAAATGTGAATATCCCAAGCTTCCATCAAGTAATATACAAACTAGTATGATACAATAATGGCCTCTAGGGCATATACACTAACAAGACGAACGGACCGGACTGTACGGATATTATCACTGAAAGGCTCAGTAGGGTGTCAGGATGAGTTCGCTCATCGACCTCCCTTTTGGTCAATACCTGGTAGCCCGTTACGTACAGCTAGTACCTCTGACGTGCTAGTGGTTAAATCCACAACCAAAGTATTGACGAGTCTTTAGAGTCCCCCACAGACAGTTTCTCAATTTTCGGGCGAAACGTTGTAGAGGACGTATGATATATGGCAGGGTTGGATCATATACGTGCACTAGTGCACGGATCATGATCGGGCGGATCATACTAGTGGTCTTTGGTTTAAGCCGGATCCTAGTATTAGATTTGTTGGATTAGTTTAGTCTCATCGCATTCGCATTCAGTCGGAATGCAGATGCAGGTATGTTTATACAGGTGAGGGGTATCTTTGTGAACCGTCACGAGTTTACTTTAGATGTTGACGTATCTTTTTATTGTTGTAAACATTTGGATTAATGTTTACAAATGGAAATTATGAGCTAAAATCATCATTTTGAGCATTTAATGTGAGATAGACTTCATTAGTGACTCATGGTCCCTATTCTTATGCTAATGTCACTTATGTGATTGATTTGTGGTTTGAAATGAAAGGAAGAGAGAGAAGGGCAGCCATTGTAAAGAGTTTGGTCTTGTATTTTTCTAAAAACACTCTCGTTTTTCATAGAACAAAAGAAAAAGAAAATGGCTCCTTTTCTTCTTGTTCCTCTCGCTCACAACCTCCATTAATGGCTTCATGTTCAACCTCCATCCATACACTCTCATGTGATGAGAATCAATGGATGAAAGAGACAAAGTGATCACACACATTCTCTACTTCACCTTGGACACGTCGGCTAGCGATCTTCGTGCCCGAGTTGCTTCGTATGGAGCGGGAGCCCATAAAAAGACTCGATGATGTAGTGCCCGTTCCGACGAGGAGATCGAGATCGGATATGCCGCGAGGAGCTTGGGATGGTGGCCAAAGACCGAAGGACACGGATCGATCGGTATAGCATTTCCAACCCTTCTCTTGTTTGCTAGTTATAGGTTAATGGTTCAATCCGGGATTAAAGTCTGCGATAGTGCCCGTTTCTAGTTTAGAAAAAGTTTTCGTTTCCGCATTTTGGCCTCGGAAAGACGGCCGGGGCGCTACCGTAGACTTACATAGTATTAGAGCCACGCCATTAACCTTTACTAGCTTACTCTGACGTGTTTAGAACTTCGATCGAACGAAATTTCCAAAACCGCGATTCCAATTTGTGCAGTTTCTGTCGAAATTTTTTTGTCGTCAAAAAATTATTTTGAGTATTGCAGAAAATCAGGCCGGCTTTTCTTAGAACAGTGCAGAAATTTCGTAGCCTGAGCCCACTGTAGCGCCGCGGAACCGCGGCATGACGCTTGTTTTGGACGCGGTTCCACCGCACTACTGTAGCATTAGGGCACCAAAATTTCAACAGTGGTCTCTGAGTTGGAATTGGAGTTTCTGGTATTTTTAGTTTTGGCCCAGATTATTTTGATTACTGGGAATTGTACTTGGGGCCCACTTCGGGAAATTTTGTCGATCGAAAATTTAAATATGTTAGTTTACAGTACTTACATTATATCTGTGACCGTGAATGTCATTTGATCGGTAAATCTTGTCTAATTGCTATAATTCTTTAAGATGGATTTGCGAACGTGACATTCACGTTGATGTTCTGTGTCGTGTTGTGATGTTGCGGATTTGTCATGGTGGATAGCCTGGTGCAATGGTAGTACAGTTTTGGTATTATTTGTACATTTGTTGTTGCGGGGTGAGCGTCCGACATGTGGACTGCTGTCACTGCCTGTTTGTATATTATTCTTTTGGGGCACGACCGGGCTGAGGTCGATATACCCGTTGTATATATATTTTACTTTCTGTACTAGGATTACCCTACGGTGGGATGCACGGATAGCCGGGTTCTAGAGGGCAACGGGCCCGCATCTCATGACTTTGATACGGAAGGGGCTTCACTCTAGAATTGGCGGGCTATTCGCCGCACTCGTAGGGGGTACAGGTTGACCCAAGGAGGGGTGCTCTGTAAGTCTACGGTAGCGCCCCGGCCGTCTGTCCAAGGCCAAAATGCGGAAACAAAAAACTTTTTCAAACTAGAAACCTGCGCTATTGTATACTTTAAATCCGGATCGAACCATTAACCTACAACTAGCAACTGGAGAAAGAGTTGGAAAGCTATACCGATCGATCTGTGTCCTTCGGTCTTTGGCCACCATCCCAAGCTCCTTGCGGCATCTCCGGTCTCGGTCTCCTCATCGGAAAAGGCACCACATCATCGAGTCTTTTTACGGGCTCCCGCTTCGTCCGAAGCAACTCGGGCACGAAGTTCGCTAGCCGACGTGTCCAAGGCGATGTAGAGAATGTGTGTGACAACTTTGTCTCAAGCATCCATTGATTCTCATCACGTGAAAGTGTATGGATGGAGGTTAGAGATGATGCCATTAATGGAGGTTGTGAGCTAGAGGAGGAAAAAGAAGAAGAAACCTTTTCTTTCTTTTGTTTTGCTATGATAAAATGAGATAGTGTTGTGAAAAAATACATGACCAAAACCATATCATGGTAGCCCTCTCTCTCTCCTTATCATATCAAGACTCAAATCCATCAAACAATGTGACACATGCACAAAGAAAGAGACCATAATTCATCACTTGTGCATGTGTCACAACTAAGGCTTCTAATGATGATTTCTAGCTCATAATTTCCATATGTAAACATTCACCCAAATGTTTATAACAATAAAAAGATACGGCAACATCTAAAGTAAACTCATGACGGATCACAAGGATACCCCTCACCTGTAGATACATACTTGCATCCGCATTCCGACTGAATACGAATGCGATGAGACGAAAGTAATCCAACAAATCTAATACTAGGATCCGGCTTAAACCAAAGCCCACTAGTATGATCCGTCCGATCATGATCCGTGCACTACCGCACGTATATGATCGAACCCTGCCATATATCATACGGCCTCTACAACGTTTCGCCCGAAACTTGAGAAACTGTCTGTGGTGGACTCTAAAGACTCGTCAATACTTTGGCTGTGGATTTAACTACTAACACGTCAGTGGTACTAGCTGTACGTAACGGGCTACCAGGTTTTGACCAAAAGGGAGGTCGATGAGCGAACTCATCCTGACACCCTACTGAGCCAGTCAGTGACAATATCCATACAGTCCGGTCCGTTCGTCTATGAGCTTCGCATGGCGGGCCTAAGGGGTTGGTAAATGTCAGACCTCCAAAAGCGGTACAAGTCATGTCGGAGTATAGCCCAGAACACCCTGAGATACTACTGGAATACCTACCAGTAAATCTTCTGCCTTGGCCAAGGACTTCGTGTAATGGCTCTCCTAGAAACAGCGCGATCTCACCCCCAATACCGGGAGAGACGAAACCCCTGCCGATCCGCTCACTGCCTCCATGTGGCTCGGGACTGCACCCAACTAAAACCTGTTTGCATGACTCTTTTGAGCCATGGTAGGGTACTAATCAAAGCACAGTGGGAACTCACACGAGACAAATGACGATCTCAGGTCGATGAACTAACCTGTACACATGTCACAAGGGAACTGCCATCTGACGTCAGGTATAATACCAACTAGAATGTTCCCGGCGAGTCCTGTCCGTTGTACTCATGACCCAATGATCAATTGTATACATCTTAGGTGATCCAACTGACACCAATGGCTTGTGAGACCGGCCACCACCCCTCGTCGGGGTCTCGACTGTATACACTAGTATACTAATGGAGTATCGATGCCCAGTCTCGAAACTCCCACGACTGGGGACCTTTTAAGGATGTGCTTATAGACCCCAGCTCCCACGTATATGATCGCCATCATACTGCTGGCCGTCAAGCAAGAATCCTAAAGGCTCTATCAACGTGCAATAGTGACCTGTAAGGTCACCTGAAGCAGTACACGATGATGAAGATAAACCAGATAGCTTACTATCATCTTGTGTAAGACTGTCCTACCGGCATAGGTCCTCCCTCAATCATTACAATCACGTACCTGTGATCCGATAATTGACTCTGAGGGCACTATATCCAACAATCTCCCACTTGCACTCAAGGCTAATTATTGCAATGTCTCATACTCACAGCCCGTGCGATACCGAACACCCAACTCCTCTACTAATCAGTCTCACAAAACCCATTTGCGAAACTATTGCATTCGAGGAATAGCCTCAGTGAGTGGATCCGCCCTGATGTTTCTTTCTATGTCTCTCTTTATCTCAAGTTCATGGAGAAATCCATCTCCCGAAATGAGCAATACCTGTCTTAGAATATGTTTGGATATCTGATGGGACCTAGTTCATGAATGAACTCCAAATCCAAACTTCTTAGACTGTATCGTCAACTGAACTTAATCAGTATCCCGCGCCGCACATCCCTCAGTATCCGCTTGGACCACCTGTCCAAAATACTGCCCCTCGTCAGAGGGAAAACTATAACTCTGACGGTCACTCTGTCATCCAGGTCACCTTGGAAGCCTCGAATGATAACCGTCTCCCGAAAGAGGCTGTTGTTATCATATCCCTAGAACATCCACTTATGTTCTAAAACTGCTTCCGAACATTTCTCCAGGATAGGATTAATATCAACTTATTGCATCTACGGCAAAAACAACATCTGGTATGGTACTTGACATCTCATTATTGACTCAATTGCCTAAGCAAGTGATCTACCAATCATGCACATCCCTCTCCCCTTTAGTCTGTAAGACCCCTTTAAAGAGGGTGACTCCATCACCTGCAGGTACACTACTGTGCTAGGAGTCGTCTATTCTAAAACACCTTTAGAATGCTCTTAAGTACCCAGATTGGGATACTACCCAAATCCATATCTAAAACCATAGATCTAGTAACCAGAATGTCTGATATAATATCCAATTCCTATGTGGAGAAACCACTGTGTAACAACCAAAGTATAAACGATCGTAGTATAAGAATTTCACTTCCTACTATGTGTATGTCATCCATATACCAGGACATCACACCCTACTACCTTCTTAACAGATCCATCCCCTATTCTGATGAAGTCAAACCTATGACTGTCACATCAGAAATAGATAATCTATCTCCGCTGTATCTGCTTTAGTCTATAAATAGACTTAGGCTACTTGTCCACTATGCTTCCGCTTCCCCCACTGACTACGACAACCCTCTGGTAGAGTCATATACACGTGCACTTCTAAAGCTAGTTTAGAACGACGCTATACTCATCCTCCTGCCGGGTTTCACGGTCTGGAACAACAGAAATGGAAAGTCTGGGTAAACAAGAACCTCCTTGTCACCGTCCTTGAGGCTACCGGAGTAGCTCTCGGGTGCATGAGGTTACCCACCATATCTGCGGAGTGGCCAATGGAATGTCAAACCAGATTGAATCTTTAGGTTCTTATCAAATTTTCAGTAATCATTTGCGGTTCTGGAATCACTTTCAGTTCTGCCATACTCCCACTACAGTTTTCTGAAAAAATCCAATTTTATCAAAACTGTGGCGGGTCAAGAACAATATCACTATTGATCTTCCAGATGGTAGAAAGTCAACCCTCGTCATAGCCCAGGTCGATCCACAAACAGCCATTACTGAAACGTGTCTTGAGTTATCCAGAGTATGATTTTAAGCATAAGCCGGAAAACTCCCCGTACCTTAACAATGTTAAGATATGAACTATTCTATATCCAATATAGAAACAGAGGCACTGATTTAATTGGAACCAGATTCAAATCATGCAGCTGTCTCCAGTGCATGTCAACTAAATGGAGAGAGGCCGATCAGCATTGCTCAACTTATGAGTGCTTCCAATTATGAGTAACCTGAAAAAGAAGCAAGTTCTCTTAATCATTACTATCATCTGAATACCATACACAAGTATCTACATCTTCGATCACCTTGAAGAATCCTGATACTTGCAATACCTGGTTCTCTACTTTACTCTTATACCCATAACTTCTCAAAACTTGGATCTTGTATTTCTACGAAACACATGTCTAAGAACTAGAGAAGTCATAAGTAAACAGAATATAGTACGAGTACCAACCCCTCTGCCCTAATGGACACTGGACAACATACAATACTCTGTATAAGTCCCCTGAGTCTAATAACTCATTCCCTGTATGTCGTTGGTTGAAAACTGTACTTATGGTTAAGAAGAATTACACCGCTGTTTTATGCTCCTTACCTAACCATCCACTGATATAGGTAAATGTCAAGGACATAATTTCAAAAAGTTATATCTCACTTTATAAAAATAAACGTACAGATATATCAATTTGAAATTGGTGCATAACAACGGATATTCAAAACCAAATATTCGCCGTCCGGCAAACAACCCAGGCGATTTCCTCAAATATCACCAATTATAACGAATCCCGATATAATGAGGATGATCACCTAATTCCCAATAACTTACTCCCACTCATCATCTGTAAAACCATACAGATGTGAGAATCAAACCTGGTAAATACATACCCTGGAGCAACGGCTAATTGGGAAATCAGTTTTCTTTAACAATACACAGTGAAACTGAAACATGTAAATGTTTCGAAGGGGTATCCGGGTATTCTTAGTAATGCCTCTTCCAATATCAGATTCATAACTATAACCATATATTTCTTCACCATCTCTCCTAATCCCTTTATATGTCTTTAGTCATTACCTTCTGCAAACCCCTTTAGGCTAAATGGTTTTCTTCCTTCCCTACCGTTTGGCACCAGTCTATGGTTTGGAAGAAGACTATCTAATAAGAATAATGGGTGTACTCTCCTAATCCTAGGAGTACTCGTAACCTGAGAGAAGGTGAAGATAAAAGACAACTGAATAAAACCTTATTCCTATTTCTCCTGAACCAGAATCCATCCCCGAACTGGAACAAGTCCCTTCGAGTTCGTATATAACCATACGATGGAGTATCCAATAAACTGTGGATCATCGTAGTGATACGGAGTGTCCTGGAGAAATACAAAGGTGAAGTAGGAGTGGCGATGAAATACTTGGTTTGGTCATGAATAGCAGTCGCAGTTTACTTTGCCCTCTTACTAATCCCTTTATTTGTCTTTACTTAATACCTTCTGTACACCTTCAAGGCTAAATAGTTTCTTCATGCCCTACCTTTCGGCACCTGCCTATGGTTTGGAAGAAGACTATCCAATTAGCGTAATTGGTGTACTGTCCTTATCCAAGGAGCACTCGCAACCTGAGAGAAGGTAAAAGGAAAAGACAACTGAATAGTCCTATTCATTTTCTCCAGAACCGGAAACCATCCTCGAATCTGGAACAAGTCCCTTCGAGTTCGTATATAACCATACGATGGTTTTATCCAATGGAAGTGGATGTTCTTAGTAATACGGGGTGTTCTGGAGAAAAGGGTAAAAGTAGGAGTGGCAATGAGGTATGCAACTCTGACAATCCAAAAGCCAGTGTTTTAAGAAGGTTCGGTTAACTTCGTCACTGAGTCATAGTCAAGGGTCGGGTCATGGTCGCTGCCAAAGAGAGAGACAAAAGAAACACTCTGCGTGCACTCTATCCAAGATCAGAATGGTTATCACTTTATCTAATTAGGAAACCTCCCACTGTATCGTCAAATTCTCCTCCAAACCTGAAAGAAGAATTAGTCGGGATCACCCGAGGAGTAAACCAACTCATCAATAGGAATCGGGATCCAACTATCATCGCATGATAACGTGAAGGAATCCACTCACGTTATCACACTCCAGAAGGTATGCGCATATCTGGCAAGTTTCAGTTTCTTTAGAAACTCCCGATATGATTTTTACCCCATGCTCTTATGACTTTGATATTGGCCAACAAATCATAAGTCACATGTCAAGTTCTACCCCTCATTATCCAGGTTAATTTGAACCCATCCGTACCTACCCTTGACTTTGGCCAACAAAGCAGTACGACTGTCCAAAACTAACGCATCTATCTATGCTGCAGAAAGATAACAAATAGCAACCATACACTATGCCTTGACTTTGGCCATCAAACATAGCATGAATACTAAGTGCTACCCGTCTGAAATGACAGAGGGCTACGAATGGTTTTTGGCGAAAAACCTTTAACGTAATGAACTTGATATCGGTGAAGGAACCGGATAGCTTTTTATAAAAAATATAGTGGCAAAAACCTTTGCTAAAGAGGTCACTCCCGGTAAAGGGATCTCGGCTCTTTCCCCGTAGAATGAGGTGCAGGATATTCCAACTGAATACCACGATGCAAAGAAAAAAGTAATCGACTATAGTGAAGTTATTACCATGACGCAAACTTCTTTCCAAGGGGTCACTCCCGGTGAAGGGATCTCGGCCCTTGCCTCGTCGACTGAGGTGCTGGATATTCATAACCGAATACCACTGTGCAAAACAAAAGAGATAGTCCTTGCAATAACATCTTTTTTGAAAAATGTTCCAACAACATAAGAATAGGTTTGTTTAGCTTGCATTGATCTGAATCAATACAGTCCCATCAATTAATTACACCACAAAAGAACGAAAATATGATGTACATATATGCCATCCGCATTCTCCACTGGGTCCCGTCATCACCCGTTAGGTTACTTAACTGACGATATAGCGGGGACTGGACTAGTGCGGGTGTAAAACATATACAACATCTACTAGTATATATATCAATATATAATATTCGCTCATGGCGTGATAAAAGCAACATTACAGAAATGTAATAAGCATCACAGAACAATACAGATAATCTGGGATCCCCGGGTTTCATAGAGCCGCTACTGGAACCCGACGTTCCCCTGGTCGTGTGGATAGCCTGTGCAATGAAATCCTAGACCCCTACGGGCGCGGTAAGTTACCCGACAAAACCTGAAGCGAGGTAGCCCCCTTCAACAACGTGAATGGACCAGCCAGCACTTCACGGAATCCGGTATGTCGAGCACCCCTCCTTGGGTCAACCTGTACCCCCTACGAGTCCGGCGAATAGCCCGCCAATTCTAGAGTGAAGCCCCCTCCATCTCAAAACCATGAGATGCGGGCCCGTTGTCCTCTTGAACCCGGCTATCCATGCACCCCACCGCGGGGTAATCCTAGTACAGAAAGTAAAATATATACAACGGGTACATCGACCTCAGCCCGGTCGTGCCCTAAAAGAATAATATACAAATAGGCAGAGACGGCAGTCCACATGTCGGACGCTCGCCCCGCAATATCAAATGTACAAATACAACCAAACTGTACTAACATTGCACCCAGGTTATCCACCACGACAAATCCGCAACATCACAGCACAGCACAGAACATCAACGTGAATGTCACGTTCGCAAATCCGTCTAAAAGAACTATAGCAATTAGACAAGATTTACAGATCAAATGACATTCACGGTCGCAGATATAATGTAAATACTGTGTACTAACATGTTTAAAATTTTCGATCGACAAAATTTCCCGAAGTGGGCCCCAAGTACAATTCCCAGTACTCAAAATAATCTGGGCCAAAACAAAAAATACCAGAAACCTCATTTCCAAGTCAGAGACCACCTGAAGAATTTTGGTGCGATGAAGTCCCAGAATGGCGGCGGAACCGCGGCCAAAAGGACGGTATGGCCGCGGTACCGCGGCGTTACTGTTGGATCGACCTCCCAAATTTCTACAGTGCTCCTAAAAAACCATGCATGATTTTCTGACATACCCAAAAAAAAATTTAGAGCACAAAAAAAATTCGACAGAAACTTGATGACTTGGAATCGCGGTTTCGGAATTTTCGTTCGATCGAAGTTTTAAACACGTTAAAGCAAGTTAGTAAAGGTTAATGGCGTAGCTCTAATACCATGTAAGTCTACGGTAGCGCCCCGGCCGTCTGTCCGAGGCTAAAATGCGGAAGTGAAAGACTTTTTCAAACTAGAAAACGGCGCTATCGTATACTTTAAATCCGGATCGAACCATTAACCTACAACTAGCAACTAGAGAAAGGGTTGGAAAGCTATACCGATCGATCCGTGTCCTTCGTTCTTTGGCCACCATCCCAAGCTCCTCGCGGCATCTCCGGTCTCGGTCTCCTCGTCGGAAAGGGCACCACATCTTCGAGTGTTTTTACGGGCTCCCGCTTCGTCCGAAGCAACTCTGGCACGAAGTTCGCTAGCCGACGTGTCCAAGGCGATGTAGAGAATGTGTGTGACAACTTTGTCTCAAGCATCCATTGATTCTCATCATATGAGAGTGTATGGATGGAGGTTAGAGACGATGCCATTAATGGAGGTTGTGAGCTAGTGGAGGAGGAAGAAGAAGAAACTTTTTCATTCTTTTATTTTGCTATGATAAAATGAGAGAGTGTTGTGAAAAAATACTAGACCAAAACCATATCATGGCAGCCCCTCTCTCTCTCTCCTTATCATATCAAGACTCAAATCCATCAAATAATGTGACACATGCACAAAGAAAGAGACCATGAGTCATCACTTGTGCATGTGTCACAATTAAGGCATCTAATGATGATTTCTAGCTCATAATTTCCATATGTAAACATTAACCCAAATGTTTACATCAATAAAAAGATACGGCAACATCTAACATAACTCATGACGGATCACAAGGATACCCCTCACCTGTATATACATACCTGCATCCGCATTCCGGCTGAATGCGAATGCGATTAGACTAAAGTAATCCAACAAATCTAATATTAGGATCTGGTTTAAACCAAATCCCACTAGTATGATCCGTCCGATCATGATCCATGCACTACCACACGTATATGATCGAACCCTGCCATATATCATACGGCCTCTACAACGTTTCGCCCGAAACTTGAGAAACTGTCTGTGGGGGACTCTAAAGACTCGTCAATACTTTGGCTGTGGATTTAACCACTAGCACGTCAGTGGTACTAGCTGTACGTAACGGGCTACCAGGTATTGACCAAAAGAGAGGTCGATGAGCGAACTCATCCTGACACCCTACTGAGCCTGTCAGTGACAATATCCGTACAGTCCGGTCCGTACGTCTATGAGCATCGCATGGCAGGCCTCGGGGGTTGGTAAAAGTCAGACCCCCAAAAGCGGTACAAGTCGTGTCGGAGTATAGCACAGAACACTCTGAGATACTACTGGAATACCTACTAGTAAATCTCCTGCCTTGGCCAAGGACTTCGTGTAATGGCTCTCCTAGACACAGCGTGATCTCACCCCCAAAACCGGGAGAGACGAAACCCCTGCCGATCCGCTCACTGCCTCCATGTGGCTCGGGACTGCACCTAACTAAAACCTGTTTGCACGACTCCTTTGAGCCGTGGTAGGTAGTAATCAAAGCACAGTGGGAACTCACACGAGACAAATGACGATCTCAGGTCGATGAACTAACCTGTACACATGTCACCAGGGAACTGCCATCTGACATCAGGTATAATACCAACTAGCATGTTCCCGGCGAGTCCTGTCCGGTGTACTCATGACCCAATGAGCACTTGTATACATCTTAGGTGATCCAACTCACACCAATAGCTTGTGAGACCGGCCACTCGTCGGGGTCTCGACTGTATTCACTATTCTACTAATGGAGTATCGATGCCCAGTCTCGAAACTCCGATGACTAGGGACCTTTTAAGGATGTGCTTATAGACCCCAGCTCCCATGTATATGTTCGCCATCATACTGCTGGCCGTTAAGCAAGAATCCTAAGGGCTCTATTAACGTGCAATAGTGACCTGTAAGGTCACCTGAAGCAGTACATGATGATGAAGTTAAACCAGATAGCATACTATCATCTTGAGTAAGACAGTCCTACCGGCATAAGCCCTCCCTCAATCATTGCAATCACGTACCTGTGATCTAATAATTGACTCTGAGGGCACTATATCCAACATGCTCAAGTTACCGGATTCCGTGAAGTTCTGGGTGGTCCATTCACCATGTTGAAGGGGGTTGCCTCGCTTCAGGTTTTGGCGGGTAACATGCCGCGCCCATAGGTGTCTAGGATTTCATTGCACAGGCCGTCCACACGACCATAGGAACGTCGGGTTTCAGTAGCGGCTCTATGAAACCCGGGGATCCCGGATTTTCTGTATTGTTCTGTGATGCTTATTACATTTCTGTGATGTTGCATTTTATCACGCCTGGAGCGATTATTATATATTTCTATATATATACTAGTAGATGTTGTATATATTTTACATCCGCGCTAGTCCAGTCCCCGCTCTGTCGTTAGTTATGTAACCTAACTGGTGATGACGGGGCCTAGTGGCGAATGCTGTTGGCATATACGTACATCATATTTTCGTTTTTTTGTGGTGTGATTAATTTATGGGTCTGCATTGATTCGGATCAATGCAAGCTAAACTAACCTGTTTGATGTTGTTGGAACATTTTTTAAAAGGCTGTTATTGCAAGGACGTTTTCTTTTTGCTTTGCACAGTGGTATTCGGTTATGAATATCCAGCACCTCAGTCGACGCGGCAAGGGCCGAGATCCCTTCACCGGGAGTGACCCCTTAGACAGAAGTTTGCGTCAGGGTAATAACTTCACTATAGCCGATTGCCTTTTTGCTTTGCATCGTGGTATTCAATTGGAATATCCTGCACCTCATTCTACGCGGAAAGAGCCGAGATCCCTTCACCGGGAGTGACCTCTTTAGCAAAGGTTTTCACCACTATATTTTTATGAAAAGCTATCTGGTTCTTTCAACGATATCAAGTTCCTTATGTTAATGGTTTTTCACCAAAAACCAGCCGTAGCCCTCCATCATTTCAGATTAGTATTGCTTAGTATTCGCGCTACGTTTGTCGTTGCTATTCGCCGAGACGTAGTGTGCGGTAGCTCTGTTGTGCTTTTCTGTCGCATGGATATGTCGATTGGTTAGGACGGTCGTATGACTTTGTTGATTATTCGTCATGGGTCGTGCGGGTGGGTTTAATGCAATCAAGATGATGACGGGTTGAACTTGACTAGGACCTTTTGATTTGTTGATTATTCGTCATGGTCACTTGGGTCCTTGGGGTAAAAATCACATCGGGAGTTTCTAAAGAAACTGAAACTTGCCAGATATGCGCATACCTAATGGAGTGTGATAACGTGAGTGGATTCCATCACGTTATCATGCGATGATAGTTGGATCCCGATTCCCACTGATGAATTGGTTTACTCCTCGGTTGATCCCGACTAATTCTTCTTTCAGTTTTGGAGGAGAATTTGAGGTTACAGTGGGAGGTTTCCTGATTAGATAAATTGATAACCATTCTGATCTAGATTAGATTGTACGCAGAGTGTTTCTTCTCTCTCTCTCTTTGGCAGCAACCATGACCCGACCCTAGACTATAACTCAGAGACCAAGTTAACCGAACTTTCTTAAAACACTGGCTTTTGGATTGTCAGAGTTGCATACCTCATTGCCACTCCTATTTTTACCCTTTTCTCCAGAACACCCCGTATTGCTACGAACGTCCACTTCTATTGGATAAAACCATCATATGGTTATATACGAACTCGAAGGAACTTGTTCCAGATTCGAGGATGGTTTCTGGTTCTGGAGAAAATGAATAGGACTATTCAGTTGTCTTTTCTTTTTACCTTCTCTCAAGTTGCGAGTGCTCCTTGGATTACGGCGGTACACCTGTTACGCTAATTGGATAGTCTTCATCCAAACCATAGGCAGGTGCCGAACGGTAGGGAATGAAGAAAACCATTTAGCTTGAAAGGTGTACAGAAGGTATTAAGTAAAGACAAATAAAGGGATTAGTAAGAGGGCAAAGTAAATTGCGACTGCTATTCACGACCAAACCAAGTATTTCTCCGCCAATCCAACATCACCTTTGTATCTCTCCAGAACACTCCGTATCACTACGAAGATCCACAGTTTATTGGATACTCCATCGTATGGTTATATACGAACTCGAAGGGACTTGTTCCAGTTCGGGGATGGATTCTGGTTCAGGAGAAATAAGAAAATGGTTTATTCAGTTGTTTTTTTTATCTTAACCTTCTCTCGTGTTGCGAGTGCTCCTAGGATTAGGGGAGTACACCCATTATGGTTATTGGATAGTCTTCTTCCAAACCATAGGTTGGTGCCGAACGGTAGGGAAGGAAGAAAACCATTTAGCCTAAAAGGGTGTACAGAAGATAATGACTAAAGATATATAAAGTGATTTGGAGAAATGGCAAAGAAATATACGGTTACAGTTGTGAATCTGATAATGGAAGAGGCATTACTAGTAATACCCGGATACCCCTTCGAAACATTTATATGTTTCAGTTTCACTGTGTATTTTTAAAAGAAAACTGATTTCCCAATTAGTCCTTGTTGGAGAAAGTGCCCTCAGAGTCAATTATTGGATCACAGGTACGTGATTGCAATGATTGCGGAGGACCTATACCGGTAGGACAATCTTACGCGAGATGATAGTATGCTATCTGGTTTGCCTTTATCAGTCGTGTACATGTTCAGGTGACTGATTACATGTTACACTTTGATAGAGACCTTAGGATCTTGCTTTACTACCAACAGTATGATGGCGATCATATACGTGAGAGTTGGGTAGTTTATATGCATATCCTTAATTATGGTCCCTAGTCGTGGGAGTTTCGAGACAGGGCATCGATACTCCGGAGTAGACTAGTGTATACAGTCGAGACCCCGATGAGGAGCGGTGGCCGGTCTCACAAGCCACTGGTGTCAGTTGGATCACCTAAGATGTATACAGGTGCTCATTGGGTTATGAGTACACCGGACAGGACTCGCCGGGAATCTGCTAGTTGGAATTATACATATCGTTAGATAGCAGTTCCCTGGTGACATGTGTACAGGTTAGTTCATCGACCTGATGTCGTCATTTGTCTCGTGTGAGTTCCTACTGTGCTTTGATTTCTACCCTACCACGGCTCAAAGGAGTCGTGCAAACAGGTAGTTTTTGGGTACAGTCCCGAGCCACATGGAGGCACGTGAGCGGATTGGCAGGGGATTCGTCTCTCCCGGTATTGGGGGTGAGGTCGTGCTGTGTCTAGGAGAGCCATTACACAAAGCCCACGGCCGTGGCAGGAGATTTACTGGTAGGTACTCCAGTAGTATCTCAGGGTGTTATTGGGCTACACTCCGACATGACTTATACTGCTATTGGGGGTCTGACGTTACTAGCCCTCTAGGCAGATATGCGATACTCATAGACGAACGGACCGGACTGTATATACATGGTCACTGTTAGGCTCAGTAGGGTTTCCGGATGAGTTCGCTCATCGGCCTCCCTTGAGGTCAGTCCATGGGTAGCCGTTACGCATAGCTAGTGCCGCTGACGGTTTATGGTTAAACCCACTGTTAGGGTACTGACGAGTCATTAGAGTCCCCCACAGACAGTTTCCCAAGTTTGGGCGAAACGTTGTAGAGGCCGTATGGTTTTATGGCAGGGTTCGAAAAATGCACGTGCATTTACGCACGTGTGAGATTTCGGGCAGATGATACTGATCGGCTTTGGTTTAAGCCGGATCCGAGTATTATATTGGGTAGATATAATGTCTTTGTCTCAGTTGCATTTGTATTCGGTCGTAATACAAATGCGGGTATATTTATACAGTTACGGGATTATCCTGAAATTCGTTTCGGGATCGCTTTTGGAAGTTGCCAGTTTCCAGTTTTCTATCAGCCGTCTTTTAACATTTGGTTAAAGACGGATTTATCTTTTCTTGAGATGAGTGTGGAAGGTTCTAGAAGTTTCTAGAATAGGTGACTAGGTTGAATGGTGTTGAGTTTTCATTGGTTGCTTTCTTTGTGTTCACACTTTGTGTTCACACTAGATATTTTCTTGTGTTCACACTTGATATTTTTCTCTTGTGGTCACCCTCTTCCCTCCTACACTCACCCCCCATTGCTATATATAGCCGGCCCCTTCCCCCCCTCTCTCTCTCTTGATTCATTTTGAGGAAAAAGATTATTATAGTTTTGGGGTGCATGGAAATTTCATAGCTCATTTCATTCCATCACCCGATTCGAATGGCAACTTCATTAACCGTTCGTCCATAGCCTTGGACGTAACGAGACAAAGTCTTCTACTCATTCTCTACATCATTCTTGGTTGTCTCTTTTAGTAAACTTGACGACCGAGTTGCCTCGAGTCAGAGACGGGAGCCCGTTTAAAGAATCGTTGACGTGGTGCCACCTGGACGAGCAGATCGGAGATCGACGAGATCGGAGCAGCCGCAACGGAGCGTGGGATGATGGTTAAAGAACGAAGGACTCGGATCGTTCGGTATAACCTTTCTACACTCTTTACAGTTTGTTAGTTTAGAAATAATGGCAGATCCGGGTGATAGTATACGATAGCGCCAGTTAAAAAGTTTTTGTTCCGCATTTGGCGTCTGTAGACGGCCGGGGCACTACCGTAGACTTACAGTGGTATCAAAGCCTCACCATTTTGCTTTACTAACTTGTGCTAACGCGTTTAAAATATCGATCGAACCGGATATCGAAAACCGCAAAATTCTATCTTCACAGTTTCTGTCGATTTTAAATCAAGTTTAAAAATTATTCTACATATCACAGAAATCTGTGCAGGGTTTTCTAAGAACACCGTACAAATTTGGGCCCATGATTCGACAAGACTGCCGCGGAATCGCGGTCAAACCTATGGTTTGACCGCTCATCCGCGGCCATTCTGTGTGATCATGCCCCCAAATTTGCACAGTGTCTTCTTCTATGGAAATTGGGGGTTTTGGTATATATCTTTTGGGCCCAGATTTTGTTACTGTTCAACAGATGTTCATGGGGCCCACTTCGTGATATTTAGTCGATCGAAATTTAAACATGTTAGTTTGCAGTGCTTACATTATATCTCCGACCGGGAATGTCATTTGATCGGTAAACCGCGTCTGATTGCTATAGTTCTTTTAGACGGGTTTGCGAACGTGACATTCGCGTTGATGTTCTATGTTGTGCTGTGTTGTTACGGATTCGTCGTGGTGGATAGCAGTGTGCAATGGTAGTGCAGTTTGGATTTACTTGTACTTTTGATATTGCGGGGCGAGCGTCCAACATATGGACTGCCGTCACTGCCTGTTGCATAATATTATTTTGGGGCACGACCAGGTTGCGGTCGATGTACCTGTTGTACTATTATTTATTTCTGTACTAGGTTTTACCCCGCGACGGAGTGCACGGATAGCCGGGTTCTGGAAGGCAACGGGTCCGCATCTCATGGATTTGAGAGGCAGAGGGGCCTTACTCTGGAATTGGCAGACTATTCGCCGCACTCGCAGGGGGTACAGGTTGACCCAAGGAGGGGTGCTCAATTTACCGGATTCCGTGAAGTGCCGGGTGTTCCATTCACTATGCTGTGGGGGACTACCTCGCTTCAGGTTTTGGCAGGTAACTTGCCGCACCCGTAGGGGTCTAGGTTTCATTGCACAGGCTACCCACACGACCAGGTGAACGTCGGGTTTCAGCAGCGGCTCTGTGAAATCCGGGGATCCCAGATTATCTGTATTGTTCTGTGATGCTTATTACTTTTCTGTAATGTTGCATATTATCACGCCTGGAGCGATTATTGTATATTGGTTTTTATACTATTAGATGTTGTATATGTTTTACACCCGCGCTAGTTCATTCCCCGCTCTGTCGTTAGTTAAGTAACCTAACGGGTGATGATGGGACCCAGTGACGAATGCGGATGGCATATACGTACATTTTATTTTCGTTCTTTTCTGGTGTGATTGATTGATGGGACTGCGTTGATTCTGATAAATGCAAAGGAAATCAAACCTATTTGGCAGTTGTTGGAACAAATTTAAAAAGTGTTATTACAAAGACGTTTCCTTTTGTTTTGCATAGCGGTATTCAGTGGAATATCCTGCACCTCATTTGACGGGGCAAGGGCCGATATCCCTTCACCGGGACTGACCCCTTGGGCAGAAGTTTACGTCAGGGTAATAACTTCACTATAGTCGATTACAAGTTGCTTTGCATCGCGGTATTCAGTGCAATATCCTGCACCTCATTCCACGAGGAAAGAGCCGAGATCCCTTCATCGGAAGTGACCTCTTTAGCAAAAGGTTTTCGCCACTATATTTTAAAAAAGCTATCAGGTTCCTTCAGCGATATCAAGTTCGTTACTTTAAAGGTTTTTCGCCAAAAACCAGCCGTAGCCCTCCGTCACTTCTTTTGGGTATTTAGTAGTATTCAAGCTATGTATTTTGACCTAACGCCAAGGCATAGTGTTTGGTAGCTTCTGGGTATTCATTTGTTGCATAGATAGATGAGTTGGTTTGGGACAGCCGTTCTGCCATTTCGACCTAACGCCAAGGGCATGTGCGGGTGGGTTCAAATTAACAAGATAGTGACGGGTAGAACTTGGCATGTGACTTATGACATTTTGACCTAACGCCAAGGTTATAAGAGCATGGGGAAAAAATCATATCGGGAGTTTCTAAAGAAACTGAAACTTGCCAAGTATGCGCATACCTTCTGGAGTATGAGTAACGTGGATGCATTCCATCACGTTATCATACGATGAGAGTTGGATCCCGATTCCCACTGATGAGTTGGTTTACTCTTTCGGGTGATCCCGATTGATTCTTCTTTTAGGTTTGGAGGAGAATTTGACAGTACAGTGGGAGGTTTCCGGATTAGATAAAGTGATAACCATTCTGATCTAGGTTAGAGTGCACGCAGAGTGTTTCTTTTCTCTCTCTCTTTGGCAGCGACCTTTGACCGACCCTAGACTATGACTCAGTGACCAAGTTGACCGAACCTTCTTAAAATACTGGCTTTTGGATTGTCTGAGTTGCATAAGTCATTGCCACTCCTTCTTTTACCGTTTGCATTTCTCAGAACACCCCGTATTACTACGGACATCCACTTCCATTGGATAGATCCATCGTATGGTTATATACGAACTCGAAGGGACTTCTTCGAGGATGGATCCAGGTTCAGGAGAAATAGAATTGGTTTATTCAGTTGTCTTTTATTATCACCTTCTCTCAGGTTGCGAGGGCTCCTTGGTTTAGGAGAGTACACCTATTACGCTTATTGGATAGTCTTATTTCAAACCATAGGCAGGTGCCGAAAGGTAGGGAATGAAGAAAACCAATTAGCCTAAGTAGGGTGTGCAGAAGGCAATAACTAAGGACAAAATAAAGGGATTAGAAAGAGGGCAAAGTAAATTGCGACTGTTATCATTCACGACCAAAACCGCGTACTTCATCGCCACTCCTATTTCACCTTTAAAAGAATAAGGTATTATTCAGTTGTCTTTTATCATCACCTTCTCTCAAGATGCGAGTAATCCTTGGTTTAGGAGGGTACACCTATTATGCTTACTGGATAGTCTTCTTCCAAACCATAGGCTGGTGCCGAACGGTAGGGAAGGAAGAAAACCATTTAGCCTAACGAAGGTGTACGGAAGGTAACGACTAAAGACAAATAAAGGGATTTGGAGAGATGGCAAACAAATATATGGTTAAAGTCATGAATTAGATTATGGAAGAGGCATTACTAGGAATACCAGGATACCCCTACGAAACATTTTCATATTTCAGTGCATTGTTAAAGGAAAACTGTTTTCCCGATTAGATACTTACTCCAAGGGTATGTATTTACCAGGGTTTCATTCTCATATCTGTATGGTTTTACAGATGATGAGTGAGAGTAAGTTATTGGAATTAGGTAATTATCCTCATTATATCGGAATTCGTTGTAATTGGTGATATTTGAGGAAATCGCCAGGGTACAGTTTTCAACCTACGACGCACAGGTTTTGAGTTGTTCAAACTCAGCGGACTTATACAGTGTATTTTATATTGTCCAAGTGTCCATCAGGACAAAGGGGTAGGTCCTCGTACTATGTTCTATTTACTTATGACTTCTCCATTTTTAGACAAGTGTTTCGTAGAAATACATGGTCTAAGTTTTGAGAATTTGTGGGTATAAGAATAAAGTAGAGAACCAGATGTCACAAGTATCGGGATTCTTCAAAGAGATCAAAGATGTAGATTCTTGTGATTGGTATTCAGATGATAGTAATGATTTTGAGAAACTTGTTTCTCTTTCAGGTTACTCATAATTGGATGGATTCCTAAGTTGAGTAATGCTGATTAGCCTCTCTCCATTAAGTTGATATGCACTGGAGACAGCTGCATGATTGAATATGGTTCCAATTAAATAAGTGCCAAAGTTTCTATATTGTATATAGAATAGTTCGTACCTTAAAAGATGTTAAGGTACGAGGAGTTGTCCAGCTTATGCTTAAAACCAGACACTGGATAACTCAGGGCACGTTTCTGTAATGGCTGTTTGTGGGTTGACCCTGGCTATGACGAGGGTTGATATTCTACCATTTGAAAGATCAATAGTGATATTGTTCTTGACTCACCACAGTTTTAGTAAAATGGATTTTTTCAGAAAACAGTAGTGGTAGTATGGTAGAACTGGAAGTGATTCCAGAACCGCGAACGATTACGGAAAATTTAATAGGACCTATATATTCAATCAGATTTGACATTCCATTAGCCACTCCGCAGATATGGTGGGTAACCTCAGACACCCAAGAGGTACTCCGGTAGCCTCAAGGACGGTGACATGGAGGTTCTTGTTTACCCAGACTTGACACTACTGTTGTTCCAGACTATAAGACCAGGCAGGAGGATAAGTATAGCGTCATTCTAAACTAGCTTTAGAAGTGCACGTGTATATTATTCTGCCAGAGGGTTGTCGTAGTCAGTGGGAGCAGCGGAAGTATAGTGGGCAAGTAGCTTATGTCTATTTATAGACTAGAGCAGTTATAGCGGAGATAGATCATCTATTTTTGATGTGATAGTCATGGGTTTGACTTCATCAGAATAGGGGATGGATCTATTAAGAAGGTAGTAGGGTGTGATGTCATGGTATATGGATGACATACACAGAGTAGGAAGTAAAATTCCTATACTACGATCGGTTGTACTGTGGTCGTCACACAGTTGTTTCTCCAAACAGGATATGGATATAATACTTGACATTCTGGTTTCTAGATCTATGGTTTTAGATCTGGATTTGGGTAGTTTCCCAATGTGGGTACTTTGACAGTATTCTAATGGTTTTTAGAATAGATGACTCCTGGCATGGTGGTGTACCTGCAGGTGATGGAGTCACCCTCTCTAAAGGTGTCGTATAGACTAAAAGGGAGAGGGCTGTGCATGATTGGCAGATCACATGCTTAGGCAAAGTCAATCATGAGATGTCAAGTACCACACCAAATGTTGTTTTTGCACTAGATGCAATAAGTTCGTATTAATCCAATCCTGGAGAAACATAAGGAAGCAGTTTTAGAACATAAGTACATGTTCTACGGATTTGATGATGGCAGCCTCCTTCGGGAGACGGTTATCATTCCAGGCTTCAAAGGTGACATGGTTGACAGAGTGATTGTCAGAGTTATAGTTTTCCCTCTGACGAGGGACAGTATTATGGACAGGTGGTCCAAGAGGATACTGTGGGTGGCATGGTGCCGGATACTGATTAGGTTCAGTGATCGATACAGTCTAAGAAGTTTGGATTTGGAGTTCATTTATGAACTAAGTCCCATCAGATATCCAGACATATTCTAAGACAGGTATTACTCAATTCGGGAGATGGTTTTCCTCGCGAACTTGAGATTAAGAGAGATATAGAAGGAAACTTCTAGGCGGATCCACTCACTGAGGCTATTTCTCGAACACAATAGTTTTACAAACGGGCTTTGTGAAACTGATTAGTAGAGCATTTGGATGTTCGGTTTCACACGGGCTGTGAGTAGTCGACATCGCAATAATTAGCCTTAAGTGCAAGTGGGAGATTGTTGGAGATAGTGCCCTCAGAGTCAATTATTGGATCGCAGGTACGTGATTGCAATGATTGCGGAGGACCTATACCGGTAGAACAATCTTACTCGAGATGATAGTATGCTATCTGGTTTACCTTTATCAGTCGTGTACATGTTCAGGTGACTGATTACATGTTACACTTTGATAGTGCCCTTTGGATCTTGCTTTACTACCAACAGTATGATGGCGATCATATACGTGAGAGTTGGGTAGTTTATATACATATCTTTAATTGTGGTCCCTAGTCGTGGGAGTTTCGAGACAGGGCATCGATACTCCAGAGTACACTAGTGTATACAGTCGACACCCCGATGAGGGGCGGTGGCCGGTCTCACAAGCCACTGGTGTCAGTTGGATCACCTAAGATGTATACAGGTGCTCATTGGGTTATGAGTACACCGGACAGGACTCGCCGGGAATCTGCTAGTTGGTATTATACATATCGTCAGATAGAAGTTCCCTGGTGACATGTGTACAGGTTAGTTCATCGACCTGAGGTCGTCATTTGTCTCGTGTGAGTTCCCACTGTGCTTTGATTTCTACCCTACCACGGCTCAAAGGAGTCGTGCAAACAGGTAGTTTTTCGGTACAGTCCCGAGCCACATGGAGGCACGTGAGCGGATCGGCAGGGGATTCGTCTCTCCCGGTATTGGGGGTGAGGTCGTGCTGTGTCTAGGAGAGCCATTACACAAAGCCCACGGCCGTGGCAGGAGATTTACTGGTAGGTACTCCAGTAGTATCTCAGGGTGTTATTGGGCTACACTCCGACACGACTTATACTGCTATTGGGGGTCTGATGTTACTAGCCCCCTAGGAAGATATGCGATACTCATAGACAAAGGGACCGGACTGTATATACATGGTCACTGTGAGGCTCAGTAGGGTTTCCGGATGAGTTCGCTCATCGGCCTCCCTTGAGGTCAGTCCATGGGCAGCCGTTACGCATAGCTAGTGCCGCTGACGGTTTGTGGTTAAACCTACTGCCAGGGTACTGACGAGTCATTAGAGTCCCCCACAGACAGTTTCCCAAGTTCGGGCGAAACGTTGTAGAGGCCGTATGGTTTTATGGCAGGGTTCGGAAAATGCACGTGCGTTTACGCACGTGTCAGATTTCGGGCAGATGATACTGATCGGCTTTGGTTTAAGCCGGATCCCAGTATTATATTGGGTAGATATAACGGCTTTGTCTCGGTTGCATTTGTATTCGGTCGTAATACAAATGCGGGTATATTTATACAGTTACGGGGTTATCCTGAAATTCGTTTCGGGATCGCTTTTGGAAGTTGCAAATTTCCAGTTTTCTATCAGCCGTCTTTTAACATTTGGTTAAAGACGGATTTATCTTTTCTTGAGATGAGTGTGGAAGGTTCTAGAAGTTTCTAGAAGAGGTGACTAGGTTGAATGGTGTTGAGTTTTCATTGGTTGCTTTCTTTTTGTTCACACTTTGTGTTCACACTAGATATTTTCTTGTGTTCACACTTGATATTTTTCTCTTGTGGTCACCCTCTTCCCTCCTACACTCACCCCCCCATGGCTATATATGGCTGGCCCCTTCCCCTCTCTCTCTCTCTCTTGATTCATTTTGAGGAAAAAGATTATGATAGTTTTGGGGTGCATAGAAATTTCATAGCTCATTTCATTCCAACACCCGATTCGAGTGGCAACTTCATTAACCGTTCGTCCATAGCCTTGGACGTAACGAGACAAAGTCTTCTACTCATTCTCTACATCATTCTTGGTCATCTCTTTTAGCAAACTTGACGACCGAGTTGCCTCGAGTCAGAGGCGGGAGCCCGTTTAAAGAATCATTGACGTGGTGCCACCTGGACGAGCAGATCGGAGATCGACGAGATCGGAGCAGCCGCAACGAAGCGTGGGATGATGGTTAAAGAACGAAGGACTCGGATCGTTCGGTATAACCTTTCTACACTCTTTACAGTTTGTTAGTTTAGCAATAATGGCAGATCCGGGTGAAAGTATACGATAGCACCTGTTAAAAAGTTTTTGTTCCGTATTTGGCGTCTGTAGACGGCCGGGGCACTACCGTAGACTTACAGTCCTTGCTCCAGGGTATGTATTTACCAGATTTGATTCTCATATCTGTATGGTTTTACAGATGATGAATGGGAGTAAGTTATTGGGAATTGGGTGATCATCCTCATTATATCGGGATTCGTTGTAATTGGTGATATTTGAGGAAATTACCTGGGTTGTTTGCCGGACGGCAAATATTTGGTTTTGAATATCCGTTGTTATGCACCAATTTCAAATTGATATATCTGTACGTTTATCTTTATAAAGTGAGATATAACTTTTTGAAATTATGTCCATGACATTTACCTATATCAGTGGATGGTTAGGTAAGGTGCATTAAACAGCGGTGTAATTCTTCTTAACCATAAGTACAGTTTTCAACCTACGACATACTGGGAATGAGTTATTAGACTCAAGGGACTTATACAGAGTATTGTATATCGTCCAGTGTCCATGAGGACAGAGGGGTTGGTACTCGTACTATATTTTGTTTACTTGTGACTTCTTTAGTTCTTAGACATGTGTTTCGTAGAAATGCAAGGTCTAGGTTTTGAGAAGTTATAGGTATAAGAATAAAGTAGAGGATCAGGTATTGCAAGTATCAGGATTCTTCAAGGTGATCGAAGATGTAGATACTTGTGTATGGTATTCATTTGATAGTAATGATTATGAGAACTTGCTTCTCTTTTAGGTTACTCATATCTGGATGTATTCCTAAGTTGAGTAATGCTGATCGGCCTCTCTCCATTTAGTTGACATGCACTGGAGACAGCTGCATGATTTGAATCTGGTTCCAATTAAATCAGTGCCTTTGTTTCTATATTGGATATAGTACAGTTCATATCTTGACAATGTTAAGGTACGGGGAGTTGTCCGGCTTATGCTTAAAAACAGACTCTGGATAACTTATGGCACGTTTCTGTAATGGCTGTTTGTGGGTGGACCCGGGCTATGACGAGGGTTGACTTTCTACCATCTGGAAGATCAATAGTGATATTGTTCTTGACTCGCCGCAGTTTTGATAAAAATGGATTTTTTCAGAAAACAGTAGTGGGAGTATGGCAGAACTGGAAATGATTCCAGAACCGCAAATGATTACTGAAAATTTGATAAGAACCTAAAGATTCAATCTAGTTTGACATTTCATTGGCCACTCCGCAGATATGTTGGGTAACCTCAGGCACCCGAGAGCTACTCCGGTAGCCTCAAGGACGGTGACAGGGAGGTTCTTGTTTACCCAGACTTACCATTTCTGTTGTTCCAGACCGTGAAACCCGGCAGGAGGATGAGTATAGCATCGTTCTAAACTAGCTTTAGAAGTGCACGTGTATATGACTCTGCCAGAGGGTTGTCGTAGTCAGTGGGAGCAGCGGAAGCATAGTGGACAAGTAGCCTATGTATATTTATAGACTAAAGCAGATATAGCGGAGATAGATTATTTATTTCTGATGTGACAGTCATAGGTTTGACTTCATAAGAATAGGGGATGGATCTTTTAAGAAGGTAGTAGGGTGTGATGTCCTGGTATATGGATGACATACACATAGTAGGAAGTGAAATTCTTATATTACGATCGTTTATACTTTGGTTGTCACACAGTGGTTTCTCCACATAGGAATTGGATATTATATCAGACATTCTTGTTACTAGATCTATGGTTTTAGATCTGGATTTGGGTAGTATCCCAATCTGGGTACTTAGACAGCATTCTAAAGGTGTTTTAGAATGGATGACTCCTGACACGGTAGTGTACCTACAGGTGATGGAGTCACCCTCTCTAAAGGTGTCTTACAGACTAAAGGGGAGAGGGATGTGCATGATTGGCAGATCGCTTGCTTAGGCAATTGAGTCAATCATAAGATGTTAAGTACAACACAAGACGTTGTTTTTGCACTAGATGCAAAAGATTGATATTAAGCCTATCCTGGAGAAACGTTCGGAAGCAGTTTTAGAACATAAGTGGATGTTCTAGGGATATGATAACAACAGCCTCTTTGAGGAGACAGTTATCATTCCAGGCTTCCAAGGTGACCTGGATGACAGAGTGACTGTCAGAGTTATAGTTTTCCCTCTGAAGAGGGGCAGTATTTTGGACAGGTGGTCCAAGCGGATACTGAGGGAGGCATAGCGCATGATACTGATTAAATTCGGTTGACGATACAGTCTAAGAAGTTTGGATTTGGAGTTCATTTATGAACTAGGTCCCATCAGATATCCAGACATATTCTAAGACAGGTATCGCTCATTTCGGGAGATGGCTTTCTCCGCGGACTTGAGATAAAGAGAGACATAGAAAGAAACATCAGGGCGGATCCACTCACTGAGTCTATTCCTCGAACACAATAGTTTCGCAAACGGGCTTTGTGAAACTGATTAGTAGAGGAGTTGGGTGTTCGGTATCACACGGGCCGTGAGTATGCGGCATCGCAATAATTAGCCTTGAGTGTAAGTGGGAGATTGTTGGATATAGTGCCTTCAAAGTCAATTATTGGATCGCAGGTACGTGATTGCAATGATTGAGGGAGGACCTATACTGGTAGGACAGTCTTATTCAAGATGATAGTATGCTATCTGGTTTATCTTTATCATTGTGTACATGCTTTAGGTGATATTACAGGTCACTATTGCACGTTGATAGAGCCCATAGGATTCTTGCTTGACGGCCAGCAGTATCATGGCGATCATATACGTGGGAGCTGGGGTCTATAAGCACATCCTTAAAGTGTCCCTAGTCGTGGGAGTTTCAAGACTAGGCATCGATACTCCATTAGTAGACTAGTGTATACAGTCGAGACCCCGACGAGGGGCGGTGGCCGGTCTCACAAGCCATTGGTGTCAGTTGGTTCACTTAAGATATATACAGGTGTTCATTGGGTTATGAGTACATCGGACAAGACTCACTGGGAACATGCAAGTTGGTATTATACCTGATGTCAGATAGCAGTTCCCTGGTGACATGTGTACAGGTTAGTTCATCGACCTGAGATCGTCATTTGTCTCGTGTGAGTTCCCACTGTGCTTTGATTACTACCCTACCACGGCTCAAAGGAGTCGTGCAAACAGGTTTTAGTTGGGTACAGTCCCGAGCCACATTGTGGCAGTGAGCGGATCGGCAGGGGTTTCGTCTCTCCTGGTATTGGGGGTGAGATCGCGCTGTGTCTAGGAGAGCCATTACATGAAGTCCTTGGCCAAGACAGGAGATTTACTGGTAGGTATTCCAGTAGTATCTCAGGGTGTTCTGGGCTACATTCCGACACGACTTGTACCGCTTTTGGGGGTCTGACTTTTACCAACACCCTTGGCCCGACATGCGATGCTCATAGACGAACGAACCTGACCGTACGGATATGTTTAATGACAGGCTCAGTAGGGTGTCAGGATGAGTTCGCTTATCGACCTCCCTTTTGGTCAATACCTGATAGCCCGTTATGTACAGCTAGTACCTCTGACGTTCTAGTGGTTAAATCCACAGCCAAAGTATTTATGAGTCTTTAGAGTCTCCCACAGACAGTTTCTCAAGTTTCGGGTGAAACATTGTAGAGGCCGTATGATATATGGCAGGGTTCGATCATATACGTGCACTAGTGCACGGATCATGATCGGGCGGATCATACTAGTGGGCTTTGGTTTAAGCCGGATCCTAGTATTAGTTTTGTTGGATTATTTTAGTCTCATCGCATTCGCATTCAGTCGGAATGCGGATGCAGGTATGTATATACAGGTGAGGGGAATCCTTGTGATCCGTCACGAGTTTACTTTAGATGTTGCCGTATCTTTTTATTGTTGTAAACATTTGGATTAATGTTTACAAATGGAAATTGTGAGCTAAAATCATCATTTTGAGCATTAAATGTGACATAGACTTCATTAGTGCCTCATGGTCTCTTTTCATTTGCTAATGTCACATTATGTGATTGATTTGTGGCTTGAAATGAGAGGAAGAGAGAGAAGGGCAGTCATTGTAAAGAGTTTGGTCTTGTATTTTTCTCACAACACTCTCATTTTTCATAGAACAATAGAAAAAGAAAATGGATCCTCTTCTTCTTCTTCCTCTAGCTCACAACCTCCATTAATGGCTTCATCTTCAACCTCCATCCATACACTCTCATGTGATGAGAATCAATGGATGCAAGAGACAAAGTGATCACACACATTCTCTACTTCACCTTGGACACGTCGGCTAGCGAAATTCGTGCCCGAATTGCTTCGGATGAAGCGGGATCCCGTAAAAAGACTCGATGATGTGGTGCCCTTTCCGACGAGGAGATCGAGATCGGATATGCCGTGAGGAGCTTGGGATGGTGGCTTTTCCAACCCTTCTCTTGTTTGCTAGTTATAGGTTAATGGTTCGATCCGGGATTAAAGTCTGCGATAGCACCGGTTTTTTGTTTAGAAAAAGTTTTCGTTTCCGTATTTTGGCCTTGGACAGACGGCCGAGGCGCTACCATAGACTTACAGAGAAACGGGCTCAAGATATACTGATCACGAGGCTAGGTAAGTGCAGAGATAAGGGGAGGTTTTCCAACGCTTTCGCGAAGGTCCTTAATTAGATAACCCTTTCTTTTTTCGCGGTTTAGCCATGAACACTTTCCTAGACACCCCGTGAACGATTTACCGTTAAGCGGTGTTCTAAACACAGTTAATTTCTCCTAATGAGCGCGAAATCCTTAAAGGCTTAAAGTCTTGTTTCTTTTAAAACTTGTGTGGGTAAACGTTATGCTCAATTTCGTGATTTGTGGGCCACGGAAAAGGTGATGAAATCCTTTACCGTATGTTGTGGGGTTCGCTTGCTGTTAAGTCCGTATTAATGGATGCAATGCACAAATCAATGAAAAGGTTGTTAAAACAACCTAAAAAAATCGATTTTTATGTTTAAGCACGGTACTGCAACAAATACGGGTTAGTCAATTTTAGCGTTTTGACCGTGAACTTGCAAAGAATTCTGCAAAGATAGTATATTGGATGTGTCAGATTTGAGAAGAAGGTATTGGTAAAATACGTACCAATAAGTTTTCAGGTTAAGAAACCCTCGTTGAATTGAATCCGGTTTTCTTGAAAGTTCTCTTGCACGGGTCAAACTACCCGGATTTTTGGCACTGTACATCGCAATCACCTTAGCCTTGAATATACACTTTGCTCCATACGATCGCAGTTCGCAAATCCGTAAAAATCTGAAAATGTCGGAAAATGGATTATTAGTGCGAAAAAGCGATATGAATGCCCAAATACCTGCACACCAACAATTATAAAAAAAAGCAATAAAATTGGGACAAAATTAGAACACTGGAGCAAACATAAAAAATTGGGAGCAAAAGGGAGCAACTTGGCCGGCGACGCCGGATAATTGGTGCTTCTCGCCGGATTTCTCTTTAAGTTTGGGCTCCAAATTTCTTCTGTTGTCCCAGTGTTCTACTAGTGTCTCACTGGTAGTGTTTATCTTTTCTGTTCGGATTCAGAGTGCTAGCAGGTCAGAAATCCAGAGAAC
This sequence comes from Agapanthus africanus, assembly GCA_030015575.1. Classification (NCBI taxonomy): domain Eukaryota; kingdom Viridiplantae; phylum Streptophyta; class Magnoliopsida; order Asparagales; family Amaryllidaceae; genus Agapanthus; species Agapanthus africanus. The sequence goes on from CM057349.1 coordinate 215,265,623, forward strand.
AAAAATGTTAGCAATGTCAATTTTTGTCGGTTTTTGAAATTTTTGAAATTTTTAGTTTGTTTTTAGAAAAGGGGTTAGGTGGTATAAGTAAGATTAACCCGAAATAACAAGAATAAAAACGTTACCGTCTCCCCGGCAACGGCGCAATTTGATCGGCATGCTTTTAGCGTGTCGTATTTTAAGTTCTAAAGTTTAACCGCGATCAAGGACGGTGTCGCGTTTAGCTAGCCGCGATGAGCATGGGTCGTCCGCAGAGAGACGGAGCGTCTGACGTTCTTGTTTTTATGAGTTAATGTGCGAGGCGGAATGGTTCGATTCTAACCTAAGTGTTTATATGCAAGTATAAGTTTGTTTGGAATAGATAGGTTAGTGTAAGTTAAGGAAATCCGTACTCAATCCTTTGTGCCGAACTTGACCAATGAAGCTAGAGCAATCGGCAACAACGTGGATTAGGGTGCTTAAGCACGATATTTGTGCAATCCGGCTTTTGACACTTGTCCGTCTATTCTTGTCGCTTGCTTTCGCCTCCGGCCAATCCGAACGCAACCGGTCACGGTTAGGAATCATCGATACCTTGGTAGGGTAGGGTGCCTAACGGAGCGCTTGCGTAAGGTTTGGGCGAAGATCAATGGAAAATATCGGGAATAGGAAATGAGAAAGGAAATTTTAACTTACAATATCGTTTTCTTTCCTAACAACCTCAGTATTCATTAACCATCAAAAACAACAACAAGAAAGAGAGCAAAGGAAAAGATACAAAGAAATGAAAAGACAATATTACAAGAAAGTAAATTGCATAGAATTAAAAGGCAAGTAAGTAAATGGCATGGAAATAAATTGCAAGAAAGTAAATGTAAGAAATATAAATACTAGGAACCTAAAGTACAAAAAGAGATCTTTATTATGTCCAAGTGATACAACTTTGAGTTCAATAACCAAATCTTAAGTTTGCAAGCTTAATGAAGAGGTTGCAAGATCAAGAGAAGGCAAGGAGCTCAAGGGAAATCAGGTATGTACAAGAACAAAAAGAGTATGAGTTCTAGTGTGAAGAATAATAGTCAATCTTGGACCCCCTATCCCCTGCTCACTGGTCTGTATTTAAAGGCTCAAAAGAAGATTAAAAAAGTAATAAAAATAGGATGACGTGGCAGCAAGGGATGGACAGAAAAAAATTGGGGATCTTTGGGGCTGGGGAGGCCGGCGAGCTCGGATATTTATAGGGTGTGGCCGGCCCAAAACCGAGCAAGTTGGCTCGTGTTGATGTGGTGGTCTTGTGTTCTCTCGACAAGTCCACTAGTGCTGCTTGATTTCTCTATAGAGGCATGGATTGTACTCAGTAGCTTGGAGGGAACTTGATGCTTTTTAAATCACATCATACCATTTTTCATTAAACACACATCACTTTTCATATGCCCACTTGCACCAAGTCATCATTTGTGTGTGCCATTGGCAGCCCCCATCTCTAGGTCCATAAACCAATAAGCTAGTATGCACACTTGTATGTGTTGGACCATTTAGATAAAAAGTGTGTACAAATGCATATTGCAAAAAGAAACTCATGAAATATCGTTCGGTTTCCAGTTCCGGCTGCAGTGTCGGCTCACAAACATTATGTTCGTGATTTTGAGTGTGTTTTCAGTATTTTATAACGAACGCCAGTAATCTGTATTACTGAGAAGACACTGGTTTATAGTACCGATATATAGCAAAATAGATAATGAATGAGCGGTATTAAAATGCAGTTTTTAGTGGTGAATAGTAAGCAATTGTCATAACGGTTCTATGAACCTATCATTTTGGAAGATGACAATTGAACTTAACATTTTCATGGTAGGAAGTTAACCCACCGAACCTTCTGCTCATATGATAGATATATATTCCATCCATGAGATGGCTTTCGACAGTTGTGAATTTGATGACTTTTTATCCTACGACAATGATCTTGCGCCACTAATGCGTTATTATTTGATCCAACCACTTCTTACACGAATAGGAAATACGAAGGGTTCACTTTCCTTGATGATCTTGATTCACGGGAACCTTCTGTCGACAGGTCAACCCCCGAGTTTGAATCCTTTGACTTTTCGAACGAGTTAGTTGAGCTATCTGAGTCAATCTCTTACGCTAGCTATGAACTTCTCATGAAGTCTGAGTATCCTTCCCGTACGCTACCTTCTATCTTCTCTCCGTCGATACTTGATCTCAAGTTGCTGCCCTCTCATCTTAAGTATGCATATTTAGGTGAGAATGAGTGTTTACCCATCATCATATCAGCTTCTCTAGTCTTAGAGTAATAGAGAGCTTTTCTGTCTGTCTTGAGATCGAATCGGCAAGTTTTCGGTTGGACAATGGCGGACATCAAAAGGATTAGCCCCTTGATTGTTGAACATCATATACATATAATGGATGAGGACAAACCAGCCCGTGACCCACAAAGACGGTTGAATCCCGTCATGAAAGAGGAGGTCAAGAAGGAAACCTTCAAATGCTTAGATAATGGTATAATTCACCCAATATCTGACAGCCAATGGGTAAGTCCTATTCACGTTGTCCTTAAAAAGTCTGGCATCACTGTAACATTTTGGAAAATTATAAATATTAATCTCTAATTTTAAATATGAATTTAACAAGTTTACAAAAAATGATATCGCTTATGAAATTGGGTATCGGAATTATATCCGAAAAATGCAGTTATTTCGATAAATATGAATAAATGTGTGTGATATCATAAAAATGTTATTTTTAATTATTTTAACATGACATTGCTTTTTACATTAAGCTAATGATATTTAGGTGATAGACTAAATATCTCATATCTTTTATTTTACATGGATTTAAATTGTAAAATGGATTTAAATTGTAACATGAAAGGTTTTGATATTTTGATAATTCTTTTAATGATTGATATATCTTAACCTAGGCTAGACCCTCACCCTCAACACACCCTCACCATGCTCACATCTCTCCAACTCATGTTTAAACACTCACACAACCACTTCACAAATCCTTCACCTCTTCCTTCCACCATGACACCTCCACCTCATGCTCTCTTTACACAACACAACACATAGGAATCCCTTTAGCATTCTCAAACTGAACACCATTAGTTCTCCAACTCCAACAAAAATGTTCTAAGTGTTCATCACATCCAAAGGGTAAAACCATGATTTATTTCATGAATATTGTTCACATCTTCATGCTTGAGCCAATACAAACCCTTGATGCTCCCATAAACACTTCTTGAACTGGTGTTCTTTTGTGAATCATCTCTATAGGTATAATTCTCTCCTTCTTTTCAAATATCAAACATGTTCAATATCAGTTTTCATATGCAGTATAGAAAAACATGAACTTTTGTGATATTTATCATACAAAAATTGAATCTGGAACTATTAGGTGTAATTACTAGAAAAACTAATAAGAACATAAGTATCATAAGACCAATAGGAGACTTTACTCAAAGCCCGAGACCCCATCTCCATGTTTTGGCCGGCAAGAACTCGAATTCTCCCGATTTCGCCGGATTTTTGGTTAGGGTTGGTGTTGGTTTTTCTTCTGTAGCTTTAGTTTGGTATTTTATGAGTTACTGTATTGTTTGATTTGTCGCAGTAATCATACAGAGAAATCTGGGAATGTTTTAGTAAGAGTTTATCAAGTTTCCGACATTTCGATATAAGTTTTTCGTATTTCTGTACTGCGATTGAACCATTAACGTTTGTACGTTAACAACAGGGATATATTGTCGTTTTTGGGTTAAGTATACTGTAGGTTCTAACCTATGGGTGCTTATCTCGTTGTTTTGAGTTTTGATATGATATTTACATCGATATGATATAACTACGATTATAGGTACGATCGAGATGGTTTCGGAGATGGAGTTGACGGACATAGCAATCGTGGAATCTACGACCTCAACAAGTTGGTGAGTAGATTTACATATATGGGGGAAGTCGGGTGGATGGTGTATAGCACCCCCGCAACCTTATAAATAGTAGTATGATATATAGTTAGTTTTAGTATTTATTCAAGATATTGATATTGGAGTTAATTTGCATCTAGCATGATATTCATTTGCATGTAGTTTATTTATGCTTTGGTAAATTGATACGAAGGATCATGCCGTACTAGAGATGATTTAGATATAGTGATAATGTGAGGTATTGTACGAGGAATTATACCGTATTGGTGATGATGTGAGATTCGTATGCCGAATAACGACCAAGTTTCCTTTAGACTCGTAAAATAATGTTTTATTTCGTTTTAGAATGTAATACATGAGTGAGATATACTCTTTTCAAAACTAACGATTCATTTCCCTTTTTGATGATAAAAGACAAGGATGCGATGCTAATTTCCAAAAAAAATATCCATTTTCAACCCAAGGCAGCTTCCTAATTTCAAAATCAACGTTTCGTTTCCTTTTCAAAGATAATGGTATAGTTCATAGCAAGTAGTTATACTTATTAGTTACGCTTAGATTGACTTTATATGTTCGCGTTATAATTATCGATGTTATACGTTTCCATAATACGAACACTCTGACAGAACACTGCACAACTACCAATAAGTACTATGCTGCACAAGCACGTGCACATATGTTACACTACACCTCATTGGTACTGCCATGTCACTGTATTAAAAGTTTAACAAGAGGTTTTCAAAAGGAGCTATAGTCTCGCTAATGTCCTACGTTTCCATGAGCGACACGAACGTTTATAAAGGAAAACCTTCTAGGACATTTCAGAAAAAAACGGCGGAACATGTATTTTAGCAAAACCGATATGGACATATCTTTATTACTTTACAAATGAGCGTCCGTCACATGTGCCATGAGTTACGCATCAAACGGCGATTCAGAAAAAATTTGGCATGAGTTTTATTCATTTCTTGAAAGTTTTCCAAAGATGCGTACTATAGGCATATTATAGTATAAAACTAGTGTATATTGGATTTCAGTAGTGGATTTCAAGATCTGTATCTCCATTGTAACTCCGATGTTATGCTTGCAAATCAGATGATTTGCGTGACGATTGACGGAGTTCGATTTAAGTTTTGTATTCGTTTTCATGCGCACTTGACGTGCTGTGCTGTTTCTATATCTTCCGTGATTTCGGGGTCCCGTTGATTTAAGCTGATTATGGAATGTTTTAGCATTTGGGGGTTTAAATATAAATTCGGGGACTAAATTTATTTAAGGGCGGGGAAGATTGTAAAATTTCAGAAAATATAAAATATTATTTTTGTAATTTAATATTAAAATAATATATTTCCCGAAAACTGTCCGATTTGCGAAATTAGGGTTTTCGAAAAAGGGTATAAATATATATAACAATATTTGTGAAATAATTGGAAATTAAAATGATTTGTTCATTTAAAAATATATTTATCGGATTGGGCATTTTTAAAATTTATTATATGCAGTTTGGGTAAAAACCCGATTAGTGCACCGCTAATCGCGATTAAGCCAAATTCGTGTTTCTACAGTTTTCCATGGTTGGTGCACCGTGTCATGTCGCATTTGATGTTATTTCTTATGTTGTTTTGGGGTATTATGTGAGTTGGTTTTAAAAACAAAAAGAAAAATAAAAGGGTTAAAAAGAGAGAATGATTGGAGAGAGAGAAGGCGGGTGAGAATAAGAGAGGGTGAGAGTAGGAGAGAGAGAGGGCAGCCAATCTTTTTCCCCTTCCCATTTTTTCTTCATCTCCTTCAACCTCACTTCCCTCCATCTTCACCCCCTAGATCCATCTCAAAAACCTTGCCAAAACGCTACACTCCCTTCACAAAAGTTAATCCCCTCTTCATCCTCTACACATTGGACCAAGCAAAGTTTGATTTTGGAGACTTTGGTCGAGCTAGGGTTTTCTTGAGTTGCCTAAAAGAGGTATAAATTCTTCTATTTAGTTTAGTTTTAGTTTCCATGCATTCTTGTGTAGTTTAGAGGTTGATTTTGTGTGGAATTGTGATCTTAGAAATCCCAAGAGAAGGGTTTGGGAAGTTTTGTGGAATTAGTGATGGGTAATGGTTGTTAGCAAGACTTGAGCTGTGTTTTTACTCCCCTAGAAACCAAATACGGATTTAGAATTTTGTCCATATCGGTTTTGTGTTAATTTATGAGCCTACAGGGAATTTGGGATGATCCGAGACCACTACAAAATAAGTTCCCATGACCATGAGACGTGCCGGCAACCATGAAGCAACCCTATAAACCTGAGCCCCTAATGAGCATTCGAAGCTGCAGATTTAAGAGATTTGGTCGCAAATTGTGGCCAATTAGGGGTGGTTTTGTGTGATTTTTGGTCCATGGATTCCTTACCAGGTATCTAGAGCAACCCAATGTGCAAAATGTTCAAGTTTGGCCTAGGGTGAAATCTGGGAGTGGTTTTCCTATGTTGTTGTTTTCGTGTTTTCCGTATTTTAAATGCTTGGTTGTGATATTTGGATTTGTGTTTGGATGTTGGATGTCTTTACATCAACAACAAGGGATGATTGGGTGTTTTGCATGCATGGGCTATAGGTTCTAACCTATAGACAATCCGTGTGCCGTATCGGTTTTTCGAATTCGATTTTAATAGTGATTGCGATTGTGTATTATTGTAGGTACCTTCGCATGGATTCCGAGGCGACGGAGCAAGGCATCATCGACTTCGGCAAGCAAGGATCAAGATGAGTAGATCTATATCTACGGTGGATGGCATATAGCACCCCTGCAAACTTTGATAGAAACTGATTTATATAGAGTATGGTTAAGGCAACCGTGTTAGGAACTCATAAATAGGGTTAAGAATTAGTAGGAGATAAGATATACCATAACTTAAAGTTATAGCTTATGGTTTAGGTGACATGGTATGATAGGAAAGATATCCCGAATTGATGTTTAAGGATGCGAATTACTATAGAGATAGATAAGTAGTTGCAAAAAGAATCAATAGGAGTTTATAGTAGCATGTTATGAGGTTGATGAATATGACTTTAGACTAATAGGATGACTGATAAGAGATTAATGAATTAGAGATGATATGAATGATCAAGTATATATATTGAGATATAAGTTGAAAGCTTAGGGATATGAATAGTGAAGGTGACTCACGACTTATAGGAGGAGGATGATTGATGATATTGCCGTATTGGATACTATAAGACCAGATAGCCGACGTAAAGGTGTCATCCGAACCATACCTATTTCCAAACTGAATAATCATATGCATCTCTTAAACAGATATCTTGAAGGACGTTACGGATTTTCAAACGATATATTTTCCTTAAAAACACCGTAGCCCCTTCTTTCAAAACTACGATTCGCATCTTTTAAAAACTGATTTTATGGTTCGGGTGTGTATGTTAGATTAGATACGTATGCTTATAGTTAAGGTAGAATGTATATATAAAATGGACTTGATGTGAGATATAAATGCGATGAAAAGAATATACTATGTGATATGATGACTTGATGATATGTTGGTATACGGATGCGAGTCGTTTGAGATGATTGATACCTTGCCGGTCCCTTGATACGAGATTGTTATGGATGTGACCTAGGACATAGGTACATAGATATATAATGTTGTGAATCTTGAATGATATGTCGTACGTGACGTTAGGTCCGTACCCCTCATTGTCATATAGGATGATAGGATCACCGATGGTTTAATGCCGTCGTATGATGATTTTCCGTACGTGATGAGTTTTATGACGATTGATCAATACGCTTGACTAGAGGATGCCGTATGATGTATTGTGCCATACGCGTTGTTGTGAGGCTAGATGCCAATTGATAGATTCACCGACTCGGTCATGTTAGATACGTATACATGTCAGCATTTTGCATACGATTTACTTTATGTTACGCTCATGTCACTCTCATTGCATTTCATATACTTGTGCTAGTACACCTACACCATTATCGATGATGCGTATGTTACACTTACACAGATTTTCCAGCTCACACACTTCATCATCGATAATTTCCATGTCACTACACAGTAGGATTGCTGCATCATGATATGACTCCTTTCACAATTTACTTGCTATAGTTGCATATACACCATTATACGATGTTGCATTGGACTTTGGAAAATTTAAGAACCGCAGGATATATTTTAAAAACTGGATTCATTTAAAAGAGCGGTTTTACCCCGATATATGCATATTATTGTTCCATGTTGCATGATATACGGTTATGCTTACATTTTTGTTATATGTCGCATACATCATGCTTTACGATTATACACAATGAGATATACTGTTTTCATGAGATTTTTGGATTTGAGAATCGTGGTCATTTTAAAAGAAAGTATGTATTGTTTTAAAAACCCGGTTTCTCTTGATATGATATTTCAGTGCGTCCACCATGCGTTTTCACGGTTCTGAGACGTGTGACAGTGATACCCGATTCGAGGTGCTGGATGAGGCTGATTGCGGGTACATGGTGCACCTGGTATGGTACCCCGGGGCCAGAAAGGGATGTTGTGCAGTAGACGATGTGCCTGGCAGAGGGACTACTACCTAGCGGTGATAGTATTTGGGCTCGGCGGATATCCAAAGGATACCGACCGGAGTCGAGAGATGATATGGGCCGATCGGGACAGACGGAGCCCGAGGGCTGATCCGGACTGACGGAGCCTGAGATATGAGGATTTACGTGTCGATGCTGGACACGGGTTTCAAGATGTTACGAGTGTCGATACTGGGCACTCAGGTTCCATGATTTTGATGTGTTGCGAGGGGCACACGTTGATTTATATCCTCATACGTTCATGCTTATGCTTTTATGATATTTGCATGCATGATGTTGTTGTGTCATTGGTTGACACATGGACGGGATCCACATGCATACATACATTGATGATATGGTTGGACGAGATCCACACGCATACATACATGGATTATATGGTTGGATGATATCCACATGCTGATAGGCATTTATTTTTAGTGTTGGCACATATACATGTTGGGTTTACCTAGCACCTCATCAAGGGTTTAGAAGCATCACATATGCCAAAATCAAATTTTTAAGGTGCTAAGTGAACTTGCAAAGAATCATAACTAGAAATTTAGGGTTTCTTTTGACTAAGCTTCACATGCAAAAGAAAAAGTATCACTAAGGGTGGAGATTACAACCTTTGTAGACCTCCCTTGATGACTCCTTGGCACTTTGTGAGTTTGGAACAGATCGATGGAAGCCTTCCTAGTCTACGAAGATCTACCCAAAGTCCCTTTGCCCAAAGCTCCTTGCTTTACTTGATATGTGAATGGAGTAGAGCAAACACCCTACACAAATGGGCTAGATGTGTGTAGTATGATGATGTGGTCTGTATTCTATAATCAAAACCCTTTCTTTTTTATCAACTTCACTCAAAGAAAATTTCAAGAGAGGAAGAAGAAAATGGTGGCTAAGCTTGAGCTCAAAGAGATAATGATATGAGTGAATTATTGAAATGAGAAAAGAATAATCCATATTAATCCTTCTCACTTCAACCATGGTTAGTAATTATCTAGATATTTACTCATTGAGTTAACTTCCAAAGGATAATTAACTCATGGTTAAATGTTAGGTGAAGTTTAGTCAAAAATGATAAACATTAACCATGAGTGAATTATCCTTTTAATTAACTCAAAATGATAAATATATATATATATATATATATATATAATTAATTACTACAATATGAGTCTTGCATTGCCACCAAATATGTATCAACAACCATGATACAATGTCTGTATGTATGTGTCCATGCACATCATCATGTGCATACATGCATGAATACAAAATAGAAAAAGGGTTTAATTAAAGAATTAATCTAAAAGTCATTTGTTAAATCAACACTTGATTTTGCAAACCGGTCATATCACATACGACCCAACCAATAGAAAATGCCTGATTAATATACGGTATCACATATCCGTATTTAATCGGGTCCCCGCGCATATCTCATATGCACACCACATCTTTTCGCCTGAGCCAGGAAATTTCATTGTGGGACTCTAAGACTCGTCAGTACGCCGGCAGTAGGTGATGATCATATCAAACACCCACAAGCCGCAAGCGGTCAGCTAAACGTAACGGCCACCCGGGTATTGAGCGATCAGAAGAAAACCAGCGAAGCTGTCAAAACTCCCGTCGAGCCAACTGGCAACACTTACCGTACAGTCCGGTCTCTTCGTCAGATATGTTGCATATCGAGTCTAGGGATGGAATCGTTGAACCTAATAACTCAATAAGTCATGCTGGTGTATGGCTCATAACAGATCGAGAAACTACCGATAACGCTTATCAGTAAATCTCAGCAGCCCTTGCCAGGGACTTCCTGTTATAGCCAATCGAGTATAGCACAACATCAACTCCCAATACCGGGAGAGACGAAACCCCTCCTATCGCTCATCGCCTCCTTGTGCCTCGGGACTGTACCCAAAGTCCACCTGTTTGCACGACTCAGTAGAGCCGTGGTAGGGTGGATATCAAAGTACAGTGGGAGGACACACAAGACTCTATGACGATCTTGGGTCTACAGACTAAGCTATACCAGTGTCACCTGAGAACTGCTATCCGACGATAGATATAATACCACATAGGAGTTCTCTGTGAGTCCGTTCAGTGTACCCAGTCTCCATTGAGCACCCACATACAATCTTTGGTGTCACCTCATCAGATGGGTATGGGATCATCCATCGCCCATCATATGGGACAAGAATAGTATACGCTAGTCTACTCTGGAATATCGATGCCCCGTCTCGATACACCCACGACTAGGAACAATTCAAGGATATGCTTATAAACTACACATGCCCCACTGGTATGATCCGCATCACAGTCACGGTAGTCAAGCAAATATCCTGAGGGCTTTATCAACATGTGCAAATGAATAAAAGCATGATCAAATTAACATGTCAAGATAAAGTAAACCAGATAGCATACTATCATGTTGAGCGAGAAAGTCATCTAAAATCATATATACATGTCCAAGGATCCACTATACATATAATGGCCTCTAGGGCATACATATATCTAGCAATCTCCCACTTGCACTAAGGCCAGTTATTGGCGTATCTCATATCCAACATCTCAAAAAGTCTCTCATGCTGCGGCTGTGGAAGGGCCTTGGTGAGTGGATCCGCTGTGTTATCCTTTGTATCTACTCTCTGAATCTCGATCTCCTGGCGATCTACTATCTCCCGGATCAAATGATATCGCCACAGGATGTGTCTGGATTTCTGATGGGACCTTGGTTCTTTGGCTAACGCCATAGCTCCATTATTATCACAATACAATGGTATTGGATCAACAATGGTTGGAACTACTCCTAGTTCCGCGATGAACTTCCTCATGCAGACGGCTTCCTTAGCAGCATCATTTGCAGCAATATACTCAGCTTCCATCGTAGAGTCTGCAACGGTATCCTGTTTGGAACTCTTCCAACTAACCGCCCCTCCGTTGAGGGTAAATACAAACCCTGAGATAGATTTGCTGTCATCGTTATCACTTTGGAAGCTGGAATCGGTAAAGGCCTCCATCTGGAGATCCCCATTACTATACACCAAGAACAATTCTTTAGTCCTTCACAAGTATTTAAGAATGTTCTTCACTGCTATCCAATGTTTCTCCCCTGGGTTGGATTGATACCTGCTTACTACAGCTAGTGCATAAGCTACATCAGGGCGAGTACATAACATCGCAAACATTATAGATCCTACGGCTGAAGCGTAGGGTATAACGCTCATGCGAGCTTTCTCTTCATCAGTCTTCGGACAGAAGTCCTTGGAGAGAGTGATTCCATGACTAGCAGGGAAGGCACCATGCTTGGAATCTTCCATACTAAACCTTTTTAGGATGGTGTCTATGTACTTTGATTGGGACAATCCCAATAACCTCTTGGATCTATCTCTATAGATCCTTATGCCCAAAATGCATGAGGCATCACCCAGGTCCTTCATGGAGAACCTTTGTGATAAGAATAGTTTGACCGATTGTAGCATAGGAATATCATTTCCTATCAGGAGAATTTCATCTACGTACAATACGAGAAATGTGACAGCACTCCCTACAATCTTCTTATAAATGCATGGTTCATCTATATTTTTGATAAAATCAAACTCTTTGATTGTATCATTAAAGCAGATGTTCCAGCTCCGAGAGGCCTACTTTAATCCATAAATGGATTTAAGCAATCTACATGCTTTCCCGCTGCTCCCACTATCAATGAAGCCCTCTGGCTGATCCATAAAAACGCATTCTTCTAAATCACCATTTAGAAATGCAGTTTTAACGTCCATCTACCATATTTCATAATCATAGTGAGCAGCAATAGCAAGTAGGATCCTAATGGATTTAAGCATTGCTACTTTAGATAAAGTTTCATCATAGTCCAATCCTGGTCTTTGACGAAAACCTTTCGCTACTAGCCTTGCTTTAAAGGTCTTTACCTGTCCATCTATACCAATCTTTCTCTTAAAAATCCATTTGCACCCAACGGGTTTTATCCCAGGAGGCGCAACGTCCAAAGTCCATACTTTGTTGGTATACATGGACTCCATTTCAGATCTTATAGCTTCCAGCCACTTCACTGAGTCACCACTCATGATAACTTGCTGAAAACTAATAGGGTCATCATCATCCATAATGCAATCTTCTCTATCACCATCAATGAGAAACCCATAGTATCTCTCTGGTGGGTGAGAAGTTCTACCAGATCTCCAGAGCGGCTGAGGTTCTTGAAGTTCTACTGAAACATCAGTTTCAACCAATTCGTCCTGAGTAATTTGTGTCTCTAGAACCTCTTCTAGTTCTACCGCGTTGCCATCAGTATTGTCTGTAAAGATTTCATTTTCTAAAAATGTGGCATGCTGAGCAACAAACACCTTTTGTTCCTCCTTGTGGTAGAATAGATATCCATACGAATGTTTTGGATACCCCACAAATTTACACATGACCGATCGTGTCTCGAGTTTGTCTGGATTCTGCTTTTTAACAAATGCCGAACAACCCCAAATCCTAACTCTTTTAAGAGATGGTCTCTTTGCACTCCATATCTCATATGGAGTGGTAGACACGGTCTTGGTTGGAACCCTGTTTAATAGATACATCTCCGTCTCTAATGCATGCCCCCAAAAGGAAAGCGGTAACTCGGCATCACACATCATGGATCGTACCATATCTAATAAGGTACGATTCCTCCGTTCTGACACACCATTGTGTTATGGTGTGTAAGGAGGAGTGAGCTGAGAGAGAATCCCATTCTATTTTAAGAAGTCTAAAAACTCCGTACTTAAATATTCTCCACCTCGATCTGATCGAAGTTTCTTGATGCTCAAGCCTGTTTGTTTTTCTACTTCAAGTTTGTACTTCTTGAATTTCTCGAAAGCTTCGGATTTGTACTTTATCAAAAACACGTGACCGAATCTTGAGAAATCATCAGTAAAAGTAATGAAGTATGAAAAACCACCTCTAGCATGTGTAGACATTGGTCCGCATACATCACTATGTATGAGGCTTAAGAGTTCCAGAGCTCTTTCTCCGTGTCCAGTAAACGGAGTTTTGGTCATTTTACCTTTGATACAAGACTGGCAAGTCGCATAAGATTTATATTCAAAAGGATTTAAATATCCATCTTTATGTAGTTTGTTTAGTCTTGTTTCATTAATATGAACAAGTCTAGAATGCCAACGAAAAGCTTCATTTATATCTGAAAACTTTCTTTTATTAGTATGTTGTATATTGAAAACTGTGTGTTGGTTCTGGACGTAAATACCATTATTTAATGTACCATACCAAATCAACTCTTGATTCAAGCTAATGTTCATAACATTATTTTGCAATACAAAATTATATCCTTCATTGTCAAACAAAGAAACGGATATTATATTACATAGCATACTTGGTACAAAATAACATGGGTTCAAAACCAAAATACAACCCGAAGGCAACCCAAGATGATACTCTCCCACGGATACAACATGTACATTGGAACCATTTCCAACCCGCAGAGTATGGTCACCTGTCTTCAAAACTCTACTATTTCTCAATCCCTTCATACAATTGCAGATGTGAGAACCAGAACCGGTATCTAATACCCAAGATGCAGAGTTTAAAGAAAAACAGTTTTCAGTTACAAACACACCTGAAGTGGAAGCATCAGCATGCTTCTTCTTCTTGAGATCAGCAAGATACACAGCACAGTTGCGTTTCCAATGTCCTAACTTGTGGCAGTAAAAACATTCTCCTTTCCCGCTTCCCGCAGCCCCGGATTTGTCTTTCCCCTTTGCCTTTTTAACTCCACCTTTCTGTTTGATGGACTTCTTCTTTTTCTTTCCCTTGGCCTTGGCTTTTGGGAATGAAGAGGAGGATGGCCCAGTAAGCAGAGCGGGAGTTTTCGTTGTTTTCAACGTGCTCTCTGCACTTCTCAATATATTGAGAAGTTCAGGTAATGATTTCTCCAAATCATTCATATTGTAGTTCACTATGAACGGAGCAAAGGAAGGGGGGAGAGACTGTAGAACAATATCTGTATACTGCTCATTGTCCATGGTCCATCCCAGTTCCTCAAGTTCTTCTATAAGACCAATCATCTTTAAAACATGGTCTCCTACTGATGTACCAGGGGCTATTCGCATCTGAAACAGCTTTCGAGATGCCTCGTACCTCAAAGTACGAGATTACTCTTCATACAAGTCCTTTGTGTGAAGAAAGATGGATAGTACATCCATATTCTCGTGTTGCTTCTGATGGATATTGTCCATAGAAGCATGCGCGAGGCACTTGGCCGTGTTACAATCAGCATCCCAAGTTTTTCGGATCTCCCTATCCGAGACAGATGATTCAGGTCCTGGGACGGATGGGGCTTTGGTTGTGAGGACATATGATACTTTATCATATGCAAGTGCAATGTTCAAGTTCCTCAATCATTCTTTATAGTTCGGTCCCGTCAGTTTATTTTTCTCTAGGAGAAGCTTAAGTCCTGTCATAGGTATCTGCCATTAGGAGAGAGAAAAGAATACACTCAGCGAAATGCTCTTGCAAAGAATTAGATTGGTTATTATCTTATCTAATCGATGTCTCCCACTGCTTTAATCAAATTTTCTTTCAAAACCTGAAAAGAAAACTAGCCAGGATTAATTACATTCTACAGTTTCGCTAACCGGTCAGCCAGGCCAGTGTCGGTACTTGAGAGAGGTTCCCCATGCTTTCGCACGGACCTAATTAAAGTAAACCTCGTTTTCCCAGAGGTCAAAACCCCGTTAACACCTTTCTAGACACCTACTGGATCAGCTAATTGTAAAGTGTAAAATTCTCCTGGAAGTAACACTTACTCACAGTGGGATCGGGATCCAACTATCATATAGATAGTATGCAATCTCATTGCAAATTTCAACTCTTGAAACTCCCGATATGGTTTTTACCCCTAGTTACTTATGACCTTGGCTATGGTCAAAATATCATAAGTACTAGTCAAGTTCTACCCGTCATTTCGAGATCAACTAGACCCACCTATATGACCCTTGGCTATGATCAACATAATCACATGAATGTCCTAACTGATCGCATCATAAGCTCTGTAGGAAGACATCACTTAGCTACCGTACACTACGCTTTGACTATAATCAAAATACGTAGCACGAATACTAAGTACTCTGCTTCCTAAAATGACGGAGGGTTGTGGATGGTTTTTATGAAAAAACTTTAACGCTTTGAACTTGATCTCGTTGTAGAATCAAAACTGTTTTTAGAAAAGGAGTGGCTTAAGCTCCACATCTTTTGAAACTTGCATTTTTCATAAAAAGGCCGAGTAGGTTTCAAATCTGTTTCTACAACATCTCTTAGGTTTCTTTTTCTTTGCATTAATCTCATTAATGTAATCCCATCATTTAAGTTCCTAAGCCATCACAGAAAAGAAACGAAAATATAACGTACACTTATGCCATCCGCATTCGTCACAGTGTCCCGTTATGCACCGTTAGGTTACTTAACTAACGGCATAGCGGGGCGGGACTAGTGCGGGTGTAAAACATAAGCAACGTTTATTATATATCATATATATAATAATAATCCATTCATCTCAGATACTAAGTAATCACATTACAGAATATCAACAGCAGAAGCACATATGAAAATAAAAGGATATCTAGGACGTCCGTATTTTGTATTTAGCCAACAATAGAAAATACGGATTCCACGGTCGCGATGAATAGCCAAGCCCACACCCCTAGACCCCTACAAGAGCGGCAAGTGATCCTGCCAATTCTAGAGTTTAGGAGACCCGGTCTCGACTCCTCGAGATGGCCTCCCACTGAACCCTAGAACCCGGTCACTTGTGTCTATCCAAATGCTGAAAAGTAAATAATATACAATGATGGAAACATCTTTCTCAGCCCGGAAGTGCCCCAAATAAAAGAATATTACATACAATTGATTTATACATGAATGAAAATAAAACTCTCATCTCATATAAAAAACCCCGGCTATTCAATCGCGACAATCCTGCACATCATATCTCAGCAACACATAATATCTCATATCATCAACGTAAGCAAGTATGCGTATCCTGATTGTCGTTGACGTATAGCAACGAAGCCGGCGATACCCCATATACTACGCTTACGGTCACAGAAAATAAAGTGTAAAACTACAATATTTGGAATCCATAATCTCTTTAGACATCGTAAATCCGAAATATCACATACTTCGTATTTCA
Organism: Agapanthus africanus; assembly: GCA_030015575.1. Taxonomy (NCBI): domain Eukaryota; kingdom Viridiplantae; phylum Streptophyta; class Magnoliopsida; order Asparagales; family Amaryllidaceae; genus Agapanthus; species Agapanthus africanus. The sequence continues at coordinate 215,282,306 of CM057349.1, forward strand.
TGCTTAACTATATGAATTCCACATATTGTATCACATTCCAGATAAATAGATAGTATTAAACTTTCCGATCGAATAATCAAATACCCATGATTTCCTAATTAGCTCAACACTTGAGCGGAGTTCAAAAATCCCAGAACATGTCACAGTAGCAGCGGTCCAGCCGTAGAAGGGTCAAGCCAACGCCTCATATGTGGCACGCCGTACTGCCCCAAACCCTAAGGTTTAGAGGCAGTTCAGACGGTCCCATAATCGAGTTAAGGTTTGTGTTCTTCTAGAGGGTCCACCACATCACTTGCACGTTTTTCCGAAAGATTTAAACTCGAGAAAAATTCAACACTTGAAAGTTTTTCGCGCCGGGAAAAAATGAGTTAATGATATCCGTTTGAACATTTTAATACTTTCTAAATTACCCGAAAACAGCACGAAATTATATTTTCCGATCGAATCAACGAATCCAAATTAATCCCCAAAACACTCAACACTTGAGTCAGATTAAAAATACCCAAAAATATGTACAAGCAGCTACGGACATTACTGTACAAAAATGATGCCATAAAGCTTCTGTACGGCCGTGGATCTGCAGCCCAAGCAAGGTATGGCCGCGGTTCCGCGGCGGTATGTACAGATCATGGCGTCGTTTTTTACAGTTATGCTTATATTTCCCTGCTGAATTTTTTAAGTATTTTTAATTCAGAAAAAATCACAGTTTTAAAAAATGTCCAGAGAAGGGTCTAATTCCGTATTTCGTGGTTCGATCGGAGTTTTAACTTCGCTTAAATATCGCCTAAAGCTCTAGCTTGGCTCTGATACCATTGTTGTGTTTACCTAGCACCTCATCAAGGGTTTAGAAGCATCATATATGCAAAAATCAAATTTTTAAGGTGCTAAGTGAACTTGCAAAGAATCATAACTAGAAATTTAGGGTTTCTTTTAACTAAGCATCACATGCAAAAGAAAAAGTATCACTAAGGGTGGAGATTACAACCTTTGTAGACCTCCCTTGATGACTCCTTGGCACTTTGAGAGTTTGGAACGGATCGATGGAAGCCTTCCTAGTCCACGAGGATCCACCCGAAGTCCCTTTGCCCAAAGCTCCTTGCTTTACTTGATATGTGAATGAAGTAGAGCAAACACCCTACACAAATGGGCTAGATGTATGTAGTATGATGATGTGGTCTGTATTCTATAATCAAAACCCTTACTTTTTTATCAACTTCACTCAAAGAAAATTTCAAGAGCGGAAGAAGAAGATGGTGGTTAAGCTTGAGCTAAAAAAGATAATGATATGAGTGAATTATTGAAAGGAGAAAAGAATAATCCATATTACTCCTTCTCACTTCAACCATGGCTAGTAATTATCTAGATATTTACTCAGTGAGTTAACTTCCAAAGGAGAATTAACTCATGGTTAAATGTTAGGTGAAGTTTAGTCAAAGATGATAAACATTAACCATGAGTGAATTATCCTTTTAATTAACTCAAAATGATAAATATATATATATATATATATATATAATTACTACAATATGAGTCTTGCATTACCACCAAATATGTATCAACAACCATGATACAATGTATGTATGTATGTGTCCATGCACATCATCATGTGCATACATGCATGCATACAAAAATAGAAAAAGGGTTTAATTAAAGAATTAATCTAAAAGTAATTCGTTAAATCAACACTTGATTTTTCAAACCGGTCATATCACATACGACCCGACCAGTAGAAAATGCCCGATTAATATACGGTATCATATATCCGTATTTAATCGGGTCCCCGCGCATATCTCATATGCACACCACATCTTTTCGCCTGAGCCAGGAAACTTCATTGTGGGACTCTAAGACTTTTCAATACGCCGGCAGTAGGTGATGATCATATCAAACACCCACAAGCTACAAGCGGTCAGCTAAACATAACGGCCACCCGGGTATTGAGCGATCAGAAGAAAACCAGCGGAGCTGTCAAAACTCCCGTCGAGCCAACTGGAAACACTTACCGTACAGTCCGGTCTCTTCGTCAGATATGTTGCATATCGAGTCTAGGGATGGAATCATTGACCCCAATAACTCAATAAGTCATGCTGGTGTATGGCTCATAACAAATCGAGAAACTACTGATAACGCTTATCAGTAAATCTCAGCAGCCCTGACCAGGGACTTCCTGTTATAGCCAATCGAGCATAGCACAACATTAACTCCCAATACCGGGAGAGACGAAACCCCTCCTATCGCTCATTGCCTCCATGTGCCTCGGGACTGTACCCAAAGTCCACCAGTTTGCACGACTCGGTAGAGTCGTGGTAGGGTGGATATCAAAGTACAGTGGGAGGACACACAAGACTCTATGACGATCTTGGGTCTACAGACTAACCTGTACCAGTGTCATCTGAGAACTGCTATCCGACAATAGATATAATACCACATAGGAGTTCTCTGTGAGTCCGTTCAGTGTACCCAGTCTCCACTGAGCACCCGCATACAATCTTTGGTGTCACCTCACCAGATGGATATGGGATCATCCATCGCCCATCATATGGGACAAGAATAGTATATGCTAGTCTACTCTGGAATATCGATGCCCCATCTCGATACACCCACGACTAGGAACAATTCAAGGATATGCATATAAACTACACATGCCCCACTACTATGATTCGCATCACAGTCACAGTAGTCAAGCAAATATACTGAGGGCTTTATCAACATGTGCAAATGAATAAAAGCATGATCAAATTAACATGTCAAGATAAAGTAAACCAGATAGCATACTATCATGTTGAGCGAGAAAGTCATCTAAAATCATATATACATGTCCAAGCATCCACTATACATATAATGGCCTCTAGGGCATACATATATCTAACAATACAGACCCGGTCACCGTAGATATCATAGTATTACCTTTATGATATAGTTGACCTAGGAGTCGTTGTTTATTCGATTTATATCTGTAGATGTTTTTCTATTCACGAGTTGGCAACTCACCCCCATTGTGCCACAGTTCTTGCAGGTTGACCGCATGGATCCGTAGCGGCATCGCTGGCACATAGCTTCATTCGAGAGTTTTGCTTGGTAGGTGGGATATTTGTATCGTACCCACTCTTATATTTATTATTCATATTGTATCTAGTCAACTCCATCAATCAAAATTAGTAATTGTATAAGTATTGAGACTTAGGGAGACTGTTGGTTGCGAGACTTAGAGCGAGGGGCATTTCCGCTACTTGTGGTTTTGATGTCTTGCTTATTTCTTTATCTTTTGTGGTGAACTTCGCCGTAGGGCGTCGTATACTTATATTTATGATTTGCGTGGTTGTGGATCCGCCGTTTGGTGAAGGGCTAGCTCCCGCTTGGGGATGCCTTTTATATTATCATGTAATTGTGGTTTTGGATCAAAATATACAAAGGAGGTGCTGCCCAAATTTTTAAATGACGAAACATGTTTTTCAACCAATAAATTCCACTTGCATTTTTCATGTTCTTTTACTTATGCATTTAGAAAACATTGATTTCACCCTACCTTTATTTCAAAACCTCACCACTTTTATTTTCCTAAAAAGGTTTAGATTTCTGGGTTTCGGCTTACTTGAATTACGTTACGCTTTTAGACGTTACGTGATTCGAGTGCCGGTCACGAGCTAAATTTCGGGTCGTGACAAAGTTGGTATCAGAGCCAGGTTTAACCTTGGTTCAAGTTTATGTTTGACTATGAGGAGTCTGGGCTTAAATTATTTCGGAACCTAGGCTTGACCTTACGAAACTTTTGACTTGAATGGGGGGGCGGGGTATTAGACCCGAACTTTCGTTTCATAGGTTGACCCTGATTGATGGAGTAGGTAGCTTGAGTAGAGTGACATACCGTACGTATGTTCCGCGACATATTTACAATACGATACTCTACATAAGAAACCTTAGGATGTATATATTTTGAGATCTGTGATTCACTTCGTACCCATAATTATACATCCAATTGAGATCCTTGATTCTGTTCGTTCCATGATCGTACTTTCATTGATGCTCGTTCTTCTTTTGATCATGTATCCATTCTAGATCTGTCGCTTCTGTTAGTGTATATGCCCTATAGGCCACTACTGTATGATACTAGTTTGTATATTACTTGATGGAAGCTTGGGATATTCACAGTTGTATAGATAATCTTGCTCAAAATGGTAGTATGCTACTTGGTTTGTTTCTACTTTAATGTGTGCATGTGTTTCTTTTAGCATATCGCCTATACACATTAGTGGAGCCCTTAGGATCTTTGCTTGATTACCAGCGTTGTGATGGCAGTCACACTAGTGGGGGCTGGGTAATCTATAAGCACATCCTTATACAGGTCCTTAGTCGTAGGATTATCAAGACGGGGCATCGATACTCCGGAGTAAATTAGCGTATGCGCTTCTCATCCCAGCAGGGGAGATGGTCTGTCCCACAACCGTCAATACGTCGTACTTGAGATAGTATGCGGGTGCTCGTTAGGTTACGAGTACACTGGACAGGACTCGTCGGGAACTGTTGGCTGGTACTATACCTATCGTTAGTTATCAGTTCCCAGGTGACATGAGTACAGCTTAGTCCGCTGACTTGACACTGTCACTTCACCTCGAGTGTGTTCCCACTGTTCTTAGATTGCTACCCTACCACGGCTCAAAAGTGTCGTGCAAACAGGTAGCAGTTGGGTGCAGTCCCGAAACACTAGGAGGCAGTGACGGTTAGACAGGATTAGTCTCCCGGTATTAGGGGTTGATATCGCGCTGTGTCAAGGAGAGCTATTACACATAGTCGTCCCTGGCCAGGGCAAGCGAGATATACTGGTAGGTTATCGAGTGTTGTCTCAGGGTGTTCTGGGCTACACTCCGACATGACTTGTACCGCTATTAGGGGACTGACGTTTACCACCCCCTAGGCCCGCCATGCGATATTCTCAGACGAACAGACAGGACTGTACGGAGATTGTCACATTCAGGCTCAGTAGGAGTTCGGATGGGTTCACCTCATTAGTCTTCTTATCGGCATCTACCTGGGGACCGTTACGTACAGCGAGTACCGCTTGCGGCCTGTGGTTAAACCTACTGCCAGCGTAGTGTCGAGTCTTTAGAGTCCCACACAGAGAGCTATTCCCCTTTGGGCAAAACAGAGTAGAGGTCGCATGGTTTTGCGACAGGGTTCATTCGCATCCGCGCACTTGTACACATTTGGTGTCCGGGCAATTATTACTAGCGGGCTTTGGTTTAAACCAGATCCTAATATATGTTTTGGGATTGGTTTTATCTCACTGTATTCGTGTTCCTCGGAGCACGGTTGTGGGTGTGTATGCACAGTTGACTGAGGCAGAGGCAGAGGATTCTCATTAGGGTTGTTGACTGTTGACTTTTTTAAACCCTAATGAGAATAAGAAATATGAATAATAATAATATTAATTAAGTATTATTGTGCCATGGTTGAGTTGAAGTTTGACTTTTGTTGACTTGTTGACTTTGTTGACCGGTTGACTATTTTGGACTTGTTGACCATCATCATTTCATGGCTATGACTTTTGTTTACTTGTTGTTCTTTACAAAATGTATTAAATGCATGAAATGATAATGGCCATTGATATGAACCATCACATATACTTAATTATTATTATTATCATGATTATTTTCTCGTTTGTGAGCATGGTTGTAAAAAGTCAAGCTCATTCTATCATTCTCATTCTCTCTCATCCGAAAGCTCACTCTCTTCCTCTCTCTCAAGGATCTCATGTCTCATGTGTTGAGAAGAATGAGCTATTGAGATAAAACCCTAAAAACACTTCTCTACTCACTCTAGAGTGCAAGGTCTAGCAAGCCAAGCACTTTAGTTTCCTCTCGGTTGAGGTAGGAGCTCAAGGTAGAAGCTTTCGGGTGGATCCTTCTTCGACAACAAGGAGACTACGAGGTGGAGCCGATCCAACCACTCTAAGGAGCAAGAAGAGAAGGAGTTCAAGACCGAGGTATAACCCTCTAACATAGTAGTTAAACTTCTAGTTAGTTTGCTAGGTGTTTGTTTAGCAAAGATCCTATTCTAAAGTCCATGTTACCTTTACCGTAAAAATCGGTTTTTACCGTTTCCGCATCCTCGTAAGAACCGGGATGGGTAACGTGGACTTACAGTGGTATCAGAGCCTAGCTAAACAACAACTAGCAAGTTAGCAAAGTATTTAGAATTTCGATCGGAGAAAAAATCACAAAACGAGTCCAAGAACTGAACTTTCTGCCGATTTTTAAACTGTTCAAAAAATAGTTCCACATACACTAAAAATTGGCTCAGGGTTTTGTAGGAAGACACAGGAAAAACGAGTTACTGACTCGGTCGACGCGCCGCGGAACCACGGCGAGAACAAGCTTCTTGCCGAGGATCCGCGGCAAAGTTGACTCGGCCGTGAATCGTTTTTGCTGCAGTATTCTCAGTGTTCTGTTTTGGGATTTTTAGAACATTTTGTTTCTGCCCAGATTTTCCAGAGAACAAAGTTGTGTTTGGTGTAGTTACAAATCCGTATTTTTGATCGAAGTTCTGTAGATTTTAGCTAATGGGTTATATCTGTGATGTGATATATGTATTGAACGTCTGCTAATCGCTATACGTCGATTAGTAGGGATTATACATATCTGTGATCTGTAATGTTGATGGTTTGTGTATATGAACTCGTTGGATTGTCGCGGATGAATAGCCGGGGGGTTGTGAGATGAGAGTTTTTTTTATCTTTCATTTGATGTAATATGTAAATTGATGTAATATTATTTGTATGGCCGCACATCTGGGATGAGGTTGTAGCCGCCATTGTATATTATTTCTTTTACTATTTTTGCTCCTAGGATAGACCCAAGGTGGGGGTGTACAAACTACCGGGTACCTCGAAGTGCCGAGTTTCCTACTCACGTTGTTGAGGGAGGTTGCTTCATTTCGGGTACTTGGCGGGTAGTTTGCCGCACCCGTAGGGGTCTAGGGTGGGGTCTTAGCTATTCATCGCGACCGTGTAATCCGCTTTTCGTTGCAGGCTCGAACGAAAAGCAGATTCCTACTATATCCAATGTGTTCATCTGTGATCTGGAATGGCTATCATGGTATCCGACGAATGTATATATCTATATATGATATCTAGTAGGCGTTGCTTATGTTTTGCATCCGCGCTAGTCCAGCCCCCGCTCTGTCGTTAGTTAAGTAACCTAACGGGTAACGACGGGGCCCCGTGGCGAATGCGGATGGCATAAGCGTATGTTATATTTTCGTTGTTTTCTGCAATGGTAGGATTAAATGATAGGACGCTTTAAATTAATGCAAGAAAATAAACCAAAGTTAAAATCGTTGGAACAATTTCAAAACCACTCGGTTTCTTTTCAAAAACCAACTTTTAAACGCGGATCTTAAACCACTCCTTTTAAAAGCTATCTCGTTCCATCGATTATATCAAGTTCACTATGTTCGCGGTTTCGCCAAAACCATTCGTAGCCCTCCGTCATTTCATATGGATAGTCAATAGTATTCAAGCTGTGTTTGTTGGCAAAAGTCAAGGTATAATGATTGGTAGATATTGGATATTCATATGTAGCATAGATAGATGCGTTGGTTTGGGACAGTCGTACTGCCTTGTTGGCCAAAGTCAAGGGTAAGTACGGGTGGGTTCAAATTAACCTGGAAAATGACGGGTAGAACTTGACATGTGACTTATGATTTGTTGGCCAAAGTCAAGGTCATAAGAGCATGGGACAAAAATCTACATAGGGAGTTTCTAAAGAAACTGAAACTTGCTAGCACTGCAAACCATTTGGAGTGTGATGATTCTGGTAGGATTCCTTCAGTTTTTTCACACGATGATATTTGGATCCCGATCCTACTGTGAGTATATGCTACTTCTTGGGAACTTTCTCACTTAACGATCAATGCTATAAACTAAGTAGGTGTCTAGAAAGGTGTTAGCGGGGCTACGCCCACAGGGAAAAGAGGTTATTTAATTAAGAAACTTCGCGAAAGCGTTGGAAAACCTCCCTCGAAGTGCCAACACTGGCCTGGCTGAACGGTTAAGCAAGTATTGTACGGTGAGATTGATCCCGACTGATTCTTCCTTTTTGGTTTGAGGAGGGATTCGAGAAACAGTGGTAGCCATCTTGTTTAGACAAACTAGAAACCACTCTAAACTTGCAAGAGCATCATGCTAAAGTGTTTCTTCTCTCTCTCCTAACTGCAGCGACCAAACATCATGACCGGACTTAAGTTACTACTTGATAAAAACATACTGACAGGGCCAAACTACAAAGATTGGCTCAGGAATATCAAAATGGCAATCACTTATGACAAGTTGGGGTATCTCCTTACCACCAAAGCTCCCCCTGTCCCAGGTCCTAAATCCAGCGTCGCGGATAAGGAAATCCGTAAGACCTGGGAGATCGACTGCGCGAAGGCCAAGTGCTTCGTGCTTGCCTCTATGGACAATAAACATCAGAGGAGGCACGAGAATATGGACCTAGAATTCATATTTCTCCATACTAAGGAACTATATAGAGAGCAATCCCGTATCGCCAGATACAAAGTCTCGAAAAAGTTGTTTTCGGCGAGATTGGCCGTCGGATCATCGGTAGCGGAACACGTGCTTAAGATGATTGGCTTCATTGAAGAGCTCGCGGACCTTGGGACCACGTTAGAGAACGAGCTCTACACTGACTTGATTCTCCAGTCCCTCCCTTCCATTTACGCCCAGTTTATCCTGAACTTCAACTTGCAAGGAAAAGAAGTTGAACTTCCGGAGCTCCTCAACATGTTTAGGAGTGCAGAGGGCACCTTACAAAAAGTAAAAGAAACATCCACTTTGTTTGTTGGAGGATCTTCCGCTTCTAGGTCCAAGGCGAAAGCCAAGTGAAAGAAGAAGAAAACCCCCACCAAACCAAGGGGCGGTGTTAGTTGTATAATTATATATTAGATATATTACTTTACATATTATTAGTTATATGTATGCCCTAGAGGCCATTACTATACATAGGATGTATATTGTAGTGGATGCTGGGACATATATAGGGAGGACTTTCTTGCTCGACATGATAGTATGCTATCTGGTTACTCTTTACCTTAACGTGTATACTGATTTTCTCTCTGTTACATGTTGGTAAAGCCCTTAGGATGTGTACTTGACTACCTGGACTATGATGCAGATCATACTAGTGGGGACATAGCAGTCCATAAGTACATCCTTCAAGGTCCCTAGTCGTGGGTGTATCGAGATGGGGCATCGATATACCAGAGTAGACTAGCGTATACCTTCTCGACCCATACAGATGGGCGATGGATGATCCCATATCCATTGGTGTTTGATATCAGAGACGATATACGGGTGCTTAGTGGAGACTGGGTACACTGGACGGACTCGCCGAGAACTCCCAGATGGTATTATACCTTACGTCAGATGGCAGTTCTCTGGTGACACTGGTACAGGTTAGTCTGTAGACCCGAGATCGTCATAGAGTCTTGTGTGATACCCACTGTGCTTTGATTTCCACCTTACCACGTCAAAGAGGGCGTGCAAAACGGTGGTTTTTGGGTACAGTCCCGAATCACATGGAGGCAATGAGCGATAGGAGGGGATTCATCTCTCCCGGTATAGGGAGTTGATGTTGCGCAGTGTTTAATTGGCTATAACCGGAAATCCCTGGCCAGGGTTGCTGAGATTTACTGGTAAGTGCTACCAGTAGTTTCTCGAACTGTTATAGACCTCATATCGACACGACTTATCGAGCTATTGAGGTCTGACGTTTACCACCCCTAAGCAAGATATGCGACATATCAGACGAACAGACCGGACTGTACGGTAAGTGTTACTGGTTGGATTCACAGGAGTGTGAGCGGGCTTGCTCGTCGATCTTCTGATCGCTCAATACCCGGGTGGCCGTTACGTTTGGCAGACCGCTTGCGGCTTGTGGGTGCTTGATATGATCATCACCTGCTGCCGACGTATTGACGAGTCTTTAGAGTCCTACACAGAGGTTTCCTGGCTCAAGCGAAACGAAATAGGAGCGCATATGAGATATGTGCGGGACCGAGAATAATACCAGTATGTGATACTGTATTCGATTCTCGCGATTTGTGACATTGATCGGTTATATGCGATATAGCCGGGTTATCGGATCAAGTGTTGATTCGATAAGTTGTTACTATTGATATTAGTTGGTTATATGTGATATGACCGGATCGTTAAATCAAGTATTGATTTAATGATTTAATGTATAATTATATATTAGATATATTACTTTACATTGACTAATATTGTTCACTTTAGATGGATTTTCTCACTTGATGTACACAAGTTGTATATGTGATATACTTTTGTGCACAAGATTGTATCATGTTTGATGATACATGCAAACTTGAGTGTGTATGATTAAACCATGGTTATCTTAATGGTTAGGGTTTTGATTTACTTATCTATTTATTTTTATTAATTCATTTTAAGGCAAGAATAAAATGGTGGCTAGTTTTTGTTTCTTTCATGAAACTTCATGAAGCTTTGAAGCTTTGACCATTTTGTCTCTTAGCCTTAACCTAACCATTAAACCTAACCTTAGTTTATTCTCTACACCTAACTATGGTTGCTATATGATAAGATAATTCTTTTTATTCATATCATAATTCTTTTCTTCTTCTTCTTCTTCTTCAACAATGAAGAAAAGCTTGCTTCCATTAATGGCAACTTGAGAAAAAGAGTGAGAAATCTAATTCTAAAGTGAACCCACTTCCTATTTCTTCATCCTCTACCTCTTGCCAAGTAGTATAGGGTGTTTTCTTCACAAGTTTCATGACTTGGTGAAGTGGGAGCTTAATCTTGTGTTTCCTCGACGTAGATCATCTTCGGCATCGAAGTCGACGACCTAGCCCGATCATTCTTTCGATGAAACCACCGCGAGAGTCCGGGATCCGATGGGTACAGCGGAGGGACTTCATCACGGAGCTATGGAGGTGGAGGACCGGATCTACAAAAGTTGTAGCCCCGTTCACTTAGCAGTAAAACTGTTTACTACTTGCTTGTTTCGCCTAATCTCTAGTTAACGATCTAGTCTAGGGTTTCTCGGCACCGTAAAATTTGAAATTGGCATGATTGATGCCTTGTGAGACCTCATTAGTGTGCCTAGGAACCCTACAGTGTTATCAGAGCCTAACTAGAGCCTTAGGCGATGCGTAGACGATGTTAGAAACCCGATCGAACCCCGAAACCCTAAATTTCAACCCTCTCTGGACTTTTTTTCAAAACTGGGTTTTTTCCAGATTAAAATTTCTTAAAAAATTCAGCAGGAAATTCTAAGAATTATGGTGCAAAAATGACCAAGTGATACGGCTAAAGCGCGGCGGAACCGTGGCAGAAGCTTGGCTTCTGCCGCGGTTCCGCGGCCAAAAAATGAGATTAGACTTCCATTTTTGCACAGTAATTTGTCTCTTCAGGTGCTGAGTTTTCTGGGAATTTTTAATTTGCACTCAAGAGTTGAGTTTTCTGGGGTGTTTTGGAGCTTCGTGGATTCGATCGGATTGTCTAATCTTGTCTATGTGTTTTCCGGATAATTTTAGAATATGTTAAAAAGTTCGACCGGATATAAATACCCACTTTTTCCCCTGCCGGGAAATTTCCAAGTGTTGGATCTTTCCGTAGTTTAATGACGTTCTAAGTAGTGCAAGTAATGCGATGGTCCCTCTAGAAGACAACAAACCTTAACTCGATTATGTGACCGTCTTGAACTGCCCTTTGAACCTTAGGGTTTGGGGTAGTACGGCGTACCACACGTGAGGCGTTGGCTTGACCATTCTACGGCTGGACCGTTGGTACTGAGGCATGAAGTGAATGTTTTTAAACTTGTTTCATGTGTTGAGCTGTTTTGGGAAAACTTGGGTGTTCGATTGTTCGATCAGAAAGTTTGACATTTTCTATTTATCCGGAATGTGATACAATATTTGGAATCCACAAGTAGTTATGAGATAACTGAATGAATGTTATAAGCATAGCACTTTAGTCTCACTTGATCGGTTACCACGGAATTTTGATGTGATCAAAAGTCCGTCGCAATCTCGTAGTGTACGCGGATACTCGCCGGTAAACTTAATAGACAGCCTCACCCCAAAGCCCCGACCAAGTGACTGTAGGAGAACCCCGTCGCCGAAAGCATCCGTTTGGGTGCTGGCGGCAGCGGTGTTCCGCCTTAGTGCACTTCGTCGACGGTATCGGGGGTGCGGCCGCCTACTAAAGTTTGCGACGAGCATTCGATCAGGATGTTGGGAATCTTGTTGAATTACCCAACTTGATATTGAAAAGTGTTTTCGATAATGAGACTAAAATGCGGGGTTTATAATTGTTAGGCATGCGATGTCTAAGGAATTCATTTGATTAGGCATGCAATGTCTAAAGAGCTTGCGGATTCCAGCTGTTGTAGTTTTACACTTTCTTTTCTGTGATCGTAAGTGTAATATGTGTTATCGCCGGTTTCGTTGCTATATGTCAACGACAATTGGGATGGGCATATTGACTTACGTTGATAACATGTGATGTTATGTGTTGCTGGATATGTTATATTGGATCGTCGTGTTTGAATAGCCGGGGGGTTTTTATGTGAGATGAGTGTTTTTCATTTTCATTCATGTAAAAACTTGTATATAATATTCTTTTATTGGGGCACTTCTAGGTTGCGGAAGATGTCACCCTTTGTATATTATTTACTTTTCCGCACTAGGATAGACCCAAGGAGGAGGGCATAAGTAACCGGGTTCTGGAGTCCAGTGGGAGACCAACTCGAGGAGTCGAGTCCGGGTCTCCTAACTCTAGAATTGGTAGGGTTACTTGCCGCTCTCGTAGGGGTCTAGGGGTGTGGGTTTGGCTATTCATCGCGACCGTGGAATCCGTGTTTTATACTGGCTCGTATTAAAAACACGGACGTCCTAGTATATCCAATATTTCATATGATATTTTCTGATGCGATATCTGTGATGTGATCATGTGATGTTCTTTGATAAATACTGTATATAGTATATATGATATATTATATAGACGTTACTTATGTTTTACACCCGCGCTAGCCCTGCCCTGCTCTGCCGTTAGTTACCTAACCTAACGATGCACGAGAGGACATCGAGGCGAATGAGGATGGCATAAGTGTACGTCGTATTTATCTGTAATGTTTAGGTACTTAAATGATGGGACTTCATTAATATGATTAATGAAAGAAAAGAAACCTAAAGATGTTGTAGAATAGAATTTCAAAAATAAAACAGGTAGCTACAGTTCTTGCTTTGTACAGCGGTATATATGATATATCCTGCACCTTATTCGATAAGGAAAGGACCGAGATCCCTTCACCGGGAGTGACTCCTTTAGCAATAACTGGCAGATGCTACACACTCGGTTTGTCTTTTGATTGCTTTTAAGAGTTTTTGCTTTGCACAGTGATATATATGATATATCCCGCACCTTATTCGACGAGGAAAGGGCCGACGATCCCTTCACCGGGAGTGACCCCTTTAGCAAAATTAGAAAAGCCTACAAAACACTCCATTTTAAAATCATTTGATTTTACAACGATATCAAGTTCATTACACAATAGGTTTTCAGAAAAACCTGTCGTAGCCCTCCGTCATTTCAGATAAGTAGTAGTTAGTATTCGTGCCATGTTTGTTGGCCTGCGTCAAGGCGTAGTGTGCGGTAGCTAACTAGTATTTATCTGCTTATGCATATGATGCAGATTGGATTAGGGTAGTCGCGCGACTTTGTTGGCCTGCGTCAAGGGTCGTGCAGGTGGGTTTAATTCTATCAGGAAATGACGGGTTGAACTTGACTAGCGCACTATGGTTTGTTGGCCTGCGTCATGGTCATAGGACGCTAGGGGCAAAATTATCGGGAATTTCAAGTGTTGAAATTTGCAATGAGATTGCATACCTTCTATGAGATAGTTGGATCCCGATACCCACTGCGAGTAAGAGTTACTCCTGGGAGAGTTTTACACATTACAATTAGCCGATCAAGTAGGTGTCTAGAAAGGGGTTATGCCTCTGGGAAAACGAGGTTTACCGTAATTAGGTCCGTGCGAAAGAACGGGGAACCTCCCTCAAAGTACCGACACTGGCCTAGCTGAAAGATTGGCGAACTTGTAGCATGTAATTAATCCCGGCTAGTATTTCCTTTTAGGGTTTGAAGGAAGATTTGATAAAAACAGTGGGAGCCATCCTGATTAGATAAAATAAATAACCAATCTGATCTTGCAAGAGCGCACGCTGAGTGTTTTCTTCTCTCTCTCTCCTGGTAGCGACCATATCACGCCTTAATCAAGATAATAATACGGATGTATTGACCGAACCCGCTTATTATACTGAGCTGGGGAACGTTGGTCCCGCTCCAACTTATAATTATTATAAGACAGAGCAGGAAATTGGGGAATACCAGATTTCCCGTGCCGCCCAAACGAAAAAAGTGCATATGATGCATCTTCTTTGGTTGTGTTCATTAACTGTTTCTCAATATCCTCTGCGTCCTAGGTATTTGATACCGGATCAGGATCCCAGATATGTAATCTGTTACATAGGGCTACATATAGGTAGAGAACTGAGAACGGATGATAAGTTTCATGAGGCAGAAAACGGGGCAAGTGTTGCAGCCAAGTCTGTTGGTCACTGTTACCCTGTATTACAAATACATTGATTCTGAACGAATGTTATTAGATACCGAACCTGATATACAAAATCATATCAGTCTCTTTATAAGTAAAGAAATGATAAAATTTTGTATTGTTGGATAATGTTTTGAACATTTCCTATATCAAAAGTTGATCGGTTCAGGCACGTAATCTAAAAGCATTGATGTTCTAAATCAAAATACAGTTCTTAGTATATAAAACACATATAAGAGGGAGAGTTCAGAAATGAACGAATCCTTCTTGAGGCATTGTAGACTAGGTCATATCAATGCGACCCGACTGGCTGAAGTTACATTTAGATGCATATTTAAATTAGTTTGAATTTACATCTTGTGAATATTTCTAGTCATGTCACAGAGATAAGATGACCATAGCTCTGTTCACTGAAAACAGAGAAAGAGTTAGTGAACTCTTGGGATGATACATGTTGATGTATGTAGGTCCCCTGTCTACACTTGCCAAGACCGGTTCTTTGTACATCATTACATTCTCTAATGATCTCTCAAGATTCAGTCATATGTTCCTGTTGAAACACAAGTCCGAACCTTTTGAGATATTCACAGAATATAAGTTAGAAATAGAGAACCAATACGGGTATAAGTATTATGTCCTTTGATGTGATCAGGGAGGAGAATACTTGTGCATGGAATTCCTGGACTATTCTAAAGGAGAATGAGATTCTCTCTCAGCATTACTCCTCCGAATACACCATAGAACGATGGTATATCGGGGTGGAGCAATCACACCCTATATGATATGGTGTGCTCTATGATGAGTACTACTGAGTTACCTTTTTTCCTATTGGGTGTCATGCACTTGAGAAGTTGCATACTTATTGAATAGGGTTCCAATCAAATCAGTTGCCTACCACTTCATATGAGATATGGAAAGGGAAGAGCCCATATCTTAAGTTTGTTAAGATTTGGGGTTGTCCGGCCTATGTCTAAAAGCAAAATTCGGACAAGCTCGAGGCAAGGTCTTTTATGTAGGACTGGAAATGTTCCAGCTATACAAACTGCAGCTGATGATTTGGTAGAACCAAAGGATTCAATAGTAACCAATGAACCTTAGCCTCTCCGCCGATCTAGAAGGGTTCCTCACCCACCAGAGAGTTATTTCGGTTTCTCTATGACAGTGGGAGCGAGGATTGCATCATGAGATGATGACCCAACTAGTTTCGAGCTGGCCATCAGGAGTGAGACTCTGTAAGAATGGCTGGATGTTTATCGATCTGAGATGGAATCCTTATACACCAACAAAGTAAGGACTTTGGTTGCTATATCTGAAGGGTTAAATCCCCATCAGGAGCAAGTATATCTTGAGAAGATTACTTGGTGTAGATGGAAAAGTTGAGACTTTCAAAACTAGACTTGTTAAAGGTTTTCATCATCGACCAGGCGTGGATAATGATGAAACCTTTTTCCAGTGGCTATGCTTAAGTCCATCCAGATCCTACTTGCTACAGCTACATACCATAACTACGATATCTTGCGGTTGTGTGTCCTGACTGCTTTTCTAAATGATGATTTGGAAGAAAGCGTCTATAAGTACACAGCCAGAGGGCTTCGTAGACAGTGGGAGCAGCAGAAACGCGAGCAAGATGTTTTATGTGATAAAGCAGGCATCGCGGAGTTGGAACGTCTGTTTTGATGTGTTAGTCAAAGAGTTTGACATCATCAAAATGGTAGATGAACCTTATATAAACAAAAAGGTAGTAGGGAGTATGGTGACGATCCTCGTAGAGTACGTGGATGACATACTCTTGATAGGGAAGGAGTTTCCTATGCTACGCTCGGTCAATCTCCGCTTATCATAAGAATTCTCCATATAGGATCAAAGTGATACCTACTAAATCCTAAGCTTTGGATTTATGAGATAGATCTAATTGGATGTTAAGATACTCACTAGTTGTAGTGAGATGGTATTAATCGATCCTGGGGAGAATCACTGGAAAGGTTCCAGGGTGATAAAGACGATTGAATGTCAGTCACAGGCATTGTCTTTACCCTCAGTAAAGGGACGATATGTTGGAAGAGCTCCAAGCTAGATACCGTGGCATACTAGACGATAAAGGCTGGATATATCGCTACTTATGATACTACCAAAGAGAAGTCTAGTTGTATATTAGTACATGAGATGAACTTCGTTCCTGCCATTGTGTGACAATGGAGTTGTGGCTTATGCCAAGGAACGCCCGTCCCATCAGTGATCCAGATATAATTCTAAGGCAGTATCACCTGATCATTGAGATGGCTGATCTCCAAGGTGATCGAGGTTAGGAGAGAAGACTCAGAGGATAACAAGACGGATCCACTCACGAAGACCTATTCCCAGAGAGAGACTTTTATGGGATGGTTGAGTATGAGATACTGCAACTACTGCTACAGATGGCCCTAGTGCAAGTGGGAGATTGTTAGTTATATGTATGCCCTAGAGGCCATTACTATACATAGGATGTATATTGTAGTGGATGCTGGGCCATATATAGGGAGGACTTTCTTGCTCGACATGATAGTATGCTATCTGGTTACTCTTTACCTTAACGTGTATACTGATTGTCTCTCTGTTACATGTTGGTAAAGCCCTTAGGATGTGTACTTGACTACCTGGACTATGATGCAGATCATACTTGTGGGGACATAGTAGTCCATAAGTACATCCTTCAAGGTCCCTAGTCGTGGGTGTATCGAGACGGGGCATCGATATACCAGAATAGGCTAGCGTATACCTTCTCGACCCTTACAGATGGGCGTTGGATGATCCCATATCCATTGGTGTTTGACATCAGAGATGGTATACGGGTGCTCAGTGGAGACTGGGTACACTGGACGGACTCGCCGAGAACTCCCAGATGATATTATACCTTACGTCAGATGGCTGTTCTCTGGTGACACTGGTACAGGTTAGTCTGTAGACCCGAGATCATCATAGAGTCTTGTGTGATACCCACTGTGCTTTGATTTCCACCTTACCACGTCTAAGAGGGCGTGCAAAATGGTGGTTTTTGGGTACAGTCCCGAATCACATGGAGGCAATGAGCGATAGGAGGGGATTTGTCTCTCCCGGTATAGGGTGTTGATGTTGCGCAGTGTTCGATTGGCTATAACCGGAAATCCCTGGCCAGGGTTGCTGAGATTTACTGGTAAGTGCTACCGGTAGTTTCTCGAACCGTTATAGACCTCATATCGACACGACTTATCGAGCTATTGAGGTCTGACGTTTACCACCCCTAGGCGAGATATGCGAAATATCAGACGAACAGACCGGACTGTACGGTAAGTGTTACTGGTTGGATTCACAAGAGTGTGAGTGGGCTTGCTCGTCGATCTTCTGATCGCTCAATACCCGGGTGGCCGTTACGTTTGGCAGACTGCTTGCGGCTTGTGGGTGCTTGATATGATCATCACCTGCTGCCGGCATATTGACGAGTCTTTAGAGTCCTACACAGAGGTTTCCTGGCTCAAGCGAAACGAAATAGGAGCGCATATGAGATATGTGCGGGACCGAGAATAATACCAGTATGTGATACTGTATTCGATTCTCGCGATTTGTGACATTGATCGGTTATATGCGATATAGCCGGGTTATCGGATCAAGTGTTGATTCGATAAGTTTTTACTATTGATATTAGTCGGTTATATGTGATATGACCGGATCGTTAAATCAAGTATTGATTTAATGATTTAATGTATAATTATATATTAGATATATTACTTTACATTGACTAATATTGTTCACTTTAGATGGATTTTCTCACTTGATGTACACAAGTTGTATATGTGATATACTTTTGTGCACAAGATTGTATCATGTTTGATGATACATGCAAACTTGAGTGTGTATGATAAAACCATGGTTAACTTAATAGTTAGGGTTTTGATTTACTTATCTATTTATTTTTATTAATCCATTTTAAGGAAAGAATAAAATGATGGCTAGTTTTTGTTTCTTTCATGAAACTTCATGAAGCTTTGAAGCTTTGACCATTTTGTCTCTTAGCCTTAACCTAACCATTAAACCTAACCTTAGTTTATTCTCTACACCTAACTATGGTTGCTATATGATAAGATAATTCTTTTTATTCATATCATAATTCTTTTCTTCTTCTTCTTCTTCTTCAACAATGAAGAAAAGCTTGCTACCATTAATGGCAACTTGAGAAAAAGAGTGAGAAATCTAATTCTAAAGTGAACCCACTTCCTATTTCTTCATCCTTTACCTCTTGCCAAGTAGTATAGGGTGTTTTCTTCACAAGTTTCATGACTTGGTGAAGTGGGAGCTTGATCTTGTGTTGCCTCGACGTAGATCATCTTCGGCATCGAAGTCGACGACCTAGCCTGATCATTCTTTCGATGAAACCACCGCGAGAGTCCGGGATCCGATGGGTACAGCGGAGGGACTTCATCACGGAGCTATGGAGGTGGAGGACCGGATCTACAAAGGTTGTAGCCCCGTTCACTTAGCAGTAAAACTGTTTACTACTTGCATGTTTCGCCTAATCTCTAGTTAATGATCTAGTCTAGGGTTTCTCGGCACCGTAAAATTTGAAATTGGCATGATTGATGCCTTGTGAGACCTCATTAGTGTGCCTAGGAACCCTACATTAGTAAAGTGGAAGCGAAGGGAAAGGCAAAGGCAACAAAGGTAGCGGGACAGCTTGTGGGAAAGGAAGAGTGCTTCCATTGTCCTAAGAATGGACACTGGAAAAAGGATTGCAGGGCTTGGAAGGACAAGAACCAGGACCCGAAGCAAATTATGGCTTCGGCTTCAGGTGTGTATGTTATTGAAAACTGTCTATCAGTAAACTCTACTTCCTGGGTATTGGATACCGGATCAGGATCTCATATCTGTAGTTCTTTGCAGGCACTGAGAAAGCGTAGGGTTTTGAAGGCAGGTGATATGACCCTCAGAGTTGCAAATGGAGCTGGCATGGATGCTGAGTCCATGGGGGACTATAACTTGGGATTGTCAGATGGACATGTTTTGGTTTTACGGGATTGTTATTTTGTACCCAGTGCGACTTGTAATATCATATCTGTATCTTTAATGTCTAAAGAAGGCTATGATTTTGCATTTGTAAGCGATGTTGTAAACATTCACCTTAATCATGTACTGATTGGGTCGGGTACATTATGCAACGGTATATACGTATTAAACCAACCACAGATTTTCAATATCCAGAATACACACAAAAGAAAGTCTCCAGAAATAAATCATGCTCTTATGGCATTGTAGACTGGGTCACATCAATGAGAGAAGGTTGACGAAGTTACATACAGAAGAATATTTGGATCCATTCGAATATCAATCATATGCAACTTGTCAATCCTGTCTCAAAGGAAAGATGACAAAGACTCCGTTCACTGGACACGGAGTAAGAGCGAGCGAGCTCTTGGAACTCGTACACAGCGATGTATGCGGTCCAATGTCTACACATGCGCGAAGTGGTTATTCTTACTTCATTACTTTTACGGATGACTTTTCAAGGTACGGATATGTCTTCTTAATGAAACATAAATCTGAAGCCTTTGGAAAATTCCAGGAATACAAGAATGAAATAGAAAAACAAACAGGAAAAAAGTATCAAGACACTAAGATCTGATCGAGACGGTGAATACTTTGTTAGTGTATATGCCCTAGAGGCCATTACTGTATCATACTGGTTTTTATATTACTTAATGGATGCTTGGGATATTCACCTTGTATATACAATCTTGCTCAAAATAGTAGTATGCTACTTGGTTTGTTTCTACTTCAATGTGTACTTGTGTTTATTTCAGTATATCACTTATACGCATTAGTGGGGCCCTTAGGATCTTTGCTTGATTACCAGCGTTGTGATGGCAGTCACACTAGTGGGGGCTGGGTAATCTATAAGCACATCCTTATTCAGGTCCCTGGTCGCAGGACTATCGAGACAGGGCATCGATACTCCGGAGTAGACCAGCGCATACGCTTCTCATCCCAGTGTGGGAGACGGTCTGTCCCACAGCCGTCAGTACGTCGTACTTGAGATAGTATGCGGGTGCTCGTTAGGTTACGGGTACACTGGACAGGACTCGTCGGGAACTGACTAGTTGGTATTATACCTATCGTCAGTTATCAGTTCCGAGGTGACATGAGTACAGCTTAGTCCGCTGACTTGACACTGTCACTTCGCCTCGGGTGTGTTCCCACTGTACTTTGATCACTACCCTACCACGGCTCAAAGGAGTCGTGCAAAAAGGTGGTGGTTGGGTGCAGTCCCGAAGCACTTGGAGGCAGTGACGGTTAGACAGGATTCGTCTCTCCCGGTATTGGGGGTTGACATCGCGCTGTGTCTAGGAGAGCCATTACACGAGTAGTCCCTGGCCAGGGAAAACGAGATATACTGGTAGGTTTCCAGTGTTATCTCAGGGTGTATTGGGCTTCACTCCGGCACGACTTGTACCGCTATTGGGGGACTGACGTTTACCGCCCCCTAGGCCCGCCATGCGATGTATCAGACGAACAGACCGGACTGTACGGAGAATGTCACACTCAGGCTCAGTAGGAGTTCAGATGGGTTTCGCCTCGTCGGTCTTCTTGTCGGCATTACCTAGGGACCGTTACGCACAGCTAGTGCCGCTTGCGGTCTGTGGTTAAACCCACTGCCAGCGTAGTGTCGAGTCTTTAGAGTCCCACACAGAAAGCTTTTCGCCTTTAGGCAAAAGAGTAGAGGTCGCATGGTATTGCGACAGGTCGCATGGTTTTGCGACAGGGTTCGGTCACATCCGTGCACTTGTGCACGTACAGTGTCCGGACAGTTTACACTAGCGGGCTTTGGTTTAAGCCAGATCCTAGTGTACCTTATGGGATTGGATTTATCCAGTTTGCATTCGTGTTCCTCGGAACGCGGATGCGGGTGTGTATGCACAGTTGACAGGGAGGCAGAGGCAGCGGATTCTCATTAGGGTTGTTGACAGTTGACCGTTGACTTTTTGACTTTATGCTCAACCCTAATGAGAATATGATATGTGATTAACTATTATATTAATTAAGTATTATGGTGATATGGTTGTTGACTTGTTGACTTTTGTTGACTTGTTGACTTTGGTGACTTGTTGACTTTTGTTGACTTGTTGACCGGTTGACTAGGCTTGACTAGTTGACCATCATGATGACCATAGCCATCATTTCATGGCAAAGACTTTTGTTTACTTGCTCATTTGTGTAAAATGAGTGCATGAAATGATATGGTTGTGGTTGCTTCTAACCATCACATAAGACTTTTGTTAATATGATGAGTTATCATTGCTTTGGATTATGAGAGGGTGAGAGACAAAATACTTGCTCATTCTTTCTTGCTCATTCTCTCTCTTGTTCTTGAGCTCTCCTCTTGCTCTCACCCTCAACCTCTTGCTCCCTCTCTTGATCTATGGTTCTCTTATCTTATGAGTTGAGAATCAAGAACCATAGATAAAATCCCATTCTATTTCTTCTCTACTCATTCTAGTTCACTAGGTTTAGCAAACCAAGTGAACTAGTTTCTTCAAAGAACGAAGAAGGAGCTAAAGGTTGGAGCTTTCAAGTGGATCTATCTTCGGCGTACGGAGACAACGAGAAGGAGCCATCGAACCACCATCGGAGCTTGAAGAGAAGGAGTTCAAGTTTAGGTATAACCATCTTCATCCGAGTAGCTAAATATCTTTAGCTTAGTATGCTAGTTTTAGTTTAGGTAAAGATCCCGACCTAGCTTAGTCCATGTTGCCTCTTGCGTTAAAATTTTGATTTTATACCGTTTCCGCCTCCCCGTAAGAACCGGGGGTCGCAACGTGGACTTACAGTGGTATCAGAGCCTAACTAAACTTAAACTAGCTTGGTAATGAAGTGTATCGAAGTTCGGAACCGGAAAAATCCAAAAACCAAACTTTTACAAAAACTGAGTTTCTGTTGAAATTTTTTCTGGTCAAAA
The DNA here is from genome assembly GCA_030015575.1 of Agapanthus africanus. Classification (NCBI taxonomy): domain Eukaryota; kingdom Viridiplantae; phylum Streptophyta; class Magnoliopsida; order Asparagales; family Amaryllidaceae; genus Agapanthus; species Agapanthus africanus. The sequence continues at coordinate 215,304,917 of CM057349.1, forward strand.
TGAAAAACTTTACACTTGTAAATTCGGCTCAGGGTTTTGTGTGAACACCCAAGAAAAACGATACAGTAATTCGTCCAAACCGCCGCCCTTCCGCCGCACCAGGTAGGCATTTGCCGCGGAAGCGCCGCGCTTTGTCGTCTTCTCTGCATCGTTTTTCGTGCAGTGTGTGTCTGTGTTGGTTTTGGGATTTTTGAAATATATTATATGTGCCCAGATTTTCCAGAAAAGAAATTTCCTTTTGGGGTCCTATAATTCCGTATTTTTCCGAACTTCACTGCACTTTGACTATGATGGTTATATCTGTGATGCTTGCATGTATTGAACGTCGGCTAATCGCTATAAGTCGATTGGTCGGGGTTATACATGATCTGTGTTTGATATTGGAATGTGTATATAAATATGTTGGATTGTCGCGGGTGAATAGCCGGGGGTTGTGAGACGAGAGTTTTCTTTTCTTGCAATTCATGTAAATTTGTAAATTGATGTAATAATTATTTGTTTGGCCGCACAACCGGGTCGGGGTTGTAGCCGTCATTGTATAATTTCTTTTTACTGTTTTTGCTCCTAGGATAGACCCATGGAGGGGTGCACAAACTACCGGGTATGCCGAAGTGTCGAGTGGCCTACTCATGGAGATGAGGGAGGTTGCTACGCTTCGGGTACTTGGCGGGTAGTTTGCCGCACCCGTAGGGGTCTTGGGTGGGGTTTTGGCTATTCACCGCGACCGTGTAATCTGTTCTTGTTACAGGCTCGTACAAATTACAGATTCCTAGTATATCCAATGTATTTATCTGTGATCTGAAATGTTTATCATTGCAGTATATCTATATATGATATTATTTAGGCGTTGCTTATGTTTTACAGACGCGCTAGCCCAGCCCCCGCTCTGTCGTTAGTTAAGTAACCTAACGGGTAATGACGGGGCCCCGTGGCGAATGCGAATGGCATAAGCGTACGTCATATTTTGGTTGTTTTCTGCAATGGTAGGATTAAATGATGGGACGCATTAAAAGAACTAATGCAAGAATATCACGCATTAAAAGAACTAATGCAAGATAATAAACCAAGTTAAAGTCGTTGGAACACTCTCGAAAAACCACTCGGTTCTTTTCAAAAACAACTTTTAAATGCGGAGCTTGAGCCACTCCTTTTAAAAGCTATCTCGTTCCATCGACCAAATCAAGTTCACTACGTTCACGGTTTTGCCAAAACCATCCGTAGCCCTCCGTCGTTTCACATGAATAGTCAATAGTATTCAAGCTGTGTATGTTGGCCAAAGTCAAGGCACAGTGATTGGTAGCTATTGGGTGTTCATGTGTAGCATAGATAGATGCGTTGGTTTGGGACAGTCGTACTGCCATTTTGGCCAAAGTCAAGGGTAGGTACGGATGGATCCAAATTAACCTGGATAATGACGGGTAGAACTTGACATGTGACTTATGATATTTTGGCCAAAGTCAAGGTCATAAGAGCATGGGGCAAAAATCCACATCGGGAGTTTCATAAGTACTGAAACTTGCTAGATTTGCATACCATTTGGAGTGTGATGATTCTGGTAGGATTCCTTCAGTTTCGTCACGCGATGATATTTGGATCCCGATCCTACTGTGAGTATATGCTACTCCTCGGGAAATTTCTCACTACTCGATCAATGCTATAAACCTAGTAGGTGCCTAGAAAGGTGTTAGCGGGGCTACGCCCCCAGGGAAAAGAGGTTCTCTAATTAAGGAACTTCGCGAAAGCGTTGGAAAACCTCCCTCGAAGTACCGACACCGGCCTGGCTGAACGGTTAAGCAAGTATTGTACGGTGGGATTGATCCTGACTAATTCTTCCTTTATGGTTTGAGGAGGGATTCGAGAAACAGTGGGAGCCATCCTGTTTAGACAAACTAAAAACCACTCTAAACTTGCAAGAGCATCATGCTGAGTGTTTCTTCTTCTCTCTCCTAATTGCAGCGACCAATCAACATGACTGGACTTAAGTTACTCCTAGATAAAAACAAACTGACAGGGCCAAACTACAAAGATTGGCTCAGGAATGTCACGATAGCAATCACTTATGACAAGCTGGGGTATCTTCTTACCACCAAAGCTCCCCCTGTCCCTGGTCCAACTTCCAGTGTCGCGGATAAGGAAATCCGCAAGACTTGGGAGATTGATAGCGCGAAGGCCAAGTGCCTCCTGCTTGCCTCGATGGACAACGAACATCAGAGGAGGCATGAGAATATGGACATGGAGTCCATATTGCTCCATACAAAAGAACTGTATGGAGAGCAATCACGTATCGCAAGATACGAAGCGTCGAAAAAGTTATTTTCGACAAGAATGGCCGTCGGATCATCAGTAGCCGAGCATGTGCTAAAGATGATCGGCTACATTGAGGAGCTCGCTGACCTAGGGATCACATTGGAGAGTGAGCTATATACGGATATAGTTCTCCAGTCCCTTCCTTCCACTTACGCCCAGTTTATACTGAATTTCAACTTACAAGAAAAAGAGGTTGAACTTTCAGAGCTCCTCAACTTGCTGAGGAGCGCAGAGGGCACCCTACAGAAAGGTAGGGAAACATCCACTTTGTTTGTAGGAGGATCATCTTCTTCTAGGTCCAAGGCGAAAGCCAAGGGAAAGAAGAAGAAGGCCCCCGCCAAACCAAGGGGCGGTGTTGGTAAAGTGGATACGAAGGGAAAAGGCAAAGCAACAAAGTTAGCGGGGAATCTTGTGGATAAGGAAGAATGCTTCTATTGTCATAAGAAAGGACAGTGGAAGAATGATTGCAGGGCCTGGAAGGCCAGAACACAGGAATTGAAGCAGGTTGCAGCTTCAGCTTCAGGTGTGTATGTTATTGAAAACTGTCTTTCAATAAACTCTACTTCCTGGGTATTGGATACCGGATAAGGATCTCATATCTGTAATTCTTTGCAGGCGTTGAGAAACCGTAGTGTTTTGAAAGCAGGTGACATGACCCTCAGAGTTGCAAACGGAGCTAGCATGGATGCTAAAGCCGTGGGGGACTATCACCTGGGAATGTCAGATGGACATGTTTTGGTTTTGCGTAATTGCTTTTTTGTACCCAACGCAACTTGTAATATCATTTCTGTATCTTTAGTTTCTAAAGAAGGTTATGAATTTGCGTTTGTAAGTAATGTTGTAAACATTCACCTTAATCAAGTATTGATTGGGTCAGGTACTCTGAGTAATGGTATATACGTGTTAAACCAACCACAGATTTTTAATGTCCAGAATACACACAAAAGAAAGTCTCCAGAAATAAATCAGACTTTCTTATGGCATTGTAGATTGGGTCACATCAATGAGAGAAGGTTGACGAAGTTACATACAGAAGGGTATTTGAATGCGTTCGAATATCAGTCGTATGCCACTTGTCAATCCTGTCTCAAGGGAAAGATGACAAAGACTCCGTTTACTGGACATGGAGTAAGAGCGAGCGAGCTCTTGGGACTCGTACACAGTGACGTGTGCGGTCCAATGTCTACACATGCCCGAAACGGACATTCTTACTTCATTACTTTTACGGATGACTTCTCAAGGTTCGGTTATGTCTTCTTAATGAAACATAAGTCCGAGGCCTTTGGAAAATTCCAGGAGTATAAGAATGAAGTAGAGAAACAGACCGGCAAAAGTATTAAGATTCTAAGATCGGATCGAGGTGGAGAATACTTAAGTGCCGAGTTCCTGGACTATTTAAAAGAGAACGGAATTCTCTCTCAGCTTACTCCTCCATACACCCCGCAACATAACGGTGTATCGGAGAGACGGAACCGCACCCTATTGGATATGGTGCGGTCCATGATGGGTAATGCTGAGTTACCGCGATCATTCTGGGGGTATGCGCTAGAATCAGCAGCATACCTTTTGAACCGAGTTCCGACTAAGACTGTGCCTACCACGCCATTTGAGATGTGGTGTGGGAAGAGACCCCATCTTAATCACATTAAGATATGGGAAAGTCCAGCTTTTGTCAAAAAGCAGCATGCGAACAAGCTCGAGGCACGCTCAGTACTGTGCAAGTTTGTGGGATATCCAAAGAATTCCAAGGGATATTTCTTCTACTGTGAAGAGGAACAAAAAGTTCTTATTTCTCGACATGCCCACTTTCTAGAACACCAGTTCATAGAAAAAGAAATAAGTGGGAGCGCAGTAGAACTGGAAGAAATTCTAGAACCACAGACTGTTACTGAAAGCTTGATGGAACCAGAGGGTTCAACAGAACAGGACATTCCTACGCCGCTCCGCAGGAGTAGTAGGCAGTCTCATCCGCCCGAGAGATACTACGGTTTTCTCATAGACGGGGATAGAGAGGATTGCATCATAGATTATGATGAGCCTACTAGCTTCCAGCAGGCCGTTCAGAGCGTTGACTCAGTGAAATGGCTGGATGCAATGCGGACCGAAATGGAGTCCATGTACACCAACAAGGTATGGACGTTGGACATTGCTCCAGACGGGGTAAAACCCGTAGGATGCAAGTGGATCTTCAAAAGGAAGATTGGTGTAGATGGACAGGTTGAGACCTATAAAGCTAGGCTGGTAGCAAAGGGTTTTCGTCAAAGACCTGGCTTGGACTACGACGAAACCTTTTCTCCAGTAGCCATGCTGAAATCCATTCGGATCCTTCTTGCCATTGCTGCCTTCCACGATTATGAGATCTGGCAAATGGACGTAAAGACAGCTTTTCTAAATGGAAATTTAGAGGAGTATGTCTATATGGACCAGCCGGAGGGTTTCATTCAGAGTGGGAGCAGCGGAAAGGTGTGCAAGTTGCTTAAGTCCATCTATGGACTAAAGCAGGCGTCGCGGAGTTGGAACATCTGCTTTGATGAAACGGTCAAAGAATTTGGCTTTATCAAAAATCCAGATGAACCATGCATCTATAGTAGATTTGTAGCGAGAACTGTAGTATTCCTCGTTTTATACGTGGATGACATTCTCTTAATAGGAAATGACATTCCTATGCTACAATCTGTCAAGGGGTTCTTGTCACACAGGTTCTCCATGAAAGACCTGGGTGATGCCTCGTACATTCTGGGTATCCGGATCTACCGTGACAGATCCAAGAGGATATTAGGACTATCACAGTCCAGGTACATCGACACCATACTGAAGAGATTCAGTATGGAAGATTCCAAGCGCGGTAACCTACCGGCTTGTCACGGGATCACCCTCTCTAAAGAGATGTCTCCCAAGACTGATTTAGAGAGGGATCGCATGTCTATTATACCCTACGCTTCTGCGGTAGGCTCTATAATGTATGCGATGTTGTGTACCAGACCGGATGTAGCTTATGCACTGAGTGTGGTAAGCCGGTATCAGTCTAACCCTGGGGAGAAACACTGGATAGCGGTAAAGAACATTCTCAAGTACCTGAGAAGGACTAAGGAGATGTTCTTGGTGTATGGCGGAAAAGACCTCCAGATCGAGGCCTTTGCTGACTCCAGCTTCCAGAGTGACAAGGATGATTCCAAGTCCATGTCGGGTTTTGTCTTTACCCTCAATGGAGGGGCGGTGTGTTGGAAGAGTTCCAAACAGGAAACCGTTGCAGACTCGACGATGGAAGCGGAATACATCGCTGCATCTGATGCCGCAAAAGAAGCTGTCTGGATGAGGAAGTTCTTGAAAGAACTTCAGGTGGTTCCGTCCATTGTTGATCCAATACCTCTGTATTGCGACAACAACGGGGCTATAGCTTTAGCGAAGGAACCCAGGTCCCATCAGAGATCCAGGCACATCTTGAGGCGGTATCACCTGATCAGGGAGATCGTGGATCGCCAGGAGATCGAGGTTCGGAGAGTCGCTTCAGAAGACAACACTGCAGATCCATTCACCAAGGCCTTGCCCCAGACTCAGTTCGAGCGGCTGATCGAGATGATAGGTCTTCGATACGCCAGTACATGGCCTTAGTGCAAGTGGGAGATTGTTAGTGTATATGCCCTAGAGGCCATTACTGTATCATACTGGTTTTTATATTACTTAATGGATGCTTGGGATATTCACCATGTATATACAATCTTGCTCAAAATAGTAGTATGCTACTTGGTTTGTTTCTACTTCAATGTGTACTTGTGTTTATTTCAGTATATCACTTATACGCATTAGTGGAGCCCTTAGGATCTTTGCTTGATTACCAGCGTTGTGATGGCAGTCACACTAGTGGGGGCTGGGTAATCTATAAGCACATCCTTATTCAGGTCCCTGGTCGCAGGACTATCGAGACAGGGCATCGATACTCCGGAGTAGACCAGCGCATGCGCTTCTCATCCCAGTGTGGGAGACGGTCTGTCCCACAGCCGTCAGTACGTCGTACTTGAGATAGTATGCGGGTGCTCGTTAGGTTACGGGTACACTGGACAGGACTCGTCGGGAACTGACTAGTTGGTATTATACCTATCGTCAGTTATCAGTTCCCAGGTGACATGAGTACAGCTTAGTCCGCTGACTTGACACTGTCACTTCGCCTCGGGTGTGTTCCCACTGTACTTTGATCACTACCCTACCACGGCTCAAAGGAGTCGTGCAAACAGGTGGTGGTTGGGTGCAGTCCCGAAGCACTTGGAGGCAGTGACGGTTAGACAGGATTCGTCTCTCCCGGTATTGGGGGTTGACATCGCGCTGTGTCTAGGAGAGCCATTACACGAGTAGTCCCTGGCCAGGGCAAACGAGATATACTGGTAGGTTTCCAGTGTTATCTCAGGGTGTATTGGGCTTCACTCCGGCACGACTTGTACCGCTATTGGGGGACTGACGTTTACCGCCCCCTAGGCCCGCCATGCGATGTATCAGACGAACAGACCGGACTGTACGGAGAATGTCACACTCAGGCTCAGTAGGAGTTCAGATGGGTTTCGCCTCGTCGGTCTTCTTGTCGGCATTACCTAGGGACCGTTACGCACAGCTAGTGCCGCTTGCGGTCTGTGGTTAAACCCACTGCCAGCGTAGTGTCGAGGCTTTAGAGTCCCACACAGAAAGCTTTTCGCCTTTAGGCAAAAGAGTAGAGGTCGCATGGTATTGCGACAGGTCGCATGGTTTTGCGACAGGGTTCGGTCACATCCGTGCACTTGTGCACGTACAGTGTCCGGACAGTTTACACTAGCGGGCTTTGGTTTAAGCCAGATCCTAGTGTACCTTATGGGATTGGATTTATCCAGTTTGCATTCGTGTTCCTCGGAACGCGGATGCGGGTGTGTATGCACAGTTGACAGGGAGGCAGAGGCAGCGGATTCTCATTAGGGTTGTTGACAGTTGACCGTTGACTTTTTGACTTTATGCTCAACCCTAATGAGAATATGATATGTGATTAACTATTATATTAATTAAGTATTATGGTGATATGGTTGTTGACTTGTTGACTTGTTGACTTTGGTGACTTGTTGACTTTTGTTGACTTGTTGACCGGTTGACTAGGCTTGACTAGTTGACCATCATGATGACCATAGCCATCATTTCATGGCAAAGACTTTTGTTTACTTGCTCATTTGTGTAAAATGAGTGCATGAAATGATATGGTTATGGTTGCTTCTAACCATCACATAAGACTTTTGTTAATATGATGAGTTATCATTGCTTTGGATTATGAGAGGGTGAGAGACAAAATACTTGCTCATTCTTTCTTGCTCATTCTCTCTCTTGTTCTTGAGCTCTCCTCTTGCTCTCACCCTCAACCTCTTGCTCCCTCTCTTGATCTATGGTTCTCTTGTCTCATGAGTTGAGAATCAAGAACCATAGATAAAATCCCATTCTATTTCTTCTCTACTCATTCTAGTTCACTAGGTTTAGCAAACCAAGTGAACTAGTTTCTTCAAAGAACGAAGAAGGAGCTAAAGGTTGGAGCTTTCAAGTGGATCTATCTTCGGCGTACGGAGACAACGAGAAGGAGCCATCGAACCACCATCGGAGCTTGAAGAGAAGGAGTTCAAGTTTAGGTATAACCATCTTCATCCGAGTAGCTAAATATCTTTAGCTTAGTATGCTAGTTTTAGTTTAGGTAAAGATCCCGACCTAGCTTAGTCCATGTTGCCTCTTGCGTTAAAATTTTGATTTTATACCGTTTCCGCCTCCCCGTAAGAACCGGGGGTCGCAACGTGGACTTACATACTTGAGTGCCGAGTTCCTGGATTACCTAAAAGAGAATGGAATTCTCTCTCAGCTTACTCCTCCATACACTCCACAACATACGGTGTATCGGAGAGACGGAACCGAACCCTATTGGATATGGTACGTTCCATGACGAGTAACGCTGAGTTGTCGCGATCATTCTGGGGATATGCACTAGAATCAGCTGCATACCTTTTGAACCGAGTTCCAACTAAGACAGTGCCTACCACACCATATCAGATGTGGAGTGGGAAGAAACCTTATCTTAAGCACATTAAGACATGGGGATGTCCAGCTTTCGTCAAAAACAGCATGCGGACAAACTCGAGGCACGCTCAGTACAGTGCAAGTTTGTGGGATATCCAAAGAACTCCAAGGGATATTCTTCTATTGCGAAGAGGAACAAAAGGTTTTTGTTTCTCGTCATGCCTACTTCTTGAAAACTGAAATTTTGGAAAATCAGATAAGTAGGAGCGCAATAGAACTGGAAGAAATTCCAGAACCACGAGCTATTACTGAAAGCTTAGTAGAACCAAAAGGTTCGAAAGAACAGGACATTCCTGCGCCGCAACACAGGAGTAGTAGGAAGTCTCATCCGCCCGAGAGATACTACGGTTTTCTCATAAACGGGGATAGAGAGGATTGCATCATTGATAATGATGAGCCGACTAGCTTCCAGCAGGCCATTCAGAGCGATGACTCGGCAAAATCGCTGGATGCAATGCGGACCGAAATGGAGTCCATGTACACCAACAAAGAATGGATTTTGGACGTTGCTCCAGAAGGGGTAAAACCCATAGGATGCAAATGGATCTTCAAGAGGAAGATTGGTGTAGATGGACAGGTTGAGACCTATAAGGCTAGACTTGTTGCAAAGGGTTTTCGTCAAAGACCTGGTTTGTACTATGACGAAACCTTTTCTCCAGTGGCTATGCTCAAATCCATTCGGATCCTTCTTGCCATTGCTGCCTTCCACGATTATGAGATTTGGCAGATGGATGTAAAGACCGCTTTTCTAAATGGAAATTTAGAGGAGTGTGTCTATATGGACCAGCGAGAGGGTTTCATTCAGAGTGAGAGAAGCGGAAAGGTGTGCAAGTTGCTTAAGTCCATTTATGGACTAAAGCAGGTATCGTGGAGTTGGAACATTTATTTTGATGATACGGTCAAAGATTTTGGCTTTATCAAAAATCCAGATGAACCATGCATCTATAGTAAAATTTTAGCATGAACTGTCGTATTCCTCGTTTTATACGTGGATGACATTCTCTTGATAGGAAATGACATTCCTATGCTACAATCTGTCAAAGGGTTCTTGTCACACAGGTTCTCCATGAAAGACCTGGGTGATGCCTCTTACATTCTGGGGATCCGGATCCATCGTGATAGGTCCAAGAGGATATTAGGACTTTCACATTCCAGGTACATCGACAGCATACTGAAAAGTTTCAGTATGAAAGATTCCAAGCGCGGTAATCTACCGGCTTGTCACGGGATCACCCTCTCCAAAGAGATGTCTCCCAAGACTGATTTGGAATGGGATCGCATGTCTATTATACCCTACGCTTCTGTGGTAGGCTCTATAATGTATGCGAAGTTGTGTACCAGACCAGATGTAGCTTATGCACTGAGTGTGGTAAGCTGGTATCCGTCAAACCCTGGGAAGAAGCACTGGATAGCGGTAAAGAACATTCTGAAGTACCTGAGAAGGACTAAGGACATGTTTTTGGTTTACGGCGGAAAAGACCTCCAGATGGAGGCATTTGCTGACTCCAGCTTCAAGAGTGACAAGGATGACTCCAAGTCCATGTCGGGATATGTCTTTACCCTCAATGGAGGGGCGGTGTGTTGGAAGAGTTCCAAACAGGAAACCGTTGCTGACTCGACGATGGAAGCGGAATATATCGCTGCATCTGATGCCGCAAAAGAAGCAGTCTGGATGAGGAAGTTCTTGATAGAACTTCAGGTGGTTCCGTCCATTGTTGATCCAATACCTCTGTATTGTGACAACGACGGGGCTATAGCTTTAGCGAAGGAACCCAGGTCCCATCAGAAGTCCAGACACATCTTAAGGCGGTATCACCTGATCAGGGAGATCGTGGATCGCCGGGAGATTGAGGTTCGGAAGGTTGCTACAGAAGATAACACTGTAGATCCATTCATGAAGGCCTTACCCCAAACTCAGTTCGAGCGGCTGATCGAGATGATATGTCTTCGATACGCCAGCACATAGCCTTAGTGCAAGTGGGAGATTGTAAGTGTATATGACCTAGAGGCCATTACTGTATCATACTAGTTTGTATATTACTTGATAGAAGCTTGGGATATTCACAGTTGTATAGATAATCATCCGCGAAATGGTAGTATGCTACTTGGATTGTTTCTACTTTAATGTGTGCATGTGTTTGTTTTAGCATATCGCCTATACGCATTAGTGGAGCCCTTAGGATCTTTTCTTGATTACCAGCGTTGTGATGGCAGTCACACTAGTGGGAGCTGGGTATTCTATAAGCACATCCTTATACAGGTCCCTAGTCGTAGGATTATCGAGACGGGGCATCGATACTTCGGAGTAGACTAGAGTATGTGCTTCTCATCCCAGCAGAGGAGATGGTCTGTCCCACAGCCGTCAGTACGTCGTACTTGAGATGGTGTGCGGGTGATCATTAGGTTACGAGTACACTAGACAGGACTCGTCGAGAACTGTTGGTTGGTACTATACTTATCGTCAGTTATCAGTTCCCAGGTGACATGAGTACAGCTTAGTCCGTTGATTTGACACTGTCACTTCGCCTCGAGTGTGTTCCCACTGTTCTTAGATTGCTACCCTACCACGGCTCAAAAGAGTCGTGCAAACAGGTAGCAGTTAGGTGCAGTCCCGAAGCACTTGGAGGCAGTGACGGTTAGACAGGATTCGTCTCTCCCGGTATTGGGGGTTGATATCGCGCTGTGTCATGGAGAGCCATTACACATAGTCGTCCCTGGCCAGGGCAAGCGAGATATACTGGTAAGTTATCCAGTGTTGTCTCAGGGTGTTCTGGGCTACACTCCGACACGACTTGTACCGCTATTAGGGGACTGACGTTTACCACCCCCTAGGCCCGCCATGCGATATTCTCAGACGAACAGACCGGACTGTACGGAGATTGTCATATTCAGGCTCAGTAGGAGTTCGGATGGGTTCACCTCATCAGTCTTCTTATCGGCATCTACCTGGGGACAGTTACATACAGCTAGTATCGCTTGCGGCCTGTGGTTAAACCCACTGCCAGCGTAGTGTCGAGTCTTTAGAGTCCCACACAGAGAGCTATTCGCCTTTGGGCAAAACAGAGTATAGGTCGCATGGTTTTGCGACATGGTTCGTTCGCATCCGCGCACTTGTGCACGTTTTGTGTCAGGGCAATTATTACTAGCGGGCTTTGGTTTAAACCAGATCCTAGTATATTTTTTGGGATTGGTTTTATCTCACTGTATTCATGTTCCTCGGAGCACGGATGCTGGTGTGTATGCACAGTTGACTGAGGCAAAGGCAGAGGATTCTCATTAGGGTTGTTGACTGTTGCCTTTTTCTAAAGCCTAATGAGAATAAGAAATATGATTAATAAGAATATTAATTAAGTATTATTGTGTTATGGTTGAGTTGAAGTTTGACTTTTGTTGACTTATTGACTTTGTTGACCGGTTGACTATTTTGGACTTGTTGACCATCATCATTTCATGGCTATGACTTTTGTTTACTTGTTGTTCTTCACAAAATGCATTAAATGCATGAAATGATAATGGCCATTGTTATGAACCATCACATACACTTAATTATTATTATTATCATGATTATTTTCTCTTTTGTGAGCATGGTTGTAAAAAGTCAAGCTCATTCTATCATTCTCATTCTCTCTCATCCAAAAGCTCACTCTCTTCCTCTCTCTCACGGCTCTCATGTCTCATGTGTTGAGAAGCATGAGCCATTGAGATAAACCCCTAAAAACACTTCTCTACTCACTCTAGAGTGCAAGGTCTTGCAAGCCAAGCACTTTAGTTTCCTCTCGGTTGAGGTAGGAGCTCAAGGTAGAAGCTTTCGGGTGGATCCTTCTTCGACAACAAGGAGACTACGAGGTGGAGCCGATCCAACCATTCCAAGGAGCAAGAAGAGAAGGAGTTCAAGACCTAGGTATAACCCTCTAACATAGTAGTTAAACTTCTAGTTAGTTTGCTAGGTGTTTTTTTAGCAAAGATCCTATTCTAAAGTTCATGTTACCTTTACCGTAAAAATCGTTTTTTACCGTTTCCGCATCCCCGTAAGAACCGGGACGGGTAACGTGGACATACAGCTTCCTTGCATGCCCTTGATCTGCTTTCTTCGATACACACTTGAGCTTCCTTTCACCATGGTTTGAGCGCAGATTGAGTTGCTGCTAGTGTTGCTGTCAAGGCAAGCTCGTCGTGGATGAGGACTGACCATTGTGTTTTCTGGTGACAAGGGAACATCTCGATGTGGTGTTTGTGTTGTGACCTTTTCTTGAGGCGAGTGTTTGGTTGTACACTGGATGATCGAGCTATTGTTAATGCTGCCAGTTGCGAGAGGACTGTTGATGTATAGCCTACCTCAGAGATTGTGATATCGTCTACCGTGTGGACAGATGACCCAGCTATTGGTGAGATTGATGTGATGTCGCTTCCAGAGCTTATGAGCTGAGATCCCTGGAGTTTCCAGGCAGAGATGCGACAGATGATAGCTAGTCTATCCCGAGTTGAGAGACGAAGGCGTTTCGTTAGATTTGATGTGCCGACGCAGGCCAGTTGAGTTGAAGATTTCCAGTGTGGAGTGTCTTACTCAGATCTAGAGTAGACCGATCAAGAGATGACCGTTGATGTATCGTCTTTCCTAGAGGATTGAGGAATTGTTTAGCGTGCGGACGAAGGGTATTCACATGTTGTCTAGGTGAAGTTAAAAAGTTCGAACGAATGTCAGAAACCCATTTTTCCAAGTTTAAAGTATTCGAAGGAACATGCAAGTAATTCTATGGACCCTCTAGAAGAATGAAACCCTAACTCGACATAATGACCATGGAAACGCTTCTGAACCTTAGGTTTAGCAGCAGTTTAGCGGTGCCATCAGTGAGGCTTGGGTTTGCCCTTCTATGATTGGTCTATAGGTACTGTGGCATGTAATGGATATTATTAGACTGTGTTCAGTTGTTGAGCTTTCGGGGAATTATGGGAATTTGATGAATCAATTGAAACGTTTAATGTCTTCCGGATATCAAGTGATGAGAGATCAGCAAGCTGACCAGCTTCGGATAGAGGACGTCACCCAGATGCGTTGTGAGTTGATCGAGAACGGACGAGTATTGAGTATTCCTCCGATGGTTGGGACGTGTTCCCGAGGACATGTTCGGCTAGAGATCTTCTACAGAGTGATGAAGATACCGAGTTCATGATTTCGAATCCGTGTGAGAACTCGGTATTGACCGTAGACGAGAACATTTGCAGTACGCAGATAGCATGACGTGACATCGAAGCGGACGCTAATAAAGATGAGTGGAACAAGAGGTTCGTGCGAGGCGCTGACGAGCTGTTGTTACTCCCCGTCGAGACCTGATACGTGTACAGGGCGTTGGGATGCGACCAGTTCCCGTGATAATGTTGTGCTGAGAACGCAAATATCCAGAAAACAAGAAAAGATTTTGCAAGAGTACCAGCCTCCGTATAGTTCGGCATAGGCGAAATTGGAAGAGACCCTGAGCAGGTTCCTTCCAGGATACTGCTGCAATAAGAATTGCACCGAGGATTAGATGTATGACGTGTGTTCAGAGAGCCAAAGGCCGACACCAAGGACGAGATGCTTTACGAGTGGTCATGATAATTGGCCGAGAGATGACCAGAGGAGTGTTAGAGTGGAATCATTCCCGTTAGCACACCGGACCGGGCCGATGAGCCGAAGGATTGCAAGATAGGTAATCTACAGATAAAATGAGGACCCAGAGACAGAGGACGCCAGACCGTGAGCAGAAGGCAAGCGGATGTTCTTGCTCTGCCAATTTTGGCGCACCGCCATTTTTCGACATTGTAGGAGGTGTACCTCAGTGTCATTTATTGCGATTTGCGTTTGTGATTCGAGCATCACGCTTATATCGCTTGGATTTGAGTTTTGATGATGAGTTTCCGGATATTGATTTCGTGCACCATGGCTGCACCTACTGGGTATTTATATTTTGTGCATAGTTATTGCAATTGAGTTATGCTTTATGCACCGTTATGTTGATTTATGATTTGTGCATATTTATTGCACTTGAGTTCGGTTTTGAGCTTTGGCTGCACGTGTTTATGATTTCGTGAATTTCATACAGTTGAGTTGATTTTGTGCGTGTGATACGCACTCGATTTGATTTTTGCACTGTAAGCATACGGTAGCGCCCCGGCCGTCTGTCCGAGGACAAAATGCGGAAACGAAAACTTTTTCAAAACTAGAAACTGGTGCTATCGTATACTTTAAACCCGGATCGAACCATTAACCTACAACTAGCAACTAGAGAAAGGGTTGGAAAGCTATACCGATCGATCCGTGTCCTTCGGTCTTTGGCCACCATCCCAAGCTCCTCGCGGCATCTCCGGTCTCGATCTCCTCGTCGGAAAGGGCACCACATCTTCGAGTCTTTTTACGGGCTCCCGCTTCATCCGAAGCAACTCGGGCACGAAGTTCGCTCGCCGACGTGTCCACGGCGAAGTAGAGAATGTTTGTGACAACTTTGTCTCTTGCATCCATTGCATGGATGGAGGTTGAAGATGAAGCCATCAATGGAGGTTGTGAGCTAGAGGAAGAAGAAGAAGAAGCTTTCTTTTTCTTTTGTTGTATGTGTGATAAAATGAGAGAGTGAGTAGTGTAAGAATGAAAAATACAAGAGCTAACCCTCATACATGGCTGCCCTTCTCTCTCCTCCTCTCATTTCAACCCACACATCCATCACACAATGTGACATATGCACAATAAAAGAGACCATGAGTCACTAGGTTGCATGTGTCACATTAAATGCACCTCATGATGATTTCTAGCTCATAATTTCCATTTGTAAACATTAACCCAAATGTTTACAACAAGAAAAAGATATGGCAACATCTAAAGTAAACTCGTGACGGATCACAAGGATACCCCTCATCTGTATATACATACCTGCATCCGCATTCTGGCTGAATGCGAATGCGATGAGACTAAAGTAATCCAACAAATCTAATACTAGGATCCGGCTTAAACTAAAGCTCACTAGTATGATCCGCCCGATCATGATCCGTGCACTACTGCACGTCTATTATCGGACCCTGCCATATATCATACAGCCTCTAAAACGTTTCGCCCGAAACTTGAAAACTGTCTGTGGGGGACTCTAAAAAAACGTCAATACTTTGGCTGTGGATTTAACCACTAGCACGTCAGAAGTACTAGCTGTACGTAATGGGCTACCAGGTATTGACCAAAAGGGAGGTCGATGAGCAAACTCATCCTGACACCCTACTGAGCCTGTCAGTGACAATATCCATACAGTCCGGTTCGTTCGTCTATGAGCATCGCATGGCGGGCCTAGGGGGTTGGTAAAAGTCAGACCCCCAAAAGCGGTACAAGTCGTGTCGGAGTGTAGCCCAGAACACCCTGAGATACTACTGGAATACCTACCAGTAAATATCCTGCCTTGGCCAAGGACTTCGTGTAATGGCTCTCCTAGACACAGCGCGATCTCACCCCCAATACCGGGAGAGACGAAACCCTTGCCGATCCGCTCACTGCCTCCATGTGGCTCGGGACTGTACCCAACTAAAACCTGTTTGCACGACTCCTTTGAGCCATGGTAGGGTAGTAATCAAAGCACAGTGGGAACTCACACGAGACAAATGACGATCTCAAGTCGATGAACTAACCTGTACACATGTCACCAGGGAACTGCTATCTGACGTCAGGTATAATAGCAACTAGCATGTTCCCGGCGACTCCTGTCCGGTGTACTCATAACCCAATGAGCACCTGTATACATCTTAGGTGATCCAACTGAAACCAATGGCTTGTGAGACTGGCCACCGCCCCTCGTCCGGGTCTCAACTGTATACACTAGTCTACTAATGGAGTATCGATGCCCAGTCTCGAAACTCCCATGACTAGGGACCTTTTATGGATGTGCTCATAGACCCCAGCTCCCACGTATATGATCGCCATCATACTGCTGGTAGTCAAGCAAGAATGCTAAGGGCTCTATCATTGTGTAATAGCGACCTATAAGGTCACCTAAAGCAGTACACGATGATAAAGATAAACCAGATAGCATACTATCATCTTGAGTAAGACTGTCCTACCGGTATAGGTCCTCCATCAATCATTACAATCATGTTCCTGTGATCCAATAATTGACTCTGAGGGCACTATATCCAACAATCTCCCACTTGCACTCAAAGCTAATTATTGCGATGTCGCATACTCATAGCCCGTGTGATACCGAACACCCAACTCTTCTACTAATCAGTCTCACAAAGCCTGTTTGTGAAACTACTGCGTTCGAGGAATAGCCTCAGTGAGTGTATCCGCCCTGATGGTTCTTTCTATATCTCTCTTTATCTCAAGTTCGCGGAGAAAACCATCTCCCGAAATGAGCAATACCTGTCTTAGAATATGTCTGGATGTCTGATGGGACCTAGTTCAAAAATGAACTCCAAATCCAAATTTCTTAGACTGTATCGACAACTGAACTCAATCAGTATCCTGCTCCATGCCTCCCTTAGTATCCGCTTGGACCTCCTGTCCAAACAACTTCCCCTCATCAGAGGGAAAACTATACCTTTGACAGTCACTCTGTCATTCATGTCACCTTGGAAGCCTGGAATGATAACCGTCCCCGAAAAGAGGCTCTCATTATCATATCCATAGAACATCCACTTATGTTCTAAAACTGCTTTAGAACGTTTCTCCAGGATAGGATTAATATCAACTTATTGCATCTAGTGCAAAAACAACGTCTGGTGTGGTACTTGACATCTCATGATTGACTTAATTGCCTAAGCAAGTGATCTGCCAATCATGCACATCCCTCTCCCCTTTAGTCTGTAAGACATCTTTGGAGAGGGTGACTCCATCACCTGCAGGTACACTACCGTGCCAGGAGTGGTCCATTCTAAAACACTTTTAGAATGTTGTCTAAGCACCCAGATTGGGAAACTACCCAAATCTAGATCTAAAACCAAAGATCTAGTAACCGGAATGTCTGATATAATATCTAAATCCTATGTGGAGAAACCACTGTGTGACAACCAATGTACAACCGATCGTAGTATAGGAATTTAACTTCCTACCCTGTGTATGTCAGTACCAGGACATCACACCCTACTACCTTCTTAACAGATCCATCCCCTATTCTGATGAAGTCAAACCTATGACTGTCACATCAGAAATAGATGATCTATCTCCGCTATATCTGCTTTAGTCTATAAATAAACATAAGCTACATGTCCACTATGCTTCCGCTGCTCCCACTGACTACGACAACTCTCTGGCAGAGTCATAAACACGTACACTTCTAAAGCTAGTTTAGAACGATGCTATACTCATCCTCCTGCCGGGTCTCACAGTCTGGAACAACAGCATCGGCAAGTCTGGGTAAACAAGAACCTCCTTGTCATCATCTTTGAGCATATCGAAGTACCTCTCGAGTGCCTGAGGTTACCCACCATATCTATGGGATGGCCAATGGAATGTCAAACCAGATTGAATTTTTAGGTTCTTATCAAATTTTCAGTAATCGTTTGCGGTTCTGGAATCACTTCCAGTTCTACCATACTCCCACTACTGTTTTTTGAAAAAATCCATTTTTATCAAAACTGTGGCGAGTCAAGAACAATATCACTATTGATCTTCCAGACGGTAGAAAGTCAACTCTCGTCATAGCCCGGGTCAACCCACAAACATCAATTACAGAAACATGCCTTGAGTTATCCAGAGTCTGGTTTTAAGTATAAGCCGGACAACTCCCCGTACCTTAACAGCGTTAAGATATGAAGTATTCTATATCCAATATAGAAACAGCGGCACTGATTTAATTGGAACCAGATTCAAATCATGCAGCTGTCTCCAGTGCATGTCAACTAAATGGAGAGAGGCCGATCAGCATTACTCAACTTAGGAGTGCTTCCAATCATGAGTAACCTGAAAGAGAAGCAAGTTCTCTTAATCATTACTATTAACTGTATACCATACACAAGTATCTACATCTTCGATCACCTTGAAGAATCCTGATACTTGCAATACCTGATTCTCTACTTTATTCTTATACCTATAACTTCTCAAAACTTAGACCTTGCATTTCTACGAAACACATGCCTAAGAACTAGAGAAGTCACAAGTAAACAGAATATAGTACGAGTATCAACCCATCTGTCCTCATGGACACTGGACAACATACAATACTATGTATAAGTCCCCTGTGTCTAATAACTCATTCCCTGTGTGTCGTAGGTTGAAAACTGTACTTATGGTTAAGAAGAATTACACCGCTGTTTAATGTTCCTTACCTAAGCATCCACTGATATAGGTAAATTTCATAGACATAATTTCAAAAAGTTATATCTCACTTTATAAAAATAAACATACAGATATATCAATTTGAAATTGGTGCATAACAACGGATATTCAAAACCAAATATTTGCCGTCCGACAAACAATCCAGGCGATTTCCTCAAATATCACCAATTACAACCAATCCCGATATAATGAGGATGATCACCCAATTGCCAATAACTTACTCCCACTCATCATCTGTAAAACCATACAGATATGAGAATCAACCCTGGTAAATACATACCCTGGAGCAAGGGCTAATTGGGAAATCAGTTTTCTTTTAATAATACACAGTGAAACTGAAACATGTAAATGTTTCGAAGGGGTATTCGGGTATTCTTAGTAATGCCTCTTCCATTATCAGATTCACAACTGTAACCGTATATTTCTTTTCCATCTCTCCAAATCCCTTTATATGTCTTTAGTCATTACCTTCTGTACACCCCTTTAGGCTAAATGGTTTTCTTCCCTCCCTACCGTTCGGCACCAGCCTATGGTTTGGAAGAAGACTATCCAATAAGCATAATGGGTGTACTCTCCTAATCCTAGGAGTACTCGTAACCTGAGAGAAGGTGAAGATAAAAGACAACTGAATAAAACCTTATTCCTATTTCTCCTGAACCAGAATCCATTCCCGAACTGGAACAAGTCCCTTCGAGTTCGTATATAACAATACAATGGAGTGTCCAAATAACCGTAGATCTTCATAGTGATACGGAGTGTTCTAGAGAAATACAAAGGTGAAGTAGGATTGGCGATGAAATACTTTGTTTGGTCGTGAATAGGAGTCGCAATTTACTTTGCCCTCTTACTAATCCCTTTATTTGTCTTTACTTAATACCTTCTGTACACCTTCGTTAGGCTAATTGGTTTTCTTCATTCCCTACCGTTCGGCACCTGCCTATGGTTTGGAAGAAGACTATCCAATAAGCGTAATAGGTGTACTGTCCTAATCCAAGGAGCACTCGCAACCTGAGAGAAGGTAAAAGGAAAAGACAACTGAATAGTCCTATTCATTTTCTCCAGAACCGGAAACCATCCTCGAATGTGGAACAAGTTCCTTCGAGTTCGTATATAACCATACGATCCAATGGAAGTGGACGTTCGTAGTAATACGGGGTGTTCTGGAGAAAAGGGTAAAAGTAAGAGTGGCCATGAGGTATGCAACTCTGACAGTCCAAAAACCAGTATTTTAAGAAGTCGGTTAACTTGGTCACAGAGTCATAGTCTAGGGTCGGGTCATGGTCGCTGCCAAAGAGAGAGAGAAAAGAAACACTCTGCGTGCACTCTAACCTAGATCAGAATGGTTATCAATTTATCTAATCAGGAAACCTCCCACTGTATTGTCAAATTCTCCTCCATACCTGAAAGAAGAATTACTCGGTATCACCCGAGGAGTAAACCAACTCATCAATGTGAATCAGGATCCAACTATCATCGCATGATAACGTGATGGAATTCACTCACGTTACCACACTCCAGAAGGTATGCGCATATCTGGCAAATTTCAGTTTTTTTAGAAACTCCCGATATGATTTTTACCCCATGCTCTTATGACCTTGACTTTGGCCAACAAATCATAAGTCACATGTCAAGTTCTACCCGTCATTATCCAGGTTAATTTGAACCCACCCGTACCTACCCTTGATTTTGGCCAACAAAGCAGTATGACTGTCCCAAACCAACGCATCTATCTATACAGCAGAAAGATAACAAATAGCTACCATACACTATGCCTCGACTTTGGCAACAAACATAGCATGAATGCTAAGTGCTACCCGTCTGAAATGATGGAGGGCTACGAATGGTTTTTGGCGAAAAACATTTAACGTAATGAACTTGATATCGTTGAAGGAACCAGATAGCTTTTTATAAAAATATAGTGGCGAAAACCTTTGCTAAAGAGGTCACTCCCGGTGAAGGGATCTCGGCTCATTCCCTATAGAATGAGGTGCAGGATATTCCAACTGAATACCAAGAGGCAAAGCAAAAGGCAATCGGCTATAGTGAAGTTATTACCCTGACGCAAACTTCTGTCTAAGGGGTCACTCCCGGTGAAGGGATCTCGGCCCTTGCCTCGTCGACTGAGGTGCTAGATATTCATAACCGAATACCACTGTGCAAAACAAATAAGAACGTCCTTGCAATAATATCTTTTTTGAAAAATGTTCCAACAACAACAGAATAGCTTTGTTTAGCTTGCATTGATCCGAATGAATGCAGTCCCATCAATCAATCACACCACAAAAGAACGAAAATATTATGTACATATATGCTATCCGCATTCGCCACTGGGTCCCGTCATCACCCGTTAGGTTACTTAACTAACGACTGAGCGGGGACTAGACTAACGCGGGTGTAAAACATATACAACATCTACTAGTATATATATCAATATATAATATTCGCTCATGGCGTGAAAAAAGCAACGTCACAGAAATGTAATAAGCATCACAGAACAATACAGATAATATGGGATCCCCGGGTTTCATAGAGCCGCTACTGAAACCCGATGTTCCCCTGGTCGTGTGGATAGCCTGTGTAATGAAATCCTATACCCCTACGGGTGCGGCAAGTTACCCGCCAAAACCTGAAGCGAGGCAGCCCCCTACAGCAAAGTGAATGGACCACCCAGCACTTCACGGAATCCGTTAACTTGAGCACCCCTCCTTGGGTCAACCTGTACCCCCTGCGAGTGCGGCGAATAGCCCACCAATTCTAGAGTGAAGCCCTCTCTGTCTCAAAGCCATCAGATACGGGCCCGTTGCCCTCTAGAACCCGGCTATCCGTGCACCCCACCTTGGGGTAATCCTAGTACAGAAAGTAAAAATATATACAACGGGTACATCGACCTCAACCCGGTCGTGCCTTAAAAGAATAATATACAAACAGGCAGTGACGGCAGTCCACATATCGGACGCTCGCCCCGCAAAATTAAATGTACAAATACAACCAAACTGTACTACCATTGCATCCAGGCTATCCACCACGACAAATCCGCAACATCACAGCACAACACAGAACATCAACGTGAATGTCACGTTCGCAAATCCGTCTAAAAGGGCTATAGCAATTAGACAAGATTTACCGATCAAATGGCATTCACGGTCGCAGGTATAAAGTAAATACTGCGAACTAATATGTTTAAAATTTTCGATCGACAAAATTTCCCTAAGTAGGCCCCAAGTACAATTCCTAGTACTCAAAATAATCTGGGCCAAAACAAAAATTACCAGAAACCCTAATTCCAAGTTAGAGACCATTGCAGAAAGTTTGGTGCATTAATACTACAGGAGTGCGGTGGAACCGCGGCCAAAACTAGGGTAATGCCGCGGTTCCGCGGCGCTACAGTGTGATCACTTCACAAAATTTCAACGGTGGTCTTAAAAAAGCCTGCCTGATTTTCTGCAATACTCAAAATAATTTTTTGACGACAAAAAAATTTTGACAGAAACTGCACAAATTGGAATCGTGGTATTGGAAATTTCGTTCGATCGATGTTCTAAACACGTTAGAGCAAGCTAGTAAAGGTTAATGGCATGGCTCTAATACCATGTAGGTCTACGGTAGCACCCCGGCCGTCTGTCCGAGGCCAGAATGCGGAAACGAAAACTTTTTCAAAACTAGAAACCTGCGCAATCGTATACTTTATGTTGGATATAGTGCCCTCAAAGTCAATTATTGGATCGCAGGTACGTGATTGCAATGATTGAGGGATGACCTATACCGATATGTCAGTCTTGCTCGAGATGATAGTATGCTATCTGGTTTGTCTTTATCATCGTATACATGCTTTAGTTCACTATTGCATGTTGATAGAGCCCATAGGATTCTTGCTTGACTGCCAGCAGTATGATGGCGATCATATACATGGGAGCTGGGGTCTATAAGCACATCCTTAAAGTGTTCCTAGTCGTGGGAGTTTCGAGACGGGGCATCGATGCTCCAGAGTAGACTAGTGTATACAGTCGAGACCCCGACGAGGGGCGGTGGCCGGTCTCACAAGCCGTTGGTGTTAGTTGGTTCACCTAAGATGTATACATGTGCTCATTGGGTTATGAGTACACGGGACAGGACTCACCGGGAACATGCTAGTTGGTATTATACATATCATCAGATAGCAGTTCCCTGGTGACAAGTGTACAGGTTAGTTTGTCGATGTGAGATCGTCATTTGTCTCGTGTGAGTTCCCACCGTGCTTAGATTACTACCCTACCACGCTCAAAGAAGACGTGCAAACAGGTTTTAGTTGGGTACAGTCCCGAGCCATATGGAGGCAGTGAGCGGATCGTCGGGAATTCGTCTCTCCCGGTATTGGGGGTTGATGTCGCACAGTACACGAGTGGCCATCACTCGAAATCCTCGGCCAAGGTAGTGGAGAATTACTGATTTGGATCAGTAGTTTCTCAGGAGGTGATGGGCTTCATACCGACACGAATTATCGCGTTATTAGGGGTCTGACTTGATCCACCCCCTTAGACTCGATATGCGATACTCTTAGACGAACGGACCGGACTGTACGAATATTGTCACTGTCAGGCTTAGTAGGGTTTCTGGATGAGTTCGCTCATCAGCTTCCCTTCCAATCAATACATAGGCAACCGTTACGTATAGCTTGTACCTCTGACGTGCTAATGGTTATACCCAGTGTCAGTGTGTTGATGAGTCATTAGAGTCCCCCACAGACAGTTTCCCAAGATCGGGCGAAACTTTGTAGAGGCCGTATGGTTTTATGGCAGGGTTCGGAAAATGCACGTGCGTTTACGCACGTGTCATACTTCGGGCAGATAATACTGGTGGGCTTTGGTTTAAACCGGATCCAAGTATTATACTATGTAGATATAATATTTTTGTCTCAATTGCATTTGTATTCGGTCGTAATACAAATGCGGGTATGTTTATACTGTTACGGGGTTATCCTGAAATTCGTTTCGGGATCGCTTTTGGAAGTTTCCAGTTTTCTATCACCCGCTTTAACATTCATTTAAATTAGGATTTATCTTTTCTTCTCTTGGGTGAGTCATGAGGGTGATGTGTGTGGAAGCTTCTAGAGCTGTGAGGTGTTCTTGGTTCATTGGTAGCATTTAATGAAAGGGTGACTAGGTTAAGATGATTCATCATTTGCTTTAATGATTTGCAAGGTGGATAATGACTCACTCTCTTCATTTAATGTTATGCTCACCATTTTTCCTCCTACACTCACCCCCCTTGCTTTAAATTATGGTCGGCCCTCTCTTGGTAGATGATTATGGTTGTTGGTTAAAAAGTTTATGTGATTTGGTTCATGAAATTTCATAGCTCATTTCTCATTTCATATCATTCAAAAGGCAACTTCATTAACCGTTCGTCCATGGATTTGGACGTAACGAGACAAAGTGTTCTACTCAATCTCTACATCAATCTTGGTCATCTCTTTTAGCAAACTTGATGATCGAGTTGCCTCGGTTCAGAGGCGGGAGCGCGTTTAAAGATCCGTTGACGTGGTGCCACCTGGACGAGGAGACTGGAGATTCAGGAGATCGGAGCAGCCGCAACAATGCGTGGGATGATGGTTGAAGACCGAAGGACTCGGATCATTCGGTATAACATTTCTACCCAATTTGTAGTTTGTTAGTTTAGCAATAATGGCAGATCCGGGTTATAGTACACGATAGCGCCAGTTGTAAAAAGTTTTTGTTCCGCATTTGGCGTCTGTTAGACGGCTGGGGCGCTACCGTGGACCTACAGTGGTATCAGAGCCTCGCCATTAAGCTTTACTAACTTGTGCTAACGTGTTTAAAATATCGATCAAACGGAATTTCGAGAACTACAATTTTCTGGGTTAAAGTTTCTGTTGATTTTAAATCATGTCCAAAAATTGTTTTGAGCATCACAGAAAAACAAGCAGGCTTTTTGAAGAAAACAGAAGAAATCCGATCCTCTTACTCGTCCGTACGGCCGCGGAACCGCCGCCAAAGCCATTCTTTGGCCACGGATCCGTGGCCATCTTGGAGCTTCAGAGGGTCAAATTTCTTCTGGGGTTTCTAAACAGTGAATTGTGGTTTCTGGTATATTTCTTTTGGGCCCAGATTTTATTACTGTACACCAGATGTACGTGGGGCCCACTTCAGGAAATTTTGTCGATCGAAATTTTAAACTTGTTAGTATGCAGTATTTACATTATATCTCCGACCGTGAATGTCATTCGAGCGGTAAATTGCGTCTAATTGATATAGTCCTTTTAGACGGATTTGCGAACGTGACATTCGCGTTGATATTCTGTGTTGTGCTGTGATGTTGCGGATTTGTCGTGGTGGATAGCAGTGTGCAATGGTAGTGCATTTTGAATTTATTTGTACTTTTGATATTGCGGGACGAGCGTCCAATATGTGAACTGCCGTCACTGCCTGTTTGTATAATATTCTTTTGGGGCACGACCAGGCTGAGGTCGATGTACCCGTTCTATATATTTTTCTTTTCTTTACTAGGTTTACCCAGCGACGGAGTGCACGGATAGCCGGGTTCTGGAGGGCAACGGGTCCAGATCTCATGGCTTTGAGAGGCAGAGGGGCCTCACTCTAGGATTGGCAGACTATTCGCCGCACTCGTAGGGGGTACGGGTTGACCCAAGGAGGGGTGCTCAAGTTACCGGATTCCGTGAGGTGCCTGGTGGTCCATTCATTTTGCTG
Source organism: Agapanthus africanus (assembly GCA_030015575.1). Taxonomy (NCBI): domain Eukaryota; kingdom Viridiplantae; phylum Streptophyta; class Magnoliopsida; order Asparagales; family Amaryllidaceae; genus Agapanthus; species Agapanthus africanus. The sequence continues at coordinate 215,330,282 of CM057349.1, forward strand.
TAGGGGGCTGCCTCACTTCAGATTTTGGCGGGTAACTTGCCGCACCCGTAGGGGTCTAGGTTTCATTGCACAGGCTATCCACACGACCAGGGGAACGTCGGGTTTCAGTAGCGGCTCTGTGAAACCCGGGGATCCCAGATTATCTGTATTGTTCTGTGATGCTTATTACTTTTCTGTAATGTTGCATATTATCATGCCTGGAGCGATTACTGTATATTGGTATATATACTATTAGATGTTGTATATGTTTTACACCCACGCTAGTCCAGTCCCCGCTCTGTCGTTAGTTAAGTAACCTAACGGGTGATGACGGGACCCAGTGACGAATGCGGATGACATATACGTACATTTTATTTTCGTTTTTTTCTGGTGTGATTGATTGATAGGACTGCATTGATTGTAATCAATGCAAGGATAAAACAAACCTATATTTGATGTTGTTGGAACCAATTTTAAAAGTGTTATTACAAAGACGTTTTCTTTTGTTATGCATAGTGGTATTCAGTTAGAATATCCTGCACCTCATTCGACGAGGCAAGGGCTGATATCCCTTCACCGGGAGCGACCCCTTGGGCAGAAGTTTACGTCAGGGTAATAACTTCACTATAGTCGATTACAAGTTTCTTCGCATCATGGTATTCAGTTAGAATATCCTGCACCTCATTGCACGAGGAAAGAGCCGAGATCCCTTCACCGGGAGTGACCTCTTTAGCAAAAGGTTTTTGCCACTATATTTTTATAAAAAGCTATCAGGTTCCTTCAAACGAGATCAAGTTCATTACATTAAAGGTTTTTCGCCAAAAACCAGCCGTAGCCCTCCGTCATTTATTTTGGGTATTCAGTAGTATTCAAGCTATGTATTTTGACCTAACGCCAAGGCATAGTGTTTGGTAGCTGCTGGGTATTCATTTTTTGCATAGATAGATGAGTTGGTTTGGGACAGTCGTTCTGCCATTTTGACCTAACGCCAAGGGCATGTGCGGATGGGTTCAAATTAACCTGGATAATGACGGGTAGAACTTGGCATGTGACTTATGACATTTTGACCAGACGCCAAGGTGATAAGAGCATGGGGTAAAAATCATATCGGGAGTTTCTAAAGAAACTGAAACATGCCAGGCATGCGCATACCTTCTAGAGTATGATAACGTGAGTGGATTCCATCACGTTATCATGCGATGATAGTTGGATCCCGATTCTCACTGATGAGTTGGTTTACTCCTCGGATGATCCCGACTAATTCTTCTTTCAGGTTTGGAGGAGAATTTGAGCTTACAGTGGGAGGTTTCCTGATTAGATAAAGTGATAACCATTTTGATCTAGGTTAGAGTGCACGCAGAGTGTTTCTTTTCTCTCTCTCTCTTTGGCAGCGACCTTTGACCGACCCTAGACTATGACATAGTGACCATGTTGACTGAGCCTTCTTAAAATACTAGCTTTTTGTCTTGTCTAAAGTTGCATAAGTCATTGCCGCTCCTTCTTTTACCCTTTGTATTTCTCAGAACACCGCGTATTACTACGGACATCCACTTCTATTGGATAGATCCATCGTATGGTTATATACGAACTCGAAGGGACTTCTTCGAGGATGGATCAAGGTTCAGGAGGAATAGAATTGGTTTATTCAGTTGGCTTTTATTATCACCTTCTCTTAGGTTGCGAGGGCTCCTTGGTTTAGGAGAGTACACCTATTACGCTTATTAGATAGTCTTATTCCAAACCATAGGCAGGTACCGAAAGGTAGGGAATGAAGAAAACCAATTAGCGTAAGTAGGGTATACAGAAGGTAATAACTAAAGACAAAATTAAGGGATAAGAAAGAGGGCAAAGTAAATTGCGACTGCTATCATTCACGACCAAACCACGTACTTCATCGCCACTCATATTTCACCTTTAATAGAATAAGGTATTATTCAGTTGTCTTTTATCATCACCTTCTCTCAAGTTGTGAGTACTCCTAGGATTAGGAGAGTACACCTATTATGCTTACTGGATAGTCTTCTTCCAAACCATAGGCTGGTGCCGAACGGTAGGGAAGAAAGAAAACAATTTAGCCTAACGATGGTGTACAGAAGGTAATGAATAAAGACAAATAAAGGGATTTGGAGAGATGGCAATGATATATACGGTTAAAGTCATGAATTTGATTACGGAAGATGCATTACTAGGAATACCAGGATACCCCTACGAAACATTTTTATGTTTCAGTGCATTGTTAATGGAAAACTGATTTCCCGATTAGATACTTACTCCAGGGTATGTATTTACCAGGTATGATTCTCACATCTGTACGGTTTTACAGATGATGAGTGGGAGTAGGTTATTGGGAATAAGGTAATCATCCTCATTATATCGGAATTCGTTATAATTTGCGATATTTGAGGAAGTCGCCTAGGTTTTTGCCGGACGGCAAGTATTTGGTTTTGAGTATCCGTTGTTGTGCACCAATTTCAAAATGATATATCTGTACTTTTATTTTTATAAAGTGAGATATAATTTTTTCAAATTATGTCCTTGACATTTACCTATATCAGTTGACGATTGGGTAAGGAGCATTGAACAACAGAGTAGTTCTTAACCATAAGTACAGTTTTCAACCTACGACGCACAGGTTTTGAGTTATTCAACTTAGCAGACTTATACAGAGTATTGTATGTTGTCCAGTGTCCATCAAGACAAAGGGGTTGGTCCTCGTTCTCTGTTCTGTTTATTTGTAACTTCTCTAGTTTTTACATAAGTGTTTCGTAAAAATACAATGTCTAAGTTTTGAGAAGTTGTGGGTATAGGAATAAAGTAGAGAACTAAGTGTCGCAAGTATCGGGATTCTTCAAACAAATCGAAGATGTAGATTCTTGTGATTAGTATTCAGATGATAGTAACGGTTTTGAGAAACTTGTTTCACTTTCAGGTTACTCGTAATTGGATGGATTCCTAAGTTGAGTAATGCTGATTAGCCTCTCTCCATTAAGTTGATATGCACTGGAGACAGCTGCATGATTTGAATCTGGTTCCAATTAAATAAGTGCCAATGTTTCTATATTGGATATAGAATGGTTCATATCTTAACGATGTTAAGGTACGGAGAGTTGTCCAGCTTATGCTTAAAACCAGACTCTGGATAACTCAAGACACGTTTCTGTAATGGCAGTTTGTGGGTTCACCCAGGCTATGTCGAGGGTTGACTTTCTACTATCTGGAAGATCAATAGTGATATTGTTCTAGACTCGCCACAGTTTTAGTAAAATGGATTTTTTCAGAAAACAGTAGTGGGAGTATGGTAGAACTGGAAGTGATTCCAGAACCGCAAACGATTACGGAAAATTTAATAGGACCTATATATTCAATCAGGTTTGACATTCCAATAGCCACTCCGCAGATATGGTGGGTAACCTCAGACACTCGAGAGGTACTCTAGTACCCTCAAGGACGGTGACAGGGAGGTTCTTGTTTACCCAGACTTGACACTACGGTTGTTCCAGGCTATGAGACCCGGCAGGAGGTTAAGTATAGTGTCATTCTAAACTAGCTTTAGAAGTGTACGTATATATTATTCTGCCAGATGGTTGTTGTAGTCAGTGGGAGCGGCGAAAGCATAGTGGGTAAGTAGCTTATGTCTATTTATAGGCTTGAGCAGATATAGCGGAGTTAAGATCATCTATTTTTGATGTGACAGTCATGGGTTTGACTTCATCAGAATAAGAGATGGATCTGTTGAGAAGGTAGTAGGGTGTGATGTCCTGGTATTTGCATGACATACACAAAGTAGGGAGTAAAATTCCTATACTACGATCGGTTGTACTATGGTTGTCACACAGTTGTTTCTCCACAAAGGACATGGATATAATATCAGACATTCTGGTTACTAGATCTATGGTTTTAGATCTAGAATTGGGTAGTTTCCCAATCTGGGTACTTTGACAGTATTCTAATGATATTTTAGAATAGATGACTCCTGGCATGGTGGTGTATCTGCAGATGATGGAGTCACCCTCTCTAAAGGTGTCTTACAGACCAAAGGAGAGAGGGATGTGCATGATTGGCAGATCACTTGCTTAGGCAATTGAGTCAATTGTGAGATGTCAAGTACCACACCAGATGTTGTTTTTGAACTAGATGCGATAAGTTTATATTAATCCAATCCTGGAGAAACATTAGGAAGCAGTTTTAGAACATGAATGGATGTTCTATGGATTTGATAATGGCAGCCTCCTTGAGGAGACGGTTATCATTCCAGGCTGCCAAGGTGACCTGGATGATAGAGTGATTGTCAGAGTTATAGTTTTCCCTCTGACGAGGGACAGTATTATGGACAGGTGGTCCAAGAGGATACTGTGGGAGGCATGGTACGCGATACTTATTAGGTTCAGTTATCAATACAGACTAAGACGTTTGGATTTGGACTTCATTTATGAACTAGGTCCCATAAGATATCCAGACATATTCTAAGATACCTGTTACTCGATTCGGGAGATGGCTTTCTCCGCGAACTTGATATTAAGAGAGACATAGAAAGAAACATCAGGGAGAATCCACTCACTGAGGCTATTTCTCGAACACAATATTTTTACAAACGGGATTTGTGAAACTGATTAGTAGCGGAGTTGGATGTTCGGTATCACACGGGCTGTGAGTATGCGACATCGCAATAATTAGCCTTAAGTGCAAGTGGGAGATTGTTGGATATAGTGCCCTCAAAGTCAATTATTGGATCGCAGGTACGTGATTCCAATGATTGAGGGATGACCTATACCGATATGACAGTCTTGCTCGAGATGATACTATGCTATCTGGTTTGTCTTTATCATCGTATACATGCTTTAGTTCACTATTGCATGTTGATAGAGCCCATAGGATTCTTGCTTGACAGCCAGCAGTATAATGGCGATCATATACATAGGAGCTGGGGTCTATAAGCACATCCTTAAAGTGTCCCTAGTCGTGGGAGTTTCGAGACGGGGCATCGATACTCCAGAGTAGACTAGTGTATACAGTCGAGACCCCGACGAGGGGCGGTGGCCGGTCTCACAAACCATTGGTGTTAGTTGGTTCACCTAACATGTATACAGATGCTCATTGGGTTATGAGTACACGGGACAGGACTCACCGGGAACATGCTAGTTGGTATTATACATATCGTCAGATAGCAGTTCCCTGGTGACATGTGTACAGGTTAGTTTGTCGACCTGAGATCGTCATTTGTCTCGTGTGAGTTCCCACTGTGCTTATTACTACCCTACCCCGCTCAAACGAGACGTGCAAACAGATTTTAGTTGGGTACAGTCCTGAGCCACATGGTGGCTGTGAGCGGATCATCGGGGATTTGTCTCTCCCGGTATTGGGGGTTGATGTCGCACAGTGCACGGGTGGCCATCACTAGAAATCCTTGGCCGAGGTAGTGGAGAATTACTGATTTGGATCAGTAGTTTTTCAGGAGGTGATGGGCTTCAAACCGACACGAATTATCGCGTTATTAGGGGTCTGAATTGATTCACCCCCTAGACTCGTTATGCGATACTCTTAGACGAACGGACCGGACTGTACGGATATTGTCACTGTCAGGCTCAGTAGGGTTTCTGGATGAGTTCGCTCGTCAGCTTCCCTTCCAATCAATACATGGGCAACCGTTACGTACAGCTTGTACCTCTGACGTGCTAGTGGTTATACCCAGTGCCAGTGTGCTGATGAGTCATTAGAGTCCCCCACAGACAGTTTCCCAAGTTCGGGTGAAACTTTGTAGAGGCCGTATGGTTTTATGGCAGGGTTCAGAAAATGCACGTGCGTTTACGCACGTGTCATATTTCGGGCAGATAATACTGGTGGGCTTTGGTTTAAGCCAGATCCAAGTATTATACTATGTAGATATAATATTTTTGTCTCAGTTGGATTTGTATTCGGTCGTAATACAAATGCGGGTATGTTTATACTGTTATGGGGTTATCCTGAAATTCGTTTCGGGATCGCTTTTGGAAGTTGCCAGTTTCCAGTTTTCTATCACCCGCTTTAACATTCGGTTAAATGCGGTTTTATCTTTTCTTCTCTTGAGTGAGTCATGAGGGTGATGTGTGTGGAAGCTTCTAGAGTTGTGAGGTGTTCTTGGTTCATTAGTAGCATTTAATGAAAGGGTGACTAGGTTAAGATGATTCATCATTTGCTTTAATGATTTGCAAGGTGTATAATGACTCACTCTCTTCATTTAATGTTATGCTCACCATTTTTCCTCCTACACTCACCCCCTTGCCTTAAATTGTGGCCGGCCCCCTCTTGGTAGATGATTATGGTTGTCGATTAAAAAGTTTATGTGATTTGGTTCATGAAATTTCATAGCTCATTTCTCATTTCATATCATTCAAAAGGCAACTTCATTAACCGTTCGTCCATGGCTTTGGACGTAACGAGGCAAAGTGTTCTACTCATTCTCTACATCAATCTTGGTCATCTCTTTTAGCAAACTTGATGATCGAGTTGTCTCGGATCAGAGGCGGGAGCCCGTTGACGTGGTGCCACCTGGACGAGAAGACTGGAGATTCTGGAAATCGGAGCAGCCGCAACAAAGCGTGGGATGATGGTTGAAGACCGCAGGACTCAGATCATTCGGTATAACATTTCTACCCACTTTGTAGTTTGTTAGTTTAGCAATAATGGAAGATCCGGATTATAGTACAGGATAGTGCCAGTTGCAAAATGTTTTTGTTCCGCATTTGGCGTCTGTTAGACGGCCGGGGCGCTACCGTGGACCTACACTTTAAACCCGGATCGAACCATTAACCTACAACTAGCAACTGGAGAAAGGGTTGGAAAGCTATTCCGATCGATCCGTGTCCTTCGGTCTTTGGCCACCATCCCAAGCTCCTCACGGCATCTCCGGTCTCGATCTCCTCGTCGGAAAGGGCACCACAACTTCGAGTCTTTTTACTGGCTCCCGCTTCATCCGAAGCAACTCGGGCACGAAGTTCGCTAGCCGACGTGTCCAAGGCGAAGTTGAGAATGTTTATGACAACATTGTCTCTTGCATCCATTGCATGGATGGAGGTTGAAAATGAAGCCATCAATGGAGGTTGTGAGCTAGAGGAAAAAGAAGAAGAAGAAGCTTTCTTTTTCTTTTGTTGTATATGTGATAAAATGAGAGAGTGAGTAGTGTATGAATGAAAAATACAAGAGCTAACCCTCATACATGGCTGCCCTTCTCTCTCCTCCTCTCATTTCAACCCGCACATCCATCACACAATGTGACATATGCACAATAAAAAAGACCATGAGTCACTAGGTTGCATGTGTCACATTAAATGCACCTCATGATGATTTCTAGCTCATAATTTTCATTTGTAAACATTAACCCAAATGTTTACAACAATAAAAAGATACGGCAACATCTAAAGTAAACTCGTGACGGATCACATGGATACCTCTCACCTGCATATACATACCTGCATCCGCATTCCGACTGAATGAGAATGCGATGAGACTAAAATAATCCAACAAATCTAATACTAGGATCCGGCATAAACCAAAGCCCACTAGTATGATCCGCTCGATCATGATCCGTGCACTGCTGCACGTATATGATTGGACCCTGCCATATATCATACGGCCTCTACAACATTTCGCCCCAAACTTGAAAACTGTCTGTGGGGGACTCTAAAGACTCATCAATATTTTAGCTGTGGATTTAACCACTAGCACATCAGAGGTACTAGCTGTACGTAACGGGCTACCAGGTATTGACCAAAAGGGAGGTCGATGAGCGAACTCATCCTGACACCCTACTGAGCCTGTCAGTGACAATATCCATACAGTCCGATCCGTTCGTCTATGAGCATCGCAAGGCGGGCCTAGAGGGTTGGTAAAAGTCAGACCCCGAAAAGCGATATAAGTCGTGTCGGAGTGTAGCCCAGAACACTCTGAGATACTACTGGAATACCTACCAGTAAATCTCTTGCCTTGGCCAAGGACTTCATATAATGGCTCTCCTAGACACAGCGTTATCTCACCCCCAATACCGGGAGAGACGAAACTCCTGCCGATCCGCTCACTGTCTCCACGTGGCTCAGGACTATACCCAACTAAAACCTGTTTGCACGACTCTTTTGAGCCCTGGTAGGGTAGTAATCAAAGCACAGTGGGAACTCACACGAGACAAATGACGATCTCAGGTCGATGAACTAACCTGTACACATGTCACCAGGGAACTGCTATCTGACGTCAGGTATAATACCAACTAGCATGTTCCTGGCGAGTCCTGTCCGGTGTACTCATAACCCAATGAGCACCTGTATGCATCTTAGGTGATCCAACTGACACCAATGGCTTGTGAGACCGGCCACCGCCCCTCGTCGGAGTCTCGACTGTATACACTAGTCTACTAATGGAATATCGATGCCCAGTCTCGAAACTCCCACGACTAGGGACCTTTTAAGGATGTGCTTATAGACCCCAGCTCCAACGTATATGATTGCCATCATACTGCTGGTATTCAAGCAAGAATCCTTAGGGCTCTATCAATGTGTAATAGCGACCTATAAGGTCACCTAAAGCAGTACACGATGATAAAGATAAACCAGATAGCATACTATCATCTTGAGTAAGACTGTCCTACCGGTATAGGTCCTCTCTCAATCATTGCAATCGCGTGCCTGTGATCCAATAATTGACTCTGAGGGCACTATTTCCAACATGCACTCGGTATAGCTCATATATGCTTGCGGTGCATTGATACGGATTTTGTGCACATTGTTGCACACGTTTATGATTTTATAAACCTTGGTACACTCGGTGTTACTTTTTATATGCATTTGAGTTATTGATGAGTTTCCGTGCACCGGATGCACTGTATTTGTATTTTGTGCACTGGATGCACTTTATTTGTATTTCGTGCACCGGATGCACTGTATTGTATTTCGTGCACCGGATGCACTTTATTTGTATTTCGTGCACCGGATGCACTGTATTGTATTTCGTGCACCGGATGAACTGTATTTGTATTTCGTGCACTGGATGCACTGTATTTGTATTTCGTGTACAGGATGAACTGTATTTGTATTTCGTGCACTGGATGCACTGTATTTGTATTTCGTTCACTGGATGCCCTGTATTGTATATTGTGCACTGGATGCACTGTATTTGTATTTCGTCCACTGGATGCTCTGTATTTGTATTTCGTCCACTGGATGCTCTGTATTTGTATTTCGTGCACTGGATGAACCATATTAGATTTTGTGCACTTGATGCACCAGATTTGTAATTCGTGCATTTGTTGCACTAGATTTTCATTTTGTGCATTGGTTGCACCAGATTGGTATTTTGTGCATTTGTTGCACCGGACGGGTATTCGTGCATTAGTTGCATCGGATTTATACTCCGAACCTTAGTTGCACCCGATTTATGTCCTGAGCATTTGTGTTACCAGTTTATAGTGGCATGTTATGAGGTTGATAAATACGACTTTAGACTAATAAGATGACTAATAATAGATTAATGAATTAGAGATGATATGAATGATCGAGTATATATATTGAGATATAAGATGAAAGCTTAGGGATATGAATAGTGAAGGTGACTCACGACTTATAGGAGGATGATGATTGATGATATTGCCGTATTGGATACTATAAGACTAGATAGCCGACGTAAAGGTGTCATCCGAACCATACCTTTTTCCAAACTGAAGAATCATATGCATCTCTTAAACAGATATCTTGAGACACGTTACGGATTTTCAAACGATATTTTTTCCTTAAAAACACCGTAGTCCCTTCTTTCAAAACTACGATTCGCATCTTTTAAAAACTGATTGTATGGTTCGGGTGTGTATGTTAGATTAGATACGTATGCTTATAGTAAAGTTAGAATGTATATATAAAATGGACTTGATGTGAGATATAAATGCGATGAAAGGAATATACGATGTGATATGATGACTTGATGATATGTTGGTATACGGATGCGAGTCGTTTGTGATGATTGATACATTGCCGGTCCCCTGATACGAGATTGTTATGCATGTGACTTGGGACATAGGAACATAGATATATAATGTTGTGAATCTTGAATGATATGTCGTACGTGACATTAGGTCTGTACCCCTCATTGTCATATAGGATGATATGATCACCGATGGTTTTATTCCGCCGTACGATGATTTTCCGGGCGTGATGAGTTTTATGACGATTGATCCGTACCCTTGACTAGAGGATGCCGTACGATGTATTATACCATACGTGTTGTTGTGAGGCTACATGTCGATTGATAGATTCACCGACTCGGTCATGTTAGATACGTATACCTGTCAGTATTTTGCATACGATTTACTTTATACTAGGCTCATGTCACTCTCATTGTATTTCATATACCTGTGCTAGTACACCTACACTATTACCGATGATGCGTATGTTACACTTACACAAATTTTCTGGCTCTCACACTTCATCATTGATAATTGCCATGTCACTACACAATAGGATTGCTTCATCATGATATGACTCCTTGCACAATTTACTTGCTATAGTTGCATATGCACCTTTATACGATATTGCATTGGACATTGGAAAATTTGGGAACCGCCGGATATATTTTAAAAACTGGATTCATTTAAAAGAGCGGTTTTCCCTAGATATGTGCATATTATTGTTCCATGTTGCTTGATATACGGTTATGCGTACATTTTTGTTATATGTCGCATACATCAAGCTTTACGATTATACACATTGAGATATGTTATTTTCATCAGATTTCTGAATTTGTGAACCGTGGTCATTTTAAAAGAAAGTATGTATTGTTTTAAAAACCCGGTTTCTCTTGATATGATATTTCAGTGCGTGCACTATGCGTTTTCTCTGTTCTGAGATGTGTGACAGTGATACCCAATTCGAGGAGCTGGATGAGGCCGATTGCGGGTACATGGTGCTTTCGGTATAGTACCCCGGGGTAAGAAAGGGATGTTGTGCAGTAGACAATGAGCCTGACAAAGGGACTACTACCTGCCGGTGATAGTATTTGGGCTCGGTGGATGTTTACCCCAATCAGAGAAAAGCACTGTTTTGAAAATTAAAATTAAAATAAATGAAGCAACGCTTCAGTTCCCCTGCGCTGCGCGCAGAGCGCCACGTGTCAAAATCAGACACGCCAGCGCAGAGAGCGCAGCGCCCAAGGCAGCGCACTCAATCAAGAGCAAGGCTCTATTAAATGAAGCAACGCTTCAGCTGACTTGCGCTCTGCGCTGCGCGCCACGTGGCAGCGCAGTTGCGCTGCGCTCTGCGCTGCATGCTATATGGCAGCGCAGATGCGCTAGCGCAGTTGCACTGCGCTCTACGCTGCACGACACGTGTCAAGCGTAGGTGTGCTTGTGCCGAACAGAAGAATTCTGGAAAGATCTTTCTCAATCTTGTTAAAAACAAGAAGATTGTCTTCTGTAAAACAAAAGCCCTTGGATCAAAGATCCAATAGTGGGGAAAAATCCCCAAATCACTCAGTGAAAGATCTATTTAACTAATTTAACAAACCAAATGACACAATAAAAAGGCCCCTAGACCCCAATACCAAAAAAAAAGAACACTGAGAGAACTCCTCTAAAGAAAATTTTGAGAAGAACTCAAACAGAGAAAAAGGTAAACCCTTTGAATAAAAAAGAAGAATTTCTTCTGAAAAGATCATTGATCTAAGAATAAGATCAAGGATCTTCAATAAAAAATAAACAACAAAGGCATTGCCTTTTGATGAACCACTGGTTCTTTGAAAACAAGAAAATTTGTTTTCTTTGATCTAAAATTGATCCAAATAATAAAACGGTGCCCTGCACTTGTAAATCTGCACTGTTGCGCTCCTGGGTTGGCGCAAGCCACCAGGGAGCGCCACGTGTCAGCTCCAGAGTAATCTGCGCTATGCGCTGTTAAAATAGAGCACTGCTCTCATGAATTGGCGCAACCCACTAGAGCGCGCCACGTGTCAGAAGCGCAACAGCGCAACGCGCTGGCGCAGCGCACTGCGCTTGCGCTCACCAGAGCGTGACACGTGTCACCTCCATATGGACTTGCGCCTTGCACTCCTCAATCAGCGCAAAGCGCCTGACAAGCCACGTGGCGCTCTGTCAGATTAATTAATGCAGCGCATTATTAAAAGGCAGAGCCCATTTAAAAGGCCCAATGGACCCAAACAAATGGTCTGCATTATAAAAAAAAGGGACAGAGCCCAACTTAAAAGGCCTAGAAGGCCAGAACAAAATACAGTCCAGGGGCAGAGCCCTAATTAAGGTCTAATAGGCCTAATGCAAGAAAAACGTTGAATATCTTCAACTAGACTTAGCCTAATCATGGCCATAAGTCCTCAAATGAAATTGACTGAACACGGCTGCTCTCTTAAATCAATTTACACCTGGTTCAAGGGTACATCTCTGAACTCCTCTGACACCTATCGTTGTAATCTTTCAATGACGTCAGAGAGGTGACGGGTCCCGACGGCCATAAATTCAATAGACCACCACGTTCCTAAACTGGAAATTGACCGCAACGTCATTAAACTGAACAATAGAGCCAATTGCTCTTTTGTTAGATCTAAACGATCCCGTTAAGTTGATCTTAGTCTGGAGATTAGGCTAACGTATCCTTAACAAAAGTTTAAGTCGATCTTAGCCTCAATATGGCTAAGGTATCCTTAAACTAAAACACCAAACCCAAATCTAAGTAAATACGGATTTGGACTAATCCACGTCCTACGGACGACGACATAACTTAGTCTCCGTATACAATCCACGGGCAACCACAAACAAAACAAACACACACGACACGAAGTGAAATTCTGGAGATGGAGAAAGTTGTTACCGCGATGCGGTAGCGTAATTAACTGCAGGGGCTTGCGCCTGCAGGGAAGAACGTCCCCACAATCAAAAACCCCTCAAGTGAGGGGGAATCTGACGAAGTCTGCTACATCGGCCGCATCCGTCTAAATCTCCGATACACGATGTCATAAATCAACTTGGCATCTTCGGAGAGGTAGACGGATAAAACCAAATAGCATCTGCCATGAATCTTAGGCAAGACGTCTTCATGTCTTGGCCGCCGTTCGGAAGGGAACAATGGATATCTGGAGGATATCGACCGGAGTCGAGAGATGATATGGACCGATCCGGACTGACGGAGCCCGAGGGCTGATCCGGACTGATGGAGCCAAAGATATGAGGATTTATGTGTCGATGCTGTTGGATATATGTATGCCCTAGAGGCCAATATATGATAGTGGATGTATTTGTACTTTTATATATATATATATATTCAGTGTACATTCTTGCTTGACATGATAGTATACTATCTGGTTCTTCTTTATCTGACATGTTAATTTGATCATGCTTTTATTCATTCACACATGTTGATAAAGCCCTGAGGATATTGGCTTGACTACTGTGATTATGATAGAGATCATACTAGTGGGACATCTGTAGTTTATAAGCATATCCTAGAATGTCCCTAGTCGTAGGTGTATCGAGACGGGGCATCGATACACCAGAGTAGACTAGCGTATATGATACTAGACCCATACGATGGGCGATGAATGTTCCCACATTCATCGATGTTTGACATCGAGATCGTATACGGGTGCTCAGTGGTGACTGGGGACACTGGACGGACTCACCGAGGACTCCTATATGGAATTATATCTATCGTCGGATAGCAGTTCTCAGGTGACACTGGTGCAGGTTAGTCTGTAGACCCGAGATCGTCATAGAGTCTTGTGTGTTCTCCCACTGTACTTTGATTACTATCCTACCACGGCTCTACTGAGTCGTGCAAATAGGTGGCCGTTGGGTACAGTCCCGAGACACACGAAGGCAATGAGAGATAGGAGGGGTTTCGTCTCTCCCGGTATTGGGAGTTGATGTTGTGCTGTGCTCGACTGGCTATATCAGTAAGTCCCTGGCCAGGGCTGTTGAGATTTGCTGGTAAGTGTTATCAGTAGTTTCTCGATCTGTTATACACCATTCTTCGGCATGACTTATTGAGTTATTGGGGTCGACGTTACCATCCCTAGACTCGATATACAACATATCTGACGTAGAGACCGGACTGTACGGTAGTGTTGCCGGTTGGCTCGACGGAAGTTGTAACAGGTTCGCTTGTTTTCTTCTGATCGCTCAATACCCGGGTGGCCGTTACGTTTAGCTGACCGCTTGCGGCTTGTAGGTATTTGATATGATCATTACCTACTGCCGGCGTATTGACGAGTCTTAGAGTCTCACAATGATGTTTCCTGGCCCAGGCGAAAAGATGTGGTATGCATATGAGATATGCGCGGGGACCCGATTAAATACGGATATGTGATACCGTATATTAATCGGGAATTTTCTATTGGTCGAGTCGTATGTGATATGACCGGTTTGCAAAATCAAGTGTTGATTTAGCAAATGACATTTAGATTAATTCTTTAATCAAACTCTTTTTCTATTTTGTATGCATACATGTATGCACATGATGATGTGTATGGATACATACATACATACATACATACATAGTATCATGGTTGTTGATACAAGTTTGGTGGCAATGCAAGACTTACATTGTAGAATTATCTATATATTTATCATTTTAGAAAAAGAGAAAGGATAATTCACAGAAGGTTTAAGCTTATCATCTTTGACCATGCTTCAACCACCATTTAAGCTTGAGTTAATTATCCTTTCATCTTTAACTCATTTGATAAAAATCTAGATGATTCTAACCATGGTTGAAGTGAGAAAGGATTAAGATATATTATTCTTTTCTCATTTCAATTATTCACTCTGTCATATCTTTTCTTGTGAGAAAAAACTTAGCCACAATCATCTTCTTCCTCTTTTGAGAATTTCTTTAAGTGAGGTTGATTAAAAGAAAGAGTTTTGATTATAGAAAAACAACCACAACATCATACTACACACATCTAGCCGGTTTGTGTAGGGTGTTTGCTCTACTTCATTGATATATCGAGTAAAGCAAGGAGCTTTGGGCAAAGGAGCTTCGGGTGGATCGTCGTGGACATTAGAAGACCTCATGCAAACCTTTTTCCAACCCTCAAATGGCCAAGGAGTTTAGCGTAAGGAGCTACAAAGGTTGTACTCTCAAAACCCTAGCCATTGTTACTTGTGATGTTGTTCAAGTTATGAAACCCTAATTTTCTAGTGATGATTCTTTGTATGTTCACTTAGCACCTTAAAAATTTAATTTTGAGACATGTGATGCTTCCAAACCCTTCATTAGGTGCTAGGTAAACCTAACATTGGTATCAGAGCTGACCTAGAACTTTAGGCGACACTTAACGAAGTTAAAACTCCAATCGAACAAAAAATACGGATTTTCAACACTCTTTGGACATTTTTTCAAACTGTGTTATTTTGAGAATTCAAAATATGTAAATAATTCAGCAGGGAAATCTAAGCATCACTGTAAAAAACGAAGGCATGAACAGTAATTCCCACCGCGGAAGCGCGGCCAAAGCTTGCTTGGGCCGCGGTTCCGCGGCCGTATACATGAGATGATGCTTCATTTTTGTACAGTAATGTTTATAACTGCTTGAATATATTTTTGGGTATTTTTAATCTGAATCTAGTGTTGAATGTTCTGGGGATTGTTTTGGATTCGGTGATTCGATCGGAATTTTAATTTCGTGCCTTTTTCCGAATAATTAGAAAGTATTAAAAAGTTCGAACGGATATCATTAACTCACTTTTTCCCGACACGAAAATTTTTCAAGTGTTGAATCTTTTCTCGAGTTTAAATCTTTCGAAAATGCGTGCAAGTTTTGTGGTGGACCCTCTAGAGGACAACAAACCTTAACTCGATTATGTGACCGTCTTGAACTGCCTTTTGAACCTTAGGGTTTGAGGCAGTACGGCGTGCCACATGTGAGGCGTTGGCTTGAGCCTTCTACGACTGGACCGCTACTACTATGTCACATTCCGGGTTTTTTGAACTCCGCTCAAGTGTTGAGGTTTAGGAAATTTTGGGTATTTGATTATTCAATCGAAAAGTTTAATACTGTCTATTTATCTGGAATGTGATACAATATGTGGAATTCATATAGTTAGGCGTGAAATGCGAGGTATGTGATATTTCGGATTTACGATGTCTAAAGTGAATGTGGATTCCAAATATTGTAGTTTTACACTTTCTTTTCTGTGACCGTAAGTGTAGTATGTCGCTTATCGCCGGTTTCGTTGTTATACATCAACGACAATCGGGGTACGTATACTTACTTACGTTGATGATATATGATATTATGTGTTGCTGAGATATGATGTGCAGGATTATCGTGATTGAATAGCCGGGGGGTTTTATGTGAGATGAGAGTTTTATTTTCATTCATGTAAAATTCAAATGTAATGTAATATTCTTTTATTTGGGGCACTTCCGGGTTGAGCTTGATGTCACCAGTGTTGTATATTATTTACTTTTCCGCATTAGGATAGACCCAAGGAGGGGAGCACAAGTGACCGGGTTCTGGGGTTCAGTGGGAGGCCATCTCGAGGAGTCGAGACCGGGTCTCCTAAACTCCAGGATTGGTAGGCTCGCTTGCCGCTCTCGTAGGGGTCTAGGGGTGTGGGCTGGCTATTCATCGCGACTGTGGAATCCGTATTTTCTATTGTTGGCTAAATAATAAATACGGACGTCCTAGTATATCCCACATTATATATATATTTCTGCTGCCTGTGTTCTGTGATATCTGAGACGAATGATATATTATATATGAGATATATACTAGACGTTGCTTATGTTTTACACCCGCGCTAGTCCCGTCCCGGTATGCCGTTAGTTAAGTAACCTAACGATGCATAACGGAACATTGCGGCGAATGCGGATGGCATAAGCGTACGTTGTATTTTCGTTTCTTTTCTGTGATTGGCTTAAGGACTTAAATGATGGGACTACATTAATATGATTAATGTAAAGAAAATAAACCTAAAAAGATGTTGTAGAATCGGATTTGAAAACCACTCGGCTCTTTATGAAAAAGCTACTTTTCAAAACTGCGGAGCATAAGCCACTCCTTTTGAAAACCATTTGATTCTACGACGATATCAAGTTCAAAGCATTAAAGATTTTCTTAAAAATCATCCGCAACCCTCCGTCATTTTAGGAAGTAGAGTACTTAGTATTCGTGCTACGTTTGTTGACTATAGTTAAGGCGTAGCGTACGGTAGCTAAGTGATGTCTTCCTACACTGCATATGATGCAGATTAATTAGGACATTCATGCGACTTTGTTGACCATAGTTAAGGGTCATATGGGTAGGTCTAATTAATCAAGAAATGACCGGTAGAACTTGACTGGTGCTTATGATTTGTTGACCATAGTTAAGGTCATAAGTACTAGGGGTAAAAATCAAATTGGGAATTTCAAGTGTTGAGATTTGCAATGAGATTGCATACCTTCCATATGATGGTTGGATCCTGATCCCACTGTGGGCAATAGTTGCTCCTAGGAGAGTTTTGCAGTTTACAATTAGCTAACTCATTTGGTGTCTAGAAAGGTGTTAACGGGGCTACGCCTCTGGGAAAATGAGGTTTACTTTAATTAGGTCCGTGCGAAAGCACGGGGAACCTCTCTCAAGTACCGATACTGGTCTGGCTGAACGGTTAGCGAAGTTGTAGACTGTAATTAATCCTGGCTAGTTTTCCTTTTAAGGTTTGAAAGAAAAACTTGATTAAAGCAGTGGGAGACATCGATTAGACAAGATAATAACCAATCTGAGCTTTGCAAGAGCTTTCGCTGAGTGTATTCTTTTCTCTCTCTTAATGGCAGATACCAATGACTGGACTCAAGATTCTACTATATAAAACTAAACTGAATAGGACCAATTATAAAGACTGGCTGAGAAATCTGAAAATAGCCTTGACTTATGATAAAGTATCATATGTCCTCACGGCTTCAGCCCCGCCCATCCCAGGTCCAAAATCCTCAGTTGCGGACAAAGAAGTCCGCAAGATATGGGACGCTGACTGTGCCACGGCCAAATGCCTCGCACTTGCATCGATGGACAACACACATCAAAAGCAGCACGGGAATATGGATATTCAAGCCATATTTCTCCATACAAAGGAGTTGTATGGAGAGCAATCCCGCGTATTACGATACGAAGTATCAAAGAAATTGTTTCAGATGCGAATGGCCCCTGGCACATTAGTAAGAGACCATGTTCTGAAGATGATAGCTCTCATAGAAGAGCTTAAGGACCTTAGATGGACAATGGACAATGAACAATATAGGGATATTATTCTGCAGTCCCTCCCCTCCACCTTTGCTCAGTTCATAGTTAACTTCAACATGCACAACATGGAGAGGGAACTACCTGAACTCCTTAATATGTTAAGGAGTGCAGAGAGCACACTGAAATCAGTGAAAACTCCCGTTATGACTGTTGGACAACCTTCCTCTTCTCGCCCAAAGGCTAAGGCCAAGGGAAAGAAAAAGAAGAAGCCCACCAATCCTAAGGGTGGAGTTAAAAAGGTCAAGGGGAAGGAAAAGTCCAAAGCTGGAGAATCGGATAAAGGTGAATGTTTTCATTGCCACAAAACAGGACATTGGAAGCGCAACTGTACCGAGTACTTAAATCTCAAGAAGAAGCATGGGGATGCTTCCGCTTCTGGTGTGTTTGTGACAGAAAACTGTTTTTCAATAAACTCTGCTTCCTGGTTATTAGATACCAGTTCAGGTTCTCACATTTGCAATTCTATGCAGGGGCTGGGAAATAGCAAGGTTTTGAAGACAGGTGACCATACTCTCCGCGTTGGAAATGGTTCCAATGTACATATAGTCGCAGTGGGAGAGTATCACTTGGGGTTGCCATCTGGATGTATATTGGTTTTGAACCCATGTTATTTTGTACCAAGTATACTTTGTAATATAATATCTGTTTCTTTGTTAGACAATGAAGGATATAATTTTGTATTGCAGAACAATGTTATGAACATTCACCTGAATCAAATGTTGGTTGGGTATGGTACACTTAATAACGGGATATACGTCCTAAATCAACACACTATTTTCAGCATTCAACACACTAATAAAAGACAACTTTCAGAAATAAATGAAGCTTTTCTTTGGCACTGTAGACTTGGTCATATTAACAAAACAAGACTAAACAAGTTACACAAAGATGGATATTTAAACCCTTTTGAATATAAATCTTATGCGACTTGCCAGTCTTGTATCAAGGGTAAAATGACCAAAACTCCGTTTACCGGACACGAAGAAAGAGCTACCGAGCTCCTAGGACTCATACATAGTGATGTATGTGGGCCAATGTCTACACAGGCTAGAGGCGATTTTTCTTACTTCATTACTTTCACTGACGATTTCTCAAGATTCGGTCATATATTTTTATTAAAGCACAAGTCCGAAGCTTTCGAGAAATTCACTGAATATAAACAAGAAGTAGAAAAACAAACTGGATTGAGTATCAAGATGCTTCGATCAGATCGAGGAGGGGAGTACCTCAGTACAGAATTTGCAAACTTCCTAAAAGAGAACGGGATTCTCTCCCAGCTCACTCCTCCTAACACACCACAACACAACAATGTGTCTGAACAACGGAATAGGACCCTATTAGATATGGTCCGTTCCATGATGAGTGATGCTGAGTTACCTGTCTCATTTTGGAGGCATGCATTGGAGACTGCAGCGTTTCTTTTGAACAGGGTTCCAACCAAAACCGTGTCTACCACGCCATATGAGATATGGCATGGGAAGAGACCATCTCTTAAGAGAATTAAGATTTGGGGTTGCCCGGCCTATGTTAAAAAGCAGAATCCGGACAAACTCGAGACACGGTCAGTCATGTGTAACTTTGTGGGATATCCAAGGTATTCTTATGGATATCTATTCTACCACAAGGAGGAACAAAAGGTGTTTGTTTCTCAGTATGCCACATTCTTAGAAAAAGAGTTTTTCACAGATAAAGATGATGGCAAGGTGGTAGATCTAGAAGAGGTTCTAGAGACACAAACTACAAATGACGACGTTGTTGAACCGGCTGTTGCAATAGAAACTGAGGAATCTCGGCCACTCCGTAGGTCTGGTAGGACTTCTCGCCCACCGGAGAGGTACTACGGTTTCCTCATTGATGGTGACAGAGAAGACTGCATCATGGAGGATGATGATCCTACCAGTTTTCAGCAAGCTATCATGAGTGGAGACTCTGTGAAGTGGCTGGATGCCATGAGATCCGAAATGGAGTCTATGTACACCAACAAAGTATGGACTTTGGACGTTGTACCCCCTGGGGTAAAACCTGTAGGGTGCAAATGGATCTTTAAAAGAAAGATTGGTGTAGATGGGAAGGTAGAGACCTATAAGGCAAGACTTGTAGCAAAGGGTTTTCGTCAAAGACCAGGTTTGGACTATGACGAGACTTTTTTGCCCGTAGCCATGCTTAAATCCATTCGGATCCTACTTGCTATTGCTACTCACTACGACTATGAAATCTGGCAGATGGACGTCAAAACGGCATTTCTAAATGGAGATTTAGAAGAATGTGTTTATATGGATCAGCCAGAGGGCTTCATTGACAGTGGGAGCAGCGGGAAAGCATGTAGATTGCTTAAATCCATATATGGGTTAAAGCAGGCATCACGGAGTTGGAACATCTGTTTCGATGATGTTATCAAAGAGTTTGATTTCATCAAAAATCCAGATGAACCTTGTGTTTATAAGAAGGCTGTAGGGAGAGCTGTCGCATTCCTCGTATTGTACGTGGATGACATTCTTCTGATAGGAAATGATATTCCTATGCTACAGTCGGTCAAATCTTTCTTATCACTAAGGTTCTCCATGAAGGACCTGGGTGATGCCACATACATCCTGGGCATTAGGATCTATAGGGATAGATCCAAGAGGTTGTTGGGATTGTCCCAAACCAGGTACATCAACACCATCCTAAAAAGGTTTAGTACGGAAGACTCCAAGCGGGGTGCCTTACCTGCTTTCTATGGGGTCACTCTCTCCAAGGACTCTTGCCCAAAGACCGATGAAGAGAGATCTCGCATGAGCATTATACCCTATGCTTCGGCAGTAGGATCTATAATGTATGCGATATTGTGTACACGCCCAGATGTAGCTTATGCACTTAGTGTTGTAAGAAGGTATCAATCCAACCCAGGGGAGAATCACTGGATAGCTGTGAAGAACATTCTTAAGTACTTGCGAAGGACTAAAGAATTGTTCTTGGTATATGGTAATGGAGATCTCCAAATAGAGGCCTTTACCGATTCGAGCTTCTAGAGCGATAAGGACGACAGCAAATCTATCTCAGGGTTTGTATTTACCCTCAATGCAGGGGCGGTAAGTTGGAAGAGTTCCAAACAGGATACCGTTGCAGACTCTACGATGGAGGCTGAGTACATTGCTGCAAATGATGCCGCCAAGGAAGCCGTCTTGATGAGGAAGTTCGTCTCGGAGCTAGGAGTAGTTCCAACCATTATTGATCCAATACCATTGTATTGTGATAATAATGGGGCTATAGCGTTAGCCAAGGAGCCCAGGTCCCATCAGCGATCCAGACACATCCTGAGGCACTTTCATTTGATCCGGGAGATTGTTGATCGCCGCGAGATCGAGATTAAGAGAGTAGACACAAAGAATAATGCCGCGGATCCACTCACCAAGGCCCTCCCTCAGCCGCAGCATGAGCGACTTTTTGAGCTGTTGGGTATGAGATACGCCAATAACTGGCCTTAGTGCAAGTGGGAGATTGTTGGATATATGTATGCCCTAGAGGCCATTATATGATAGTGGATGTATTTGTACATGTATATATATATATATATTCAGTGTACATTCTTGCTCGACATGATAGTATGCTATCTGGTTCTTCTTTATCTGACATGTTGATTTGATCATGCTTTTATTCATTCACACATGTTGATAAAGCCCTGAGGATATTGGCTTGACTACTGTGATTATGATAGAGATCATACTAGTGGGACATCTGTAGTTTGTAAGCATATCCTAGAATGTCCCTAGTCGTAGGTGTATCGAGACGGGGCATCGATACAACAGAGTAGACTAGCGTATATGATACTAGACCCATACGATGGGCGATGAATGTTCCCACATTCATCGATGTTTGACATCGAGATCGTATACGGGTGCTCAGTGGTGACCGGGTACACTGGACGGACTCGTGGAGAACTCCTATATGGAATTATATCTATCGTCGGATAGCAGTTCTCAGGTGACACTGGTGCAGGTTAGTCTGTAGACCCGAGATCGTCATAGAGTCTTGTGTGTTCTCCCACTGTACTTTGATTACCACCCTACCACGGCTCTACTGAGTCGTGCAAACAGGTGGCCGTTGGGTACAGTCCCGAGACACACGAAGGCGATGAGCGATAGGAGGGGTTTCGTCTCTCCCGGTATTGGGAGTTGATGCTGTGCTGTGCTCGACTGGCTATATCAGT
Organism: Agapanthus africanus; assembly: GCA_030015575.1. Classification (NCBI taxonomy): domain Eukaryota; kingdom Viridiplantae; phylum Streptophyta; class Magnoliopsida; order Asparagales; family Amaryllidaceae; genus Agapanthus; species Agapanthus africanus. The sequence goes on from CM057349.1 coordinate 215,352,693, forward strand.
AAGTCCCTGGTCAGGGCTGTTGAGATTTGCTGGTAAGTGTTATCAGTAGTTTCTCGATCTGTTATAGACCATTCATCGGCACGACTTATTGAGTTATTGGGGTCGACGTTACCATCCCTACACTCGATATACAGCATATCTGACGTAGAGACCGGACTGTACGGTAGTGTTGCCGGTTGGCTCGACGGGAGTTGTAACAGGTTCGCTTATTTTCTTCTGATCGCTCAATACCCGGGTGGCCGTTACGTTTAGCTGACCGCTTGCGGCTTGTAGGTATTTGATATGATCATTACCTACTGCCGGCGTATTGACGAGTCTTAGAGTCCCACAATGAAGTTTCCTGGCCCAGGCGAAAAGATGTAGTGTGCATATGAGATATGCGCGGGGACCCGATTAAATACGGATATGTGATACCGTATATTAATCGGGCATTTTCTATTGGTCGGGTCGTATGTGATATGACCGGTTTGCAAAATCAAGTGTTGATTTAGCAAATGACGTTTAGATTGATTCTTTAATCAAACTCTTTTTCTATTTTGTATGCATACATGTATGCACATGATGATGTGCATGGATACATACATACATACATAGTATCATGGTTGTTGATACAAGTTTGGTGGCAATGCAAGACTTACATTGTAGAATTATCTATATATTTATCATTTTAGAAAAAGAGAATGGATAACTCACACAAGGTTTAAGCTTATCATCTTTGACCATGCTTCAACTACCATTTAACCTTGAGTTAATTATCCTTTCATCTTTAACTCATTTGATAAAAATCTAGATGATTCTAACCATGGTTGAAGTGAGAAAGGATTAAGATATATTATTCTTTTCTCATTTCAATTATTCACTCTCTCATATCTTTTCTTGTGAGAAAAAACTTAGCCACCATTATCTTCTTCCTCTCTTGAGAATTTCTTTAAGTGAGGTTGATTAAAAGAAAGAGTTTTGATTATAGAAAAACAACCACATCATCATACTACACACATCTACCCGGTTTGTGTAGGGTGTTTGCTTTACTTCATTGATATATCGAGTAAAGCAAGGAGCTTTGGGCAAAGGAGCTTCGGGTGGATCGTCATGGACATTAGAAGATCTCAAGCAAACCTTTTTCCAACCCTCAAGTGGCCAAGGAGTCTAGCGTAGGGAGATACAAAGGTTGTACTCTCAAAACCCTAGCCATTGTTACTCGTGATGTTGTTCAAGTTATGAAACCCTAATTTTCTAGTGATTATTCTTTGTATGTTCACTTAGCACATTAAAAAATTAATTTTGAGACGTGTGATGCTTCCAAACCCTTCATTAGGTGCTAGGTAAACCTAACAGAAGCTGGATACGGGTTTCATGATTTTTCGAGTGTCGATACTGGGCACTCAGTTTCCACGATTTTGATGTGTCGCGAGGGGCACACGTTGATTTATATCCTCATACATTCATGCTTATGCTTTTATGATATTTGCATGCATGATGTTGTTGTGTCATTGGTTGACACGTGGACGGGATCCACATGCATACATACATTGATGATATGGTTGGACGAGATCCGCACGCATACATACATGGATTATCTGGTTGGATGATATTCATATGCTGATAGGCATTTATTTTTACTGTTGGCACATATAGGGACCCGGTCTCCCTAGATATCATAGTATTATCTTTATGATATAGTTGACCTAGGAGTCGTTGTTTATTCGATTTCTACCAGTAGATGTTTTTCTATTCATGAGTTTGCAACTCACCCCCGTTGTGCCACAGTTCTTGCAGGTTGACCACATGGATCCGTAGCGGCATCGCTGGCATATAGCTTCATTCGAGAGTTTTGCTTGGTAGGTGGGATATTTGTATCGTACCCACTCTTATATTTATTATTCATATTGTATCTAGTCAACTCCATCGATCAAAATTAGTAATTGTATAAGTATTAAGACTTAGGGAGACTGTTGGTTGCGAGACTTAGAGCGAGGGGCATTTCCGCTACTTGTGGTTTTGATGTCTTACTTATTTCTTTATCTTTTGTGGTAAACTTCGCCGTTGGGCGTCGTATACTTATATTTATGATTTGCATGGTTGTGGATCCGCCGTTTGGTGAAGTGCTAGCTCTCGCTTGGGGATGCCTTTTATATTATCATGTAATTGTGGTTTTGGATCAAAATCTACAAAGGAGGTGCTGCCCAAATTTTTAAATGACGAAACATGTTTTTCAACCAATAAATTCCACTTGCATTTTTCATGTTCTTTTACTTATGCATTTAGAAAACATTGATTTCACCCTACCTTTATTTCAAAACTTCACCTCTTTTATTTTCTTAAAAAGGTTTAGATTTCTGGGTTTCGGCTTACTTGAATTACGTTATGCCTTTAGACGTTGCACTATTTGAGTGCCGGTCACGAGCTAAATTTCGGGTCGTGACAATATTGGTATCAGAGCCAGGTTTAACCTTGGTTCAAGTTTATGTTTGACTATGTGGAGTCTGGCGCGTAAATTATTTCGGAACCTAGGCTTGACCTTACGGAACTTAGACTTGAACGGGGGGGGGTATTAGACCTGAACTTTCGTTTCATAGGTTGACCCTGATTGATGGAGTAGGTAGCTTGAGTAGAGTGACGTACCGTATGTATGTTCCGCGGCATATTTACGATACGATACTCCACTTAAGAAACCCTAGGATGTACATATTTTGAGATCTGTGATTCTCTTCGTACCCATGATTATACATCCCTTTGAGATCCTTGATTCTGTTCGTTCCATAATCATACTTTCATTGATGCTGGTTCTTCTTATGATCATGTATTCATTCTAGATCTGTCGCTTCTTTGCATGCCCATGATCTGCTTTCTTCGATACACACTTGAGGTTCCTTTCACCATGGTTTGAGCGCAGATTGAGATGCTGGTAGTATTGCGGTCAGGGCGAGCTTGTCGTGGATGAGGACTGACCATTGTGTTTTCTGGTGACATGGGAACGTCTCGATGTAGTGTTTATGTTGTGACCTCTTGTTGAGGCGAGTGTTTGGTCTTACACTGGATGATCGGGCCATTGTTAGAGCTGCCAGTTATGAGAGGATTATTGATGTACAACCTACCTCAGAGATTATGATGTCGTCTACCGTGTGGACAGATGACCCAGCTATTGGTGAGATTGATGTGATGTCGCTTCCAGAGCTTATGAGCTGAGAATGCTGGAGCTTCGAGGCAAAGATGCGAAAGATGATAGCTAGTCTATCCCAAGTTGAGAGACGAAGGCGATTCATCAGATTTAATGTGCCGACGCAGGCCAGTTGAGTTGAAGATTTCCAGTATGGAGTGTCTTACTCAGATCTAGAGTATACCGATCAAGAGATGACCGTTGATGTATCGTCTTTCCTGGAGGATTGAGAAATTGTTTAGCGTGCGGACGAAGGGTATTCACGTGTGGTCTAGGTGAAGTTAACAAGTTCGAACGAATGTTAGAAACCTATTTTTCCAAGTTTAAAGTATTCGAAGGAACATGCACGTAATTCTATGGACCCTCTAGAAGAATGGAACCCTAACTCGACATAATGACCATGGAACCATTTCTGAACCTTAGGTTTAGCATCAGTTCAGCGGTGCCATCAGTGAGGCTTGGGTTTTCCCTTCTACGATTGGTCCATAGGTACTGTGGCATGTACTGGATATTATTAGACTGTGCTCAGGTGTTGAGCTTTCGGGGAATTATGGGACTTTGATGAATCGATCGAAACGGTTAATGTCGTCCGGATATCAGGTGATAAGAGATCAGCAAGCTGACCAGTTTCGGATAAAGGACCTCATCCAGATGCATTATGAGTTGATCGAGAACGGACGAGTATTGAGTATTCCTTCGATGGTTGGGACGAGTTCCCGAAGACATGTTCGGCTAGAGATCTTCTACAGACTGATGAAGATACCGAGTTCGTGATTTCGAGTACGTGTGAGAGACTCTGGATTGACCGTAGCCGAGAACATTTGCAATACGCAGATAGTATGACGTGACGTCGAAGCGGACGATAATAAAGATGAGTGGAACAAGAGGTTCGTGCGAGGCGCCGACGAGCTGTTGTTACTCCCCGTCGAGAGTAGAGACCTGATACGTGTACAAGGGAGTTGGGATGCGGCTAGTTCCCGTGGTATTGTGGTGCTGAGAACGCAGATATCCAGAAAACAAGAAAAGATTATGCAAGAGTACCAGCCTCCGTATAGTTCGGCATAGGCGAGATTGGAAGAGACCCTGAGGACACTGCTGCAGTAAGAATTGCACGGAGGATTAGATGTATGACGTGTGTTCAGAGAGTCAGAGGCCGACGCCAGGGACGTGCTGCTTTATGAGTGGTCATGGTAATTGGCCGAGAGATGACCAGAGGAGTGTCAGAGTGGAATCATTCCCGTTAGCACACCGGACCGGGCTGATGAGCCGAAGGATTGCAAGATTGGTAATCTACAGATAAAATGAGGACCCAGAGACAGAGGATGCCAGACTGTGAGCAGAAGGCAAGCGGATGTTCTTGCTCTGCTAATTTTGGCGCACCGCTATTTTCGATATTATACGAGGTGTACCTCAGTGTCATTTATTGCGATTTGCGTTTGTGATTCGAGCATCACGCTTATATCGCTTGGATTTGAGTTTTGATGATGAGTTTCCGGATATTGATTTCGTGCACCATGGCTGCACCTACTGGTATTTATATTTTGTGCATAGTTTGCACTTGAGTTATGCTTTATACACCATTGTGTTGATTTATAATTTGTGCATATTTATTGCACTTGAGATCCGTTTTGTGCCTTGGCTGCACGTTTTTATGATTTCGTGGATTTCATACTGTTGAGTTGATTTTGTGCGTATTGTACGCACTCGATTTGATTTTTGCACTCGGTATAGCTCATATATGCTTGCGGTGCATTGATACGGATTTTGTGCACATAGTTGCACACGTTTATGATTTTATACACCTTGGTATACTCGGTTTTACTTTTTATATGCATTTGAGTTATTGATGAGTTTCCATGCACTTGATGCACTGTATTTGTATTTCGTGCTCTGGATGCACTGTATTTGTATTTGGTGCACTGGATGCACTGTATTGTATTTCGTGCACTGGATGAACTGTATTTGTATTTCGTGCACTGGATGCACTGTATTTGTATTTCGTGCACTGGATGCACTGTATTTGTATTATTTCGTGCATTGGATGCACTGTATTTGTATTTCATGCACTAAATGCCCTGTATTGTATATTGTGCACTGGATGCACTGTATTTGTATTTCGTGCACTGAATGCACTGTATTTGTATTTCGTGCACTGGATGCACCATATTAGATTTTGTGCACTTGATGCACCAGATTTGCACTTTGTGCATTTGTTGGACTAGATTTTCATTTTGTGCATTGGTTGCACCAGATTGATATTTTGTGCATTTGTGGCACCGGACGGGTATTCGTGCATAAGTTGCACCGGATTTATACTCCGTTCCTTTGTTGCATCCGATTTATGTCTTGTGCTTTTGTGTTACCAGATTTATGTTTTGTGCGCGTTTGCACTTGACGTTCATTTTTGTGCGCTTTACCGCACTGGGCATTTGTTTGGACTTGATGCGCTTGGGTTGGATTTTTGCGCATATTAGGTGCTTGATTTTGGATTTTTGTGCGCATCAGATACACTTGAGTGAGATTTTTGCTCGTGCATATTGGATGCACGTGGTTTAGATTTTTTCGTGCATATGGGATGCACTTGATTTCGATTTTCATTCGTGCATATTGGATGCAATTGGTTTAGATTTTTATTCGTGCATATGGGATGCACTTGATTTCGATTTTCACTCGTGCATATTGGATGAACTTGGTTTAGATTTTTATTCATGCATGTGGGATGCACTTGATTTCAATTTTCATTCGTGCATGTTAGCTGCACCGGATTGAGGTTTTTGTGCATTCTAGATGCACTTGATGTTGTTCTCGTGCACATCCATTGAACTGTACAGATGCTTTCGTGCACACCCGTTGCACTAGGTTTTTCTTTTATGCATGTTGTGGCATTTGTATTTGGATTTGATTTCCGTGCGCACCAGACGCACGTGATTAATGGATACGCCTTTCGAGGCTGATTTGCTTTTGAGCACCTTTTTTTCAGATGGGCACTATGATACATAGTAGCCGAACAGGACTGATCTGAGGACAGTACCTAAGTACTTTGCATACAATAAGAGGTTTATAAAAGGAGCTATAGTCTCTCTATTGTCCTACGTTTCCGTAAACGACACGAACGTTTATAAAGGAAAACCTTCTGGGATATTTCAAAAAAAAAGGCGAAACATGTATTTTAGCAAAACCGATATGAACATATCTTTATTACTTTACAAATGAGCGTCCGTCACTTGTGCCATGAGTTACACATCACATGGCGATTCAGAAAAGATTTGGCATGAGTTTTATTCAGTTCTTAAAAGTTTTCCAACGATGCATACTATACACATATTATAGTATATGACTAGTGTATATTGGATTTCAGTAGTGGATTACGAGACCTGTATCTCCATTGTAACTCCGATGATATGCGTGCAAATCAGATGATTTGCGTGACGCTTGACGGAGTTTGATTTGAGTTTTGTATTCATTTTCATGCGCACTTGACGCGCTGTGTTGTTTCCATATCTTCCGTGATTTCGGAGCCCTGTTGATTTGAGCTGATTATGGAATATTTTAGCATTTGGGGGTTTAAATTTAAATTCGGGGACCAAATTTATTTAAGTGGGGAAGATTGTAAAATATCATAAAATATAAAATATTATTTTTGGAATTTAATATTAAAATAATATATTTCCCGAAAACAGCTCGATTTGCGAAATTAGGGTTTTCGAAAATGGGTATAAATATATATAACAATATTTGTGAAATAATTGGAAATTAAAATGATTTATTCATTTAAAAATATATTTATTGGATTGGGCATTTTTAAAATTTATTTTAAGCAGTTTGGGTAAAAACCCGATTAGTGCACCGCTAATCGCGATTAAGCCAAATCCGTGTTTCTACTGTTTTCCATGGTTGGTGCACCGTGTCATGTCCGATTTGATTTCATGTTATTTCTTATGTTGTTTTGGGGTATTATGTGAGTTGGTTTTAAAGATAAAAAGAAAAAGAAAAGGGTTAAAAAGAGAGAAAGATTGGGGAGAGAGAAGGAGGGTGAGAATAAGAGAGGGTGATTGTAGGAGAGAGAGAGGCAGCCATTCTTTTTCCCCTACCTATTTTTTTTCTTCATCTCCTTCAACCTCACTTCCCTCCATCTTCACCCCTAGATCCATCTCAAAAACCTTGCCAAAACCCTACACTCCCTTCACAAAAGTTAATCCCCACCTCATCCTCTACACATTGGACCAAGCAAAGTTTGATTTTGGAGACTTTGGTCGAGCTAGGGTTTTCTTGAGTTGCCTAAAGGAGGTATAAATTCTTCCATTTAGTTTAGTTTTAGTTTCCATACATTCTTGTGTAGTTTAGAGGTTGATTTTGTGTGGAATTGTGATCTTAGAAATCCCAAGAGAAGGGTTTAAGAAGTTTTGGGGAATTAGTGATGGGTAGTGGCTGTTAGAAAGACTTGAGCTATGTTTTTACTGGCCTAGAAACCAAAAACGGATTTAGAATTTTGTCCATGTCGGTTTTGTGTTAATTTATGAGCCTACAGGGAATTTGGGATGATCTGACACCACTACAAAATAAGTTCCCATGACCATGAGACGTGCCGGCAACCATTAAGCAACCCTATAAACCTGAGCCCCTAATGAGCATTCCAGGCTGCAGATTTAAGGGATTTGGCCGCAAATTGCGGCCAATTCGGGATGGTTTTATGTGATTTTTGGTCCATGACTTCCTTACCAGGTATCTAGAGCAACCCAATGTGCAAAATGTTTAAGTTTGGCCTAGGGTGAAATCTGGGAGTGGTTTTCCTATGTTGCTGTTTTCGTGTTTTCCGTATTTTGAATGCTTGGTTGCGATATTTGGATTTGTGTTTGGATGTTGGATGTCTTTACATTAACAACAAGGGATGATTGGGTATTTTGCATGCATGGGCTATAGGTTCTAACCTATAGACGATCCGTGTGCCGTATCGGTTTTTCGAATTCGATTTTAATAGTGATTGCGATTGTGTATTATTGTAGGTACCTTCACATGGATTCCGAGGCGACGGAGCATAGCATCATCGACTTCGGCAAGCAAGGATCAAGATGAGTAGATCTATATCTACGGGTGAAGTCGGGTTGATGGCGTATAACACCCCTGCAAACTTTGATAGAAACTGATTTATATAGAGTATGGTTATGGCAACCGTGTTAGGAACTCATAAATAAGGTTAAGAATTAGTAGGAGATAAGATATACCATGACTTAAAGTTATAGCTTATGGTTTAGGTGACATGGTATGATAGGAAAGATATCCTGAATTGATGTTTAAGGATGCGAATTACCATAGAGATAGATAAGTAGTTGCAAAGAGAATCAATAGGAGTTTATAGTAGCATGTTATGAGGTTGATGAATATGACTTTAGACTAATAAGATGACTGATAAGAGATTAATGAATTAGAGATTATATGAATGATCAAGTATATATATTGAGATATATGATGAAAGCTTAGGGATATGAATAGTGAAGGTGACTCACGACTTATAGGAGGATAATGATTGATGATATTGCCGTATTGGATACTATAAGACTAGATAGCCGACGTAAAGGTGTCATCCGAACCATACCTATTTCCAAACTGAAGAATCATATGCATCTCTTAAACAGATATCTTGAGACACGTTATGGATTTTCAAACAATATATTTTCCTTAAAAACACCGTAGCCCCTTCTTTCAAAACTATTATTAGCATCTTTTAAAAACTGATTGTATGGATCGGGTGTGTATGTTAGATTGGATACATATGCTTATAGTAAAGGTAGAATGTTTATATAAAATAGAATTGATGTGAGATATAAATGCGATGAAAGGAATATATGATGTGATATGATGACTTGATGATATGTTGATATACGGATGCGAGTCGTTTGAGATGATTGATACCTTGCCGGTCCCTTGATATGAGATTGTTATGGATGTGACCTGGGACATAGGTACATAGATATATAATGTTGTGAATCTTGAATAATATGTCGTACGTGACGTTAGGTCCGTACCCCTCATTGTCATATAGGATGATAGGATCACCGATGGTTTAATGCCGTCGTACGATGATTTTCCGTACGTGATGAGTTTTATGACGATTGATCCGTACCCTTGACTAGAGGATGCCGTACGATGTATTGTACCGTACGTATTGTTGTTAGGCTAGATGCCGATTGATAGATTCACCGACTCGGTCATGTTAGATACGTATACCTGTCAGCATTTTGCATACGATTTACTTTATGCTACGATCATGTCACTCTCATTGCATTTCATATACCTGTGCTAGTACACCTACACCATTATCGATGATGCGTATGTTACACTTACACAGATTTGCCGGCTCACATACTTCATCATCGATAATTGCCATGTCATTACACAGTAGGATTGCTGCATCATGATATGACTCCTTGCACAATTTACTAACTATAGTTGCATATGCACCTTTATACGATGTTGCATTGGACTTAAATTTGGGAACCGCAGGATATATTTTAAAAACTGGATTCATTTAAAAGAGCGGTTTTCCCTCGATATGTGCATATTATTGTTCCATGTTGCATGATATACGGTTATGCTTACATTTTTTTTATATGTCGCATACATCATGCTTTATGATTATACGCATTGAGATACGTAGTTTTCATGAGATTTCTGGATTTGAGAACCGTTGTCATTTTAGAAGAAAGTATGTATTGTTTTAAAAATCCGGTTTCTCTTAATGTGATATTTCAGTGCGTCCACCATGAGTTTTTTTGGTTCTGAGACGTGTGACAGTGATACCTGATTCGAGGAGCTGGATGAGGCCGATTGCGGGTACATGGTGGACCCGGTATGGTACCCCGGGGCAGGAAAGGGATGTTGTGCAGTAGACATTGAGCCTGGCAGAGGGACTACTACCTACCGGTAATAGTATTTGGGCTCGGAGGATATCTAGAGGATACCGACCGGAGTCGAGAGATGATATGGGCCGATTCGGACTGACGGAGCCCGAGGGCTGATCCGGACTGACGGAGCCCGTGATATGAGAATTTAGGTGTCGATGCTGAACATGGGTGTTATGATGTTTCGAGTGTCGATGCTGGGCACTCAGGTTCCATGATTTTGATGTGTCGCGAGGGGCACACGTTGATTTATATCCTCATACATTCATGCTTATGCTTTTATGATATTTGCATGCATGATGTTGTTGTGTCATTGGTTGACACGTGGACGGGATCCACATGCATACATACATTGATGATATGTTTGGACGAGATCCACAGGCATACATACATGGATTATATGGTTGGATGATATCCTCATGCTGATAGGCATTTATTTTTAGTGTTGGCACATATACAGACCCGGTCACCCTAGATGTCATAGTATTACCTATATGATATAGTTGACATAGGAGTCGTTGTTTATTCGATTTCTATCTGTAGATGTTTTTCTATTCACGAGTTGGCAACTCACCCCCGTTGTGCCACAATTCTTGCAGGTTGACCGCATGGATCCGTAGCGGCATCGCTGGCACATTGCTTCATTTGGGAGTTTTGCTTGGTAGGTGGGACATTTGTATCTTACCCACTCTTGTATTTATTATTCATATTGTATCTAGTCAACTCCATCGATCAAAATTAGTAATTGTATAAGTATTGAGACTTAGTGAGACTGGTGGTTGCGAGACTTAGAGCGAGGGGTATTTCCGCTACTTGTGGTTTTGATGTCTTGCTTATTTCTTTATCTTTTGTGGTGAACTTCGCCATTGGGCGTCGTATACTTATATTTATGCTTTACGTGGTTGTGGATTCGCCGTTTGGCGAAGAGCTAGCTCCCACTTGGGGATGCCTTTTATATTATCATGTATTTGTGGTTTTGGATCAAAATATACAAAGGGGGTGCTGCCAAAATTTTTAAAAGACGAAACATGTTTTTCAACGAATAAATTCCACTTGCAATTTTCATGTTATTTTAATTATGCATTTAGAAAACATTGATTTCACACTACCTTTATTTTAAAATTTCACCCCTTTTATTTTCTTAAAAAGGTTTAGATTTCTGGATTTCGGCTTACTTTAATTACGTTACGCCTTTAGACGTTGCGTGATTCGAGTGCTGGTCATGAGCTAAATTTCGGGTCATGACACATATATTATATTAGTGTAGGATATGATAATACTATACTTATGACCTAAGTATCTTTGTGCATTTCGAGTTATACCTTGTGATGTATTTTTATTCACTGAGTTAGCAACTCACCCCCGTTGTACCACAGGTTATTGTAGGTTTTACCGCTTGGATTATTAGCAGGTTGGCACATATTCCTTTCGGTGATTGCTTTAATAAGTCGGTTACTGCTTTATCGTACTCACACTGGTATTTTCATATATTCTTGTATCTAGTGAAACTCCATCAACTTAGAACTGGTATATTGTGGGCTTAGAAGTGAGACTTAGAATTGTGTGTTATGGGCATTGTACTCATTGGAGTCGTCCTTTATATATTGTTGATTTTATTTCGCTTTTCTTTTCTTCACCATTGTGCGTCGTATAGTGTTTGCTTAGTTGCTCTGCCGTTTGGGCGTGGAAGCTAGCTCCCGTTGGGATGCTATATTTATTTTATGTTGTAGCGGGTTTTATTCAAGCTGTATAAAGGAGGTGCTATCGAATTTTAAAACCTCATAGATGTTTTTAAAACATACTTAGTTAAAATTAAATGTTTATTTTAAACTGATCCCATCTAATGACTATCTTAAATCTCACCTCCAATATTTTCAAAAAGGGTTTAGATTACGGGTTTCGGCTTAGTTAGACCGCGTCGACGTCTTTATATGTCTTGTGGTTTAAGTTTCGGTCACGTGCTACATTTGGGTCGTGACAAAGTTGGTATCAGAGCGTTTGGTTTAACCTTTGTTCGAGTCTAGGTTTGACTATATGACGTCTAGGCGTGCACTTTTTTTACCTAGGCTTTACCTAATAGGACTTAGACTTCACTTTGGGGGTCTTATACCCGAAATTTCGTTGTATAGGATTACCTTGGTTGATGGAGTAGTAGAGTGGCGTATCGTACATATGTTCCGCGACATATTTACGATATGATACTCCGCTTAAATTACCTAAGGATTTTATCTTGAGATCTTTTCTTCTATTCCTTCCGTTAATCTATCCTCATCAATACATGTTGATTGTTCCGGTCGCCATGTCTACGTGAGCCGAGAGGATTGCGATTAGAGACACAGTCAGGGTAGACTTGTCTGGGACGAAGACTGACCAGGGTGGCATCCCGGTGGTATAGAGACATGTCGTTTATTCATATTCGATCGAGTTCAAATGTTGAAGCGAGTGTCACGAACCGAAATTGGCACGTGATGGCCTTAAACTACGAAACGTCTACAGGCGTAACACAATTTAAGTAAGCCGAAAACCCAACAATCTAAACCATCAAAAGTAGTAAGAATTTATAATAGAAGTTTTGAAAGATTGAAATCTCAACCCAAATACTTTAAAAGTCCAATTTATTTTCCTTTAAAATTTTGGCAGCACCTCCTTTGTAAAACCAGCCCCTAAAATGGGTACAACATAATATAAGTAAAAGCATCCCAAACGGGAGCAAAATCCACACCCAACGGCGGAAAACAACCACCACAACAGATATACGATGCCGTAGCGAAGAAAGAGACGATATAAATAAAACTGCATAAAAACCTCCAAGTCACAAAATAATATACAATATCGTTCTCACATCAAGTCTCCAAGTCATACAAGATAATGGTAGATGGAGAGTACTGGATACAACGAATAAATAACAAGCAACATCGGATAACCGCAAAACCTACCTAAGAAAAATTGCAAATTGTCAGGAAAAGCGGTATCCGCAGCAAAAGATGATACGACGGATGAAAATAGCCATGCCTCTGACTATCCAGAGGAACACCTGCATAACACTGTGGCACAACGGGGGTGAGTTGCCAACTCGTGAATAGTAAAATAATATATACATGTAATCGCGAGTATGCACGTACAACGCGAATCTAACATAAGCATCAAATAGCAATGAATGGTCATATGTAACGCATCAGTGATGAAAGTTATGCTAGCAGGTACTACTAATACAAGAAGCAATTATATGACAATCGGCATGCAATAATCATGTAAGGTACTCTATCAGGTACAAATAATACATGAAACAATGCATATAATAGTATGTAAATGCAACAGTCATGGAAAGTACTCTATCAGGTACAACTAATACATGAAGCAGTCATAAACAATAAATGTGGAGTATGGAATAAAACATGTCATTTCCACGGAAATCCTAAGCTCGTGGTAGGACCAAAATTCAAAAAGACAATCCAATTCCCAATTTCCACAAATCAGCCCCCAAATTGGCTCTCATATAATGTAAATCTCATATATCCTGAATGTCCAAAATCAAGTATATCTCATATACCCCGAATGTATCACATCAAGTAAATTTCACATATCATGTATGTACAATATCAGCATATCCCACATATCCTGTGTGTACAGTATCAGTACATCCCACATATTCTGTGTGTACAATATCAGTGTATCCCACATATCCTGTGTGTACAATATCAGTATCAAGTAAGTTTCATATAAGGTGAGTGTCTAACATCGACACCCAAACCATCATGAAACAAGTGTCAAGCATCGACACCGAAATACTGATCTATCAGGTGCTGTCACCACGACTGGCCCATTGATAGATACGTATCCATACGTACATGACCCCGGCCTGTATCCCTACGATACCCGTCGAGTCAAAGGTACTGTCACCGGTAGGTACTTTCCCACCTTCCAGGCTCATCGCCTATCATCTGCGATCATCTTGCCGAGGGGAACCGTACCGGGCTCCACCATGTACCCGCACACGGCCCACTCACTCCTCGCATCGGGTAAATATCACAATCTCAGAACCGAGAAATCTCATGGTGGATGCTGAAATATCATATCAAGGGAAACCAGGTTTTTCAAATAATGCATAATTTCAAGAAACAACAACGGTCCTCAAATCCAGAAAATATCAAGTAATGAATAAGTTTATCTGCATGAATCAATACCTATATATTAGCGTCCCACTCCACTAATATATATATATATATATATGCATATATAACAGCGTCCCACTCCACTGTTATATATATTTAGGAGTAACAATATCAGAGAACATCATATGAAATCCAAGAATGTAACATATGCAGCATGAAACAATAATATGAGCATATAAAGGAAAACAGGTATTTAAGTGCCACAAGTTAATAAATATTTCATGCGGTTCCTGATTTCCTTCGAAAACAGATGCAACATCATAAACAAGTGAACATGTAGCTATAATAAGGTATGCGTAACCATGTCGGTATAGCAAGATATGTGTGTCTATATGTAAGTATGTATGATGTAAAAGTATCTGTTGCAAGTCTTGTCTCTATGCTTATCCATAATACCCTCCAGGTATACATGTGTATGTATGCCAGACGTACATGTAGATGTCTCATATGTTTATACACCTATCACTAATGGTACACTTCCTTATAGGTATATGGGTAACTAGTATGTAAGCATGTCAGGGTATATGTGTGAGCATGTAGGTATATAGGTTTGCTATATGTCATATGCACAAGGAAATATGAATCAATGTCTCAATGTCCCTAACCAAACAATATCATATCTATAAGGGTGTTGTGCATGTCATGGAAATTATTGACGGTGTGTGTGGCATACAATCAGTGCTCGTGCAACATAAGCCGTCAATAATAGTGCAGTGTCCTAAGGATACTAGTCCAAGCACAACAATAACCAAGCAGTAATGTGCATGCGCAACTCTATATATGCAATAGAATATGCGACAAAACATAACATTTCTAGCCCAGACGCATAACTCCATATGGGCGATTCCCCTGTAGATGTTAAATCTACTCACCAACCGTCCTGGCTAAATAAGCCAACCACCTGTTTCCCCTTCTTCCCAGCATTCGAAGTCCCCGCCTGCGAACCTAAAACAACACAACGATAACACAAGTATATATTAATAAACGACCAAAAACACGTACAAACTACGTTTTACCAACATACCAACTCCAAACCTACTCCCAAGTGTTCGTATTGTGGCTAACGTACGTAGCGACACGACGAAACCAACCTAAGAGTAAAACCAGCACGAAGTGCACGGACCGTGTCGGATAACGTATCGCGCGTAGTCGTATCACTAGAAACTACCTATGTGATCCCATATTTTTCATACAGAGAAAACTCAACAACTAAACAAGACCAAACGTATCTAAACCAAGGCAAACACCAACCCACAAATACCCAAACCCTAACTCCTCCCAAAAACCGATGTTGCCGGAAATCCTCTTCTTGTCGCCGGCCGAGGTCCGAGCAGGGTGGTTCGTACTTGAGGTGATGTCCTATGGTCTCTGGTACAACACAACTATATTGTTTGGTTTTCTAGTACACACCCCGGGGCACAGCAGAACACAGATATCACAAATCGACACTAAAAATACTATATTATGCAAAAAACTTAACTTTAAGTGCTCTAAACAATAGCCAACGAGCTACACATCATAAAAACTCATATTTAACAGTTTAGGGATTATACCTATCAACACTTGCTCCTAAGATCCAAGCTTTCCTAGCTCCAAGTGATCAAAGAAGCTAAAGTGATACTTGAAGTGTTTTGTGAGATTATTTTGGGAATTTTTGAGATTTATTAAGCTAGGAATTGTTGAAATTGGTGAAAGAAACACAAAGGGCAGGAGAAGGAGGAAGGAGCTCGGCCAAATTGAGGGAGGTGAGGAAATTGTGTGGAATTTTCTAGCCAATTCTTGCAATAAATGCACTTTAATGCATATGCATGCACATGCCACCTCTCCCATTCTTATTATTTTCTTTAAAACTTAATCCTTTTCTCATAAGAATATCAAGATATTTTGGTTTTACTTAAACTTGATTTGTTTGAAAAAATACAAATTTCGGAGAATTTTCCCAAACCCAAAATGTAAATACCGCATTAAAATAATATTAAAATAGGAAAATATTCTAGTTGAAACAAAACGTCCCATATACCCCCAAAATTTGTGCACTAGATTTATTTTAGCTAAACCAGGTGCTGGCAAGTCTAAAGGGACGTTTGATCACAGTCGGGTTAAAACGGAAAATACCGACAATTTTACCCTAAAACGAAAAAATTTGCATAACGATTTCTAAAATGTTGCAATCTCCCCTCTTATAAAAATTCGTCCCCGGATTTAAAATTCTCACTAAGCCTACCTTCGAAGAAAAGAGTACAAAACTCACAAATCTCGCTTGCAGCCTCCCAAGTGATCACCTCACTATACGGCTACATCCAAGAAAACCCTCCACAGATGGCAAGACCCTTGACCGAAGTTTCTCCACCTGCCGAGACACTAACACAAATGGCTGCTGGTGAACGAAAAGATCACGTCCAAACTAAATGGCCTCGTGCTGAATCATGTAAGAAATGTCATGAAGGTATTTGCAAAGTAACGACACAAGGAATACGGGGTGAAAACTCAATAATCTTGGCGGAAGTGCCAAGTTATAGGCAACGGAACTAACTCGCTTTAAGGATCTCGAAAGGACCTACAATCCTGGGATAAGCTTCCCAAAACTCAACACGTCATTCATCGGAAAAATCCATAGGAATACATGATCTCCCACTGCGAATCAAGTCTGCGACAACCACGGTCGGCATAAGACCTCTGTCTGCCCTGGGTTGTCCTCATCCTGACCTGAACCAACTGGATCATCTCCGAAGTCTCTAGACTAGCTGGGGTCCAAAAATCCTCCTCACGCAGAGTCAGAAAAACAGAATGGCGATCGACACAACCTAACAACAAAACCTAAAGGTTGCCAATTGGAGTGTCTTCTAATAATAGCTATCGAAGGAGAACCCTAACGATGGCAAGTGACGATCCCAACAGCCAACGACAACAAGTACGTACGCACAAGCATAACCTCCATAGTCTGTATAGTTCGCTCAACTGACCATCGTCCCACAGATGGAAAAGCGGAGCTAAAGCTCATCCAGTACCCAAGGCTTCCTGAAGCTTCTGCCAAATATGGCTAGCGAACAAGGTGCCTCTGTTGGATACAGCGCATGAAGGAACTCCGTGCAAACGCACATACTTGACAAGAACAACTGAGCAAAGTGAGCATAACCGGACAACAAACACCCAAATGGAGTCACACCCTGTCTAGACCTGGGTAGACATCACAATGAAAATCATGGAGGTCTGCTCCCATTCCCACTCCGGAACGGTTAAAGATTGCAACTCACCAGCTAGTCTCAAATGCTCAACCTTAGCTCACCACCAGACAAACACTTTGAACGAAATCCGAAACTTCATTCTTCATCCTGCCCACCAGTAACTAACTCATAAGTAACGTCACAGATTGGTGGAACTTGAATGAACACAGAAAGCTGAAATATGTGCCTGCTCTAGGACTTCGCGTCTCTACCCTACAGTATCAGGTACACAAAAATGCCTCCCTAAACATAGCATACCCTGGTCACAAATCAAGGACTCCGAATCTTTACCCTGCCGAACATGCTCAAGTATCACAGACAACGAGCATCGGTGGGCTGTGCCTCACGAAAACGATTAAGAAAAAGTGGACGGGTGCGGACATGAGCAAGTTGTCCCCTCAGTAGAGGCAAATCTAGCTGTACTCAACGATCGCACAAAACTCTAAATCTGCAGAAGACTGTCTCTGATCTGCACACAACTGGGACAAGCTAACCCCGGGCCTACGACTCAAGCATCAGCTACCACAATCGCCTTGCCACGGTAATAAAGGATCTCACAGACAAAATCCTCCACAAGCTCCATCCAACGACACTGTCTCAACAATCAAAACCCGCTGCAGGAAGATGTACATTTAGCTCTGGTGGTCCGTGAAAATCTGACACGACTCTCCAAATAGTAGTGTCCTCGGATCTTCAACGCACGACCACCGCGGCCATCTCCAAATCATGAGTGGAATATCTTGCTCGTACTTCCTCCAACTGTCGGGAAGCAAAAGCTATAACTCTATAGTGCCACATCAACGTAAAATCGAGCCCCACTCGCAAAACATCACAGTTAAACAACAAAGTCGCCCGAACCAGAAAACAAGAAAGAACTGGTGCAGTTGTCAACCGAATCTCCAACTGCTGAAAACTCTGCACACATGCCTCAGTCCACAGAAAAAGAACCTCCTTCCCGGTCAGTTCAGTCAACGGTGCAGCGATACACAAGCAATCCTGCACGAAACGGCGGTAAAAACCCGCTAAGCCAAAAATCTTCTGATCTCTGTCCTGGATATAAGTATGGGTCAAAGCTGTACGGCCTCGATCCTCCTCGGGTTCACACGAAAACCGTCTCCCGTAACTACTAGACCTAGGAGTCAACACAATCATGCCTGAAGGAACACTCCGCGAATTTAGCAAACCGCTGGGGCTCTCCCAATGTCCACAAAACTCAAGTGTTGTTCCTGTTCCTCACGACACATTGGAATAGACCAGAATGTTATCAATGACACAACAATAAACTGGTCAAGGAACGGACTGAAGAAATCTGGTTCATCACATCCATAAATGCTGCTAGGGCACTGGTGAGTCCAACGACACCACCAAAACACATACACCGCCCATAGCACGCACAAAAGCAGTCTTCGGAATGTCATCACTCCGAACCCACAACAATGATGACCTGATCTCAAACAAACTTAAAAAATGTCTTGCACTCTAGAGTTGATCGAAGAAATCGCCATTGCAAGGTAAATGATACCTATCCGCACAGTAAGCCGGTTCAATTGACGATCAATCAACACACAACCTCAAACGACCGTCTTCTCCCAGAAGAACAGAAAAGGAGCTCCCCGAAGCGAAACACTCAGACGCATAAGTCCCCCAACAAACAACTCTGCAGCTGATCCTTAAGCTCCCTATGCTCCGCCAGCTCATATGAAACAACGTCGTAATACTCTCGCACGAAAGGAACCCGGTCCAACCAACCCACTATGGCTCCGGTATCACGAATGAAAGCCAAAATTTTTCGACATCCTCTCCTCAAAAAGCCGACAAGCGAAAAAAGCTGAATTAAAGCTATGAGAGGTGGCACCACTGTCCCTCTACATATCAAGAACTGACTCACCGGGAAAACAAAACCTGACCGTTTCCACACGGCAGTCCACAGATGCCTAGCACGTAGCTAACAAGTCCGTGCCCAGGAGAACATCAAATCCAACATCTCTAGAAGGATCACAATGACGGACGAATCTCTATCTCCTATCCGATTGGCGCACGACGGAAATACGTGTCGTGCAACAAAAGAATTGCTGACAGAAGTTAACACAACAACGGCTGATCTAGCATACACAACACTCAGCCCAACCAAGGCACAAAGTGTGTAAAACAACAAGCGCATAGATCCCGAACAAAACGAATCTATGAATCAAAAGAACATACAAATTAAGAATACCTGAAACTCTGCATTGGACGCCCGTGCATCCCGATGAGTAGAACCAAACTCTCGTGTCTGCCTCCTACCCGGTACTGTCAAAACTCTTCCTCTGCCAGACCGTCCTCTCGGAAATAACCCTCCGCGACCACGACCTCTCTAAACATGGGTCTGACGCGGTACCAAGGAACAATCCCCGATGTGGTGATGAAAGCTCCCGCATCGAAAACATCCATACGATGGTTGCTGACCCATCCTGGGGATGAGAGCTGAACGACTGTCCTCGTCCCAAGCCTCTGCTACTCCCGCGACAGTCACGAAATCTGTCTCGACGCCTAAGCCTCTGTCTCTTGGCAGGTACACCTGTACGAGCCCTCCTCTGTTCCGGAACTCGCAAAGTCTCGGAAAGACGCTCCTCATCAAAACGGGTTGCGTCCACTGGTGCTGTATAAGTAACACAAGGCTGAGTGCTGACTGCAAAGAACAACTGGGTAACAAGGGTGACAATCTGTTGTCGCTGCGCTCGAATGGCCTCAACCAAAGAACTCATCGTCTGGCGCAAATCCTGCATCTCTGCCACAAGCCTATCATTATGATCTATCAAACGCGGATCCATCTGCTCCGGTGCAACGAGCGTGCCATCCTGGTCAGTCCTCGTCCCACACAAGTCAACTCTGACCTCGGCTCTCGCTGCATCACTCTGAGTCCTCATAGTCATCGGCGGCAAAGGCTAAAAGGGAAATAGGTATCGATAAGGACACAGAAATCGAATCACAAGGATATGTATCATCAAGGAAGGAATTTCAAGCAATTAGTACTTAGGTCACCTTAGGCGGAGTACCGTGTCGTAACTATGCCGCGGAACATACACACGCTATGTTACTCTGCTTAAGCTACCTACTCCATCATACTAAGGTCATCCTACACACCGAAAGGTAAAACCTAGCGCTCTGATACCAACTTTGTCACGACCCGATATTGGCACATGATGGCCCTTAAACTACGCAACGTCTACAGGCGTAACGCAATTTAAGTAAGCAGAAAACCCATCAATCTAAACCATCAAAAGTACTAAGAATTTATAATAAAACTTTTGAAACATTTGAAATCTTAACCCAAATTCTTTAAAAGTCCAATTTATTTTCCTTTAAAATTTTGGCAGCACCTCCTTTGTAAAACCAGCCCCCAAAATGGGTACAACATAATATAAGTAAAAGCATCCTAAACGGGAGCAAAATCCACGCCCAACGGCGAAAAACAACCACCACAACAGAAATACGACGCCGTACCGAAGAAAGAGACGATATAAATAAAACTGCAAAAAAACCTCCAAGTCACAAAATAATATACAATATCATCCTCACATCAAGTCTCTAAGTCATACAAGATAATGGTAGATGGAGAGTACAGGATACAACGAATATACAACAAGCAACATCGGATAACCGCAAAACCTACCTAAGCAAAACTGCACACTGTCAAGCGAAGCGGTATCCGCAGCAAAAGATGATACGACAGATGAAAATAGCGCTGCCTCTGACTATCCTGAGGAACACCTGCAAAACACTGTGGCATAACGGGGGTGAGTTACTAACTTGTGAATAGTAAAATAACATATGCAGGTAATCGCGAGTATGCACGTACAGCGCGAATCTAACATAAGCATCAAATAGCAATGAATGGTCATATGTAATGCATCAGTCATGAAAGTTATGCTAGCAGGTACTACTAATACAAGAAGAAATTATATGACAATCGGCATGCAATAATCATGTAAGGTACTCTATCAGGTACAAATAATACATGAAACAATGCATATAATAGTATGCAAATGCAACAGTCATGGAAAGTGCTCTATCAAGTACAACTAATACATGAAGCAGTGCATAAACAATAAATGTGGAGTCTGGAATAAAACATGTCATTTCCACGGAAATTCTAACCTCGTGGTAGGACCAAATCCAACAAGACAATCCAATTACCAATTTCCACAAATCAGTCCCCAAATTGGCTCCCATATCATGTAAATCTCATATATCCTGAATGTCCAACATCAAGTATATCTCATATACCCCGAATATACGACATAAAGTAGATTTCACATATCATGTATGTACAATATCAGTATATCGCACATATCCTGTGTGTACAATATCAGTATATCCTACATATCCTGTGTGTACAATATCAGTATATCCCACATTTCCTGTGTGTACAATATCAGTATCAAGTAAGTTTCATATAAGGTGAGTGTCTAATATCGACACCAAAAACATCATGAAACAAGTGTCAAGTATCGACACCGAAATACTGATCTATCAGGTGATGTCACCACGACTGGTCCCCTGATAGGTACGTATCCATACGTACATGACCCCGGCCTATATCCCCACGATACCCGTCGAGTCAAAGGTACTGTCACCGGTAGGTACTTGCCCACCTTCCAGGCTCATCGCCTATCATCTGCGATCATCATGCCGAGGGGAACTGTACCGGGCTCCACCATGTACCCGCACACGGTCCACTCACTCCTCGCATCGGGTAAATATCTCAATCTCAGAACCGAGAAATCTCATGGTGGACGCAGAAATATAATATCAAGAGAAACCGGGTTTTTCAAATAATGCATAATTTCATGAAACAACCACGATCCTCAAATCCAGAAAACATCAAGTAATGAATAAGTATAACTGCATGAATCAATACCTATATATTAGCTTCCCACTCCACTAATATATATATATATATATATGCATATATAACAGCGTCCCACTCCACTGTTATATATACTTAGGAGTAACAATATCAGAGAACATCATATGAAATCCAAGAATTTAACATATGCAGCGTGAAACAATAATATGAGCATATAAAGGAAAACAACTATTTAACTGCCACAAGTTAATAAATATTTCATATGGTTCCTAATTTCCTCCGAAATCAGATGCAACATCATAAACAGGTGAACATGTAGCTATAACAAGGTATGCGTAACCATGTCGGTATAGCAAGATATGCGTGTCTATATGTAAGTATGTATGATGTAAAAGTATCTGTAGTAAGGTATGTTTCTATGCTTATCCATAATACCCTCCAGGTATATGTATGTATGTATGCCAGATGTACATGTAGCTATGTCTCATATGTGTATATACCTATCACTAATGGTACACTATCCTATAGGTATATGGGTAACTAGCATGTAAGCATGTCAAGGTATATGTGTGATCATGTAGGTATACAAGTATGCTATATGTCATATGCACAAGGAAATATGAATCAATGTCTTAATATCCCTAACTAAACAATATCATATCTATAAGGGTGTTGTGCGTGTCATGGAAATTATTGACGGTGTGTGTGGCATACAATCAGTGCTCGTGCAATATAAGCCGTCAATAATAGTGCAGTGTCCTAAGGATACTAGTCCAAGCACAATAATAACCAAGCAGTAATGTGTATGCACAACTCTATATATGCAATAGAATATGCGACAAAACATAACATTTATAGCCCAGACGCATAACGCCATGCGGGCGATTCCCCTGTAGATGTTAAATCTACTCACCAACCGTCCTTGCTAGGTAAAACCAACCACCTGTTTCCCCTTCTTCGCAGCGTCCGAAGTCCCCGCCTGCGAACCTAAAGCAACACAATGATAACACAAGTATATATTAGTAAACGACAAAAAGCACGTACAAACTACGTTTTACCGACACACCAACTCCAAAGCTACTCCCAAGTGTTCGTATTGTGGCTAACGTATGTAGCGACACGACGAAACCAACCCAAGAGCAAAACCAGCACAAAGTGCACGGACCATGTCGGATAACGTATCGCGCGTAGTCGTATCACTAGAAACTACCTATGTGATCCCATATTTTGCATACACAGAAAACTCAACAACTAAACAAGACCAATCATACATAAACCAAGGCAGACACCTACCCACAAAAACCCAAACCCTAACTCCTTCCAAAAACCGTTGTCGCAGGAAATCCTCTTTATGTCGCCGGCCGAGGTCCGAGCAGGGTGGTTCGTGCTTGAGGTGATGTCCTATGGTCTCTGGTACAACACAACTACATTGTTTAGTTTTCTAGTACACACCCCGGGTCACAGCAGAACAAAGATATCACAAATCGACACTAAAAATATGATATTATGCACTAAACTTAACTTTAAGTGTTCTAAACAATAACCAACGAGCTACACATCATAAAAACTCCTATTTAACAGTTTAGGGATTATACCTATCAACACTTACTCCGAAGATCGAAGCTTTCCTAGCTCCAAGTGATCAAAGAAGCTAAAGTAATACTTGAAGTGTTTTGTAAGATTATTTTGGGAATTTTGGAGATTTATTAAGATAGGAATTGTTGAAATTGATGAAAGAAACACAAAGGGCAGGAGAAGGAGGAAGGAGCTCGGCCAAATTGAGGGAGGTGAGGAAATTGTGTGGAATTTTCTAGCCAATTCTTGCAATAAGTGCACTTTAATGAATATGCATGCACATGCCACCTCTCCCATTCTTATTATTTTCTTTAAAACTTAATCCTTTTCTCACAAGAATATCTAGATATTATAAGTAGGGTTTGGTTTTACTTAAACTTGATTTGTTTGAAAAGATACAAATTTTGGAGAATTTTCCCAAACCCAAAATGTAAATACCGCATTAAAATAATATTAAAATAGGGAAAAATTCTATTTGAACCAAAACGTCCCATATACCCCCAAAGCTTGTGCACTAGCTTTATTTTAGCTAAACTAGGTGCTGGCAAGTTTATATGGACGTTTGATCACAGTCGGGTTAAAACGGAAAATACCGACAATTTTACCCTAAAACGGAAAAATTTGCATAACGATTTCTAAAACGTTTCAGCGAGTTTCTTTGGGATCCGCACCAGAGGGTCGAGTCATTGCTGGAGATCAGCCGGACTTGAGGCGTGATGCTTTCCCCTCTCCGAAGTTCGTGGTGTTTTGTACTGTTCAGACAGCGGTACCAAATATTGCTGAGGTTATCGAGGTGTTGCTTCCACAGTGCAGGAAGTTGACCGTCCCCGATGTTTACAAGTGTAGCTGGATCAGAGGATTCGTAGTCATTCAAATGAGGGACGACTAGGACTTTTAATCCGTTGTGGCGCTCCGATGCGAGCTTGGTGAAGTTGATTAGCTTCTTCCGATGGGTCTTGCTCAGACTTGGTGCAAGTCGCTCGAGAAAGAGATCGTGCAGTAAGTTTTCCGCCGACGAATTGGGACGAGTTTTCGAAGGTGAGCTTAGCCAGATTCTTCTACAGAGTATCAGAGATGCTGGATTCGTGTTTTTGAGTTTTGTAAGATTCCGAGCTTGGTCATAACCGAGTATGACTTGCAGTTTACATGGTTATCGCGATATGCTCTTTAATTAATTGATATTGGAGAGTAATGAAACAAGAGATTGGTGCGAAGTTTCAGTGGGCAGTTGTTCTTCACCGCCAATATTGAAGATTTGATGCATATGTAGAGTCGCGTACGATGGAACTTTCGTAGGAAAATTTAAAGGAAATGGCAGTTGATACGAAAAAGAAAGTGGATTCAGAAATGGGTACTAGTTCCGGGCAGGCTGGATAGCTGAGATCAGCAGGAGACTTGATGGGTTCTTTCCAGAAATTGATGATAAGTAAGATTTTACTGAGGATCAGTTGTTGGTGCATACACAGAGGTTAGAGATTACCGTCATCAACATGTTGAGTTACGAGAGACTGGACTACTGGACAAGGAGATGTGGTGAGAGGTATCAGCAGAAGGACTGATTGTGTCGTTGTTCCTCACCAGATGATTGTATAAAGAGGCCATTGCATTAGAGATCCGCAAGAAGAACCTGGATTCAGAGAGAGAACGCTAGACCATGGCAAACGGCAAGAGGAGATCCTTGCTATGCCAGTTCCGGGTGTATAAGCACATTTTGACATTGAGGAAGATACCCTTCAATGTCATTGTTTTCGATTTACGTTTTTATGATCTGAAGATGTCATTTTTAAATGTTAAAAAGGGGACAACTCAACGTCCGTTATTTTGATTTATGTATTTTGAGGATTTGAAGGTCACATAAACGTTTTGTGCACACCAGGTGCACTTGTTGAGATTTTAGTGCATGATAATTGCACTTTGATTATGTTTTGTGCGCACCAGGTTCCCAAGAATGATATTTTGTGCGTATCAGTTGCACAGGACTAAGAGATTTTGTGTGTGTGTGTGTGTGTATATAAACTCGAGGTATACTCGGTAAGGTTTCGTTCACACCAGTTGCACGTTTTGATATTTTGTGCACCCTGATGCACTTGAATTTGATTTTGTGCACCCCGATGCACTTGAGATTTATTTTGTGCACCATGATGCACTTGATTTTGATTTTGTGCACCCCGATGCAATTGAGATTTATTTTGTGCACCCTGAAGCACTTGATTTTGATTTTGTGCACCCCGATGCACTTGAGATTTATTTTGTGCACCTTGATGCACTTGATTTTGATTTTCTGCACCCTGATGCACTTGAGGTTTATTTTGTGCACCCTGATGCACTTGAATTTGATTTTGTGCACCTCGATTTACTTGATACTATTTTGTACACTTTTGTTCCATGCACAGTTGATACAGTGGATATCGTTTCGTGCACGCCTGTTGCACTTAGCGCTGTTTTGTTTTCATGCACACCGTGACGTGTGGTTTGAGATTTGCATGCAAACCGTTAGGGTTGATTTCGTTTTCGTGTTTTGCACTTGATAGGATATGTTATAGATTTGATTTTTATATTTTCTCTTGGTCGTGTGCACCGATATTGCACTACGACTATGGCATTGATTGTGTACTTGGTATACACTACGGTTTTCGTATTTTGTATTCTGTATCATAACTGATGTAATTCTCATAGCAACCGCTAGAGTTACAGTTATATGAATTTATATCCTTTGAGTTTTCATGCACACTGTTGTAACATTTAAAAAAAAATAAAAAAATATTTTTGGGAATTTTTATAATTAAATAATAAAATATTGAATATTTTAATAAGGCGGTATAATTAAATACCGATAAATTGAGAAAAATTTGGAAAATTATGGAAATTACTAAAAGAGGGTGTTTTATGTGAATTATGCAAATTTTAAGTTTTTATGATTAATTATACACTAATTTTGTGCTAATCGCGATTAAAAATCGCTAATCGGGTTTTAAACGTGTTTTGTGCATATGACATGCACATGATTCATGCATGTCTATTTGTTTTGGGTTTACTATTGAGGAGAGAAGAAAAGAAAAGAAAAGAAAAAGGAATATGAATAAGATAATGAGAGGTATGGACATGAGAGAGAGAGAGAGGATGAGGGGTCAAAGTTAGGTCTTGGCCATTCCTTCTCTTCTCATCTTCTTCTTCACCCTTGCCTCCTCTCTCATGAAAGCACCCTCCCCTACCTCCTCTTCAAAACCCTTACTTCATCTCCAAAACAAACCTAAAACCCCATTCCCACTTCACAAAAAATATGCACAAGCTCACAAGCTACACATTGGACCAAGAAAGTTTGCATTTTGGCGTTGTGGAGGATTCATGGGTGCTAAATGAGGTAATCCCTTCACACTTAGTGTAGATTTTCCTTCACTTTAAACCATATTTGTGTTTAGTTGTGATTTGGTGTGATTTGGTGAACTTTGGAGATTTCTAGAGAGGGCTAGGGTTTGAATTGAGTTGTGATTGTGAATTGAGGCCTAGTGGTGACCTTAAACCCCTCCCAGTTGATAGAAACCCAGACCAACCCAACTGAAACCCAAAAATACGGATTTACAGAACTTTGCAATGTTGTTGTGTGAACTTTGAGTGTGCAGGGAAATCTGGGATGACCTGGGTTGATTACGAGACTAGCAAACAACTTCAGGAGCTTAGAATTGACCCTAGGAAGACACCCTGAGAGCACGAACCCCAGAGGAGTCCCCAGGGCCGGCGAGCTCGGTTTGGCATAAGAGAGGGCTCGGCCACTTGGTGAGGGTGTCGGTCTAGGTTTCTTCTTTAGGTCGCATATACCCTATATATCACCCTTGTGTTATTTGCTCACATTATTTTCACCCTATACAAAATCTGGGACTGAATACTTGATTTGTTGTTTTGATTCGGATATGGTTTTACGTATTTTGAATTATGGATTTTTGTGATTTGTGTTATATTCGATCACCTGACGTTTGTATGTCTCTATCGGGTGCTATTTGGTTAAGTTGCGAGGGCAAACCATAGGTTTTGACCTATGTGAGTTCCGCGTGTCCTTTTGGTTTCGATTTGGTTTTAATGCGATACGATACGTGTGACATGTAGGTACCTCCACGATGATTCAAGACGATAAAGGAGATGGTGGCGACAACAACATCGGCAAGCAAGATCAAGGTGAGAAGATTATATCAACGGGGGAAGTCGGGTGGATGGCGTATATCACCCCCGCAGTTCGATGTTTAGTATGCTATATATATATATATATGATATCTTTTATGTGTGACATGGATTTTCAGGATA
This sequence comes from Agapanthus africanus, assembly GCA_030015575.1. Taxonomy (NCBI): domain Eukaryota; kingdom Viridiplantae; phylum Streptophyta; class Magnoliopsida; order Asparagales; family Amaryllidaceae; genus Agapanthus; species Agapanthus africanus. Next base: position 215,380,865 of record CM057349.1, read on the forward strand.
AGATTAGGTGTTCAATGGTTAGATTAGGGTTATTAGAAGTGAACTAGTATAGCTTCTTAGTTGCGAACCCTAGAATAGGTTTACAACCATACGCACACACATGCTTACTTGTTATACTTGTGTGTATATAGGGATATGTTAGTTATATGTATGCCCTAGAGGCCATTACTGTACATACTGTAGGGTTCCTAGGCACTCTCAAGAGGTCTCACAAGGCATCAACCATGCCAATTTCAAAATTTACGGTGCCGAGAAACCCTAAACTACGGATCGTTGGCTAGATGTCTAGGCGAAAAAGAAACTAGTTAACAACTTAACTAAAGTTTAAACGGAAATACAACCTTTGTAGATCCGGTGCTCCACCTCCATAGCTCCGCAACGAAGTCCCCTCGCTGTCCAAATGAATTCCCGGGCTCTAGCGTCGGCTTCGTCGGAGAAATGGCGAGCTAGGTCGTCGATGTCCATGCCGAAGATGATCTACGTCGAGGCATCGCTGGATCAAGCTCCACCTTCACCAAGCCATGAAAACTTGTGAAAGAAACACACTCTACTACTTGGCAAGAGGTAGAGGATGAAGAAATAGGAAGTGGGTACACTTTAGTTTTGGATTTCTCACTCTTTTTCTCACTTTGCCATTAAAGCTTTCAAGCTTTTTCTTGAAGTGAAGAAGAAGAAGAAGATGAATAATATGATAAGTGTTGATTAAAAAAGGAAAAGAAAATCAAACCTTATCATATTCAAACCATGGTTTAGTGTAGAGAATGAATCATGGTTAAATGGAATGGTTAGGGTTTAGGATGAGACAAAAATGGTGGTCTAGGTCAAGGTTTCATGAAGCTTCAACTAAACAACAAAAAAAGCCACCATTATTTTCTCTTTTCCATTTATTTTCCAAAATGTATAAACAAATAAATGAATAAAAGAATAAGTAAAAACCCTAATCATCCACTTAACCATAGTTTAATACTTTACACTTAACCAAAAAGCATGTATCATCAAACATGATACAATCATGTGCACAAAATCATATCGCATATGCAATGCGCACACCCGAGTGAGAAAATCCATTTAAAGTGAACCGATACTAGTTAATGCAAAGTAATATATCAAATATATAATTATACATTAAATCATTAAATCAACACTTGATTTAACGATCCGGTCATATCACATATAACCGACCAGTATCCAATGTATCGGTTTATCGAATCAATCCTTGATTCGACAACTAGGGTATATCGCATATAACCTAATCGATACATTCATCGTGAGAATGGAATACGGTATCACATACACGCATTATTCTCGGTCCCGCACATATCTCATATGCGCTCCTATTTCGTTTCGCTTGAACCAGGAAACCTCTGTGTAGGACTCTAAAGACTCGTCAATACGCCGGCAGCAGATGATGATCATATCAAGCATCCACAAGCCGCAAGCGGTCTGCTAAACGTAACGGCCACCCGGGTATTGAGCGATCAAAAGATCGACGAGCAAGCCCGCTCACACTTCTGTGAATCCAACCAGTAACACTACCGTACAGTCCGGTCTGATCGTCTGATATGTCGCATATCTCGCCTAGGGGTGGTAAACGTCAGACCCCAATAGCTCGATAAGTCGTGTCGATATGAAGTCTATAACAGTTCGAGAAACTACTGGTAACACTTACCAGTAAATCTTAGCAACCCTGGCCAGGGATTTCCGGTTATAGCCAATCGAACACAGCGCAACATCAACTCCCTATACCGGGAGAGACGAATCCACTCCTATCGCTCATTGCCTCCATGTGACTCGGGACTGTACCCAAAAACCACCGTTTTGCACGCCCTCTTGGACTTGGTAAGATAGAAATCAAAGCACAGTGGGAACCACACAAGACTCTATGACGATCTCGGGTCAACAGACTACTCTGTACCAGTGTCACCAGAGAACTGCCATCTGACGTGAGGTATAATACCATCTGGGAGTTCTCGGCGAGTCCGTCCAGTGTACCCAGTCTCTACTGAGCACCCGTATATCATCTCTGATGTCAAACACCGATGGATATGGGATCATCCATCGCCCATCTGTATGGGTCGAGATGGTACACGCTAGTCTACTCTGGTATATCGATGCCCCGTCTCGATATACCCACGACTAGGGACTTTGAAGGATGTACTTATGGACTACCATGTCCCCACTAGTATGATCCGCATCATAGTCCAGGTAGTCAAGTACACATCCTAAGGGCTTTACCAACATGTAACAGAGAGACAATCAGTATACACGTTAAGGTAAAGAGTAACCAGATAGCATACTATCATGTCGAGCAAAAAAGTCCTCTCTATATATGTCCAAGCATCCACTACAATATACATCCTATGTATAGTAATGGCCTCTAGGGCATACATATAACTAACAATCTCCCACTTGCACTAGGGCCATCTGTAGCAGTGGTTGTAGTATCTCATACTCAACCATCCCATAAAAGTCTCTCTCTGGGAACAGGCCTTTGTGAGTGGATCCGCTGTGTTGTCCTCTGAGTCTACTCTCCTAACCTCGATCTCCCTGGAGATCAACCATCTCCATGATCAAGTGATACTGCCTTAGAATATGTCTGGATCACTGATGGGACCGGCGTTTCTTGGCATAAGCCACAACTCCATTGCCACACAATGGGAGGAACATAGTTCATCTCATGAACCAATATACACCCAAACAGCCTCTTTGGTAGCATCTTAAGTAGCGATGTATCCATCCTTTATCGTCTAGTATGACACGGTATCTAGCTTGGAACTCTTCCAACATACCGTCCCTCCACTGAGGGTAAAGACAATGCCTGTGACTGACATTCAGTCGTCTTTATCACCCTGGAACCCTTCCAGTGATTCTCCCCAGGATCGGTTGATACCGTCTCACTACAACTAGTGAGAGTCCTAACATCCAATTAGATCTATCTCATAGATCCAAAAACCCAGGATTTAGGAGGTATCACTTTGATCCTATATGGAGAATCATTGTGATAAGCGGAGATTGATCGAGCGTAGCATAGGAAACTCCTTCCCTATCAAGAGTATGTCATCCACGTACTCTACGAGGATCGTCACCATACTCCCTACTACCTTCTTGTTTATACAAGGTTCATCTACCATTTTGATGATGTCAACTTCTTTGACCGCTTCATCAAAACAGATGTTCCAACTCCGCGATGCCTGCTTTATCCTATAAAGCAGCTTGCACACGTTTCCGCTGCTCCCACTGTCTACGAATCCCTCTGGCTGTGTACTTATAGACGCACTCTTCTAAAACATCATTTAGAAAAGCAGTAATGACACCCAACCACCAGATATCGTAGTCATGGTATGTAGCCGTGGCAAGTAGGATCTGGATGGACTTAAGCATAGGCACTGGAAAAGGTTTCATCATTATCCACGCCTGGTCGATGACGAAAACCTTTAACAAGTCTAGCTTTGAAAGTCTCAACTTTTCCAAGTACACCAAGTAATCTTCTCAAGATATACTTGCTCCTGATGGGGATTTAACCCTTCAGATATAGCAACTAAAGTCCATACTTTGTTGGTGTATAAGGATTCCATCTCAGATCGCTAAGCATTCAGCCATTCTTACAGAGTCTTACTCTTGATGGCCAGCTTGAAACTAGTTGGGTCATCATCTCATGATGCAATCCTCGCTCCCACTGTCATAGAGAAACCGAAGTATCTCTCAGGTGGGTGAGGAACCCTACTAGATCGGCGGAGAGGCTGAGGTTTGTTGGAATCTACTGAATCCTTTGGTTCTACCAAGTCATCTGCTGTTGTTTGTATAGCTGGAACCTTTCCAGTTCTACATTACAGACTTTGCCTCGAGCTTGTCCGGATTTTGCTTTCAGACATAGGCCGGTCAACCCCAAATCTTAACTAGCTTAAGACATGGGCTCTTCCCTTTCCATATCATATATGAAATGATAGGCAACTGATTTGATTCGAACCCTATTCAATAGGTATGCAGCTTCTCAAGTGCATAACTCCCAAAAAGGAAATAGGTAACTCAACAGTACTCATCATAGAGCACACCATATCAAATAGGGTGTATCTGCTCCGCCCCGATATACCATCGTCCTATGGTGTATACGGAGGAGTAATGCCGAGAGAGAATCTCATTCTCCTTTAAAATAGTCCAGGATTTCCGTGCTCAAGTATTCTCCTCCTCGATCTCATCAAAGGACATAATACTTATACCCATATTTTGGTTCTCTACTTCTCGCTTATATTCTATGAATATCTCAAATGGTTCGGACTCATGTTTCAGCAGGAACATATGACTGAATCTTGAGAAATTATCAGAGAACGTAATGAAGTATAAAGAACCAGTCCTGGCATATGTATACAGGGGACCTACATACATCAACATGTATCATCCCAAGAGTTTACTAACTCCTTCTCTGTTTCCAATAAACAGGTCTTTGGTCATTTTATCTTTGTGACATGACTGGCAAGTTTCATAAGATGTAAATTCAAACTTATTTAAATATGCATCTATATGTAACTTTAGCCAGTCAGGTCGCATTGATATGACCTAGTCTACAATACCTCAAGAAGGAATCGTTCAATTTTGAACTCTTCCTCTTGTGTGTGATCCGTATACTAAGAACTATAGTTTGATTTAGAACGTCAATGCTTTTAGATAACGTGCCTGAACCGATCAACTTTTGATATAGGAAATGCTCAAAACATTATCCAACAATACAAAATTTTATCATTTCTTTACTACTAAAGAGACTGATATGATTTTGTATATCAGGTTCGGTATCTAATAGCATTCGTTCAGAATCAATGTATTTGTAATACAGGGTGCAGTGACCAACAGACTTGGCTGCAACACTTGCCCCGTTTTCTGTCTCATGAAACTTATCACCCGTTCTCAGTTTTTCTACCCTTTTGCAGCCCTATGTAACAGATTACATATCTGGGATCCTGATCCGGTATCATATACCAAGGATGCGGAGGATACTGAGAAACAGTTCTGTATAATGAACACACCCGAAGATGATGCATCAACATGCACTCTCTTCGTTTGGGCGGCACGGGAATTCTGGTAATCCCCAATTTCCTGCTCTGTCTTATAACAATTATAAGGTGGAGCGGGACCAACGTTCCCCAGCTCAGTATAACAAGCGGGTTCGGTCAATAATCCGTTTTATTATCTTGATTAAGGCGTGATATGGTCGCTACCTGGAGAGAGAGAGAAGAAAACACTCAGCGTGCGCTCTTGCAAGAATAGATTGGTTATTATTTTATCTAATCAGGATGGCTCCCACTGCTTTTTATCAAATCTTCCTTCAAACCCTAAAAGGAAAGATTAGCCAGGATTAATTACACACTACAAGTTTGCCAATCTTTCAGCCAGGCCAGTGTCAGTACTTTGAGGGAGGTCCCCCGTGCTTTCGCACGAACCTAATTAATGTAAACCTTGTTTTCCCAGAGGCGTAACCCCGTTGACACCTTTCTAGACACCTACTTGATCGGCTAATTGTAATGTATAAAACTCTCCCAGGAGTAACTCTTACTCGCAGCGGGTATCGGGATCCAACTATCTCATAGAAGGTATGCAATCTCATTGCAAATTTCAACACTTGAAATTCCCGATAATATTTTGCCCCCTGCGATCTATGACCTTGACTGAGTCAACAAACCATAGACCGCAAGTAAAGTTCAACCCGTCATTTCTCGATTGAATTAAACCCACCCGCACGACCCTTGACTGAGTCAACAAGGCCGCACGACTATCCTAATCCAATCGCATCATATGCTTTGCAGATAAGCAATAATCAGCTACCGCACACTACGCCTTGACTGAGTCAACAAACGCAGCACGAATACTAACTATTACCTATCTGAAATGACGGAGGGCTACGACAGGTTTTTAAGAAAACCTTTTGCGTAAAGAACTTTATATCGTTGTAGAATCAAATGATTTTAAAATGGAATGCTTTTGAGGCTTTTCTAGTTTTGCTAAAGGAGTCACTCCCGGTGAAGGGATCGTCGGTCCTTTCCTCGTCGAATGAGGTGCGGGATATGTCATATATATCACTGTGCAAAGCAAAAACTCTTAAAAGCAATCAAAAGACAAACCGAGTGTGTAGCATCTGCCAGTTATTGCTAAAGGAGTCACTCCCGGTGAAGGGATCTCGGTCCTTTCCTCATCGAATAAGGTGCAGGATATATCATATATACCGCTGTGCAAAGCAAGAACTGTAGCTACCTGTTTTATTTTGAAATTCGATTCTACAACATCTTTAGGTTTCTTTTTATTTCATTAATCACATTAATGAAGTCCCATCATTTATATACCTAAACATCACAGATAAATACGACGTACACTTATGCCATCCGCATTCGCCTCGATGCCCCTCGTGCACCGTTAGGTTAGGTAACTAACGGCAGAGCAGGGCAGGGCTAGCGCGGGTGTAAAAGATAAGTAACGTCTATATAATATATCATATATACTATATACAGTATCTATCAGAGAACATCACATGATCACATCACAGATATCGCAGCAGAAGAAACATATGAAATATTGGATATACTAGGACGTCCGTGTTTTCAATACGAGCCAGTATAAAACACGGATTCTTCGGTCGTGATGAATAGACAAACCCACACCCCTAGACCCCTACGAGAGCGGCAAGCAACCCTACCAATTCTAGAGTTAGGAGACCCGGACTCGACTCCTCGAGTTGGTCTCCCACTGGACTCCAGAACCTGGTTACTTGTGCCCTCCTCCTTGGGTCTATCCTAGTGCGGAAAAGTAAATAATATACAAAGGGTGACATCTTCCGCAACCTGGAAGTGCCCCAATAAAAGAATATTACATACAAGTTTTTACATTAATGAAAATGAAAAACACTCATCTCCCATAAAAACCCCCGGCTATTCAAACACGACGATCCAATATAACATATCCAGCAACACATAACATCACATGTCATCAACGTAAGTAAATATGCACATCCCAATTGTCGTTGACATATAGCAACGAAACCGGCGATATCACATATTATACTTACGGTCACAGAAAAGAAAGTGTAAAACTACAACAGTTGAAATCCGCAACCTTCTTAGACATCGCATGCCTAAACCAATGAATTCCTTAGACATCACATGCCTAACAATTATAAACCCCGCATTTTAGTCTCATTATCGAAAACACTTTTCAATATCAAGTCGGGCAATTCAACAAGATTCCCGAAAAACTGATCGAATGCTCATCGCAAACTTTAGTAGGCGGCCGCACCCCTGATACCGTCGACGAAGTGCACCAAGGCGGAACACCGCTACCGCGAGCACCCGAACGGATGCTTTCGGCGATAGGGTTCTCCTACAGTCACTTGGTCGTGGCTATGGGGTGTAGCTGTCTATTAAGTTTACCCGGCGAGTATCCGCGTACGCTACGTGATTGCGACGGACTTTTGATCACATCAAAACTCCGTGGCAACCGATCAAGTGAGACTAAACTGCTATGTTTATAACATTCATTCAGTTATCTCATAACTCTTTGTGAATTCCAATTATTGTATCACATTCCAGATAATTAGAAAATGTTAGACTTTCCGATCGAACAATTGAACACCCAAGTTTTCCCGGTACAGCTCAACACATGAAATAAGTCTAACAATATTCAGTTCGTGCCTCAGTACCAACGGTCCAGCCGTAGAAGGGTCAAGCCAACGCCTCACATGTGGCATGCCGTACTGCCCCAAACCCGAAGGTTCAAAGGGCAGTTCAAGACGGTCACATAATCGAGTTAAGGTTTGTTGTCTTCTAGAGGGTCCATCGCGTTACTTGCACTACTTAGAACGTCGTCAAACTACGGAAAAATTCAACACTTGGAAATTTCCCGACAGGGGAAAAATTGGGTATTTATATCCGGTCGAACTTTTTAACATATTCTAAAAATTATCCGGAAAGCCACATAGACAAAATCTGATAATCTGATCGAACATTCGAATCCCCAAAACAACCCAGAAAATTCAACTCTTGAATAAATTTTAAAAATTCCCAGAAAACTCAGCATAATTTATCAGGAATTACTGTGCAAACAATGAGGGCTGACGTCACCAGATAGCCGCGGAACCGCCGCAGAAGCTAGGCTTCTGCCGCGGTTCCGCCGCAATAAATACTGTTCATCGAAAAAATTTTGCATCGTAATTCTCATTTTTCCCTGCTGAATTTTTTAGCAATTTTTAATTTGGAAAAATCCCAGTTTTTGAAAAAAGGACAGAAAGCAATTTTGAAATGGGTTTTTGGGTTCGTTCGGACTTCAAACTCCGTCTAGACTTCGCCTAAGGCTCTAGCTTGGCTCTGATACCACTGTAGGGTTCCTAGGCACTCTCAAGAGGTCTCACAAGGCATCAACCATGCCAATTTCAAAATTTACGGTGCCGAGAAACCCTAAACTACGGATCGTTGGCTAGATGTCTAGGCGAAAAAGAAACTAGTTAACAACTTAACTAAAGTTTAAACGGAAATACAACCTTTGTAGATCCGGTGCTCCACCTCCATAGCTCCGCAACGAAGTCCCCTCGCTGTCCAAATGAATTCCCGGGCTCTAGCGTCGGCTTCGTCGGAGAAATGGCGAGCTAGGTCGTCGATGTCCATGCCGAAGATGATCTACGTCAAGGCATCGCTAGATCAAGCTCCACCTTCACCAAGCCATGAAAACTTGTGAAGGAAACACACTCTACTACTTGGCAAGAGGTAGAGGATGAAGAAATAGGAAGTGGGTACACTTTAGTTTTGGATTTCTCACTCTTTTTCTCACTTTGCCATTAAAGCTTTCAAGCTTTTTCTTGAAGTGAAGAAGACGAAGAAGATGAAGAATATGATAAGTGTTGATTAAAAAAGGAAAAGAAAATCAAACCTTATCATATTCAAACCATGGTTTAGTGTAGAGAATGAATCATGGTTAAATGGAATGGTTAGGGTTTAGGATGAGACAAAAATGGTGGTCTAGGTCAAGGTTTCATGAAGCTTCAACTAAACAACAAAAAAAGCCACAATTATTTTCTCTTTTCCATTTATTTTCCAAAATGTATAAACAAATAAATGAATAAAAGAATAAGTAAAAACCCTAATCATCCACTTAACCATAGTTTAATACTTTACACTTAACCAAAAAGCATGTATCATCAAACATGATACAATCATGTGCACAAAATCATATCGCATATGCAATGCGCACACCCGAGTGAGAAAATCCATTTAAAGTGAACCGATACTAGTTAATGCAAAGTAATATATCAAATATATAATTATACATTAAATCATTAAATCAACACTTGATTTAACGATCCGGTCATATCACATATAACCGACTAGTATCCAATGTATCGGTTTATCGAATCAATCCTTGATTCGACAACTAGGGTATATCGCATATAACCTAATCGATACATTCATCGCGAGAATGGAATACGGTATCACATACATGCATTATTCTCGGTCCCGCACATATCTCATATGCGCTCCTATTTCGTTTCGTTTGAACCAGGAAACCTCTGTGTAGGACTCTAAAGACTCGTCAATACGCCGGCAGCAGATGATGATCATATCAAGCACCCACAAGCCGCAAGCGGTCTGCTAAACGTAACGGCCACCCGGGTATTGAGCGATCAGAAGATCGACGAGCAAGCCTGCTCACACTCCTGTGAATCCAACCAGTAACACTACCGTACAGTCCGGTCTGATCGTCTGATATGTCGCATATCTCGCCTAGGGGTGGTAAACGTCAGACCCCAATAGCTCGATAAGTCGTGTCGATATGAGGTCTATAACAGTTCGAGAAACTACTGGTAACACTTACCAGTAAATCTCAGCAACCCTGGCCAGGGATTTCCGGTTATAGCCAATCAAACACAGCGCAACATCAACTCCCTATACCGGGAGAGACGAATCCCCTCCTATCGCTCATTGCCTCCATGTGACTCGGGACTGTACCCAAAAACCACCGTTTTGCACGCCCTCTTGGACGTGGTAAGATGGAAATCAAAGCACAGTGGGAACCACACAAGACTCTATGACGATCTCGGGTCAACAGACTACTCTGTACCAGTGTCACCAGAGAACTGCCATCTGACGTGAGGTATAATACCATCTGGGAGTTCTCGGCGAGTCCGTCCAGTGTACCCAGTCTCTACTGAGCACCCGTATATCATCTCTGATGTCAAACACCGATGGATATGGGATCATCCATCGCCCATCTGTATGGGTCGAGAAGGTACACGCTAGTCTACTCTGGTATATCGATGCCCCGTCTCGATATACCCATGACTAGGGACTTTGAAGGATGTACTTATGGACTACCATGTCCCCACTAGTATGATCCGCATCATAGTCCAGGTAGTCAAGTACACATCCTAAGGGCTTTACCAACATGTAACAGAGAGACAATCAGTATACACGTTAAGGTAAAGAGTAACCAGATAGCATACTATCATGTCGAGCAAGAAAGTCCTCCCTATATATGTCTAAGCATCCACTACAATATACATCCTATGTATAGTAATGGCCTCTTAGGCATACATATAACTAACACATACGATGTATATTGTAGTGGATGCTAGGACATATATAGGGAGGACTTTCTTGCTCGACATGATAGTATGCTATCTGGTTGTACTTTATCTTAACATGTACTCTGATTATCTCTATAATACATGTTGATAAAGCCCTTAGGATATGTACTCGACTACTGGGACTATGATGAGATCATACAAGTGGGGCCACGGTAGTCGACGAGTACATCCTATAACTGTTCCTAGTCGAGGGTGTATCGAGACTGGGCATCGATACACCAGAGTAGACTAGCGTATACGCATCTTGACCCATATGATGGGCGATGGATGATCCCATATCCATCGGTGTTTGACATCAAGGATGGTGTACGGGTGCTCAGTGGAGACTGGGTACACTGGACGGACTCGCCGAGAACTCCCAGATGGTATTATACCATACGTCAGATGGCAGTTCTCCGGTGACACTGGTACAGAGTAGTCTGTCGACCCGAGATCGTCATAGAGTCTTGTGTGATTCCCACTGTGCTTTGATTTCCATCATACCACATCCAAGAGGGCGTGCAAAAAGGTGGCTTTTGGGTACAGTCCCGAATCATATGGAGGCAATGAGCGATAGGAGGGGATTCGTCTCTCCCGGTATAGGGAGTTGATGTTGTGCTGTGTTCGATTGGCTATAACCGGAAATCCCTGGCCAGGGTTGCTGAGATTTACTGGTAAGTGTTATCAGTAGTTTCTCGAACTGTTATAGACCTCAAATCGACACGACTTATCAAGCTACTGGGGTCTGACGTTTACCACCCCTAGGCGAGATATGCAACATATCAGACGACGAGACTGGACTGTACGGGAGTGTTACTCTTTGGACTCGCAGGAGAATGTACAGGCTTGCTTGTTGATCTTCTGAGCGCTCAATACCTGGGTAGCTGTTACGTTTAGCTGACCGCTTGCAGCTTGTGGGTGTTTGATATGATCATCACTTACTGCCGGCGTATTGACGATTCTTTAGAGTCCTACACAGAGGTTTCTTGACTCAGGCAAAACGGAGTAGGGGCACATATGTGATATGTGCGGGACCGAGGATAATGCGATATGTGATACCGTATTATATTCTCGCGATATTTGATATCAGCCGGGTCATCGGATCAAGTGTTGATTCGATGAATCGGTACGGATAAATATTAGTCGGTTATATGCGATATAGCCGGATTGTCGGATCAAGTGTTGATTCGATAATTTAATGTGTAATAATATATATGATATATTAAATTACATTAACTAATATTAGCTCACTAAAAGATTCTTTTTCTCACTCGGGTAATACATTGATATATATGCGATATATGTTAATTGTATTATTTTATTTGGTTACAATAAATATTATATATGTGATATATAATATTGTAACATGATATGATAAATAATGCAACATGTTTAGTAGAGATTAAACAAGATTAGGGTTTGATTTGGGTTAATGATTTCTAGATGATTCTAGAAGGTTTTTGTTTTGTCATGGAAAAGATATTTACTTATGACTCATTCTTAACTCAACCCAAAACCCTAACCCTTGGTTAATTCTCTACAATGGTTAAGTGAACCATGGTTGCATAATTGATCATTATCTCCTTTTCCTATTCATCAAAAAAGGATTATTATTATGTTCATCTTCTTCTTCCTTCATTCTTTCATGAAAAACCTTGCTTGATTTTTCAAAAGTGATGAATAAATATGAGAAAAAGATAAATAAAGAGAGCAAAAATCCTACTTCATCATTCTCATCTTCCCTTGCCATTTAGATGAGGGTGTTCACATCATTTCATGAGTGTTAGCTTGTGTTAAAGAAACTTCAAGGTAGATCATCTTAGTATCGAAGATCGGAAGCAAAGGTTGTGTCTTTCTCTTCGTGGAACCTCTCGAGAGTCCGGATCCCGATGATCGCAGCGAAGGGACCACAACACGGAGCATATGAAGTGAAGGACCGGATCTACAAAGGTTGTAATCCCTCTCACTTAGTGTTAAAGTGTTTAGCATGCTTGTTTTCGCCTAATCTCTACTTTAAAGTTCCGTATTCGGGTTGTTCGGCACGGCTAAATTTTTAATCGGGCATGGTTGATGCCTCGTAAACCCTTGTGCGCGTGCCTAGCAACCCTACAGTGGTATCAGAGCCAAGCTAGAGCTTTAGGCGAAGTCTAGACGAAGTTTAAAGTCCGATCGAACCCGGAAAACCCGATATAACCCCTTCTCTGGAAATTTTCTGAAACTTTGGATTTTTGTGAATTAAAAATTGCCAAAAAATTCAGCAGGGAATTCTATGACTTACTGTGAAGCACGTGATGCTAACTCGACAAAGGAGGCGCGGAACCGCGGCCCAACCCTGGGTTTCGCGGCGGTTCCGCGGCCACTTTGGTGAGTTACACCACGTGGCTTGCACAGTAATTCTTGTCTTCAAGTGCTGAGTCTTCTGGAAATTTTTTTTTTTTTTATTCAACTGTTGAATTCTCTGGGTTGTATTGGGGACATAAAGATTCGATCGGATATTTTAACTTTGTTTAGTTTGTCCGGATAATTTTTAGAAACTGTTAAAAAGTTCGAACGGATATCAATAACTCACTTTTTCCCCTGTCGGAAAATTTTTCAAAAGTTGGATTTTTCCTTGTGTTTAAGAACGTTCTAAGTCGTGCAAGTAACGCGGTGGACCCTCTAGAAGACAACAAACCTTAACTCGATTATGTGACCGTCTTGAACTGCCTTTTGAACCTTAGGGTTTGGGGCAGTACGGCGTGCCACATGTGAGGCGTTGGCTTGACCCTTCTACGGCTGGACCATTGCTACTGTGGCATGTAATGGATGTTTTTAAACTGATTTCAAGTGTTGAGATATATTGGGGAAATCTTGGGTGTTTGATGATTCGATCGGAAAGTTTAACTTTTTCTATTTATCTGGAATATGATACAATATTTGGAATCCACAGGTAGTTATGAGATAACTAATTTGAATATTATAAACATAGCAGTTTAGTCTCAGATGATCGGTTGCCACGGAATTTTGATGTGATCAAAAGTCCGTCGCAATCACGTAGCGTACGCGGATACTCGCCGGGAAAACTTAATAGACAGCTACACCTCTTAGCCCCGACCAAGTGACTGTAGGAGAACCCCGTCGCCGAAAGCATCCGTTCGGGTGCTCGCGGTACCGGTGTTCCGCCTTAGTGCACTTCGTCGACGGCATCCAGGGGTGCAGCCGTCTACTAAAGTTTGTGACGAGCATTCGATCAGGACGTCGGGAATCTTGTTGAATTGCCCGACTTGATATTGAAAAGAGTTTTCGATAAATGAGACTAAAATGCGGGGTTTATAATTGTTAGGCATGTGATGTCTAAGGAATTCATTTGGTTAGGCATGCGATGTCTAAGGAGGTTGCGGATTCCAACTGTTGTAGTTTTACACTTTCTTTTCTGTGACCGTAAGCGTAGTATGTGGTGTATCGCCGGCTTCGTTGCTATACATCAACGACAATCGGGATACGCATACTTGCTTACGTTGATGATATATGATATTATGTGTTGCTGTGATATGTTGTATTGGATCGTCGCGTTTTGAATAGCCGGGGGTTTTATGTGAGATGAGAGTTTTTCTTTTTCATTCATGTAAAATTCATTTGTATGTAATATTATTTTATTGGGGCACTTCCAGGTAGCGGAAGATGTCACCGTTGTATATTATTTACTTTTCCGCATTAGGTAGACCCAAGGCGGGGAGCACAAGTAACCGGGTTCTAGGGTCCAGTGGGAGACCATCTCGAGGAGTCGAGACCGGGTCTCCTAACCCTAGAATTGGCAGTGTTACTTGCCGCTCTCGTAGGGGTCTGGGGATGTGGGTTTGGCTATTCATCGCGACCGTGGAATCCGTGTTTTATACAGGCTCGTATTGAAAACACGGACGTCCTAGTATATCCAATATTTCATATATGTTCTTCTGCTGCAATGTTCTGTGATGAGATCATATTACTGCCTGAGACGAATGTTTATATTTTATATATATGAGATATATGTTATATTGCAGATTTCGTTTCAAAAGAGATGCTTGTGAAGCATAATAAAATGGGACTTCATTAATGAGATTAATGAACTAAAAGAAACCTAAGATGTTGTAGAAACTTGTTTATAAAAACTAGTAGCTACAGTTCTTGCTTTGCATAGCGGTGTTCCTTGTAGAACATCCAGCACCTTATTCGATAAGGAAAGGACCGAGATCCCTTCACCGGGAGTGACTCCTTTAGCAATAACTGGCAGATGCTACAAACTCGGTTTGTCTTTTGATTGCTTCTATAGTTCTTGCTTTGCATAGTGGTATATATGATATATCCTGCACCTTATTCGATGAGGAAAGGGCCGACGATCCCTTCACCGGGAGTGACCCCTTTAGCAAAACTAGAAAAGCCTCAAAAACACTCCATTTAAAATCACTCGATTCTACAACGATATCATGTTCATTACGCAAAGGGTTTTCATAAAAACCTGTCGTAGCCCTCCGTCATTTCAGATAAGTAGTAGTTAGTATTCGTGCTACGTTTGTTGGCCTGCGTCAAGGCGTAGTGTGCGGTAGCTAACTAGTATTTATCTGCTTATGCATATGATGCAGATTGAGTTAGGGTAGTCGTGCGACTTTGTTGGCCTGCGTCAAGGGTCGTGCGGGTGGGTTTAATTCAATCAAGAAATAACGGGTTGAACTTGACTAGCGCACTGTGGTTTGTTGGCCTGCGTCAAGGTCATGGGACGCTAGGGGTAAAATATTATTGGGGATTTCAAGTGTTGAAATTTGCAATGAGATTGCATACCTTCTATGAGATAGTTGGATCCCAATACCCGCTGCGAGTAAAAGTTACTCCTGGGAGAGTTTTACACATTACAATTAGCCGATCAAGTAGGTGTCTAGAAAGGTGTTAACGGGGTTACGCCTCTGGGAAAACGAGGTTTACTTTAATTAGGTTCGTGCGATAGCACCGGGGACCTCCCTCAAAGTACCGACACTGGCCTGGCTGAAAGATTGGCGAACTTGTAGCGTGTAATTAATCCCGGCTAGTCTTTCCTTTTAGGGTTTGAAGGAAGATTTGATTAAAACAGTGGGAGACATCCTGATTAGATATATTAGATAACCAATCTAATCTTGCAAAAGCATACGCTGAGTGTTTTCTTCTCTCTCTCTCCAGGTAGCGACCATATCATGCCTTAATCAAGATAATAATACGGATATATTGACCGAACCCGCTTATTATACTGAGCTGGGGAACGTTGGTCCCGCTCCAACTTATAATTGTTATAAGACAGAGCAGGAAATTGGGGAGTACCTGATTTCCCGTGCCGTCCAAACGAAGAATGTGCATGTTGATGCATCATCTTCGGGTGTGTTCATTACACAGAACTGTTTCTCAGTATCCTTTACGTCCTGGGTATGTGATACCGGATCAGGATCCCGTATAGGTAATCTGTTACATGGGCTACAGATAGGTAGAGAACTGAGAACGGGTGATAAGTTTCATGAGATAGAAAACGGTGCAAGTGTTGCAGCCAAGTCTGTTGGTCACTGTCACCCTGTATTACAAGAATACATTGATTCTGAACAAATGTTATTAGATACCGAACCTGATATACAAAATCATATCAGTCTCTTTATTTGTAAAGAAAGGATATAATTTTGTATTGTTGGATAATGTTTTGAACATTTCCTATATCAAGAGTTGATCGGTTCAGGCACGTTATCTAAAAGCATTGACGTTCTAAATCAAACTACAGTTCTTAGTATACAGAACACACACAAGAGGAAGAGTTCAGAAATGAATGAATCCTTCTTGAGGCATTGTAGACTAGGTCATATCAATGCAACCCGACTGGCTGAAGTTACATTTAGATGTATATTTAAATTAGTTTGAATTTACATCTTGTGAAACTTGCCGGTCATGTCACAAAGATAAGATGACCACAGCTCTGTTTGTTGGAAACAGAGAAAGAGTTAATGAACTCTTGGGATTGATACATGCTGATGTATGAAAGGTCCCCTGTCTACACATGCCAAGATCGGTTCTTTGTACTTCATTACATTCTCTGATGATCTCTCAAGATTCAGACATATGTTCCTGCTGAAACACAAGTCTGAACCTTTTGAGATATTCACAGAATATAAGTTAGAAGTAGAGAACCAAAACCGGGTAAAAGTATTATGTCCTTTGATGAGATCAAGGAGGAGAATACTTGGGTACGGAATTCATGGCCTATTCCAAAGGAGAATGAGATTCTCTCTCAGCATTACTCCTCCGTATACACCACAGCACGTCGGTGTATCGGGACGGAGCAATCACACCCTATATGATATGGTGTGCTCTATGATGAGTACTGCTGAGTTTCCTATTTCCTTTTGGGAGTTATGCACTTGAGAAGCTGCATACCTATTGAATAGGGTTCAAATCAAATCAGTTGCCTACCACTTCATATGTGATATGGAAAGGGAAGAGCCCATATCTTAAGTTGGTTAAGATTTGGCTTGTCCGGCCTATGTCTAAAAGCAAAATCCGGACAAGCTCGAGGCAAGTTCTGTTATGTAGAACTGGAAGGGTTCCAGCTATACAAACTGCAACTGATGATTTGATAGAACCAAAGGATTCAATAGTTTCCAACGAACCTCAGCCTCTCGGCCGATCTAGTAGGGTTCCTCACCCACCTGAGAGATACTTCGGTTTCTCTATGACAGTGGGAGAGAGGATTGCATCATGAAATGATGACCCAACTAGTTTTGAGCTGGCCTTCAGGAGTGGGACTCTGTAAGAATGGCTGGATGCTTATCGATCTGAGATGGAATCCTTATACACCAACAAAGTATGGACTTTGGTTGCTTTATCTGAAGGGTTAAATCCCCATCAGGAGCAAGTATATCTTGAGAAGATTACTAGGTGTACATGGAAAAGTTGAGACTTTCAAAGCTATGCTTAAGTCCATCCAGATCCTACTTGCCACGGCTACATCCCATGACTACGATATCTGGTGGTTGGGTGTCATGACTGCTTTTCTAAATGATGTTTTAGAAAAGAGCGTCTATAAGTACACAGCCAGAGGGCTTCGTAGACAGTGGGAGCAGCGGAAACGTGTGCAAGATGTTTTATATGATAAAACAGGCATCGCGGAGTTGGAACATCTGTTTTGATGTGGTAGTCAAAGAGTTTGACTTCATCAAAATGGTAGATGAACCTTGTATATACGAAAAGGTAGTAGAGAGTATGGTGGTGATCCTCGTAGAGTACGTGGATGACATACTCTTGATAGGAAAGGAGTTTCCTATGCTATGCTCGGTCAATCTCCGCTTATCACAAGGATTCTCCATATAGGATAAAAGTGATACCTCCTAAATCCTGGGTTTTGGATCTATGAGATAGATCTAATTGGATGTTAGGATACTCACTAGTTGTTGTGAGATGGTATCAATCGATCCTAGGGAGAATCACTGGAAAGGTTCCAGGGTGATAAGGACGACTGAATGTCAGTCGCGGGCATTGTCTTTACCCTCAGTGGAGGGACGGTATGTTGGAAGAGTTCCAAGCTAGATACCGTGACATACTAGACGATTAAAGGCAAGATACATCGTTACCAAGGATGCTACCAAAGAGGCAGTCTGGATATATATAAGTTCATAAGATGAACTTCGTTCCTACCAATGTGTGACAATGGAGTTGTGGCCTTAGCCAAGGAACTACCGTCCCATCAGAAATCCAGATATAATTCTTAGGCAGTATCACCTGATCATGGAGATGGTTGATCTCCAGGGAGATCGAGGTTAGGAGAGCAGACACAGAGGACGACAGCGCGGATCCATTCACAAAGGCCTTTTTCCCAGTAGAGACTTTTATGGGATGGTTGAGTATGAGATACTTCAACCGCAGCTAATTGTTGGGTATGCGATACCATAACAGATGGCCCTAGTGCAAGTGGGAGATTGTTAGTTATATGTATGCCCTAGAGGCCATTACTGTACATACGATGTATATTGTACTGGATGCTAGGACATATATAGGGAGGACTTTCTTGCTCGACATGATAGTATGCTATCTGGTTATACTTTATCTTAACATGTACTCTGATTATCTCTATAATACATGTTGATAAAGCCCTTAGGATATGTACTCGACTACTGGGACTATGATGAGATCATACTAGTGGGGCCACGGTAGTCGACGAGTACATCCTATTACTGTTCCTAGTCGAGGGTGTATCGAGACAGGGCATCGATACACCAGAGTAGACTAGCGTATACGCATCTTGACCCATATGATGGGCGATGGATGATCCCATATCTATTGGTGTTTGACATCAAGGATGGTGTACGGGTGCTCAGTGGAGACTGGGTACACTGGACGGACTCGCCGAGAACTCCCAGATGGTATTATACCATACGTCAGATGGCAGTTCTCCGGTGACACTGGTACAGAGTAGTCTGTCGACCCGAGATCATCATAGAGTCTTGTGTGATTCCCACTGTGCTTTGATTTCCATCATACCACGTCCAAGAGGGCATGCAAAAAGGTGGCTTTTGGGTACAGTCCCGAATCATATGGAGGCAATGAGCGATAGGAGGGGATTCGTCTCTCCCGGTATAGGGAGTTGATGTTGTGCTGTGTTTGATTGGCTATAACCGGAAATCCCTGGCCAGGGTTGCTGAGATTTACTGGTAAGTGTTATCAGTAGTTTCTCGAACTGTTATAGACCTCAAATCGACACGACTTAT
This sequence comes from Agapanthus africanus, assembly GCA_030015575.1. Taxonomy (NCBI): domain Eukaryota; kingdom Viridiplantae; phylum Streptophyta; class Magnoliopsida; order Asparagales; family Amaryllidaceae; genus Agapanthus; species Agapanthus africanus. Next base: position 215,400,185 of record CM057349.1, read on the forward strand.
CAAGCTACTGGGGTCTGACGTTTACCACCCCTAGGCGAGATATGCAACATATCAGACGACGAGACCGGACTGTACGGGAGTGTTACTGTTTGGATTCGCAGGAGAATGTGCATGCTTGCTTGTTGATCTTCTGAGCGCTCAATACCTGGGTAGCTGTTACGTTTAGCTGACCGCTTGCAGCTTGTGGGTGTTTGATATGATCATCACCTACTGCCGGCGTATTGACGATTCTTTAGAGTCCTACACAGAGGTTTCTTGACTCAGGAAAAACGGAGTAGGGGCACATATGTGATATGTGCGGGACCGAGGATAATGCGATATGTGATACCGTATTATATTCTCGCGATATTTGATATCAGCCGGGTCATCGGATCAAGTGTTGATTCGATGAATCGGTACGGATAAATATTAGTCGGTTATATGCGATATAGCCGGATTGTCGGATCAAGTGTTGATTCGATAATTTAATGTGTAATAATATATATGATATATTAAATTACATTAACTAATATTAGCTCACTAAAAGATTCTTTTTCTCACTCGGGTAATACATTGATATATATGCGATATATGTTAATTGTATTATTTTATTTGGTTACAATAAATATTATATATGTGATATATAATATTGTAACATGATATGATAAATAATGCAACATGTTTAGTAGAGATTAAACAAGATTAGGGTTTGATTTGGGTTAATGATTTCTAGATGATTCTAGAAGGTTTTTGTTTTATCATGGAAAAGATATTTACTTATGACTCATTCTTAACTCAACCCAAAACCCTAACCCTTGGTTAATTCTCTACAATGATTAAGCGAACCATGGTTACATAATTGATCATTATCTCCTTTTCCTATTCATCAAAAAAGGATTATTATTATGTTCATCTTCTTCTTCCTTCATTCTTTCATGAAAAACCTTGCTTGATTTTTCAAAAGTGATGAATAAATACGAGAAAAAGATAAATAAAGAGAGCAAAAATCCTACTTCATCATCCTCATCTTCCCTTGCCATTTAGATGAGGGTGTTCACATCATTTCATGACTGTTAGCTTGTGTTAAAGAAACTTCAAGGTAGATCATCTTAGTATCGAAGATCGGAAGCAAAGGCTGCGTCTTTCTCTTCGTGGAACCTCTCGAGAGTCCGGATCCCGATGATCGCAGCGAAGGGACCACAACACGGAGCATATGAAGTGAAGGACCGGATCTACAAAGGTTGTAATCCCTCTCACTTAGTGTTAAAGTGTTTAGCATGCTTGTTTTTGCCTAATCTCTAGTTTAAAGTTCCGTATTCGGGTTGTTCGGCACGGCTAAATTTTTAATCGGGCATAGTTGATGCCTCGTAGACCCTTGTGCGCGTGCCTAGCAACCCTACAGGATACGTATATATATACACACACATAGGTATGGGACGATGTATATATACACACGTATACCTACAGTATGATGATGAGGATAGTGGATGATCTTTGGAGATCAGTCGATGAGTTTGGGCATGGTGTCTTGAGATCGGTGATATGATGTGGTTCATATTATGAGATACGGCATGAGTTATAGCGGGCCTTTAGGCGTGTTTTTTCATACACGCACATATATCTATATAGATGGTATCAGTTTGTACTAGACTTAGATCAGTACCCCAGTTCATGAGATATGAATATAATGATACCAGATGAATGATGAGATGAATGTGATATTTGACCCATACCCAGATTTGGGATGCCATACGACGGATTTACGTACGAGCTATATATTGATGATAGATCCGCACTCATGACTCGAGGATGTCATATGATATATTGTATCGTACGCGGTACTATTGAGGCGGGATCACTGACTATTATATGTATATATGTATCGACTCAGATTTAGGTAGTTTCCATACCCTTCCGATTAGCTTGTTAGTTAGAACTGTAGTTTACATAGTAGATGTTAGACAAGACCCGAATCATACCTATTTCTAAACTAACAAATCATGAGTATTTTAAAGACAGGCAAAGGGATTCTACGGATATTTTCAAAAGACGCATTTTTTCTTAAAAACACCGTAGTCCTTATTTTTCTAAAAAAAAAGATTCGTCTTATTTCAAATGGCAAAACTGTATGACATTTACATATTGATGTAGATTTTTCACTGTTGTATTTATTATTCGATTTCCGCATATTCTTGCTTTTCGCATTGCATTGCATGTGTAAATGTGTTTATTGTTATATTAAGCCTATGCTGTCAGGACACCGGCACCATTATCGATGATGCGTATGTTCCACGTACACCTACTTACCGGCTCACACACTTCATCATCGATAATTGCCATGTCACTACACAGTAGGATTGTTGCATCAGGATATGACTACTTATACATCTATATTTGCGTACACACATATTGTACCCCCATACTTGCATACATGTGTAATTGCACATACATAGATGATTTTGGCTTTATTTTGGAGATTTGGGAAACACAAGATATATTTTAAAACTGGATTCATTTTAAAAGAGCGGTTTTTCCCTCGATGTGTGCATATTACTGTTTCATGTTGCATGATATACGGATATTCTTACATTTCTATCATACGCCGCATACATCATGCTTTATGATTTTACGCATTGAGATATGCCGTTTTCATGAGATTTCTGGATTTGAGAACCGTGGTCATTTGAAAAGAAAGTATGCATTGTTTAAAAAAAAACCCGGTTTCTCTTGATATGATATTTCAGAGCGTCCACCATGAGTTTTATCAATTCTGATATGTATATACCCCATGCGAGGAGGAGTCGTGAGCTGTGTGCAGGTACATGGTTGGGCCCGGTATGGTACCCGGAGGAAGAAATGGATGCTGTGTATACAGACGGTGAGCCTGGCAGAGGGACTACTACCTATCGGTGATTGTATTTGGGCTCGACGGATATTTAGAGGATACCGACCGGAGTCGAGAGATGATATGGGCCGATCCGGACTGACGGAGCCCGTGGGCCGATCCGGACTGACGGAGCCCGATATATGAGGATTTACGTGCCGATGCTGGGCACGGGTTTCATGATGTTTTCGAGTATCGATGCTGGACACTTCGGTTCTATGATTTTGATGTGTCGCGAAGGACACACGTTCATTTACATCCTCATACTTCTATACATATGCTTTATGATATGTTAGTTATATGTATGCCCTAGAGGCCATTACTGTGCATTGGAAGTATATTGTAGTGGATGCTGGGACATATATAGGTAGGACTTTTTTGCTCGACATGATAGTACGCTATCTGGTTACTCTTTATCTTAACATGTATACTTTCTGTCTCTCTGTTACATGTTGATAAAGCCCTTAGGATGTGTACTCGACTTCCAGGACTATGATGCAGATCATACTAGTGGGGCCTGGGTAGTCAATGAGTACATCCTTCAATGTTCCTAGTCGTGGGAATATCGAGACGGGTCATCGATATTCCAGAGTAGACTAGCGTATATCTTCTCGACCCATATGATGGGCGATGGATGATCCCATATCCATTGGTGTTTGACATCAGAGATGGTATGCGGGTGCTCAGTGGAGACTGGGTACACTGAACGGACTCGCCGAGAACTCCCAGATGGTATTATACCTCACGTCAGATGGCAGTTCTCTGGTGACACTGGTACAGATTAGTCTGTTGACCCGAGATCGTCATAGAGTCTCGTGTGTCTCCCACTGTGCTTTGATTTCCACCCTACCACGGCTCTACTGAGTCGTGCAAACAGGTGGTTTTTGGGTACAGTCCCGATTCACATGGAGGCAATGAGCGATAGGAGGGGATTCGTCTCTCCCGGTATTGGGGGTTGATGTTGCGCTATGCACGACTGGCCATAACAGGAAATCCCTGGCCAGGGTTGCAGTGATATACTGGTAAGAGTTATCAGTAGTTTCACGATTGTTATGGACCTCACGTCGGCATGACTTATCAAGCTATTGGGGTCTGACGTTTACCACCCCTAGGCGAGATATGCGACATATCAGACGAACAGACCGGACTGTACGGTATGTTAGTTATATGTATGCCCTAGAGGCCATTACTGTACATATGATGTATATTGTAGTGGATGCTAGGACGTATATAGGGAGGACTTTCTTGCTCGACATGATAGTATGCTATCTGGTTGATCTTTACCTTAACGTGTACACTGTTTGTCTCTCTGTTACATGTTGGTAAAGCCCTTAGGATGTGTACTTGACTACCTGGACTATGATGCGGATCATACTAGTGGGGACTTGGTAGTCCATAAGTACATCCTTCAAAGACCCTAGTCGTGGGTGTATCGAGACGGGGCATCGATATACCAGAGTAGACTAGCGTATACCTTCTCGACCCATACAGATGGGCGATGGATGATCACATATCCATTGGTGTTTGACATCAGAGATGATATACGGGTGCTCAGTTGAGACTGGGTACACTGGACGGACTCGCCGAGAACTCCCAGATGGTATTATACCTCACGTCAGATGGCAGTTCTCTGGTGACACTGGTACAGGTTAGTCAGTTGACCCGAGATCGTCATAGAGTCTTGTGTGGTTCCCACTGTGCTTTGATTTCCATCTTACCACGTCCAAGAGGGCGTGCAAAACGGTGGTTTTTGGGTACAGTCCCGAGTCACATGGAGGCAATGAGCGATAGGAGGGGATTCGTCTCTCCCGGTATAGGGGGTTGATGTTGCGCTGTGTTCGATTGGCTATAACAGGAAATCCCTGGCCAGGGTTGCTGAGATTTACTGGTAAGTGTTACCAGTAGTTTCTCGAACAGTTATAGACCTCATATCGACACGACTTATCGAGCTATTGGGGTCTGACGTTTACCTCCCCTAGGCAAGATACGACATATCAGACGATCAGACCGGACTGTACGGTAGTGTTACTGGTCGGATTCACTGGAGTGTGAGCGGGCTTCCTCGTCGATCTTCAGATCGCTCAATACCCGGGTGGCCGTTACGTTTAGCAGACCGCTTGCGGCTTGTGGGTGCTTGATATGATCATCACCTGCTGCCGGCGTATTGACGAGTCTTTAGAGTCCTACACAGAGGTTTCCTGGTTCAAGCGAAACGAAATAGGAGCGCATATGAGATATGTGCGGGACCGAGAATAATGCGTGTATGTGATACCGTATTTCATTCTCGCGATGAATGTATCGATTAGGTTATATGCGATATACCCTAGTTATCGAATCAAAGGTTGATTCGATAAACTGATACATTGGATACTAGTCGGTTATATACGATATGACCGGATCGTTAAATCAAGTGTCGATTTAATGATTTAATGCATAATTATATATTTGATATATTACTTTGCATTAACTAGTGTCGGTTCACGTTAATTGGATTTTCTCGCTCGGATGTGCACATTGTATATTCGATATAGTTTTGTGCACATGATTGTATCATGTTTGATGATACATGCCTTTTGGTTAAGTGTAAAGTATCAAACTATAGTTAAGTGGATGATTAGGGTTTTTGATTTCCTTATTTATATATTAATCTTTTTCTTTTTGGAAAAAGAATAAGCAAATGCAAAATGGTGGCTTTATTTGGAAGCTTGTTGAAGCTTCATGAAAACTTTGACTTTGTCACCATTTTGTCTCATGCTTAACCCTAACTACTCCACTAACCCTAGTTCACTCTCTACAACTAACCATGGTTCACTTATGATAAGAATGGATTATTCTTTTCATTTTAAATTATTCTTATCATAATTTTTAGCTTCTTCTTCTTCTTTCTTCAAGTGAAGAAAAGCTTGACCATCAATGGCAACTTGATGAAATGAGTGAGAAATCCAATTCTAAAGTCTACCCACTTCCTATTTCTTCATCCTCTACCTCTTGCCAAGTAGTAGAGTGTGTTTCCTTCACAAGTCATCATGGTTTGGTGAAGGTGGAGCTTGATCTAGCGATGCCTCGACGTAGATCATCTTCGGCATGGACATCGACGACCTAGCTTGCCCATTCACCGACGAAGCCAACGCTAGAGCCCGGATTTGATTTGGACAGCGGAGTGGACCTCGTTGCGGAGCTATGGAGGTGGAGCACTGGATCTACAAAGGTTGTATTTCCGTATTCCATTAGTTAATTTGTTAACTAGTTCTTTTTCGCCTAGACATCTAGTTATCGATCCGTAGTCGGGTCTCTCGGCACCGTTAAAATTATAATTTGGCATGGTTGATGCCTTGTGAGACCTTATTAGGGTGCCTAGGAACCCTACAGTGGTATCAGAGCCTAGCTAGAGCCTTAGGCGAAGTCTAGACGCGATTTGAAGTCTGAACGAACCGAAACCGCAAAATTTCCATACTCTCTGTCCGTTTTCTGAAAACGTGGATTTTTCCAAATTAAAAATTGCTAAAAAATTCAGCAGGGAAAATTAAGAATTACCATGCAAAAATTTACTGATGAACAGTACAAATCGCGGGGGAACCGCGGCAGAAGCCTGCCTTCTGCGGCGGTTCCGCGGCGGAATGATGACGTCATCGTACACTGTTTGCACAGTAACTCATATTATATTATGCTGGATTTTCTGGAAATTTTTAATATTTTTTCAAGAGTTGAATTTTCTGGAGTTGTTTTGGGGATTCGGTGTTTCGATCGGGGTATCAAATTTTGTCTGTGTGGCTTTCCGGATAGTTTTTAGAATATGTTAAAAAGTTCGACCGGATATAAATACCCAATTTTTCCCCTGTCGGGAAATTTCCAAGTGTTGGATTTTTCCGTAGTTTAACGACATTCTAAGTAGTGCAAGTAACGCGATGGACCCTCTAGAAGACAACAAACCTTAACTCGATTATGTGACCGTCTTGAACTGCCCTTTGAACTTTCGGGTTTGGGGCAGTACGGCGTGCCACATGTGAGGCGTTGGCTTGACCCTTCTACGGCTGGACCGTTGGTACTGAGGCACGAACTGAATGTTGTTAGACTAGTTTCATGTGTTGATCTGTACCGGGAAAACTTGGGTGTTTGACTGTTCGATCGAAAAGTTTAACATTTTCTGTTTATCTGGAATGGGATACAATAATTAGAATTCACAAGAAATTATGAGATAACTGAATGAATGTTATAAACATAGCAGTTTAGTCTCACTTGATCGGTTGCCACGGAATTTTGATGTGATCAAAAGTCCGTCGCAATCACGTAGCGTACGCGGATACTCGCCGGGTAAACTTAATAGACAGCCTCACTCCATAGCCCCGACCAAGTGACTGTAGGAGAACCCCGTCGCCGAAAGCATCTGTTCGGGTGCTCCCGGTAGCGGTGTTCCGCCTTGGTGCACTTCGTCGACGGTATCAGGGGTGCGGCCGCCTACTGAAGTTTGCGACGAGCATTCGATCAGGAAGTCGGGAATCCTGTTGAATTGCCCGACTTGATATTGAAAAGAGTTTTCGATTTTGAGACTAAAATGCGGAGTTTATAATTGTTAGGCATACGATGTCTAAGTAATTCATTTGGTCAGGCATGCGATGTCTGAGGTGGTTGCGGATTCCAACTGTTGTAGTTTTACACTTTCTTTTCTGTGACCGTAAGTGTAATATATGATATCGCCGGTTTCGTTGCTATATGTCAACGACAATTGGGATGCGCATATTTACTTACGTTGATGACATGAGATGTTATGTGTTGCTGGATATGTTATATTGGATCGTCGTGTTTGAATAGCCGGGGGTTTTTATGTGAGATGAGTGTTTTTCATTTTCATTCATGTAAAAACTTGTATGTAATATTCTTTTATTGGGGCGCTTCCAGGTTGCGGAAGTAGTCACCTTTTGTATATTATTTACTTTTCCGCACTAGGATAGACCCAAGGAGGAGGGCACAAGTAACCGGGTTATGGAGTCCAGTGGGAGACCAACTCGAGGAGTCGAGTCTGGGTCTCCTAACTCCAGAATTGGTAGGGTTGCTTGCCGCTCTCGTAGGGGTCTAGGGGTGTGGGTTTGGCTATTCATCGCGACCGTGGAATCCGTGTTTTATACTGGCTCGTATTGAAAACACGGACGTCCTAGTATATCCAATATTTCATATGTTTCTTCTGCTGCGATATCTGTGATGTGATCATGTGATGTTCTGTGATAGATACAGTATATAGTATATATGATATATTATATAGACGTTACTTATGTTTTACACCAGCGCTAGCCCTGCCCTGCTCTGCCGTTAGTTACCTAACCTAACGGTGCACGAGGGGACATCGAGGCGAATGTGGATGGCATAAGTGTACGTCGTATTTATCTGTGATGTTTAGGTACTTAAATGATGGGATTTCATTAATGTGATTAATGAAAATAAAAGAAACCTAAGATGTTGTAGAATCGAATTTCAAAATAAAACAGGTAGCTACAGTTCTTGCTTTGCACAGAGGTATATGTGATATATCCTGCACCTTATTCGATGAGGAAAGGACCGAGATCCCTTCACCGGGAGTGACTCCTTTAGCAATAACTGGCAGATGCTACACACTCGGTTTGTATTTTGATTGCTTTTAAGTGTTTTTGCTTTGCACAGTGATATATATGTGATATCCCGCACCTCATTCGACGAGAAAAGGACCGACGATCCCTTCACCGGGAGTGACTCCTTTAGCAAAACTAGAAAAGCCTAAAAAACACTCCATTTTAAAAATCATTTGATTCTACAACGATATCAAGTTCATTACGCAATAGGTTTTCAGAAAAACCTGTCGTATCCCTCCGTCATTTCAGATAAGTCCTATTTAGTATTCGTGCTACGTTTGTTGACCTCCGTCAAGGTGTAGTGTGCGGTAGCTAACTAGTATTTATCTGTTTATGCATATGATGCAGATTGAGTTAGGGTAGTCGTGCGGCCTTGTTGACCTCCGTCAAGGGTCGTGCGGGTGGGTTTAATTCGATCAAGAAATGACGGGTTGAACTTGACTAGTAGCCTATGGTTTGTTGACCTCCGTCAAGGTCATAGGGTGCTGGGGGCAAAATATTATCGGGAATTTCAAGTGTTGAAATTTGCAATGAGATTGCATACCTTCTATGAGATAGTTGGATCCCGATACCCGCTGCGAGTAAGTGTTACTCCTGGGAGAGTTTTATACATTACAATTAGCCGATCAAGTAGGTGTCTAGAAAGGTGTCAACGGGGTTACGCCTCTGGGAAAACGAGGTTTACATTAATTAGGTTCGTGCGAAAGCACGGGGGACCTCCCTCAAAGTACCGACACTGGCCTGGCTGAAAGATTGGCGAACTTGTAGTGTGTAATTAATCCCGGCTAGTCTTTCCTTTTAGGGTTTGAAGGAAGATTTGATAAAAAGCAGTGGGAGCCATCCTGATTAGATAAAATAATAACCAATCTATTCTTGCAAGAGCGCACGCTGAGTGTTTTCTTCTCTCTCTCCAGGTAGCGACCATGTCACGCCTTAATCAAGATAATAATACGGATTATTGACCGAACCCGCTTGTTATACTGAGCTGGGGAACGTTGGTCCCGCTCCAACTTATAATTGTTATAAGACAGAGCAGGAAATTAGGGAATACCAGACTACCAGATTTCCCGTGCCGCCCAAACGAAGAGAGTGCATGCTGATGCATCATCTTCGGGTGTGTTCATTATACAGAACTGTTTCTCTGTATCCTCTACGTCCTGGGTATGTGATACCAGATCAGGATCCCAGATATGTAATCTGTTACATAGGGCTACAGATAGGTAGAGGAATGAGAACGGGTGATAAGTTTCATGAGGCAGAAAACGGGGCAAGTGTTGCAGCCAAGTCTGTTGGTCACTGTCACCCTGTATTACCAGAATACATTGATTCTGAACGAATGTTATTAGATACCGAACCTGATATACAAAATCATATCAGTCTCTTTATTAGTAAAGAAAGGATATAATTTTGTATTGATGGATAATGTTTTGAACATTTCTTATATCGAAAGTTGATCGGTTCAGGCACGTTATCTAAAAGCATTGATGTTCTAAATCAAATTACAGTTCTTAGTATACGGAACACACACAAGAGGAAGAGTTCAGAAATGAACGAATTCTTCTTGAGGCATTGTAGACTAGGTCAGATCAATGTGACCCGACCAGCTAGAGTTACATATAGATGCATATTTAAATCAGTTTGAATTTACATCTTGTGAAACTCGCCAGTCATGTCATAAAGATAAGATGACACTAGCTCTGTTTATTGGAAACAGAGAAAGAGTTAGTGAACTCTTGGGATAATACATGTTGATGTATGTATGGTCCCCTGTCTACACATGCCAAGACCGGTTCTTTGTACTTCATTACATTCTCTGATAATCTCTCAAGATTCAGACATATGTTCCTGTTGAAACACAAGTCCGAACCTTTTGAGATATTCATAGAATATAAGTTAGAAGTAGAGAACCAATAAGGGTATAAGTATTATGTCCTTTGATGTGATCGAGGAGGAGAATACTTGAGCACGGAAATCCTGGACTTTTCTAAAGAAGAATGAGATTCTCTCTCAGCATTACTCCTCCGCATACACCATAGCACGATGGTATATCGGGGTGGAGCTATTACACCCTATGTGATAAGGTGTGCTCTATGATGAGTAATACTGAGATACCTATTTCCTTTTGGGTGTTATGCACTTGAGAAGCTGCATACCTATTGAATAGGGTTCCAATCAAATCAGTTGCCTACCATTCCATATGAGATATGGAAAGGGAAGAGCCCATGTCCTAAGCTAGTTAAGATTTGGGGTTGTCCGGCCTATGTCTAAAAGCAAAATCCGGACAAGCTCGAGGCAAGGTCTGTTATGTAGAACTGGAAGTGTTCCAGCTATACAAACTACAGCATGATTTGGTACAACCAGAGGATTCAGTGGAAACCAACGAACCTCAGCCTCTCCGCCGATCTAGTAGGGTTCCTCACCCACCTGAGAGATACTTCGGTTTCTCTATGACAGTGGGAGCGAGGAATGCATCATGAGATGATGACCCAACTAGTTTCGAGCTGGCCATCAGGAGTAAGACTCCGTAAGAATGGCTGGATGCTTAGTGATCTGAGATGGAATCCTTATACACCAGCAAAGTATGGACTTTAGCTGCTATATCTGAAGGGTTAAATCCCCATCAGGAGAAAGTATATCTTGAGAAGATTACTTGGTGTACATGGAAAAGTTGAGACTTTCAAAGCTAGACTTGTTAAGGGTTTTCGTCATCGACCAGGCGTGGATAATGATGAAACCTTTTCCAGTGGCTATGCTTAAGTCCATTCAGATCCCACTTACCACAGCTACATACCATGACTACGATATCTGGTGGTTGGGTGTCATGACTGCTTTTCTAAATGATATTTTGGAAGAGAGCGTCTATAAGTACACAGCCAGAGGGCTTCGTAGACAGTGGGAGCAGCGGAAACGTGTGCAAGATGCTTTATAGGATTAAAGCAGGCATCGCGGAGTTGGAACGTCTGTTTTGATGGATAAGTCAAAGAGTTTGACGTCATCAAAATGGTAGATGAACCTTGTATAAACAAAAAGGTAGTAGGGAGTATGGTGGTGATCCTCGTAGAGTACGTGGATGACATACTCTTGATAGGGAAGGAGTTTCCTATGCTACGCTCGATCAATATCCGCTTATCACAATGATTCTCCACATAGGATCAAGATGATACCTCCTAAATCCTGGGTTTTGGATCTATGAGATAGATCTAATTGGATGTTAGGATTCTCACTAGATGTAGTGAGATGGTATCAATCGATCCAGGGGAGAATCACTGGAATGGTTCCAGGGTGATAAAGACGACTGAATGTCAGTCACAGGCATTGTCTTTACCCTCAGTGGAGGGACGGTATGTTGGAAAAGTTCCAGGCAAAATACCGTGACATACTAGACGATAAAGGCTGGATATATCGCTACTTAAGATGCTACCAAAGAGGCTGTTTGGGTGTATATTGGTTCATGAGATGAACTATGTTCCTCCCATTGTGTGACAATGGAGTTGTGGCTTATGCCAAGGAACGCCAGTCCTATCAGTGATCCAGACATATTCTAAGACAGTATCACTTGATCATGGAGATGGTTGATCTACAGGGAGATCGAGGTTAGGAGAGTAGACTCAGAGGACAACACAGCGGATCCACTCACAAAGGCCCGTTCCCATAGAGAGACTTTTAAGGGGATGGTTGAGTATGAGATACTACAACCACTGCTACAGATGGCCCTAGTGCAAGCGGGAGATTGTTAGTTATATGTATTCCCTAGAGGCCATTACTGTACATATGATGTATATTGTAGTGGATGCTAGGACGTATATAGGGAGGACTTTCTTGCTCGACATGATAGTATGCTATCTGGTTGATCTTTACCTTAACGTGTACACTGTTTGTCTCTCTGTTACATGTTGGTAAAGCCCTTAGGATGTGTACTTGACTACCTGGACTATGATGCGGATCATACTAGTGGGGACTTGGTAGTCCATAAGTACATCCTTCAAAGTCCCTAGCCGTGGTTGTATCGAGACGGGGCATCGATATACCAGAGTAGACTAGCGTATACCTTCTTGACCCATAAAGATGGGCGATGGATGATCCCATATCCACTGGTGTTTGACATCAGAGATGATATACGGGTGCTCAGTAGAGACTGGGTACACTGGACGGACTCGCCGAGAACTCCCAGATGGTATTATACCTCACGTCAGATGGCAGTTCTCTGGTGACACTGGTACAGGTTAGTCAGTTGACCCGAGATCGTCATAGAGTCTTGTGTGGTTCCCACTGTGCTTTGATTTCCATCTTACCACGTCCAAGAGGGCGTGCAAAACGGTGGTTTTTGGGTACAGTCCCGAGTCACATGGAGGCAATGAGCGATAGGAGGGGATTCGTCTCTCCCGGTATAGGGGGTTGATGTTGCGCTGTGTTCGATTGGCTATAACAGGAAATCCCTGGCCAGGGTTGCTGAGATTTACTGGTAAGTGTTACTAGTAGTTTCTCGAACAGTTATAGACCTCATATCGACACGACTTATCGAGCTATTGGGGTCTGACGTTTACCACCCCTAGGCAAGATATGCGACATATCAGACGATCAGACCGGACTGTACGGTAGTGTTACTGGTCGGATTCACTGGAGTGTGAGCGGGCTTCCTCGTCGATCTTCAGATCGCTCAATACCCGGGTGGCCGTTACGTTTAGCAGACCGCTTGCGGCTTGTGGGTGCTTGATATGATCATCACCTGCTGCCGGCGTATTGACGAGTCTTTAGAGTCCTACACAGAGGTTTCCTGGTTCAAGCGAAACGAAATAGGAGCGCATATGAGATATATGCGGGACCGAGAATAATGCGTGTATGTGATACCGTATTTCATTCTCGCGATGAATGTATCGATTAGGTTATATGCGATATACCCTAGTTATCGAATCAAAGGTTGATTCGATAAACCGATACATTGGATACTAGTCGGTTATATACGATATGACCGGATCGTTAAATCAAGTGTTGATTTAATGATTTAATGCATAATTATATATTTGATATATTACTTTGCATTAACTAGTGTCGGTTCACTTTAATTGGATTTTCTCGCTCGGATGTGCACATTGTATATTCGATATAGTTTTGTGCACATGATTGTATCATGTTTGATGATACATGCCTTTTGGTTAAGTGTAAAGTATCAAACTATAGTTAAGTGGATGATTAGGGTTTTTGATTTCCTTATTTATATATTAATCTTTTTCTTTTTGGAAAAAGAATAAGCAAATGCAAAATGGTGGCTTTATTGGGAAGCTTGTTGAAGCTTCATGAAAACTTTGACTTTGTCACCATTTTGTCTCATGCTTAACCCTAACTACTCCACTAACCCTAGTTCACTCTCTACAACTAACCATGGTTCACTTATGATAAGAATGGATTATTCTTTTCATTTTAAATTATTCTTATCATAATTTTTAGCTTCTTCTTCTTCTTTCTTCAAGTGAAGAAAAGCTTGACCATCAATGGCAACTTGATGAAATGAGTGAGAAATCCAATTCTAAAGTCTACCCACTTCCTATTTCTTCATCCTCTACCTCTTGCCAAGTAGTAGAGTGTGTTTCCTTCACAAGTCATCATGGTTTGGTGAAGGTGGAGCTTGATCTAGCGATGCCTCGACGTAGATCATCTTCGGCATGGACATCGACGACCTAGCTTGCCCATTCTCCGACGAAGCCAACGCTAGAGCCCGGATTTGATTTGGACAGCGGAGAGGACCTCGTTGCAGAGCTATGGAGGTGGAGCACCGGATCTACAAAGGTTGTATTTCCGTATTCCATTAGTTAATTTGTTAACTAGTTCTTTTTCGCCTAGACATCTAGTTATCGATCCGTAGTCGGGTCTCTCGGCACCGTTAAAATTATAATTTGGCATGGTTGATGCCTTGTGAGACCTCATTAGGGTGCCTAGGAACCCTACACGGTAAGTGTTACTGGTTGGATTCACAGGAGTGTGAGCGGGCTTGCTCGTCGATCTTCTGATCTCTCAATACCCGGGTGGCCGTTACGTTTAGCAGACCGCTTGCGGCTTGTGGGTGTTTGATATGATCATCACCTGCTGCCGGCGTATTGACGAGTCTTTAGAGTCCTACACAGAGGTTTCTTGGCTCAAGCAAAACGAAATAAGAGCACATATGAGATATGTGCGGGACCGAGAATAATGCGTGTATGTGATACCGTATTCTATTCTCGCGATGAATGTATCGATTGGTTGTATGCGATATAACCTAGTTATCGAATCGAGGATTGATTCGATAAGTCGATACATTGGATATTAGTCGGTCATATGCGATATGACTGGATCGTTAAATCAAGTCTTGATTTATTGATTTAATGTATAATTATATATTAGATATATTACTTTACATTAACTAGTATTTTTTCACTTAAAATGGATTTTCTCACTTGATGTGCACATTGTATATGTGATATATTTTTGTGCACTTGATTGTATCATGCAAGTTTGGGTGTATGTTTACTTTAAACCATGTTTAAGTGAATGGTTAGGGTTTTGTTTATTTACTTATTCATTTATTTATTTATTCATTTTTGGCAAAATGAAAATGGTGGCTAATTTTGTTTCTTTGCTTTAGCTTCATGAAGCTTCTTTAGATTATCTACCATTTTGTCTTTTTGCCTAAACCTAACCATTCACCTAACCTTGGTTTATTCTCTACACTTAACCAAGGTTGCATTATGATAAGAATGAATGGGATTTTCTTTTTAAAAATAATCCTTTTTATTCTTTCATCTTCATCATCTTCATCCAGCTTCATGAAAGCTTGCTAGCTTCAGTGGTGAAATGAGAAAAAGAGTGAGAAATCCAATTCTAAAGTGAACCCACTTCCTATTTCTTCATCCTCTACCACTTGCCAAGTAGTATAGGATGTTTTCTTCACAAGTTTCATGACTTGGTGAAGTTGGAGCTTGATCTTGAGTTGCCTCGACTTAGATCATCTTCGGCATCGAAGTCGACGATCTAGCCCGATCATTTCTTCGACGAAACCATTACTAGAGTCCGGGATCCGATGATCACAGCGGAGGGACGTCAACGCGGAGCTATGGAGGTGGAGGACCGGATCTACAAAGGTTGTAGTCACTTTCCCTTTTAGTTAAAAGTTGTTAACTTGCTTGCATCGCCATACCTCTAGTAACGATCTATTTTAGGGTTTCTCGGCATATAGGAAATTTTTGAAATTGGCATGTTTGATCTGTTGTGGAACCTCATGGGTGTGCCTAGGAACCCTACAGTGGTATCAGAGCCTAGCTAGAGCCTTAGGCGATGAGTAGACGAAGTTAGAAACCCGATTGAACCCGAAACCCTAACTCAAAACGGCTCTCTGGACATTTTCTGGAATTTTGGATTTTTTCAAATTAAAAATATGCAGAAAAATCAGCAGACTATTCTAAGAAATACAGTGCAAAACGAGAGGCTAACTCGATCAAACCGCTGTGGAACTGCGGCACGAGCATGGATTGTGCGGCGGTTCCGCGGCCGTACGGAAGTGTCATTCATTTAATTTTGCACAGTAATTCATATATTGTTGTGCTGAGTTTTCTGGGAATTTTTAAAATATACTCAATAGTTGAGTTTTCTGGATTGTTTTGGGGAATCGATGATTCGATCGGATTGTTTAGCTTTGTCTATGTGTTTTTCCGGATAACTTTAGAATATGTTAAAAAGTTCGACCGGATATAAATACCCACTTTTTCCCCTGCTGGGAAATTTCCAATTGTTGGATTTTCCGTAGTTTAATGACGTTCTAAGTAGTGCAAGTAACGTGATGGTCCCTCTAGAAGACAACAAACCTTAACTCGATTATGTGACCGTCATGAACTGCCTTTTGAACCTTAGGGTTTGGGGCAGTACGGCGTGCCACATGTGAGGCGTTGGCTTGACCCTTCTACGGCTGGACCGTTGGTACTGAAGCATGAAGTGAATGTTTTTAAACTTATGTCATGTGTTGAGCTGTTTCGGGAAAACTTGGGTGTTCGATTGTTCGATCGGAAAGTTTAAAATTTTCTATTTATCCGGAATGTGATACAATAATTGGAATCCACAAGCAGTTATGAGATAACTGATTTGGATGTTATAAATCAAGCACTTTAGTCTCACTTGATCGGTTGCCACGGAATTTTGATGCGATCAAAAGTCCGTCGCAATCGCGTAACGTACGCGGATACTCGCCGGATAAACTTAATAGACAGCTACACCCCACAACCCCGACCAAGTGACTGTAGGAGAACCCCGTCGCCGAAAGCATCCGTTCGGGTGCTCGCGGTAGCGGTGTTCCGCCTTAGTGCACTTCATCGACGGTATCGGGGGTGCGACCGTCTACTAAGTTTGCGACGAGCATTCGTTCAGGATGTCGGGAATCTTGTTGAGTTGCCCGACTTGATATTGAAAAGAGTTTTCGATAATGAGACTAAAATGCGTGGTTTATAACTGTTAGGCATGCGATGTCTAAAGAATTCATTTGGTTAGGCATGCGATGTTTAAAGTGTTTGCGGATTCCAACTGTTGTAGTTTTACATTTTCTTTTCTGCGACCGTAAGTGTAATATGTGATATCGCCGGTTTCGTTGCTATATGTCAACGACAATTGGGATGGGCATATTTACTTACGTTGATTACATGTGATATGTGTTGCTGGATATGTTATATTGGATCGTCGTGTTTGAATAGTGTTCATATCAGATTTTTGCATTTTCATACCGCCCAATTTTTGTCACATTGCATATCGGTAGATACTCTTGAGCCGTGTTTGCTAGTCAATTGCAGGATACATGTTCTCAGTTCTAACACGGTGAAATTCATGGAAAACACGACAAAATCCGGGTTCCTGCCAACCACAGATAAACACGGTCTCCGCTCTTCATCCGTATGTTGCCAGATATCAATAGGAAGACAAAAGGTCAAATCAAAGTCACTCTCATGCACAAGGCTCAATGGTAGCACAAAATCCAAGAGATCTACGCGGAGCTCGAGGCAATCATGACAAAATCTTGACAAAAAGTCCACCTTTCCCTCAACAGAAATTCTGGAAGAAATGTGGAACTATTTTCAGAAAATATATGAACCAGAGAACAGAGCAAAGCAAACCAGGGGACCACAAGAAAACCGACACCCTAACTCCCCAATATGAGCGCGGATCCGCGGCAAAAGGTGGGTCCAGGCCGCGGATCCGCGGCCGTACTGGCGCCGCGTGCTCAGGGTTTTTGGGGGGTATTTTGGTCATTGTACAAGTGTCTGGTGGTTGCCCTAGATCTCCATTCTCCAGCCTATAAATAGCCCAGAAGTTTGAGAAGGAAGGGGTCAATTTTTGTATTCTCATTTTGCCTAGTTTTAGTGTTGTTCTTCTTCCTCTTCTCACCTCTTCTCCATTAAACTTGTAGTGAGCTTTTGAGTGAAGAGTGATGAATAAAGAAGACCATTTATTATCATGCTTGTCTTTTTCTTTACTTGTTGTAATTTGTTGTAATTTTAATTTTTAAGTAGTTGTTGTTATTTGCTTGATTGTTTCTTTCTTCTCTCTTTTTCTTTATCATTCATACGACAATGATACTTACGCTTGATCCTTGCCAAGGTGAGGTCGCAAATAGTTAGTCGTATTCTTCTAGCCTCCTTCTTTCTATCTTCCTCTTTTGTTTGTTTTATTTTTCCGTATTATGAAGTGTGAGTAGTTTTATACTTGTTAGGGTAGGATAAGGGAAGTTTGAGAGAAGGAAATCTCTCTCACTCTTTCCTTGCCCAACAACGTAAATCGACTCCCGTTAATTGAACCACAATCCGCTCCTTACGGCACCCTATCCTACATGATAGCGGTGATTCCGTAGTGAGACCGGTTGTGGTTGAATTAACCGGAGGTTATGGATAAGAGCCAAGAACGGACGGACAAGCACCAAAAGGAAGACTTATGCGTTGGAAAGCCTAGCTTATACTCGCAAAGTCCTTCCTAGTCGTGCTAATCCCCGTTGTTACCGATTACCGTAACACCGATCTTAAGAGGGGTAACGAAAGATGTTGAGACTCCTAACTCAAACTAACCTAATCCTAACCCTAACATGCTCTCTTTAAATATCAACTTAACACTTAGATAACCACAACACAATCTAAAACCAGGACTTAACTCGTCAAAACACTTTGAAAAGGACTCCCATCTCCCTGCGGACGACCCGTACTCAACCGGCTAGCTACAAGCGAAACCGTCTTGATTGCGGTATTTAAACTAGAACTTGAACACGCACATACTCTACCAATCAAATGGCGCCGTTGCCGGGGAGACGGTAGTTTATTTCTTTGTGTAATTTCGGGTTAATTTGTAAGTAAAAAAAAAACGAAAAAAAATATATACTTTGTAAAAGAAACCATCTTGTTATTCTTGAATAGTTTTTGTGCAAGTGTGCAGGAAATACGAAGCTCAAGATCGACGCCAAAGACGTTGGAAATACGGAGTTCAAGTACAGTGCCAAAGACGTGGGAAGATAGACCCACATTTTCGCGGCTACACCGCGACGGACAAAAACGAAGCATCCGGTCTACTGTATAAATCTGGAACTGTTACAGTGAGCAAATCAGAATTACCCACATCCAGACAAGCAGAGGACACCAAGCAGAGGACACCCAAATTTTTCAGAGCCCTAATTCCTCGACTTAGCCGCGGATCCGCGGCCTAAGTAGGTGTTTGGCTGCGGAACCGCGGCCATTCAGTGCCTTCAGGGCCCCAATTTTCTCTGTAAGTTCTCTGCCTCTCTCCACTCCTCTGAACTCCACTGAATTGTGTTTTCTGCAGCCTTCTTTGCGCAAATTCTTCTCCCCCTTCCAATAAACTGTTCTTGTGCAGGATTCTTTGCGCCGCAAAATAAAAATTGTTTGCAGTTGATTTGTTACTGTTTTGCATTCTTTAATACGGACTTAAGGGGCTTGAAACTAATCCAGATTGGGTGGGGATTTCATCACCCTTCCCAGGACCCCGGAAATCACTAAAGCTTATGCATTGTCCATTGTAAATTAAAAAATACTAGACTTCAGCCCTAAGGACTTCGCGCTCATTAGGAGAAGATAAACCTTGTTTAGAACCTCGCTTAACCGTACATTGTTTACGGGGTGTCTAGGAAAGTGTTAAAGGCGCAACCGCCGAAAGAGAAAGGGTTATTTAATTAAGGAACTTCGCGAAAGCGTTGGACAACCTCCCCTTATCTCTGCACTTACCTGGCCTCGTGATCAGTGTATTTTTAAGCCCGTTTCTCGACATTGTTTAACTTCGACAATCAAGTTCAGGAGCAGGTCTAGTAGACCTAGGCGACCGTAGATCTAGGTGTGATTGTGCATATCTTGTTTGTGATTGCTTAAGCCGTATTTCCGTACATATTTCTGTATATCTCTTTTTAAAAACAAAAAAAAAGAAAAAATCAAAAACTTTTATAAAAACTTGCCCTTTTGTCGCCAAATCCATTTTCACCCACCACCCATCACCTTTCTCCATTGACGTTTTCTTACCCTCACCTTCTTCGCTTTGACTATACTAAACTCGTTTAGTGTATGTCCGCTTGGACTCGGGACACTAGCGCCCGTCTAGTCCGCGTTACGTTAGTCGCGACCGACTACGCGATCGACTCCGAAGTCGATACTCCGTCCACTCCTCTTTCACCCCTTCCTTTGCCGGCCAACTCCGACGTTGACCGGAACTCTGTTCATACATCGTCACCTTCACCTTCACCTTCCTCTTCTTCCGCGATGTCGGGATTTAATCCGAACATCTCTTTGACCACCCCTGGATTGGCTCCACCTCCTACGGAGACCAATCTCCCACCACCTCCGCCTGTTCTAGCGCCGCAGCGAATCGCGCTCCAGGATCGTTTCTACCCCACCCGTTCTGCACTTCCCACCTGCCTTTCTCTTCCTCCGGCCAATGGGGACAACTTTGAAATTAAGCCCCATTTCATCAACATGCTTCCACGTTTTCATGGGCTCAAATCTGAAGATGCCTACATCTTCATCAATAAATTTCAAAACGTCTGTGCCATGATGAAAACAACCCAGCTATCGGACGATGCTATACGTCTACGGGTCATTCGATTCACTTTATGCGATCTCGCAGAAAAATGGCTGTATAGCACCGCTTCCCACTCAATCACCAGCTGGGACGAGTTTGTTAAAGCGTTTCTGAAAAAATTCTACCCAAATCATAAGACCGCAAGAATTCGAAATGAGATCAACCAATTCTCCCAGCTTCCTTCTGAACCCTTCTGGAAGTGCTTTGACCGATACAAAGACCTTCTTGTTCAGTGTCCTCACCACGGTATAGAGAAATGGCAGCTCTGCCAAACCTTATACGAGGGACTGAACCCAGCAACGAAGCAGTTGCTGGAAACCATCTGTCAGGGCCACTTCCTATCCAAATCTGACGAGGAAGCGTAGCAGTTCTTTGACGATCTTGCGGAGCAAACGCTACAGTGGGAGAGCACCCGACCGACTTCTTCTTCTTCTACCTCCACTTCTACCGGTCAGTCTAGGGTAGGAATCCACCAACTCGATGTCTCTATTGCGATGAAAGCTGAAATGGCTGCAATAACACGAAAGCTTGAAGCGATAGAGAGCAAATTTTCTGCTCCTGCCCCCACACCTGTTCTCCCCCTTCGTACCATCTGCGCTTGTTGTTCCGATCCGTCCCACTTGACCGAAGAGTGTCCTTACAATCCACCCCCGCAAGGACAGGATCAGGTTAATGCTGCCTTCCAGCAAAGACCGAGGAATGATCCATACTCTTCCACCTATAATCCCGGTTGGAGGAACCACCCCAATTTCGCCTGGAATCAGAATCAGAATCAATTCCAGGGCAACAATTTCCAAAGGGCCCCTCCACCGCAACAACAAGCGCCACAACAAACTCAGCATCAGTATCAGCAGCCCTTCCAACCCCAGCCTTTCCAAAACCAGACGAACAACTTTGCACCAAACAACTCTTTTCCACCAAACAATTTTGTTCCGTCAAACACTGATAAGGTTTCCTCGCTCGAGCGAAGTCTGGAGGCGTTTGTTAAACAATCGACTCAATCCACCGCCAACATCCAGTCTTCGATTCAATCTTTAGTGCAACACACTGCCGCACACGGGCAAAGCATCAAGACCATCGAGGCCCAGATTGCACAGCTGAACGCGGCCTTAAGCGAGCGAGAGAAGGGGAAGCTCCCGTCCCAGCCACTTCCAAATCCCGGTCACCCACATAATGCACATGTTGCTCTTGAACAACAAAACCATAATGTGAGTGCCGTGACCACATTGAGATCGGGGAGGGTGCTGCAAAACAACATTGGCAAACGGATCAACGATGACGCCCCGGCCGCTGCTTCTTCTTCTTCATCTCCTTCTTCTTCTTCGTCTTCTGAGCCTATTCTCCATTCTTCAACAGGCTCTCCTTCCTCTTCTTCTGCTCTGAACGGACCCACTTCTCACTCCACGAAAACACCTATTCTGGGATCCGTTCCAACTCCAAAATCTCCTCCTCCAGCATTAGACTCAACCAATTTTCAAAATGTTCCATTTCCAAACCGGTTGAGGTCTAACAAACAAAATCCACAAATGGAGAAGATTTTGGAGTTATTCAAGCAAGTTAACATTAACATTCCTCTTTTAGATGCTGTCCAACAAGTCCCGTCTTACGCGAAAATCTTAAAGGACTTGTGCACGAAAAAGAGGAAGTCTCAGGTACCCAAGAAAGTTTTCTTGGCTAGTGCTGTGAGTGATGCCCTTACCCAATCTTTACCACAAAAACGGAAGGACCCTGGCTGTCCTACGATTTCAATTACTATTGGGGATAAGAACATCAACCGCGCACTATTAGATCTTGGTGCCAGTGTTAACTTGCTTCCGTATTCAGTCTACGAGCAATTAGGCGTCGGAGAGCTGAAACCCACCCACTGCACTCTCCAGATGGCCGACCGATCGATCACCCATCCTAGGGGTGAGCTAGAGGATGTGTTAATAAAAGTCGGGGACTTCATATTCCCCGTCGACTTCATTGTCTTAGATACACAGCCTGTAGCTAACCCCCGGAATCAAATTCCGGTGATACTCGGTCGCCCATTTCTCGCAACCTCAAATGCTGTGATCAATTGTCGCAATGGTTCGATGAACCTCTCTTTTGGAAATATGACAATTGAACTCAACATTTTTAGGTTGGGGAATCAGCCCGCCGAACCTAATGCTCATATACTGGATGTCTGCTCGATCCAGGAGATCACACCAGAAGAGTGTGAATTCGAGGAGTTTCTGTTTGAACACGATAATCTTGGCGCCACTAGTGCGTTTCTCTTCGAACCTGCTGCTGCTTCTGCGCCCGACAACGAATACGAGTGTTTCACGTTCTTGAATGATCTTAGCCGCGCACAACCCGAGTTTGAATCTTTCGACTTTCCGGATGAGTTACCTGAACCATCCAACTCGGTTGCCTACACTCGCTTTGAACCTTTGCTGGAGTCCTTTGAGTTCGAGACCTTTGCACCAGTCTTGCCTTCCATCATTTCACCTCCAACGCTCGAACTCAAGCCTTTGCCGTCTCACCTTAAGTACGCCTACTTAGGTGAGAACGAGACCCTTCCTGTCATCATTTCGGCTTCTCTAGCTCCCGAGCAAGAGAAAGCCCTTCTCGCGGTCTTGCACAGCAACAGGCAAGCTTTTGGCTGGTCCATGGCGGACATCAAGGGAATTAGTCCCCTGATCGTTGAGCATCATATTCATCTGATGGATGATGCCAAACCAGCCCGGGATCCACAAAGACGTCTTAATCCAGTCATGAAGGAGGCTGTGAAGAAGGAGATCGTCAAATGTCTAGATAGTGGTATCATTTACCCTATCTCTGATAGCCAGTGGGTTAGCCCCATTCACGTTGTCCCCAAGAAGTCGGGCATCACGGTCATAACCAACGAGGCGAATGAGTTAATCCCTACTCGCACCCAAACTGGGTGGCGAGTTTGCATTGATTACAGAAAACTCAACGCCGCAACGCGGAAAGACCACTTTCCGCTACCTTTCATTGACCAGATGCTCGAACGATTGGCCGGACATGAGTACTATTGTTTTCTTGATGGCTACTCCGGCTATAATCAAATTCCCATCGCCGAAAAAGACCAGGACAAGACCACTTTCACTGGTCCTTTCGGCACGTTTGCATATCGACGCATGCCCTTTGGGTTATGCAATGCGCCTGCTACCTTCCAGCGGTGTATGATGGGAATTTTCTCTGACATGGTGGAAAAATTTCTGGAGATTTTCATGGATGACTTCTCCATCTTCGGCGACTCCTTTGACGAGTGTTTGCTGCATCTTGACGCTGTCCTTACCCGATGTAAGGACAAGAATCTCACTTTGAACTGGGAGAAATGCCACTTCATGGTGCGCGAAGGTATTGTCTTAGGACATATCATCTCGCAAAATGGCATAGAGGTTGACAAAGCAAAGATTGAGGTCATTTCCAATCTGCCTCCTCCCCGATGCGTCAGAGATATCCGAGCCTTCCTTGGCCATGCCGGTTTCTATAGACGGTTTATCAAGGACTTTAGCAAGATTGCTAGGCCCTTGACTCTTTTGCTGGCCAAGGACACGCCTTTCGACTTCAACTCGAGCTGTGTGACTGCATTCGAATCATTGAAACGCTCCCTCACTTCTGCTCCCGTTCTTTCTTCACCTGACTGGACGCACCCATTCGAGATTATGTGCGATGCATCCGACTTTGCCATCGGTGCTGTCCTCGGACAACACATCAACAAGATGCCGCACGTAATCTATTACGCTAGCCGAACCCTGAACGACGCCCAACTCAATTATACAACAACTGAGAAGGAATTCTTTGCTGTTGTATTTGCTTTAGAAAAGTTCAGGCCCTACCTCATCGGCTCTCCAGTCATTGTCTACACGGACCATTCAGCTCTGCGCCATCTTTTTGCGAAGAAAGATGCAAAATCTCGGTTAATACGTTGGATCCTCTTGCTTCAAGAGTTTGACCTTGTCATTAAGGACAAACGAGGATGTGAAAATGTGGTTGCCGACCATCTCTCACGACTTCCTTCTTCGCCTTCGCTTCCAATTCCAATCAATGACGTTTTCCCGGATGAACAGCTCTTGACAGTATCGTGCGAACCCTGGTTCGCAGATATTGTGAACTATTTGGCCACGGGATTACTACCGACTGAATGGTCGAGTCAGGACAGACTTCGCTTCTTATCCCAAGTAAAACACTTTTACTGGGACGAACCTTATCTGTTCAAGTACTGTCCCGACCAGATTATTCGTCGGTGTGTCCCTGACGATGAATTCAAGAGTGTGCTGTCATTTTGCCACGATCAAGCGTGTGGCGGGCATTTTGGGCCCAGAAAGACAGCTGAGAAGATCTTGCAATGTGGTTTCTACTGGCCACAACTTTTCAAAGACGCTCACGATTATTGCAAGACTTGCTCCCGGTGCCAACACATGGGCCGGATATCCCGGAGAAACGAGATGCCTCTCCAACCGATCTTGGTTGTGGAGATTTTTGATGTTTGGGGGATAGACTTCATGGGGCCATTTCCCAGCTCTTTTGGGAACTTGTACATCCTTCTAGCTGTTGATTACATCTCTAAATGGGTCGAGGCTGTGCCCAGCCGGACTAACGACAACAAGGTTGTCGTTAGGTTCCTTAAAGAAAACATTTTCTCACGGTTTGGGCACCCCCGAGCGATCATTAGCGACAATGGAAGCCATTTCTGCAATAGGACTTTCGAGGCCTTGATGCGGAAATACTCCATTACTCATAAGCTTTCTACGCCCTACCACCCCCAAACCTGCGGGCAGGCCGAAGTTTCAAATCGGCAAATCAAGCAGATACTGGAGAAGACGGTTTCCAAGAACCGTAAGGATTGGTCTCTGAAACTCACTGATGCCCTTTGGGCATTTCGAACCGCTTACAAGACCGACCTTGGCATGTCTCCCTATCGGCTTGTGTACGGAAAAGCCTGCCACCTTCCTGTCGAAATCGAGCATCGCGCATTTTGGGCGATAAAGGAGCTGAATCTGTCTCTGGAGGATGCGGGCAGCCATCGGAAGCTGCAGCTGAACGAACTGAGCGAGCTTAGGGATGAGGCTTACGACAACGCGGTTGTCGTTAAGAATCGAACGAAGGTGTTTCATGATAAACACCTTTTGCGCAAAACCTTCGTACCTGGTCAGCAGGTACTTCTTTACGACACCCGACTTCATTTCCATCCTGGAAAGCTCCGATCTCGCTGGAAAGGGCCGTATTTTGTGCGGAATGTGTATCCGCAGGGCGCTGTGGATTTGGAAAATCCAAAGGACGGTTCACTCTTCAAGGTAAATGGACACCGATGCAAACCGTACCTTAGCGCCGAACCAACAGAGGAGCTCCTGTTCTTACAGGAGCCGGTTTACCTTGCATGATCTTCCTCTGCCTACCTCCAAACTTCGGTTATCCAGCCAAGAACAGAGGACACTGTTCCAAATAAGTTTGGGGGTATGTACAAACCATTTTGTTTATATTTGTGTATATTCTTTTTCTTTTCTTTAAAAACAAAAACAAATAAAAATTGTATATCGCTAACCGACAATTTTGAACCTTCAAACTGATCTCTTCATGCAACAACAGTGAGGACACTGTCCAGTTTAAGTTTGGGGGTACGCTCGGTATGCATTTCTTCCCTTCGCATTCATATGTATATTTTGCATCTGCATATTAAAATCCATAAAATCCATAAAAATTTGAAAATTTACTTTTTTGTCAAGTCAGCTTGTGGAAGAACTCTGATTCAACATTCGACGGTTTTTGTTTGAAAAAATAAGAATAACTAAATCTTATGTTTGGATTTTGAAAACCTGAAAGATAACTCTCCTTTGAAGTTAACTATAGCTGATATACGTCTTTACATCACACTACACGTGTCGTAAGATTTTGGGAATTAGATGACAAGTCTTTCATGTTTAAACTTTTAAACGGATAAATGATTTTTTGAGAATCAAATAGGTTTGTTCTGAAATAAGTAATGTCAAGAATAGTTTATGAAGTAAAGCGAATATGAAGGAATGTTATTGATGCCGTAATTGGAGCTAAGTTTAAAAATAACCCATCTAAAACTTGATTGGAATGATTGCACACCAAACCCACTAGACACGTCTTTTATCCAAAAAATATTTGAACTGCCGGTTATATCTCCGTTCGTATTAAATCATCTGATTTTCACGCCAAACTGTCTTTTGTTTTTGGACCTAGGTAACTTAAGTAATTAAGTCCGCTGGGGTGTTTCTACACCTAATGCCCTAAAACCAACTGGTTTGGGTGCATTGGCCCAAAGCTCGCTAAGAAGCCTAGAAAGTCCAGTTTAAAACAAAGTCAAGCAAGTGTTCTCTCCGAGTTAAAATTCCTAACGGTTCTTTGTGTGAGAATAATCTTGATAAAAGACAGGCTTTTATAAAAATTTTAGTGGAGATATGAAGGTTTTATTCTATGATAAAGACTATTGCACGTTCACAGAGGTGTGTATGAAATGAAAACAAGAAAAAGGTGGAGTGAAAAATACGACTTAGTTTCCTGTTAAGGAAGATAGAAATTCTGAAGTTGAAACCTTACTGGAAAACGAAACTTGAAAAATGCTTAACTCGTTATAAAACTTATGTGATCCTTTTAAAATTGTTATCTGGGCTTTATTGTGCGACATGATGGCTTTAATCGACCTTTCGGGAACTTAACGACACTATATGCACTGCACGTAAAGACATATAAAAGCTGTAGTTAAATAAGAAGCGAGGTGTGAAAAATAAAGGTTCGATGATCTAGACTTAGGATTATAGAATTGTTATTTTCTAAAACAAAACTTTAGGGTTTGAAGCTTAGTTATTTTACAAAACCAACTTGACCGGATTTTGTGGGTAGTATCCGCTGAAAACCCTCAGGAGACAACACTCCTCCTACTAGGGACACCTAGAGGTTTAACGACTTGTTACACATGCTCAGTGCAATCGCGTTCCCTGCGAAAGTGAGGTTAGGAAATTTTTTGTGAATAAATGGGCTTTGCTCGGGACGAGCAAATGATAAGTTTGGGGGTATTTGTTCATATCAGATTTTTGCATTTTCATACCGCCCAATTTTTGTCACATTGCATATCGGTAGATACTCTTGAGCCGTGTTTGCTAGTCAATTGCAGGATACATGTTCTCAGTTCTAACACGGTGAAATTCATGGAAAACACGACAAAATCCGGGTTCCTGCCAACCACAGATAAACACGGTCTCCGCTCTTCATCCGTATGTTGCCAGATATCAATATGAAGACAAAAGGTCAAATCAAAGTCACTCTCATGCACAAGGCTCAATGGTAGCACAAAATCCAAGAGATCTACACGGAGCTCGAGGCAATCATGACAAAATCTTGACAAAAAGTCCACCTTTCCCTCAACAGAAATTCTAGAAGAAATGTGGAACTATTTTCAGAAAATATATGAACCAGAGAACAGAGCAAAGCAAACCAGGGGACCACAAGAAAACCGACACCCTAACTCCCCAATATGAGCGCGGATCCGCGGCAAAAGGTGGGTCCAGGCCGCGGATCCGCGGCAGTACTGGCGCCGCGTGCTCAGGGTTTTTGGGGGGTATTTTGGTCATTGTACAAGTGTCTGGTGGTTGCCCTAGATCTCCATTCTCCAGCCTATAAATAGCCCAGAAGTTTGAGAAGGAAGGGGTCAATTTTTGTATACTCATTTTGCCTAGTTTTAGTGTTGTTCTTCTTCCTCTTTTCACCTCTTCTCCATTAAACTTGTAGTGAGCTTTTGAGTGAAGAGTGATGAATAAAGAAGACCATTTATTATCATGCTTGTCTTTTTCTTTACTTGTTGTAATTTGTTGTAATTTTAATTGTTAAGTAGTTGTTGTTATTTGCTTGATTGTTTCTTTCTTCTCTCTTTTTCTTTATCATTCATACGACAATGATACTTACGCTTGATCCTCGCCAAGGTGAGGTCGCAAATAGTTAGTCATATTCTTCTAGCCTCCTTCTTTCTATCTTCCTCTTTTGTTTGTTTTATTTTTCCGTATTATGAAGTGTGAGTAGTTTTATACTTGTTAGGATAGGATAAGGGAAGTTTGAGAGAAGGAAATCTCTCTCACTCTTTCCTTGCCCAACAACGTAAATCGACTCCCGTTAATTGAACCACAATCCGCTCCTTACGGCACCCTATCCTACATGATAGCGGTGATTCCGTAGTGAGACCGGTTGTGGTTGAATTAACCGGAGGTTATGGATAAGAGCCAAGAACGGACGGACAAGCACCAAAAGGAAGACTTATGCGTTGGAAAGCCTAGCTTATACTCGCAAAGTCCTTCCTAGTCGTGCTAATCCCCGTTGTTGTCGATTACCGTAACACCGATCTTAAGAGGGGCAACGAAAGATGTGGAGACTCCTAACTCAAACTAACCTAATCCTAACCCTAACAAGCTCTCTTTAAATATCAACTTAACACTTAGATAACCACAACACAATCTAAAAACAGGACTTAACTCGTCAAAACACTTTGAAAAGGACTCCCATCTCCCTGCGGACGACCCGTACTCAACCGGCTAGCTACAAGCGAAACCGTCTTGATTGCGGTATTTAAACTAGAACTTGAACACGCACATACTCTACCAATCAAATAGCCGGGGTTTTTTATGTGAGATGAGTGTTTTTCATTTTCATTCATGTAAAAACTTGTATGTAATATTCTTTTATTGGGGCACTTCCAGGTTGCGGATGATGTCACCGTTGATGTATATTATTTACTTTTCCGCATTAGGATAGACCCAAGGAGGGGAGCACAAGTAACCGGGTTCTAGGGTCCAGTGGGAGACCAACTCGAGGAGTCGAGTCCGGGTCTCCTAACCATAGAATTGGTAGGGTTGCTTGCCGCTCTCGTAGGGGTCTAGGGGTATGGGATTGGCTATTCATTGCGACCGTCGAATCCGTGTTTTATACTGGCTCGTATTAAAAACACGGACGTCCTAGTATATCCAATATTTCATATGATTTTTTCTGCTGCGTTATCTGTAATGTGATCATGTGATTTGTTCAGATAGATATAGTATATAGTATATATGATATATTATATAGACGTTGCTTATGTTTTGCACCCACACTAGCCCTGTCTCGCTCTGGCGTTAGTTACCTAACCTAACGGTGATGACGGGATATCAAGACGAATGCGGATGGCATAAGCGTACGTTATATTTATCTGTGATGTTTAGGTGGACTTAAATGATGGGACATTCATTAATGAGATTAATGAAAGAAAATAAACCTAATTGATGTTGTGGTATCGAATTTCAAAATAAAAACAGGTAGCTACAGTTCTTGCTTTGCATCGTGGTGTTCCTTGATAAATATCCTGCACCTTATTCGATAAGGAAAGGACCGAGATCCCTTCACCGGGAGTGACTTCTTTAGCAATAACTGGCAGATGCTACACACTCGGTTTGCCTTTTGATTGCTTCTATAGTTTCTGCTTTGCACAGTGATATATATGATATATCCTGCACCTCATTCGACGAGGAAAGGGCCAACGATCGCTTCACCGGGAGTGACCCCTTTAGCAAAACTAGAAGAGCTTCAAAAACACTCCATTTAAAAACCATTTGATTCCGCAACGAGATCAAGTTCAAAGCATTAAAGGTTTTATTAAAAATCATCCGCAACCCTCCGTACTTTTAGGAAGTAGAGTACTTAGTATTCGTGCTGTGTTTGTTGACCTTAGTTAAGGCACAGTGTACGGAAGCTAAGTGATGTCTTCCTACACCGCATATGATGCGATTAGTTAGGACAGTCGCGCGACTTTGTTGACCCTAGTTAAGGGTCATGTGGGTGGGTCTAATTAATCATGAAATGACGGGTAGAACTTGACTAGTACTTATGATTTGTTGACCATAGTTAAGGTCATAGGTGCTAGGGGTAAAAACCTTTATCGGGAGTTTCAAGTGTTGAAATTTGCAATGAGATTGCATACCTTCTATATGATAGTTGGATCCTGATACCCACTGCGAGTAATTGTTACTCCTGGGAGAGTTTTGCACTTTACAATTAGCCGATCAAATAGGTGTCTAAAAAGGTGTCAACGGGGTTACGCCTCTGGGAAAACGAGGTTTACTGTAATTAGGTCCGTGCGATAGCACGGGGAACCTCCCTCAAAGTACCGACATTGGCCTGGCTGAAAGATTGGCGAACTTGTAGAGTGTAATTAATCCCGGCTAGTCTTTCCTTTTAAGGTTTGAAGGAAGATTTGATAAAAACAGTGGGAGCCATCCTGATTAGATAAAACAAATAACCAATCTAATCTTGCAAGAGCGCACGTAGAGTGTTTTCTTCTCTCTCTCTCCAGGTAGCGACCATATCACGCCTTAATCAAGATAATAATACAGATATATTGACGAAACCCGCTTGTTATACTGAGCTGGGAAACGTTGGTCCCGCTCCAACTTATAATTGTTATAAGACAGAGCAGGAAATTGAGGAATACCAGAATTCCCGTGCCGCCCAAACGAAGAAAGTGCATATGATGCATCTCCTTCGGGTGTGTTCATTATACAGAACTGTTTCTCGGTATTCTTTACGTCCTGGATATGAGATACCGGATCAGGATCCCGCATATGTAATTTGTTACATGGACTATAGATAGGTAAAGAACTGAGAACGGGTGATAAAGTTTCATAAGACAAAAAACGGGGCAAGTGTTGCAGCCAAGTCTGTTGGTCATTGTCACCCTGTATTACCAATACATTGATTCTGAACGAATGTTATTAGATACCGAACCTGATATACAAAATCATATCAGTCTCTTTATTAGTAAAGAAAGGATATAATTTTGTATTGTTGGATAATGTTTTGAACATTTCCTATATCAAAAGTTGATCGGTTCAGGCACGTTATCTAAAAGCATTGATGGTCTAAATCAAACTACAGTTCTTAGTATACGGAACACACAAAAGAGGAAGAGTTCAGAAATGAACGAATCCTTCTTAAGGCATTGTAGACTAGGTCATATCAATGCGACCCGACTGGCTGAAGTTACATTTAGATGCATATTTAAATTAGTTTGAATTTACATCTTGTGAAACTTGCCGGTCATGTCACAAAGATACGGTGACCATAGCTCTGTTTACTGGAAACAGAGAAAGAGTTAGTGAACTCTTGGGATGATACATGTTGATGTATGTAAGTCCCCTGTCTACACATGCCAAGACCGGTTCTTTGTACTTCATTACATTCTCTGATGATCTCTCAAGATTCAGTCATATGTTCCTGTTGAAACACAAGTCCGAACCTTTTGAGATATTCACAGAATATAAGTTAGAAGTAGAGAACCAATATGGGTATAAGTATTATGTCCTTTGATGAGATCAAGGAGGAGAATACTTGTGCATAGAATTCCTGGACTATTCTAAAGGAGAATGAGATTCTCTCTCAGCATTACTCCTCCGTATACACCATAGCACGATGGTATATCGGGGCGGAGCAATTGCACCCTATTCGATATGGTGCGCTCTATGATGAGTACTACTGAGTTTCCTATTTTCCTTTTAGGAGTTATGTACTTGAGAAGCTGCATACCTATTGAAATTAGGTTCGAATCAGATCACAGCCTACCACTCCATATGAGATATGGTATGGGAAGAGCCTATGTCGTAAGCTAGTTAAGATTTAGGGTTGTCCGGCCAATGTCTAAATGCAGAATCCGGAAAAGCTCGAGGCGAGGTCTGTAATGTAGAACTGGAAAGGTTCCAGCTTTACAAACTACAGCAGATGATTTGATAGAACCAAAGGATTCAATAGTTACCAACGACCCTCAACCTCTCCGCCGATCTAGTAGGATTCCTCACCCACCTAAGAGATACTTCGGTTTCTCTATGACAGTGGGAGCGAGGATTGCATCATGAGATGATGACCCAACTAGTTTCGAGCTGGCCATCAGGAGTAAGACACTATAAGAATGGCTGGATGCTTAGCGATCTGAGATGGAATCCTTATACACCAACAAAGTATGGACTTTAGTTGCTTTATCTGAAGGGTTAAATCCCCATCAGGAGCAAGTATATCTGGAGAAGATTACTTGGTGTACTTGGAAAAGTTGAGACTTTCAAAGCTAGACTTGTTAAAGGTTTGCATCATTGACCAGGTATGGATTTTGTTGAAACCTTTTCTATGTAGCTATGCTTAAGTCCATCCAGATCCTACTTGCCATGGCTATATACCATGACTACGATCTCTGGCGGTTGGGTGTCATGACTGCTCTTCTAAATGATATTTTAGAAGAGAGAGTCTATAAGTACACAGTCAGAGGGCTTCGTAGATAGTGGGAACAGCGGAAACGTGTGCAAGATGTTTTATGTGATAAAGCAGGCATCGCGGAGTTGGAACATCTGTTTTGATGTAGTAGTCAAATAGTTTGACTTCATCAAAATGGTAGATGAACCTTGTATATACAAAAAGGTAGTAGAGAGTATGGTGGCGATCCTCGTAGAGTACATGGATGACATACTCTTGATAGGGAAGGAGTTTCCTATACTACGCTCGATCAATCTCCGCTTATCACAAGGATTCTTCATATAGGATCAAAGTGATACCTCCTAAATCCTGGGTTTTGGACCTATGAGATAGATC
Organism: Agapanthus africanus; assembly: GCA_030015575.1. NCBI lineage: Eukaryota > Viridiplantae > Streptophyta > Magnoliopsida > Asparagales > Amaryllidaceae > Agapanthus > Agapanthus africanus. Next base: position 215,433,335 of record CM057349.1, read on the forward strand.
TAATTGGATGTTAGGATTGTAGGGTTCCTAGGCACTCTAGTGAGGTCTCACAAGGCATCGAACATGCCAATTTCAAAAAATCTAGGTGCCGAGAAACCCGACTACGGATCGTCGGCTAGAAGTTTAGGCGAAAAAGCAAACTAGTTTACAACTAAAGTATAAGATAACGGAAATACAACCTTTGTAGATCCGGTGCTCCACCTCCATAGCTCCTTAACGAAGTCCCCTCGCTGTCCAAATGAATTCTCGGGCTCTAGCGTCGGCTTCGTCGTAGAAATGGCGAGCTAGGTCGTCGATGTCCATGCCGAAGATGATCTACGTCGAAGCATCGCAAGATCAAGCTCTCACTTCACCAAGTCATGAAACTTGTGAAGAAAACACACTCTACTACTTGGCAAGAGGTAGAGGATGAAGAAATAGGAAGTGGGTAGACTTTAGATTTGGATTTCTCACTCTTTTTCATCACTTGCCATTGATGGAGGCAAGCTTTCTTCACTTGAAGAAATGAAGAAGAAGAAGGTAAATGTTATCACAAGTTAATTCCAAAAAGAAAATTAAAAGAATACTTATCATAACCAAACCATGGTCAAGTGTAGAGAATAAATCATGGTTAGTAGGATGGTTAGGGTTAAGCATGAGACAAAATGGTCACTTGGTCAAAGTCTTCATGAAGCTTCATGAACAAAACAAAACATGCCACCATTTTCTCATTTGCTTTTCTTTTTCCAAAAGAATAAATAAATGAAAACAATGAATAAGGAAAAAGTAAAACCTAACCATTTCATTAACCAAGGTTTAATTCTTTACACTTAACCAAAAGGCATGCATCATCAAACATGATACAAGCAAGTGCACAAAATCATATCGCATATGCAATGCGCACATCCGAGTGAGAAAATCCATCTTAAAGTGAACCAATACTAGTTAATGCAAAGTAATATATCAAATATATAATTATGCATTAAATCATTAAATCAACACTTGATTTAACGATCCGGTCATATCGCATATAACCGACTAGTATTCTATGTATCGGCTTATCGAACCAACCCTTGATTCGATAACTAGGTTATATCGCATACAACCTTTCGATACATTCATCGCGAGAATGGAATACGGTATCACATACACGCATTATTCTCGGTCCCGCACATATCTCATATGCGCTCCTATTTCGTTTCGCTTGAGCCAGGAAACCTCTGTGTAGGACTCTAAAGACTCGTCAATACGCCGGCAGCAGATGATGATCATATCAAGCACCCACAAGCCGCAAGTAGTCTGCTAAACGTAACGGCCATCCGGGTATTGAGCGATCAGAAGATCGACGAGCAAGCCCGCTCATACTCCTGTGAATCCAACCAGTAACACTACCGTACAGTCCGGTCTGATCGTCTGATATGTCGCATATCTCGCCTAGGGGTGGTAAACGTCAGACCCCAATAGCTCGATAAGTCGTGTCGATATGAGGTCTATAACAATTCGAGAAACTACTGGTAACACTTACCAGTAAATCTCAGCAACCTTGGCCAGGGATTTCCTGTTATAGCCAATCGAACACAGCGCAACATCAACCCACTATACCGGGAGAGACGAATCCCCTCCTATCGCTCATTGCCTCCATGTGATTCGGGACTGTACCCAAAAACCACCGTTTTGCACGCCCTCTTGGACGTGGTAAGATGGAAATCAAAGCACAGTGGGAACCACACAAGACTCTATGACGATCTCGGGTCAACAGACTACTCTGTACCAGTGTCACCAGAGAACTGCCATCTGACGTCAGGTATAATACCATCTGGGAGTTCTCGGCGAGTCCGTCCAGTGTACCCAGTCTCTACTGAGCACCCGTATATCATCTCCGATGTCAAACACCAATGGATAAGGGATCATCCATCGCCCATCTGTATGGGTCGAGAAGGTACACGCTAGTCTACTCTGGTATATCGATGCCCCATCTCGATACACCCACGACTAGGGACTTTAAAGGATGTACTTATGGACTACCATGTCCCCACTAGTATGATCCGCATCACAGTCCAGGTAGTCAAGTACACATCCTAAGGGCTTTACCAACATGTAACAGAGAGACAATCAGTGTACACGTTAAGGTAAAGGTCAACCAGATAGCATACTATCATGTCGAGCAAGAAAGTCCTCCCTATATATGTCCCAGCATCCACTACAATATACATCCAATGTACAGTAATGGCCTCTAGGGCATACATATAACTAACAATCTCCCACTTGCACTAGGGCCATCTGTAGCAGTGGTTGTAGTATCTCATACTCAACCATCCCATAAAAGTCTCTCTCTGGGAATAGGCCTTCGTGAGTGGATCCGCCGTGTTGTCCTCTGAGTCTACTCTCCTAACCTCGATCACTTAGAGATCAACCATCTCCATGATCAGGTGATACTGCCTTAGAATATGTCTGGATCACTGATGGGACCTGCGTTCCTTGGCATAAGCCACAACTCCATTGTCACACAATGGGAGGAACATAGTTCATCTCATGAACCAATATACACCCAAACAGCCTCTTTGGTAGCATCTTAAGTAGCGATGTATCCTGCCTTTATCGTCTAGTATGTCACGGTATCTAGCTTGGAACTCTTCCAACATACCGTCCCTTTACTGAGGGTAAAGACAATGCCTGTGACTGAGACTTAGTCGTCTTTATCACCCTGGAACACTTCCAGTGATTCTCCCCAGGATCGAATGATACCATCTCACTACAGCTAGTGAGTAGCCTAACATCCATTTAGATCTATCTCATAGATCCAAAGTCCAGGATTTAGTAGGTATCACTTTGATCCTATATGGAGAATCATAGTGATAAGCGGAGATTGATCGAGCGTAGCATAGGAAACTCCTTCCCTATCAAGAGTATGTCATCCACGTACTCTACGAGGATCACCACCATACTCCCTACTACCTTTTTGTTTATACAAGATTCATCTACCATTTTGATGATGTCAACTTCTTTGACTAATCCATCAAAACAGATGTTCCAACTCCGCGATGCCTGCTTTATCCTATAAAGCATCTTGCACACGTTTCCGCTGCTCCCACTGTCTACGAAGCCCTCTGGCTGTGTACTTATAGACGTACTCTTCTAAAACATCATTTAGAAAAGCAGTCATGACACCCAACCACCAAATATCGTAGTCATGGTATGTAGCCGTGACAAGTAGGATCTGGATGGACTTAAGCATAGTTGCTTGAAAAAGTTTCATCATTATCCATGCTTGGTTGATGACGAAAACCTTTAACAAGTCTAGCTTTGAAAGTCTCAACCTTTCCATATACACCAAGTAATCTTCTCAAGATATACTTGCTCCTGATGGGGATTTAACCCTTCAGATATAGCAACCAAAGTCCATACTTTGTTGGTGTATATGGATTCCATCTCAGATCGCTAAGCATCCAGCCATTCTTACAGAGTCTTACTCCTGATGGCCAGCTCGAAGCTAGTTGGGTAATCATCTCATGATGGAATCCTCACTCCCACTGTCATAGAGAAACCGAAGTAACTCTCAGGTGGGTGAGGAACCCTACTAGATCGGCGGAGAGGCTGAGGTTCGTTGGTATTTACTGAATCCTTTGGTTCTATCAAATCATCAGTTGCAGTTTGTATGGCTGGAACATTTCCAGTTCTACATAACTGACCTTGCCTCGAGCTTGTCCGGATTTTGCCTTTTAGACATAGGCCGGACAACCCCAAATCTTAACTAGCTTAAGACATGGGCTCTTCCCTTTCCATATCACATATGAAATGGTAGGCAACTTATTTGATTGGAACCCTATTCAATAGGTATGCAGCTTCATAAGTGCATAACTCCCTAAAAGAAATAGGCAACTCAGTAGTACTCATCATAGAGCACACCTTATCATATAGGGTGTGATTGCTCCGCCCCGATATACCATCGTGCTATGGTGTATTCGGAGGAGTAATGCGGAGAGAGAATCTCATTCTCTTTTAGAATAATCCAGGATTTCCGTGCACAAGTATTCTCCTCCTTGATCTCATCATAGGACATAATACTTATACCCGTATTGGTTCTCTACTTCTAACTTATATTTTGTGAATATCTCAAAAGGTTCGGACTTGTGTTTCAACAGGAACATATGTCTGAATTTCGAGAGATTATCAGAGAATGTAATGAAGTACAAAGAACCGGTCTTGGTATATGTAGACTGGGGATCTACATACATCAACATGTATCATCCCAAGAGTTCACTAACTCTTTCTCTGTTTCCAATAAACGGAGCTATGGTCATCTTATCTTTGTGACATGACTGGCGAGTTTCACAAGATGTAAATTCAAACTGATTTAAATATACATCTAAATGTAACTTCAGCCAGTCGGGTCGCATTGATCTGACCTAGTCTACAATACCTCAAGAAGAATCCGTTCATTTCTGAACTCTTCCTCTTGTGTGTGTTCCATATACTAAGAACTGTAGTTTGATTTAGAACATCAATGCTTTTAGATAACGTGCCTGAACCGATCAACTTTTGATATAGGAAATGTTCAAAACATTATCCATCAATACAAAATTATATCCTTTCTTTTCTACCAAAGAGAGTGATATGATTTGGTATATCAGGTTCGGTATCTAATAACATTCGTTCAGAATCAATGTATTGGTAATACAGGATGACAGTGACCGACAGACTTGGCTGCAACTCTTGCTCCGTTTTCTGTCTCATGAAACTTATCACCCGTTCTCAATTTTTCTACCCTTTTGTAGCCCTATGTAACAGATTACATATCTGGGATCCTGATCCGGTATCATATACCAGGATGCGGAGGATACTGAGAAACAGTTCTGTATAATGAACACACCCGAAGATGATGCATCAGCATGAACTCTCTTCGTTTGGGCGGCACGGGAAATCTGGTATTCCCCAATTTCCTGCTCTGTCTTATAACATTTATAAGTTGGAGCGGGACCAACGTTCCCCAGCTCAGTATAACAAGCGGGTTCGGTCAATAATCCGTTTTATTATCTTGATTAAGGCGTGATATGGTCGCTACCTGGAGAGAGAGAGAAGAAAACACTCAGCGTGCGCTCTTGCAAGAATAGATTGATTATTATTTTATCTAATCAGGATGGCTCCCACTGCTGTTTATCAAATCTTCCTTCAAACCCTAAAAGGAAAGACTAGCCGGGATTAATTACACACTACAAGTTCGCCAATCTTTCAGCCAGGCCAGTGTCGGTACATTGAGGGAGGTCCCCCGTGCTTTCGCACGAACCTAATTAATGTAAACCTCGTTTTCCCAGAGGCGTAACCCCGTTGACACCTTTCTAGACACCTACTTGATCGGCTAATTGTAATGTTTAAAACTCTCCCAGGAGTAACTCTTACTCGCAGCGGGTATCGGGATCCAACTATCTCATAGAAGGTATGCAATCTCATTGCAAATTTCAACACTTGAAATTCCCGATAATCTTTTGCCCCTAACGTGCTATGACCTTGACGAAAGCCAACAAACCATAGCCCGCTAGTCAAGTTCAACCCGTACATTTCTTGATTGAATTAAACCCACCCGCACGACCCTTGACGAAAGCCAACAAAGTCGCACGACTACCCTAATCCAATCGCATCGTATGCTGGCAGATAAGCAGCATATAGCTACCGCACACAGCACCTTGACGAAAGCCAACAAATGCAGCACGAATACTATATATAACTTATCTGAAATGTCGGAGGGCTACGACAGGTTTTTCTGAAAACCTATTGCGTAATGAACTTGATATCGTTGTAGGATCGAATGAATTTTGAAATGGAGTGTTTTTGAGGCTTTTCTAGTTTTGATAAAGGAGTCACTCCCGGTGAAGGGATCGTCGGTCCTTTCCTCGTCGAATGAGGTGCGGGATATATCATATATATCACTGTGCAAAGCAGAACTCTTAAAAGCAATCAAAAGACAAACCGAGTGTGTAGCATCTGCCAGTTATTGCTAAAGGAGTCACTCCTGGTGAAGGGATCTCGGTCCTTTCCTCATCGAATAAGGTGCAGGATATATCGTATATACCGCTGTGCAAAGCAAGAACTGTAGCTACCTGTTTTATTTTGAAATTCGATTCTACAACATCTTAGGTTTCTTTTATTTCATTAATCACATTAATGAAGTCCCATCATTTAAGTACCTAAACATCACAGATAAATACGACGTACACTTATGCTATCCGCATTCGCCTCGATGTCCCCTCGTGCACCGTTAGGTTAGGTAACTAACGGCAGAGCGGGGCAGGGCTAGCGCGGGTGTAAAACATAAGTAACGTCTATATAATATATCATATATACTATATACAAGTATCTATCACAGAACATCACATGATCACATCACAGATATCGCAGCAGAAGAATCATATGAAATATTGGATATACTAGGACGTCCGTGTTTTCAATACGAGCCAGTATAAAACACGGATTCCACGGTCGCGATGAATAGCCAAACCCACACCCCTAGACCCCTACGAGAGCGGCAAGCAACCCTACCAATTCTGGAGTTAGGAGACCCGGACTCGACTCCTCGAGTTGGTCTCCCACTGGACTCCAGAACCCGGTTACTTGTGCCCTCCTCCTTGGGTCTATCCTAGTGCGGAAAAGTAAATAATATACAAAGGGTGACAACTTCCGCAACCTGGAAGCGCCCCAATAAAAGAATATTACATACAAGTTTTTACATGAATGAAAATGAAAAACACTCATCTCACACAAAAACCCCCGGCTATTCAAACACGACGATCCAATATAACATATCCAGCAACACATAACATCACATGTCATCAACGTAAGTAAATATGCGCATCCCAATTGTCGTTGGCATGTAGCAACGAAACCGGCGATATCACATATTACACTTACGGTCACAGAAAAGAAAGTGTAAAACTACAACAGTTGGAATCCGCAACCACCTCAGACATCGCATGCATGACCAAATGAATTACTTAGACATCGCATGCCTAACAATTATAAACCCCGCATTTTAGTCTCAAAATCGAAAACTCTTTTCAATATCAAGTCGGGCAATTCAACAAAGATTCCCGACATCCTGATCGAATGCTCGTCGCAAACTTCAGTAGGCGGCCGCACCCCCGACGCCGTCGACGAAGTGCACCAAGGCGGAACACCGCCACCGCGAGCACCCGAACGGATGCTTTCGGCGACGGGGTTCTCCTACAGTCACTTGGTCGGGGCTATGGAGTGAGGCTGTCTATTAAGTTTACCCGGCGAGTATCCGCGTACGCTACGTGATTGCGACGGACTTTTGATCACATCAAAATTCCGTGGCAACCGATCAAGTGAGACTAAACTGCTATGTTTATAACATTCATTCAGTTATCACATAACTTTTGTGAATTCCAATTATTGTATCCCATTCCAGATAAACAAAAAATGTTAAACTTTTCGATCGAACAATCGAACACCCAAGTTTTCCCGATACAGCTCAACACATGAAATAAGTCTAACAACATTCCGTTCGTGCCTCAGTACCAACGGTCCAGCCGTAGAAGGGTCAAGCCAACGCCTCACATGTGGCACGCCGTACTGCCCCAAACCCTAAGGTTCAAAGGGCAGTTCAAGACGGTCACATAATCGAGTTAAGGTTTGTTGTCTTCTAGAGGGTCCATCGCGTTACTTGCACTACTTAGAACGTCGTCAAACTACGGAAAAATCCAACACTTGGAAATTTCCCGGCAGGGGAAAAAGTGGGTATTTATATCCGGTCGAACTTTTTAACATATTCTAAAATTTATCCGGAAAGCCAAATAGACAAAATCTGATAAACCCGATCGAATCATTAAAGCTCCAAAACATCCCAGATTATTCAACTCTTGAATAAATATTAAAAATACCCAGAGAACTCATCACTGTTAAATAGGAATTACTGTGCAAAAGTCAACGCAAGAGGAGACCATTAGACCGCGGAACCGCCGCACATGCCAAGCTCGTGCCGCGGTTCCGCGGTGGTTTAATTGAATTAGGCCCCCGTATTTCACAGTAATTCATATAAAACCCTGCTTAATTTTCTGCATATTTTTAATGTGGAAAAATGCACAGTTTTGAAAAAAGGACAGAGAGCATGGGAAAAATGAGGTTTCGGGTTCGATCGGGATTCAAACGTTGTCTAGACTTCGCCTAAGGCTCTAGCCTTGCTCTGATACCAGTGTAGGGTTCCTAGGCACTCTAGTGAGGTCTCACAAGGCATCGAACATGCCAATTTCAAAAAATCTAGGTGCCGAGAAACCCGACTACGGATCGTCGGCTAGAAGTTTAGGCAAAAAAGCAAACTAGTTTACAACTAAACTATAAGATAACGGAAATACAACCATTGTAGATCCGGTGCTCCACCTCCATAGCTCCGTAACGAAGTCCCCTCGTTGTCCAAATGAATTCCCGGGCTCTAGCGTCGGCTTCGTCGGAGAAATGGCGAGCTAGGTTGTCGATGTCCATGCCGAAGATGATCTACGTCGAAGCATCGCAAGATCAAGCTCTCACTTCACCAAGTCATGAAACTTGTGAAGAAAACACACTCTACTACTTGGCAAGAGGTAGAGGATGAAGAAATAGGGAGTGGGTAGACTTTAGATTTGGATTTCTCACTCTTTTTCATCAGTTGCCATTGATGGAGGCAAGCTTTCTTCACTTGAAGAAATGAAGAAGAAGAAGGTAAATGTTATCACAAGTTAATTCCAAAAAGAAAATTAAAAGAATACTTATCATAACCAAACCATGGTCAAGTGTAGAGAATAAATCATGGTTAGTGGGATGGTTAGGGTTAAGCATGAGACAAAATGGTCACATGGTCAAAGTCTTCATGAAGCTTCATGAACAAAACAAAACATGCCACCATTTTCTCATTTGCTTTTCTTTTTCCAAAAGAATAAATAAATGAATAAAATGAATAAGGAAAAAGTAAACCCTAACCATTTCATTAACCAAGGTTTAATTCTTTACACTTAACCAAAAGGCATGCATCATCAAACATGATACAAGCAAGTGCACAAAATCATATCGCATATGCAATGCGCACATCCGAGTGAGAAAATCCATCTTAAAGTGAACCAATACTAGTTAATGCAAAGTAATATATCAAATATATAATTATGCATTAAATCATTAAATCAACACTTGATTTAACGATCCGGTCATATCGCATATAACTGACTAGTATTCTATGTATCGGCTTATCGAACCAACCCTTGATTCAATAACTAGGTTATATCGCATACAACCTTTCGATACATTCATCGCGAGAATGGAATACGGTATCACATACACGCATTATTCTCGGTCCCGCACATATCTCAGATGCGCTCCTATTTCGTTTCGCTTGAGCCAGGAAACCTCTGTGTAGGACTCTAAAGACTCGTCAATACGCCGGCAGCAGGTGATGATCATATCAAGCACCCACAAGCCGCAAGCGGTCTGCTAAACGTAACGGCCACCCGGGTATTGAGCGATCAGAAGATCGACGAGCAAGCCTGCTCATACTCCTGTGAATCCAACCAGTAACACTACCGTACGGTCCGGTCTGATCGTCTGATATGTCGCATATCTCGCCTAGGGGTGGTAAACGTCAGACCCCAATAGCTCGATAAGTCGTGTCGATATGAGGTCTATAACAATTCGAGAAACTACTGGTAACACTTACCAGTAAATCTCAGCAACCCTGGCCAGGGATTTCCTGTTATAGCCAATCGAACACAGCGCAACATCAACCCCCTATACCGGGAGAGACGAATCCCCTCCTATCGCTCATTGCCTCCATGTGATTCGGGACTGTACCCAAAAACCACCGTTTTGCACGCCCTCTTGGACGTGGTAAGATGGAAATCAAAGCACAGTGGGAACCACACAAGACTCTATGACGATCTCGGGTCAACAGACTACTCTGTACCAGTGTCACCAGAGAACTGCCATCTGACGTCAGGTATAATACCATCTGGGAGTTCTCGACGAGTCCGTCCAGTGTACCCAGTCTCTACTGAGCACCCGTATATCATCTCCGATGTCAAACACCAATGGATATGGGATCATCCATCGCCCATCTGTATGGGTCGAGAAGGTACACGCTAGTCTACTCTGGTATATCGATGCCCCATCTCGATACACCCACGACTAGGGACTTTGAAGGATGTACTTATGGACTACCATGTCCCCACTAGTATGATCCGCATCACAGTCCAGGTAGTCAAGTACACATCCTAAGGGCTTTACCAACATGTAACAGAGAGACAATCAGTGTACACGTTAAGGTAAAGGTCAACCAGATAGCATACTATCATGTCGAGCAAGAAAGTCCTCCCTATATATGTCCCAGCATCCACTACAATATACATCCAATGTACAGTAATGGCCTCTAGGGCATACATATAACTAACAAGGATTCTCACTAGTTGTAGTGAGATGGTATCAATCGATCCTAGGGAGAATCACTGGAAAGGTTCCAGGATGATAAGGACGACTGAATGTCAGTCACAGGCATTATCTTTACCCTTAGTAAAGGGACGGTATGTTGGAAGAGTTCCAAGCTAGATACCGTGGCTTACTAGACGATAAAGGCTGGATACATCGCTACTTAAGATACTACCAAAGAGGCTGTTTGGGTGTATATTGGTTCATAAGATGAACTAGGTTCCCACCATTGTGTGACAATGGAAGAGTGGCTTTGGCCCAGGAACCCCGGTCCCATCAGTGACCCAGACATATTCTGAGGCAGCATCACCTGATCATGGAGATAGTTGATCTCCAGGTTGATCGAGGTTAGGAGAGTAGACTCAGAGGATAACACGGCGGATCCACTCACAAAGGCTTTTTCCCAGAGAGAGACTTATATGGGATGGTTGAGTATGTGATACTGCAACTACTGCTACAGATAGCCCTAGTGCAAGTGGGAGATTGTTAGTTATATGTATGCCTTAGAGGCCATTACTGTGCATTGGATGTATATTGTAGTGGATGCTAGGACATATATAGGTAGGACTTTCTTGCTCGACATGATAGTACGCTACCTGGTTACTCTTTATCTTAACATGTATACTTTCTGTCTCTCTGTTACATGTTGATAAAGCCCTTAGGATGTGTACTCGACTTCCAGGACTATGATGCAGATCATATTAGTGGGGCCTGGGTAGTCAATGAGTACATCCTTCAATGTTCCTATTCGTAGGAATATCGAGACGGGGCATCGATATTCCAGAGTAGACTAGCGTATATCTTCTCGACCCATATGATGGGCGATGGATGATTCCATATCCATTGGTGTTTGACATCAGAGATGGTATGCGGGTGCTCAGTGGAGACAGGGTACACTGAACGGACTCGCCGAGAACTCCCAGATGGTATTATACTTCATGTCAGATGGCATTTCTCTGGTGACATTGGTACAGATTAGTTTGTTGACTCGAGATCGTCATAGAGTCTTGTGTGTCTCCCACTGTGCTTTGATTTCCACCCTACCACGGCTCTACTGAGTCGTGCAAACAGGTGGTTTTTGGATACAATCCCGATTCACATGGAGGCAATGAGCGATAGGAGGGGATTCGTCTTTCCCGGTATTGGGGGTTGATGTTGTGCTTTGCACGACTGGCCATAACAGGAAATCCCTGACCAGGGTTGCAGTGATATACTGGTAAGAGTTATCAGTAGTTTCACGATTGTTATGGACCTCACGTCGGCATGACTTATCAAGCTATTGGGGTCTGACGTTTACCACCCCTAGGCGAGATATGCGACATATCAGACGAACAGACCGGACTGTACGGTAAGTGTTACTGGTTGGATTCACAGGAGTGTGAGCGGGCTTGCTCGTCGATCTTCTGATCGCTCAATACCCGGGTGGCCGTTACGTTTAGCAGACCGCTTGCGGCTTGTGGGTGTTTGATATGATCATCACCTGCTGCCGGCGTATTGACGAGTCTTTAGAGTCCTACACAGAGGTTTCCTGGCTCAAGCAAAACGAAATAGGAGCGCATATGAGATATGTGCGGGACCGAGAATAATGCGTGTATGTGACACCGTATTCTATTCTCGCGATGAATGTATCGATTGGTTGTATGCGATATAACCTAGTTATCGAATCGAGGATTGATTCGATAAGTCGGTACATTGGATATTAGTCGGTCATATGCGATATGACCGGATCGTTAAATCAAGTGTTGATTTAATGATTTAATGTATAATTATATATTAGATATATTACTTTACATTAACTAGTATTTGTTCACTTAAAATGGATTTTCTCACTTGATGTGCACATTGTATATATGATATATTTTTGTGCACTTGATTGTATCATGCAAGTTTGGGTGTATGTTTACTTTAAACCATGTTTAAGTGAATGGTTAGGGTTTTGTTTATTTACTTATTCATTTATTTATTTATTCATTTATTCATTTTTGGCAAAATGAAAATGGTGGCTAATTTTGTTTCTTTGCTTTAGCTTCATGAAGCTTCTTTAGATTATCTACCATTTTATCTTTTGCCTAAACCTAACCATTCACCTAACCTTGGTTTATTCTCTACACTTAACCAAGGTTGCATTATGATAAGAATGAATGGGATTTTCTTTTAAAAATAATACTTTTTATTCTTTCATCTTCATCATCTTCATCAAGCTTCATGAAAGCTTGCTAGCTTCAATGGTGAAATGAGAAAAAGAGTGAGAAATCCAATTCTAAAGTGAACCCACTTCCTATTTCTTCATCCTCTACCACTTGCCAAGTAGTATAGGGTGTTTTCTTCACAAGTTTCATGACTTGGTGAAGTTGGAGCATGATCTTGAGTTGGCTCGACGTAGATCATCTTCGGCATCGAAGTCGACGATCTAGCCCGATCATTTCTTCGACGAAACCATTACTAGAGTCCGGGATCCGATGATCACAGCGGAGGGATGTCAACGCGGAGCGATGGAGGTAGAGGACCGGATCAACAAAGGTTTTAGTCACTTTCCCTTTTAGTTAAAAGTTGTTAACTTGCTTGCATCGCCTTACCTCTAGTAACGATCTAGGTTAGGGTTTCTCGGCACATAGGAAAATTTTGAAATTGGCATGTTTGATCTGTTGTGGAACCTCATGGGTATGCCTAGGAACCCTACATGATATTTACATGCATGATGTTCTGTGTCATTGGGTGACACGTGGACGAGATCCTCATACATACAAACATTGATTAAATAGTTGGATGATATCCACATACTCATAGACTTTATGATATAGTTGACACTGATTACATTGATTATACCTCATATTTATGATATGTTGCTAGCTGAGGCACTGGCACGAGCACTTGGTACTACACTTATGTATAGATGTTTACCCTTATCACTTTGTCATGCTTCAGACTTATTCATATTGAGGATAAATATTACTGATCGTATTGACCTAGGATTGAGTCATACATATGATTTCTGCTCTGTGATGTTTTCTATTCACGAGTTGGCAATTCACCCCCGTTGTGGCACAGTTCTTACAGGTTTTGCCGTACAGGTTTCATTGCGACTTTCTGGCACACTGCTTCCTTTCTGGGTGATTGCTTTGGTAGGTGGGTGTTCATACCAGAATATTGCATTTTATACCGCCCATTCTTACGCTCGTTTGTTTATAGGCAGGTGCTTTTGATCAGTGTTTGCTACATATTTGCAGAATACAGGTTCTCGGCTCTGAACAGTGAAATCCATGGAAAAGTACGACAAATTCCGGATTACTGCCAACAACAGATAAAGCACGGGTCTCCGCTCTCTATCCGTGTGTTGCCACATACTAGTTTAAGGGACAAAATGGCAAATCGATTGTCATGTCATGCACAAAGCTCAATGTCAACACAAGATCCAAGAAATCTACGTGGAGCTCGAGGAAATCATGGCAAAAGATCCACATCACATCACCTCTTGTTCTACTGAAATTCTGGAAGAATTGTGAAGAGTTTCTAAGAAAAGTCATATACCACATAGCTGACAACTACATACCAGGGAAGCACCCAAAAGACGACCACCCAACTCCACTAAAGGGCCGCGGAACCGCGGCCAATAGGGGGTCTTGGCCGCGGTTCCGCGGCCGTATTGACTCCTCTTTCTGCCATTTTTTGGGGGTATAATGGTACATTCATTTTAAGCCAGATTCTTGCCCTAGGTTTCCAGTTCCCTGCCTATAAATACCCCAGAATTTTCCAAGCCAAGGGTGTCATGTTCTTAAGCCTTTTTTTGTTAGTTTTTAGTCTTCTTCTTCTTCTTCTTCATTTTTCCTCCATGGAAATGTAGTGAGAGCATTGAGTGGATGTGAATGAAGATGAGGGTTTTTGTATCATTCTTATTTGTTTAGCTTCCCTTTGAGATTTTTGCTTCCTCTTGATCTTTCAACCTCTTCATTGAGCTTGAAAGGTTAAGGGTTAGTTATTGATCTCAAGGGTTGTATTTTCTTATGGAATTAGTTCTTCACTTCACATGAGTTCTCTACCCTTCTCTTGATCTTACAACCTCTTGATTGAGCTTGCAAGTTTAAGGGTTGGCTATTGATCCCATGCTTGTCTTGAGTTCTAGTTTCTAGTTTTCTTTCTCGCTTTTTATTACTTGCTTTTTATTACCTTGCTTTACTTTCTTGCACTTTAAATTCCATGCCCTTACTTACTTGTAATCTTTTCTTTTCTTTGTTCTTATTGTTCTCTCTTTTTTGGTTCTTTTTGTGAATGGTTGTAATTATTGTCGTTGTTAAGAATCAAATACGATATTGTAAGTTAACGTTTCTTTGCTCATTTCTTTTTCCCGTTATTTTCCATTGAACTCTGCCCAAACGATACGCAAGTGCTCCGTTAGGCACCCTACCCTAACAAGGTAACGGTGATTCCTAACCGCGACCGATTGCGTTCGGTTTGGCCGCAGGCGAAAGCAAGAGACAAGAATGGAAGGACAAGGGTAAATAAGCCGTATTCCATGAATACCGCGCTTAAATCCCCTAATCCACGTTGTTGTCGATTGCTCTAGCTTCAATTGGTCAAGACTCGGCTCAAAGGTTTTGAGTACGGATTTCTTTAGCTTACAATCTCGTATCTTTTTCTTAACAACTTTATACTTGCAAATAAAACACATAGGTTAGACTTGAACAAACTTATACTCATTCTTTATTGACTCGTCTAAAACAAGAAAGGACATACAACCATCTCCCTGTGGATCGACCCGTGCTCAACCGGCTAGCTGCATAGCGACACCGTCTTGATTGCGGTTAACTTTAATTCTATCAATCAAATGGCGCCGCTGCCGGGGAGACGGTAGCGTATTTTCTTTCTTGTTATTCGGGTTAACCTTCTTTTTGTATATATTTATAAAAAAAATAAAAAATCTTTTTGTCATTTTTGATCATTTTTGTGGGCAAGGGTGCAGATTTTTGCGGATTTGCAAACTGCGATTGTGGGGAGCAAAGTGTACGTTCAAGGCTAAGGTGATTGCAAAGTACAGTGCCAAAGATCCGGGTAGTTTGACCCGCGCAAGCGAACTTTTCAAGCTTACCGGATTTGATTCAACGGGGGTTTCCTAACCCAAAAACTTAACGGTACGTACTTTACTAACACCTTCTTCTCAAATCCGACGCATCCAATATACTATTCTTTGCAGGATTCTTTGCAAGTTCGCTAGCAAACGCTAAAAATTGACTAACCCATATTTGTTGCAGTGCCGCGCTTAAACTAAAAAACGATTTTTTGATTCTTTATAGAATTTTTATTGAATTGCGCATTGCATCAATTAATACGGACTTAAGGGCAAGCGAACCCCACAATATACGGTAAAGGATTTCATCACCTTTTCCGTGGCCCACAAATCACGAACTTGAGCATAACGTTTACCCGCACAAAATTTAAAAGAAACTAGACTTTAAGCCTTAAGGACTTCGCGCTCACTAGGAGAAGTTAACCGTGTTTAGAACCTCGCTTAACGGTAGATTGTTTATGGGGTGTCTAGGAAAGTGTTAACGGCGAAACCGCCAAAAGAGAAAGGGTTATTTAATTAACGAACTTCGCAAAAGCGTTGGAAAACCTCCCCTTATCTCTGCACTTACCTGGCCTCGTGATCAGTGTATCTTGAGCCCGTTTCTCGACACAGTTTTACTTCGACAATCAAGTTCTGGAGCAGGTCTAGTTGACCTAGGTGAACCCTAGAACGATTAGGTGTGTGGTATTTTTGTATCGTGATTGTTTTTGTCCAGATTCTTTTTGTGTGTATATTTCATTCTTTTGTTAAAAAAAAAAATATCACATTCTTTCCCCCCTCCTTTTTCTCTGCCTTTCTTTCTTTCTCTCTTCATATCATGGGTACCCCTCCTCTCAAAACTCTTGCCGAACTTTGGTACCCCCAACCAGACATTACTTCTTACGGTTCTTGTTTTGGCCGAACATCGAACGATCCCTCCATGCCCAAAGTTTCACTGAAAGATCGCATAGCAGCGTCTAGGACAAACACTTGCACTCCTCATACCACTTTGTATCAACCTTTTCAACCTCCCGCACCCGCTTATGTTGATACCCCTTTTGCAAGTCGTCCTTTGTCCATCGCTGAACATATTGAACAATCCTGTAGCCGATCTTTCACTCCTTTCACCAGTACAGACTCTTGGGATCAACAATTCCATTCACCTTCTTATCCAAATGTTGATCCTGTTCCTGTCCAGCCATTCAATTCCTACCAGTCCTACCTAACTTTTGCACATTCCCTAGACATTGCTTCTGAACCGCCATTTGGGAGTTTTCAGTATCCAAACAACTTTGAATCTTTTACTGAAACCCCTTCCCAACCCATGTCTAGTCTGGAACAGTCTTTGGAAGACTTTAGGGTAGCGTCGTACCAACAGATGATGGATTTGAATGCGTCCATGGCCGCCCTCATACAACATAGTGACCCGGTAGCTAGTTTTCAACTAGCTCCAATTTTTCCAATGTATGAAGAGGCGGTAGGACAGGCTGTGAATTTGAGTGGTGAGAGTGAGCTGTACCCCCTTCCGAATCAAGCCTACCCATTTCAACTTGAATCCCACAACTCCAGTTTTGAATGTCTATCTAGTGTTCCCAACGATTCACCAATTGAAGATAGAATGATTAATCAGTTGTGCGACTTTGTAGTGTTTGATTTACCCAATTGTGAAGGGACCTTGCCAAGTGAAACCATACCCAATCCTTTTGACCTCTACACCTCCACTCTAGAACCTGAATTGATTGATATCCATGCTTTTGTTGAGGTGTCTGAGAATATAGATTTTCACTTGATTGAGGATATTGATACTGGGAATATTTTGGATGATGAACCCGCAGATTCGGCTGAGTTTTCCTCTCCAATTCATCATCCCGAGTCATTAACTGTTTTTCCCGCACCCCATATGCGTCTGGATATTGATGAAATATGCATGGATGAGCTTAACTTTGAGGAGAATTTTGAGGATATTTTTGAGGATGAAACAGTTTTAATTGATGAGTCGGATTTTCCAATTCATCCTGTTCCTTTCATTGACTGTGTACACCCTCCGGAACCTTTAACCGATAGCCTTCCTCAATCACCTACCTCCATCCTTTCCATCGTTCCGACCTTGCAAGAAACCGTATCACTTTCATTTCATATGTCTGGTTTACCGAGTTCGGCGTACCCATGGTTTCTCACGAATCTTGAGGGATTTGACCCCATTTCTCAATGGGTTAATAGATTAGCACAAACGCTTCTTACACATCAGTCATCACAAATTGTGCTAATCTATTCACTCCATTTCCACCCTCAAATTCGTATTCCACTTCCTTCTCCCTTCCTCCATTCTTCTTCTCATATACCGAGACCGTATCCCGCTTCTATCTCCATACGGTCTCGCGTATTCTCCATTTCTTTCCTCTTCACCTTCTTTCACCAACCCGCATCTTACAGAGATAGAATTTTTGAATGGTTGGTGTTAACTTTTGGCCTTTGTAAGGCCTTGTATAGCTTGATACTATTCTTTTTCCCCCCTAATCCCGAACTTCGAAACTTAACAGTGGAAACACTGTTTTACTTAAGTTTGGGGGGGACTCCTTTTTTGTATATATTTTTTTGTTTTCCTTTTTTGTTTTGTATATAATTTGTTTCTAGGGAGCGCCGACATTTTTGACCCTCTTGGTGTAGCCTGACAGTGAGGGCACTGTCAAGTTTAAGTTTGGGGGTGTGCTCGGTAAGCTTTCTTCCTTCGCATTCATTTGTATATTTTGCATTTGCATACCTTATTAAAAACCGACAAAAATTGAAAATTTTCCAAAAAATATAAAAACTTTGTCGTCAAGTTTGCTAATAGGGTAACTTAGATCTTTATTCCGAAAGTTTAGTTGATATGATAGAAATAACTAAATTCTAGGCTTAGGGATTGAAAACCCTAAAAATAACCCTCATTCTGTCTAACTTTGGTAAGTATACGTCCTTACAGTTTTTTTTTGAGAAATAGATAATCTTGAGTTCAGTTCTTGAGTTAAGTCAAGATGAAGGGAAAGTATTGATGCTTTACTAAAGGATAAGTCTGAAAAATAGTTTCTTTTCTTGAGTTCAAATTTAGAAAGTATATACCCTACAAACTGCACTTACACGCACCTTGAAACTTGGGATAGTAGAGGATACCTAGAAATACTCTTGCCTGAAAGCCTAGTATGAAAGAAAAAAACGGTATTTAAAGCTAAACACCAAAAGAGCATTATTGAAAATTATATCCGGTCTTGGAAAAGAAAAAGAAAAAAAGAAGAAAAAGAATAAAGTCAAGACCTGGAAACTGCTATTTACGCTTTAAGCTCACACATTCAGTAATCGGCTGTTAGTGCCTCAAGAAGCATTAATAGTCGCATAAAAGGGGTGTGAGCAACACCGTCCATCCTTAATGAAAAGAAGTAATATTAGGTATTAGGACAAGGGTACTATAGCTTGAATTGAATTCTTAAGTGTAGGGGTGCAAATTTACACACACGTAGGGGTATACAATCGATGTTTGGATAAAAGAGAGAAATAAAGAATAAGACATGTGTTTTCTGTAAAGTTGATAAAAATTCCTGATTTGAGGCCGCACTTTAGAAGGAAAACTCAGGAGAACCAACATCTTTCTAAACTTTTGGAACGTATAGGACCTAAAATTAAATAGATAGGAGGTGTGAAATATCAGGGTTGGATATTTCTAACTTAGGATAATAGAATTTCTAACGTAAATACTGAACTGTAGGAGTAGAATCGATGTTAACTTATGACATTAGCTTGACGGGATTTTGTGGGTGTAATCCGCTGAAAACCCTCAGGAGACAACACTCCTCCTACTAGGGACACCTAGAGGTTTAACGGCTTGTTGCACGTGCTCAGTGCAATCGCGTTCCGTGCGAAAGTGCGGTTAGGACTTTTTTGTGAATAATTGGTTTTGCTCGGGACGAGCAAAAGTTAAGTTTGGGGGTATTTGTTCATACCAGAATATTGCATTTTATACCGCCCATTCTTACGCTCGTTTGTTTATAGGCAGGTGCTTTTGATCAGTGTTTGCTACATATTTGCAGAATACAGGTTCTCGGCTCTGAACAGTGAAATCCATGGAAAAGTACGACAAATTCCGGATTCCTGCCAACAACAGATAAAGCACGGGTCTCCGCTCTCTATCCGAGTGTTGCCACATACCAGTTTAAGGGACAAAATGGCAAATCGATTGTCATGTCATGCACAAAGCTCAATGTCAACACAAGATCCAAGAAATCTACGCGGACCTCGAGGAAATCATGGCAAAAGATCCACATCACATCACCTCTTGTTCTACTGAAATTCTGGAACAATTGTGAAGAGTTTCTGAGAAAAGTCATATACCACATAGCAGACAACTACAAACCAGGGAAGCACCCAAAAGACGACCACCCAACTCCACTAAAGGGCCGTGGAACCGCGGCCAATAGGGGGTCTTGGCCGCGGTTCCGCGGCCGTATTGACTCCTCTTTCTGCCATTTTTTGGGGGTATAATGGTACATTCATTTTAAGCCAGATTCTTGCCCTAGGTTTCCAGTTCCCTGCCTATAAATACCCCAGAATTTTCCAAGCCAAGGGTGTCAAGTTCTTAAGCCTCTTTTTGTTAGTTTTTAGTCTTCTTCTTCTTCTTCTTCTTCATTTTTCCTCCATGGAAATGTAGTGAGAGCATTGAGTGGATGTGAATGAAAATGAGGGTTTTTGTATCATTCTTATTTGTTTATCTTCCCCTTGAGATTTTTGCTTCCTCTTGATCTTTCAACCTCTTCATTGAGCTTGAAAGGTTAAGGGTTAGTTATTGATCTCAAGGGTTGTATTTTCTTATGGACTTAGTTCTTCACTTCACATGAGTTCTCTACCCTTCTCTTGATCTTGCAACCTCTTGATTGAGCTTGCAAGTTTAAGGGTTGGCTATTGATCCCATGCTTGTCTTGAGTTCTAGTTTCTAGTTTTCTTTCTCGCTTTTTATTACTTGCTTTTTATTACCTTGCTTTACTTTCTTGCACTTTAAATTCCATGCCCTTACTTACTTGTAATCTTTTCTTTTCTTTGTTCTTTTTGTTCTCTCTTTTTTGGTTCTTTTTGTGAATGGTTGTAATTATTGTCGTTGTTAAGAATCAAATACGATATTGTAAGTTAACGTTTCTTTGCTCATTTCCTTTTCCCGTTATTTTCTATTGAACTCCGCCCAAACGATACGCAAGCGCTCCGTTAGGCACCCTACCCTAACAAGGTAACGGTGATTCCTAACCGCGACCGATTGCGTTCGGTTTGGCCGGAGGCGAAAGCAAGAGACAAGAACGGAAGGACAAGGGTAAATAAGCCGTATTCCACGAATACCGCGCTTAAATCCCCTAATCCACGTTGTTGCCGATTGCTCTAGCTTCAATTGGTCAAGACTCGGTTCAAAGGTTTTGAGTACGGATTTCTTTAGCTTACAATCTCGTATCTTTTTCTTAACAACTTTATACTTGCAAATAAAACACATAGGTTAGACTTGAACAAACTTATACTCATTCTTTATTGACTCGTCTAAAACAAGAAAGGACATACAACCATCTCCCTGTGGATCGACCCGTGCTCAACCGGCTAGCTGCATAGCGACACCGTCTTGATTGCGGTTAACTTTAATTCTATCAATCAGTGGGTTCACTTGCATCGTGACCACCATTGTACTTATTTATTTTCATTGTTGTATCTACAAATTCCATCAAGCAAACTTGTATATTTATTTCTGACTTAGAAAACCAGTTGTGTATTATTTCGACCTTAGAGTCGCACGTTGTTGTATTATGGTTTTCTTGATGATTTTAAGTTTCCTTTAGAGTTTTGAGCCTCACCCTTGGCGTTGTGTATTATATTGCTTGCGTAGTTGTGACCGTCGATTGACGAAGAGCTAGCTCCCCCTTGGGGATGCCTTTTATCATTGATGTATATATTATTCATGTTGTACCCCGTTTGGGGCCAGTATTTACAAAGGAAACTCTATCGAAATTTTTAGAAAAGACTTGAGATTTTTAAAATGCATGTTCGGCTTATGTTATTTAAAAACACTTGTTTTAAAACTAGTTTTCTTTACTTCTTCCTTAAAATGGTTTAGATTTCTGGGATTTCTTGGCTTACTTGAATTAGATGGGGTCCTATAGACTTCATATGATTCATGTGCCAGTCGCGTACCATTTCGGGTCATGACAAAGTTGGTATCAGAGCGCTAGGTTGGCCTTGGTTCGAGTCTAAGTTTGACTATGTGGAACCTAGAGAGTTTGTTTATATTCGGAACTTAGGCTTGACCTTACGGAACATAGACTTAGTCGAGGGGGTATTAGACCCGAATTTTCGTCGCATAGGTTGACCTTGGTTGATGGAGTAGGTGACTTCAGTAGAGTGACGTACCGTGTGTATGTTCCGCAGCATACTTACGATACGCTACTCCGCTTAATGAACCTTAGGATGTACATTTCCTTGCACAGTATTATATTCATTTCTATGATCTATCCTCATCGATATTGGTTATGATTTTGCTGCCATGATTACACGGGAAGAGAGAGCTACGGCTAGAGTTGCGGTCAGCACGAGCTCGATACGGATGAGGACTGACCAGGGCGTGATTCCCGGGACATACGATTGCAAATAGAGATGTCGTCTTATTGTGTTTTCGCGCCATGAGCTTTTGACGGATCGCTTTTACGAGATTTCTCGGACGTGCAGATCAGCATCAGAGGATTGAGCCACTGATAGAGGCCAGCCAGAATGTGATGACCATTGATGTATCGCTTATTCATGATGATTGAGGCACTATTCTGCGTGCAGACGAATGAGCCAGTTGTTGCTGGGAACGACGAGAGATCGCCCAGATGTTGGAGCTACTGCAGCATGAGTATATACATTGAGATATGATGTAAGGTCGCTAGTCACCCGAGGATGAATGACTAGGACATATGGTTCGTTCGCTTAACCCGATGCGAGCTCATCAGATAGATTGATTCCAGCTAGAGACGACTTCACGCAGGTACGTTGAGAGTCGATGGAGACGATCAAATGTCAGGAGCCTATTTTCTAAGTTTCAAGTATTCGGAAGACAATGCAAGTAATGCTATGGACCCTCTAGAAGAATGAAACCCTAACTCGACGTAATGACCATGGAACGCTTTCGAACTTCAGGGTTTGCGGCAGTTTAGTGGTGCCATTTGTGAGGCTTGGGTTTTCCCTTCTACGGTTGGTCCACAGGTGCTGTGGCATGTACTAGAGTACTATTAAACTATACCCAAGATGTTTAGTTCTTGGGGGAATTATGGAACCTTGACGAATCGATCGAAAGGTTTGACATCTTTCGGATATCATGTGATGGGATGCATTGCTTGGGAGACTCCAGATACAAGTATACCCGTTAGAGCATAGTCCATGCAGCCACGATGAGACGAGTCCGAAGCAGTCGACATTAGAGAAAAAGTGGAGTAAGAGGTTCGTACGAGATCTTGATGAGATGGCGTTCCACTCCGCCGACATCAGAGATGCGATACGCATGCAGAGGCGTTGATTATTGATATATCTTCTAGAAGGAGTCATGATGAGAATGCAGCCGTTACGGAACAAGAAACAGATATAGAAAAGGGTGGTAACTTCCGGGAAATTCGGCAGAAACGAGATTTGAGAGAGTCTTCGACAGAATCTTTCTGGAATACTATATGAGAAGACTTGGACCGAGGAGCGGTCACATTGCGCACACCCAGCAGGCCAGAGTTCAGCTTCATCGACGAGACATGTTACGAGTGACCATGATAGTTGGCCAGAGATCTGTAGAGGATGTGCCAGAGCGGGACTGTTTCCGTCGTCATTCCATATTGGGCCGTTGAGCCGAGGAGCTATATATCTAGCAATGCATAATGAGAGACAAGAGCCTAAAAGCACCAGGCGTTAGACCATGAAAAGGAGGCGAGTCGATATCTTGCTCTGCTAGTATTAGATGCACCGACACCTTCTCGACATTGAAGGAGGAACTATCGACGACGGTATTTATGATTTGTGATTTAGTGATTCGATTATCACGTATCCGTCACCTTGGATTTCGGTATTTTGGGCGATCTATTCGCATGATTTAGTCTTGATGACTGAGTTGCATGATATTTGTTTTCGTGCACCATGGTTGCACCTACTGGGTATTTATATTTTGTGCCTAGTTATTACACTTGAGATACGCTTTATACCCCGTTGTGTTAATTTATGATTTATGCACAGTTATTGCACTTGATATCATTTTGTGCCTTGGTCGCACTTGTTTATGACTTCATGGATTTTATATAGTTGGGTTGATTTTGTGCACATGGTATGCATACGATTTGGTTTTTTGGCACTCGGTATAGCTTATATGTGCTTGTAGTGCATTAATATGTGATTTGTGCACGCAGTTGCACACGTTTATGATTTTACACCTTAGTACACTCGGTGTTGCTATTTACGCATTTGAGTTATTGTTTGATATTTTGTGCACAGGATGCACTGTATTGGTATTTTGTGCACTGGATGCACTGGAATTGTATTTTGTGCACAGGATGCAATGTATTTATATTTCTTACACAGGATGCACCAGATTTGTGTTCCGTGCAGTTGTTGCATTAGATTTTCTTTTCGTGCGTTTGTCGCACCGGATTTATATTTCGTGCATTTGTTGCACCGAATTTATATTTCGTGCGTTTGTTGCATTGGGTTTACATTTTGTGCACCACGGTTGCACCTGACTTCAATTTGATGTCATTCGATATGTTGATTTTGATTTTATGCCTATGTTATGCATGTGATTTGACTTATGTTTTCGGCATAGTTTTCATACACTTTTAGTGTTTTGATTTGATTTGTACACGCTGATGCACATGCTTGTGAGATTATATACGGCAGTATACCTGTTTTGGATTGAGGTTTATTGTATACCGTCGATTTCGATTATGATATTGATGTTGATTTCGTGCACTCTGTGCATTTGATTTGGTTTTTTGTGCATATTTGGCGCGCTTGGATTGGATTTTGCGCATGTTCAGCGCTTTATATTGGATTTTGTGATTTCGTGCATGTTGGATGCACATGATTTAGATTTTATTCGTGCATGATGGATGAACCTGATTTGGATTTTCGCGCATGTTGGGCGCATGTTATGAGATGCGATTTTGGTGCACACCAGATGCACTGAATCGGGATTCTTCGTGCATATCAGATGCACCTGATATTTGTTGTCAGGCACACCCGTTGCCTTCGACAGGTGTTTCATGCACACCCCTTCCACTTAGATGTTGTTTTTTTGCACATGTATGGCACATATATGGATTTTGATTTCCGTGCGCACCATACGCACGAAGCATTCATATGCATATTTTGGGATTTATTTCTTATGAAGCAGCACGTTTTTATGATATTTTCTATTTGTTTTCGTACTAAGCAGGACTAGTCAGAGGACAGTACCTGGATATATTTTGTATGCTTTGATAGTTATCGAAGGGATTTCCAAAAAAAGGGAGCTATAGTCTCAGTATTTATCTACGTGTCTGATATGACATGAAACGTTTAAAACAAGGAAACCCTTCTAAATTGTTTTCAAAACGGCGGAACGTACGTATTAAACAAAAGATATATACATATATGGTTATTTTCATACAATAGGCGTCCGGCACTGTGCAGTGTTATGCGCATCGCATAGCGACTTAAAAAGGTTTGGCATGCATTTTCTTCAGATATCTACATGTATAAATTTGATATTTACATGTATAGTTCTGATTTATATCATATTGGATTTCGTATTGGATTTGACATTTGTGTCTTCACCATGACTCCAATGATTGTGAGATACTTGATGGAGTTTTGATTTTGAGTTATCTGCTCATTGTTCATGCGCATGCATTGTGCTATGATGCGTTTTATGTATTAATGATTTCGGAACCCCGACGTCTTGGAATTTTTACTGAAATGTTTTAGTATTTGAGGGGTTTAAATTTAAATTCGGGGATCGAATTTCTTTAAGGGGGAAGATTGTAACATTTCAAAAAAAATAAAATATTATTTTTGGGAATTTTTATAATTAAATAATAAGATGTTAAATATTTTAATAAGGCGGTATAATTAAATACGGATAAATTGGGAAAAAATTTGGAAAATTATGGAAATTACTAAAAGAGGGTGTTTTATGTGAATTATGCAAATTTTAAGTTTTTATGATTAATTATACACTAATTTTGTGCTAATCGCGATTAAAAATCGCAAATCGGGCTTTAACGTATTTTGTGCATATGACATGCACATGTCATTTTTAACACCTGTTATATTTTTCTTCATGATTCATGCATGTCTATTTGTTTTGGGTTTACTATTGAGGAGAGAAGAAAAGAAAAGAAAAGAAAAGAAAAAGGAATATGAATAAGATAATGAAGGGTATGGGCATGAGAGAGAGAGAGGGTGAGGGGTCAAAGTTAGGTCTTGGCCATTCCTTCTCTTCTCATCTTCTTCTTCACCCTTGCCTCCTCTCTCATGGAAGCACCCTCCCCTCCCTCCTCTTCAAAACCCTCACTTCTTCTCCAAAACAAACCCAAAACCCCATTCCCACTTCACAAAAAATGTGCACAAGCTCACAAGCTACACTTTGGACCAAGAAAGTTTGCATTTTAGCGCTGTGGAGGATTCATGGGTGCTAAATGAGGTAATCCCTTCACACTTAGTGTAGTTTTTCCTTCACTTTAAACCATATTTGTGTTTAGTTGTAATTTGGTGCGATTTGGTGAACTTTGGAGATTTCTAGAGAGGGCTAGGGTTTGAACTGAGTTGTGATTGTGAATTGAGGCCTAGTGGTGACCTTAAACCCCTCCCAGTTGATAGAAACCCAGACCAACCCAACTGTAACCCAAAAATACGGATTTACCGAACTTTGGAATGTCGGTTTGTGAACTTTGAGTGTGCAGGGAAATCTGGAATGACCTGGGTTGATTATGAGACTAGCAAACAACTTCAGGAGCTCAGAATTGACCGTAGGAAGACACCCTGAGAGCACGAACCCCAGAGGAGTCCCTAGGACCAGCGAGCTCGGTTTGGCATGAGAGAGGGCTCGGCCACTTGGTGAGGGTGTGGGTCCAGGTTTCTTCTGTAGGTCACATATACCCTATATATCACCTTAGTGTTGTTTGCTCACATTGTTTTCACCCTATACAAAATCTGGGACTGAATACTTGATTTGCTGTTCTGATTCGGATATGGTTTTACGTTTTTGAATTATGGATTTTTGTGATTTGTGTTGTATTCGATCACCTGACGTTTGTACGTCTTTATCGGGTGCTATTTGGTTAAGTTGCGAGGGCAAACCATAGGTTTTGACCTATGTGAGTTCCGCGTGTCGTTTTGGTTTCGATTTGGTTTTAATGCAATACGATATGTATGACATGTAGGTACCCCCACGATGATTCGAGACGATAAAGGAGATGGTGGCGACATCGACATCGGCAAGAAAGATCATGGTGAGTAGATTATATTTACGCGGGAAGTCGGGTGGATGGCGTATAGCACCCCCACAGTTCGATGTTTAGTTTGCTATATATATATATATATATATATATATATATATATATATATATGATATCTTTTATGTGTGACATGGATTTTCAGGATATGATTAAGTGTTCAATGGTTAGATTAAGGTTATTAGAAGTGAACTAGTATAGCTTTTTAGTTGCGAACCCTAGAATAGGTTTACACCCACACGCACACACATGCTTACTTGTTATACTTATGCGTATATAGGGATACATACACACACACACATAGGTATAGGACGATATATATATATACACGTATACCTACAGTATGATGATGAGGATAGTGGATGATCTTTGGAGAACAGTCGATGAGTTTGGGCATGGTGCCATGAGATCGGTGATATGATGTGGTTCGTATTATGAGATACGACATGAGTTATAGCGGGCCTTTAGGCGTGTGTTTTCATACACGCACATATATCTATATAGATGGTATCAGTTTGTAGTAGACTTAGATCAGTACCCCAGTTCATGAGATATGATGATAAGGATACCAGATAAATGATGAGATGAATGTGATATTTGACCCGTACCCAGATTTAGGATGCCGTACGATGGATTTACGTACGAGCTATATATTGATGATAGATCCGCATTAATGACTCGAGGATGTCATATGATATATTGTATTATACGCGGTACTATTGAGGCGGGATCACCGACTATTATATGTATATATGCATCAACTCAGATTTAGGTGGTTTTCGTACCGTTTCGATTAGTTTGTTAGTTAGATCTGTAGTTTACTTAGTAGATGTTAGACAAGACCCGAGTCATACCTATTTCAAAACTAACGAATCGTGAGTATTTTAAAGACAGGCAAAGGGATTCTACAGATATTTTCAAAAGACGCATCTTTTCTTAAAAACACCGTAGTCCTTATTTTTCTAAAAACCCCGATTCGTCTTTTTTCAAATGGCAAAACTGTATGACATTTACATATTGATGTAGATTCTTCACTGTTGCGTTTATTATTCAATTTCCGCATATTCTTTCTTTTCGCATCGTATTGCATGTGTATATGTGTTTATTGTTATATTAAACCCATGCTGTCAGGACACCCGCACTATTATCGATAATGCGTATGTTCCACGTACACCTACTTGCCGGCTCACACACTTCATCATCGATAATTGCCATGACATTACAGAGTAGGATTGTTGCATCAGGATATGACTACTTGTACATCTATATTTGCGTACACACATATTGTATCCCCATACTTGCATACATGCGTAATTGCACATACATAGATGATTCTGGCTTTATTTTGGAGATTTGGGAACCGCAAGATATATTTTTAAACTGGATTCATTTTAAAAGAGCGGTTTTTCCCTCGATATGTGCATATTATTGTTTTATATTGCATGATATACAGATATGCTTACATTTCTATCATACGCCGCATACATCATGCTTTATGATTTTACGCATTGAGGTATGCCGTTTTCAAAAGATTTCTGGATTTGAGAACCATTGTCATTTGAAAAGAAAGTATGCATTGTTTAAAAAAACCC
Source organism: Agapanthus africanus (assembly GCA_030015575.1). NCBI lineage: Eukaryota > Viridiplantae > Streptophyta > Magnoliopsida > Asparagales > Amaryllidaceae > Agapanthus > Agapanthus africanus. The sequence goes on from CM057349.1 coordinate 215,461,909, forward strand.
GGTTTCTCTTGATATGATATTTCAGTGCGTCCACCATGACTTTTATCGGTTCTGATATGTGTATACCCCATGCGAGGAGGAGTCGTGAGCTGTGTGTGGGTACTTGGTGGGGCCCTGTATGGTACCCCAGGGCAAGAAAAGAATGCTGTGTATACAGACTGTGAGCCTGGCAGAGGGACTACTACCTACCGGTGATTGTATTTAGGCTCGGCGGATATCCGGAGGATACCGACCGGAGTCGTGAGATGATATGGGCCGATCCGGACTGGCGGAGCCCATGGGCCTATCCGGACTGACGGAGCCCGATATATAAGGATTTACGTGCCGATGCTGGGCACGGGTTTCATGATGTTTTCGAGTGTCGATGCTGGACACTCTGATTCCATGATTTTGATGTGTCGCGAGGGACACACGTTGATTTACATCCTCATACTTCCATGCATATGTTTTATGATATTTACATGCATGATGTTTTGTGTCATTGGATGACACGTGGACGAGATCCACATACATACAGTCATTGATTAGATAATTGGAAGATATCCACATACTCATAGACTTCATGATATAGTTGACACTGATTACATTGATTATACCTTATATTTATGATATGTTGCTACCTGAGGCACTGACACGAGCACTTGGTACTACACTTATGTATAGATGTTTACCCTTGCCACCTTATCATGCTTCAGACTTATTCATATTGAGGATATATATTACTGATCATATTGACCTAGGATTGAGTCAAACATACGATTTCTGCTCTGTGATGTTTTCTATTCACGAGTTGGCAACTTATCCCCGTTGTGCCACAGTTCTTGCAGGTTTTGCCGTACAGGTTTCATTGCGGCTTTCTGGCACACTGCTTCCTTTCTGGGTGATTGCTTTTGTAGGTTGGTTCACTCGCATCGTGACCACCATTGTACTTATTTATTTTCATTGTTGTATCTAGAAATTCTATTAACCAAACTTGTATATTTATTTCTGACTTAGAAAACTAGTTGTGTATTATTTCGACCATAGAGTCGCGCGTTGTAGTATTATGGTTTTCTCGATGATTTTGAGTTTCCTTTTGAGTTTTGAGCCGCACCCTTGGCATTGTATATTATATTGCTTGCATGGTTGTGACCGTCGATTGACAAAGAGCTAGCTCCTGCTTGGGGATGCCTTTTATCATTGATGTATATATTATTCATGTTGCACCCCGTTTGGGGCCAGTATTTACAAAGGAAACTCTACCGAAATTTTTAGAAAAGACTTGAGATTTTTGAAATGCATATTCGGCTTATGTTATTTAAAAACACTTGTTTTAAAACTAGTTTTCTTTACTTCTTCCTTAAAATGGTTTAGATTTCTGGGATTTTTTGGCTTACTTGAATTAGATAGTGTCCTATAGACTTCATATGATCCAAGTGTCAGCCGCGTACTATTTCGGGCCATGACAACTTTTGCATTATGATGCGTTTTAGCTCATGTGGGACTTTGGAGTTCCATTATATTGAGCGGAGTATGTATTTTAAAATTTTGGACCTCGACAAATTATTTTAAATCGAGTTGATTGGATTGAGAAAAATGTTTTAAGATGGGGGTTTTTATTTAAGTTCGGGGACCGAATTTCTTTAAGGAGGTGATGTTGTAACATTTTGTAAAATTATAAATATTAATTTATAATTTTAAATATGAATTTAACAAGTTTTCAAAAAATGATATCGCTTATGAAATTGGGTATCAGAATTATATCCGAAAAATGTAGTTATTTCGATAAATATGAATAAAAGTGTGTGATATCATAAAAATGATATTTTAATTATTTTAACATGACATTGTATTTTACATTAAGCTAATGATATTTAGGTGGTAAACTAAATATCTCATATCTTTTATTTTACATGGATTTAAATTGTAAAATGGATTTAAATTGTAACATGAAAGGTTTTGATATTTTGATATTTCTTTTAATGATTGATATATTTTAATCTAGGCTAGACCCTCACCCTCAACATACCCTAACCATGCTCATATCTCTCCACCTCATGTTTAAACACTCACACAACCACTTCACAAATCCTCCACCTCCTCTTTCCACCATGACACCTCTACCTATCAACCCTCCACCTCATGCTCTCTCTACACAACACAACACATAGGAAACCCTTTAGCATTCTCAAAATGAACACCATTAGTTCTCCAACTCCAACAAAAATGTTCTAAGTGTTCATCTCATCCAAAGGGTAAAACCATGATTTCTTTCATGAATATTGTTCACATCTTCATGCTTGAGCCAATACAAACCCTTGATGCTCGCACAAACACTTCTTGAACTACTGTTCTTTTGTGAATCATCTCTATAGGTATAATTCTCTCCTTCTTTTCAAATATCAAACATGTTAAATATCAGTTTTCATATGCAGTATAGAAAAACATGAACTTTTGTGATATTTATCATACAAAAATTGAATATGGAACCATTAGGTGTAATCACTAGGAAAACTAACAAGACCATAAGTATCATAAGAACACTAGGAGACTTTATTCAAAGCCCGAGACCCCATCTCCATGTTTTGGCCGGTGAGAACTCGAATTCTCCCGATTTTGCCGGATTTTTGGTTAGGGTTGGTGTTGGTTTTTCTTCTGTAGCTTTAGTTTGGTATTTTATGAGTTACTATATTGTTTGATTTGTCCCAGTAATCATATAGAGAAATCTGGGAATGTTTTAGTAAGGGTTTATCAAGTTTCCGACGTTTTGATATAAGTTTTTCGTATTTCTGTACTGTGATTGAACCGTTAACGTTTGTACGTTAACAACAGAGATATATTGTCCTTTTTGGGTTAAGTATGCTGTAGGTTCTAACCTATGGGTTCCTATCTCGTTGTTTTGAGTTTTGATATGATATTTACGTCGATAAGATATAACTGCGATTATAGGTACGATCGCGAAGGTTTCCGAGATGGAGTTGATGGACATAGCAATCGTGGAATCTACGACCTCGACAAGTTGGTGAGTAGATTTACATCTACGGGGGAAGTCAGGTGGATGGCGTATAGCACACCCGCAACCTTATAAATAGTAATATGATATATAGTTTGTTTTAGTATTTATTCAAGATATTGATATATGAGTTAATTTGCATCTAGCATGATATTCATTTGCATGTAGTTTATTTATGGTTTGGTAAATTGGTACGAAGGATCATGCCATACTAGAGATGATTTAGATATAGTGATAATGTGAGGTATTGTACGAGAAATTATACCGTATTGGTGATGATGGGATTCGTATGCCGAATAACGGCCAAGTTTCCTTTAGACTCGTAAAATAATGCTTTATTTCGTTTTAGAACGTAATACTTGAGTGAACTATAATCTTTTAAAAACTAACGATTTGTTTCCCTTTTTGATGATAAAAGACAAGGATGCGATGCCAATTTCCAAAACAAATATCCATTTTCAACCCAAGGCAGCTTCCCAATTTCAAAACCAACGTTTCGTTTTCTTTTCAAAGATACTGGTATAGCTCATAGCAAGTAGTTTCACTTATTAGTTATGCTTAGATTTACTTTGCATGTTCGCGTTATAATTATCGATGTTATACGTTTCCGTAATACGAACACTCTGATTGAACACTGTACAACTACCAATGAGTACTATGTTGCACAAGTATGTACACATATGTTACACTACACCTCATTGGTACTGCCATGTCATTGTAGGACCGCTATGTTATGTAATGCGTATGTAGATGTTGTTATGAGTAGGCTATTACACTTTTAGAACACTTGCGCAAATACTAATGATTGACATGCTGCACGAGTACAGACGCGTATGTTACACTACACATCATTAGTAGTGCCATGACGCAGTAGAATTGATATCTTTGTGCCTGTATGATTTATTTACGCAGTCTTCCGTTATTACCTATTGCGTATTTTGAATACCAGTACTATGGATGTTCATATTTGATTCTTATGGGTTTTCTGGATGTTTTACTCTTGATGATATATATCAGTGGTATGGGACGCTGTTATATATATATATATATATAATATCATCAGAATAATCTATGCAAGTATTCTCATTCTTTACTTGATGTTTTTGGATATGATGAGTTGACGTCCACCATGAGCTTGATGTTTTCTGATTGTTTTATTCCGAACCAAGTGGGGGGAGATATACGGTTTCAGACTTGCTATTTATCCGGACTGAGTGGGGGAGTATACAGACGGATACATGGTGGACCCGGTCGAGACCGAGGGGCAGGAAAGCCGCAGTTGAGGCGGGGAGCCGAGCGAGGATACTCGATACCGAAGATAGAGATGAGCACGACAGATATCCAGGGGATACTGACCAGGGTTCGATTGGGCACGGTGGATATCCAGGGGATACCGACCCGGGCCAGGGATATCGGGTGGTGATCATCTGTTGAGCTGGTGTCGACGGTATCCGTATTTGCGTGTCGGTGATGGAAAAGAGAGATTTGAGGATTTGCGTGTCGGTGATGGACACGAAAGATTTCATATTTCAGGTGTCGATGCTGGACATCCAGATGTTGATATATCGCTATCATATGAGGTATATGGTTATGTTATGAGTTATTGTAGCCGACCAGGACTGATCCGGGGGACAGTACCTGCATATTTTTACAGGCATTCGCATACATAAAAAGGAATTCAAAAACGAGCTATAATCTCATTATTTTGACATGTCTGACATGACACTGGGATTTTTAAATTGTAAACCTATTAACATTCTTCACCAAAATTAGCTGGAAGTATATCTTAAATAAGATACCTATTATATTTTATACTATCATGTCTACTTTTATGCCGTGACATATGTATTCCGCGGATATTTTAATGAAGTGGTTGTACATATATATATTTTCGGCTACTTATGGTCTTATACCTAGATACAGGTTAGTTGCATGATATATTCTATTTTGAGTTCATGTGATAGATAGAGTTGCATTTACGATACATTTGCATATCATATATCATATTAGTACATGATATGATAGTACTATACTTATGACCTAGGTATCGTTGTGCATTTCAATTTCTACCTTGTGATGTATTTTTATTCACTGAGTGGGCAGCTCACCCCCGTGTGCTACAGGTTATTGCAGGTTTTACCACTTGGATTATCAGCGGTTTGGCACATATTCCTTTCGGTGATTGCTTTTGTAAGTAAGTTCTTGTTGTATCGTACGCACACTGGTATTTTCATATATTCGTGTATCTAGTGAAACTCCATCAACTTAGAACCGGTATATTGTGGACTTAGAAGCGAGACTTAGAATTGTGTGTTGTGGGTGTCGTACTCATTGGAGTCGATCTTTTTATATTGTTGATTTTGTTTCGCTTTTCTTTTCTTCGCCATTATGCGTCGTATAGTGTTTGCTTGGTTGCTCCGCCGTTTGGGCGTGGAAGCTAGCTCCCGTTGGGATGCTATATTTATTTCATGTTGTAGCGGGTTTTATTCAAGATTTACAAAGGAGGTGCTGTCGAATTTTAAAACTTCATAGATGTTTCTCAAACATACTAAGTAAACTTAAATGTTTATTTTAAACTGATCCTATCTAATGACTATCGTAAATCTCACATCCAATATTTTCAAAAGGGTTTAGATTCCGGGTTTCGGTTTACATAGACCGCGTCGACGTCTTAAGATTTCACATGATTTAAGTGCCGGTCACGTGCCACATTTGGGTCGTGACAATCACGGTCATAACTAATGAGACAAATGAGTTAATTCCAACTCGCTCCCAAACCGGGTGGCGAGTATGTATTGATTATAGAAAACTCAATGCCGTGACGAGCAAAGATAACTTCCCTCTTCCTTTCATTGACCAGATGTTGGAACGCTTAGCTAGGCCTGATTTCTACTGTTTCTTGGACGGTTACTTAGGTTACAACCTGATTCCCATCGCCGATAAGGATCAAGATAAGATGACTATTACTTGTCCTTTCGGCACTTTCGCTTGTAGACGAATACCCTTTAGGTTATGTAATGCTCCCGCTACATTTCAGTGGTGCATGATGGGGATATTCTCTGACATGGTCGAGAATTTCTGGAAATATTCATGGACGATTTTTCCGTCTTTGGGGATTTTTTTGAGGAATGCTTACGTCATCTTGACGCTGTTCTTACCCGCTGTAAGGACAAGAATCTAATTTTGAATTGGGAAAAATATCATTTCATGATTCAAGAAGGTATTGTCTTAGGGCATATCATCTCACAAAATGGCATTAAGGTAGAGAAAACTAAAATAGATGTCATTTCCAACTCTCCTCCTCCCAAATATGTCAAAAATATACGATCCTTTTTTAGTCATGCCGGTTTTTATAGACGGTTCATCAAGGACTTTAGCAAGATTGCTAGACCCTTAACTCTTCTTTGGCCAAAGATACAACTTTTCACTTCGACTCGGATTGCTTGGCTGCTTTTGAATCGCTTAAACATTTCGTCACTACCGCCCTCATTCTATCATCTCTAGATTGCAGTCACCCTTTTGAGCTTATGTGTGATGCATCCGACTTTGCTATTGGTGCAGTCTTAGGACAATACATCAATAAGATGCCACATGTCATTTATTATGAGAGTAGGACCTTGAACGATGCCCAAATGAACTATTCAACCACGAGAAAAAACTCTTGGCAGTTGTCTTTGCATTAGAAAAATTCAGACCCTACCTAATTGGCTCACCGGTCGTAGTTTACACCGATAATTCCTCTTTAAGGCAACTTTTATCAAAGAAGGATGCTAAATCCAGGCTAATATGTTGGATTCTCTTGTTGCAAGAATTTGACCTTGTCATAAGAGATAAAAGTGGATGTGAAAACGTTATAGCCGACTATCTTTCATGGCTTCCTTCTTTACCAACATTGACCTTGCTAATAAACGACTCTTCTCCAGACGAACATCTCTTGATCCTATCTTACGAACCTTGGTTTGCTGATATCGTTAATTATTTAGCAACGTGACTTCTACCTAGCAAATGGTCAAATCAAGACAATCACAGATTTTTATCTCAGGCAAAACACTTTTACCGGGATGAACCTTATTTGTTCAAGTATTGTCCCGATCAGATCATTCGCCAGTGTGTCCCGAATAATGAGTTCAGGAGTGTATTGTCCTTCTGCCATGATCAACCATGTGGCGGTCACTTTGGCCCAAGAAAAACTGCAGAAAAAATTTTGCAATGCGGCTTTTATTGGCCGACGTTATTCAAAGATGCACATGATTATTGCAAAAATTGTTCACGGTGTCAGCACATGGGTCGGATTTCACGGAGGAATAAGATGCCGCTCCAACCAATCTTGGTCGTTGAGATATTTGATGTGTGGGAAATTGATTTCATGGGCCCGTTTCCCAACTCTTTTGGGAACTTATACATTCTCTTAGCGGTTGATTATGTCTCTAAATGGATTGAACCAATACCGAGCCGTACTAATGACAACAAGGTTGTTGTTAAGTACCTTAAATAAAATATCTTTTCTCGGTTCGGGCACCCTCGCTCTATCATTAACGAAAATGGGACACATTTATGCAATCGGTCATTCGTGACTTTGATGCGAAAATATTCAATCAACTACAAGCTTTCTACGCCCTATCATACCCAAACGAGCGGGCAAACTGAAGTCTCCAATCATCAGATCAAGCATATTTTGGAGAAAACGGTTTCTAAGAACCGTAAAGATTGGTCCTCTAAACTGATTGATGCTCTTTGGTCATTTCGTACCGTATATAAGACCGATCTTGGTATGTCTCCTTATTGGCAGGTATTTGGAAAGGCGTGCCACATCCTTGTCGAGATCGAACATAGGGCAATATGAGCAATTAAAGAGCTTAACTTCGATTTTGACCAAGCGGTTAATTATCGGAAGTTGCAATTAAATGAATTGAGCAAACTTCATGATGAAGCCTACGATAACGCGGTTATAGTAAAGAACCGAACAAAGGTGTTTGATCATCACGAAAAACTGCATTTCAATATGAAAGTGTTTGTTAGCAACACCACTGGGTTTTACTAGCATCGAGCATGCCATTTAAAAGTTTTTGGGGTGCTAATTAACACTAAACAAGAATTGACAATAGATGATTAGGGTTTTAAGCATGACATCATAAACTATACTAAGAGAAAGGTGGCTACAACCTTTGTAGACCGTGTCCTTCTCTTCTTAAGCTCCGTGTAGTAGTCCACGCTAGGCTCCACTTGAAGTTGGATCGAACTTCCTGTCACGACTCAAAATAGCACGTGACTGGCCCTTGAATCATATGAAGTCTATAGGACCCCATCTAATTCAAGTAAGCCAAAAGCCTAGAAATCTAAAACCATTTTAAATAATAAATGTAGGAAAACTAGTTTTAAAGAAGTGAAGAAAACATATTTTAAAAACAGGGTTTTTAAATAAGTAAGCCGAATATGCATTTTTAAATCCTCAAGTCTTTTCTGAAAATTTCGGCAGAGTTTTCTTTGTAAATACTGGGCCCAAACGGTGTACAACAAGAAATATATATGCATAATGATAAAAGGCATCCCCAAGCGGGAGCTAGCTCTTCGTCAATCGACAGTCACAACAACGCAAGCAATATAATATACAACGCCGAAGGGCGGGGATCAAACCTCAAAAGGGAACTCAAAATCATCAAGAAAACCATAATACTACAACGCGCGACTCTAAGGTCGAAATAATACACAACTGGTTTCTAAGTTTGAATAAATATACAAGTTTGGTTGATGGAATTTACTAGATACAACTGAAAATAAATAAGTACAATGGTGGTCACGAAGCGAGTGAACCCACCTACCAAAGCAATCACCCAGAAAGGAAGCAGTGTGCCAGAAAAGCCGCAATGAAACCTGTATGGCAAAAACCTGCAAGAACTGTGGCACAACGGGGGTGAGTTGCCAACTCGTGAATAGAAAACATCACAGAGCAGAAATCGTATGTATGACTCAATCCTAGGTCAATACGATCAGTAATAATATATACTCAATATGATAAAGTCTGAAGCATGATAAGCTGGCAAGGGTAAACATCTATACGAAGTGTAATACCAAGTGCTCGTGTCAGTGCCTCAGATAGTAACATATCATAAATATGAGGTGTGATCAATGTAATCAATATGAATCAATGTCACTATATCATGAAGTCTATAAGTATGTGGATATCATCCAACTATGTAATCAATGTATATATGCATGTGGATCCCGTCCACGTATCAACCAGTGACATAACAACATTATGCATATAAAAGTCATAAAGCATATGCATGAAAAATATGAGGATATAAATCAACGTGTGTCCCTCGCGACACATCAAAATCATGGAACCTGAGTGTCTAGTATCGATACTCGAAAACATCATGAAACCCGTGCCCAACATCAGCATGTAAATCCATATATATCGGGTTCCGTCAGTCCGGATCGGCCCACGGGCTCCGTCAGTCCGGATCGGCCCATATCATCTCTCGACTCCGGTCGGTATCCTCCGGATATCCGCCGAGCCCAAATACTATCACCGGTAGGTAGTAGTCCCTCTGCCGGGCTCACCGTCTGCAGCACAGCAATCCATTCTCGCCCCAGGGTACCATACCGGGTCCACCATGTACCCGCAATCGGCCTCATCCGCCTCCTCAAATCGGGTTTCACATATCACACTCAGAACCGAGAAAACACATGGTGGACACATTGAAATATCATATCAAGAGAAACCGGGTTTTTAAAACAGTACTTACTTTCTTTTGAAATAGCCACGGTTCTCAAATCCAGAAATCCCATGAAAACAGTATATCTCAATGCGTATAATCATAAAGCATGATGTAGGCTACATATAACGGAATGTAAGCATATCCGTATGTCATATAACATGGAACAATACTATGCACGTATCGAGGGAAAACCGCTCTTTTAAATGAATCCAGTTTTGAAATATATCCTGCGGTTCCCAATTTACTCCAAGTCAAAAGCAATATCATATAAGGGTGCATGCAACTATAGCAGACAATTCATGCAAGGTATCATATCAAAATGCAGCAATTCCATAGTGTAGTGACATGGCAATTATCGATGATGAAGTATGTGAGCCGGCAAGTAAGTGTACGTGGAACATACGCAACATCGATAATGGTGTTGGTGTCCTGACAACATGGTTTTAATATAGTAATAAACACATTTAAACATGCAATGCGATGCGAACAACAAGAATATGCGGAAAAAGAATGATAAACACAACAGTGAAGAATCTACATCAATATATATATATATCATATAGTTTTGCCATTTAAAATAACACGAATCGTGGGGTTTAGAAAAATAAGGTCTACGGTGTTTTTAGGAAAAGTTGCATCTTTTGAAAACATCCGTAGAATCCCTTGACTTGTCTTTTAAAATACTCACAATTCGTTAGTTTTGAAATAGGTATGACTTGGGACTAGTCTAACATCTACTAAGTAAACTCCAGATCTAACTAACAAGCTAGTCGAAAGTGTACGGAAACCACCTAAATCTGAGTCGATATATATATAAATATAATAGTCGGTGATCCCGCCTCAGTAGTATCACATACGATACGGTATACAATATGACATCCTCGAGTCAAGAGTGCGGATCAATCATCAATATATAGCTCGTACGTAAATCCATCGTACAGCATCCCCAAATCTGGGTACGGGTCAAATATCACATTTATCTCATCAATTATCTGGTATCCTTATCATCAGATCTCATGAACAGGGGTACTGATCTAAGTCTAGTACAAACTGATACCATCTATCTAAATATAAATGCGTGTGTAAAACACACGTCTAAAGGCCCGCTAAAATCTCATGTCGTATCTCATCATACAAACCACAACATATCACCGATCTCGTGGCACATACCCAATCTCATCGACTCATCTCCACATATCATCCACTATCTTCATCATCCAAGTATAAGTCTACGTATAAATATAACCTAGTCCCATACCTATGTGTGTGTATATATATATGTATCCCCATATACGCACAAGTATAACAGTAAGCATGTGTGTGCGTGTGGGTGTAAACCTATTCTAGGGTTCGCGACTAAGAAACTATACTAGTTCACTTCTAAAAACCCTAATCTAACCATTTAACACCTAATCATATCTTGAATATCCATGTCACACATAAAGCTATCACATATATATAGTATATATAGCATACTAAACATCGAACTGTGGGGGTGCTATATCATCCACCCGACTTCCTCCGTAGATATAATCTACTCACAATGCTTCTTGTGTGCCAATGCCGATGTCGCCATCATCTTCTTCATCGTCTCGAATCATCGTGGGGTACCTACATATCACACGCATCGCATCGCATTAAAACCAAATCGAAACCAAAACGTCACGCGGAACTCACATAGTTTAAAACCTATGGTCTACTCCCGCAAATCAATCCGATATCACTCGATATAGACGTACAAACATCACGTGATCGAGATAAAGCACAAATACAAAAATCCAGAATTTAAAATACGGAAAACCATTGCTCGAATCAAAGCAGCAACTAGAGAAAGTGGTCCCAGATTTTGACTCAGGTCAAAACAAGGCAAGCAAACGAGTCTAGGGTGTAGTACAGGGAGTGTGTGACCTACTGAAGCAACATGGGAACCTAACACATAAAGGTGGCCGGCACCGTAAAGTAAAATTCCGGCCAGGCCGGTTTTTCAGTGGAGGTAGGGTCTCGTTCTGGTAGGGTGGCCTCGTGGGGGTCCATCTCGGCTACTGGTACTGTTTACTTTTCTAGTATTGGTCTCGGGTCACTCCAGATTTCCTTGTACGCCTTAAACACTCACAAAACCGACATGGTCTATTTCTGTTTTAGGTTTCAGGTTTGGTATTGTGTTGGATCTGGGTTTATAGCACCAAGGGGGGTTTAAGGGCCACCACTAAGGCTTAATTACACTAACACAACTCAAAATAACCCTAACCCTCTCTAGGGATATCCAAAGTCCACTAAACTTCGCTAAATCGATTTTAAACTTGAATAGATGCATAAGCAAAAGAAATACTACACTAATTGTGAAAGGATTACCTCATTTGGGACCCAAGAATCCCCTACAACACCAAAATGTGATTTTTCTTGGTCCAAGGTTTAGCTTGTGAGCTTGTGCACATATTTTGTGAAGTGGGGAGGGACTTTGGAGTTGTTTTTGATGAAGATTTGGGGGGTTTTGTGGAGGAGGAAAGGAGGGGAAGCAGCTGGATAGAAATGGAATTAAGGAGAGAGATGATAAGGGTGAAGGAATGAAGGAGGAATGTCCAAAGTCAAGGGTAACCCCTCTCATTCTCTCTCATGCCCATACCTCTTAGTTTAATGTTTTCTTTTTCATTTCTTTTCTATTTTCTTTTCTTCTATCCTCAATAGTAAACCCAAAATAAATAGACATGCATGAATCATGAAGAAAAATGTAACAAGTGTTAAAAATGACATGTGCATGTCACATGCACAAAACACGTTTAAAGCCCGATTAGCAATTTTTAATCGCGATTAGCACTAAAATAGTGTCAAATAAATCATAAACTCTCATAATTTGCTTAAATCACATAAAGTACCCTCTTTTTAGTAATTTCCATAATTTTCCAAATTTTTCCCAATTTATCGTTATTTAATTATACCGCCTTATTAAAATATTCAATATTTTATTATTTAATTATAAAAATTCCAAAAATAATATTTTTATTTTTTCTGAAATGTTACAATCTTCCCCCCTTTAAGAAATTCGGTCCCTGAATTTAAATTTAAACCTCTCAAATACTAAAACATTTCAGTAAAAAGCCCAAGTCGTCGGGGCTCCGAAATCATCAATACATAAAACGCATCATAGCGCAATGCACGTTGGATATAGTGCCCTCAAAGTCAATTATTGGATCGCAGGCGCATGATTGCAATGATTGAGGGAGGACCTATGCCGGTAGGACAGTCTTACTCAAGATGACAGTATGTTATCCGGTTTATCTGAATCATCATGTACATGCTTTAGGTGACCTTGCAGATTACTATTACACGTTGATGTAGCCCTTAGGATTCTTGCTTAACTACCAGCAGTATGATGGCGATCATATACGTAAGAGCTGTAAGTGCACGGCGGCGCCCCGGCCATCATCCCGAGGCCAAAAATGCGGAAGCGATGAAATACTTTAACTTTTTGAACCGGCACCACCGCGCACTAAAACCCGGATCGTGCCATTAAACTAGTCCTAGCTAACTAGAGAAGGGGTAGAGAGATATACCGAGTGATCCGTGTCCTCCGGTCTTCTCGTCGTCGTCGCGATCTCCCCGCAGAATCTCCGGTCTCCACCTCGTCGCCGGAAGGGCACCACGTCGCCGGCTTCTTTTACGGGCTCCCATCTCTGGTCCGAGGCAACTCGGGCACGAAGTTGGCGAGTTGACGTGCCCAAGATTTGCTGTAGAATGTAGTGTGGAACTTGTGTCTCATTTGGGGTTATATGAAGTCGCCCTTTTTAGTAGAGGGATGAGTTGTGGAATTTTTGTGGAGCTATGGGATTTTTTACAAGCCAAAAGAGATGAAATCCCACCACACCAAATTGGGACAGCCCCCTTGAGGAAGTGGCTGGCCTCTAGAGGTGAAGAGAAGTGTGGGAAAAAGTCCAAGAGGGGGTAGATCAATAATCAAGAGAATAAAGGTGATGATGAGGAATTATCATCACAACCACAACCACACTTATCAACAACCATCATCAAAACCATGATGAATAAGAAAGTCAAGCAATCATGAGGTTATGAAGTCAATGGTGGAGCAACAATCATGATATCACAATATGCAAAGACAACCCTCCAAACTAATTATTTGCACAAATGAAAATAAGCCCTCCAAAACCAATCTTCGGCCAATGAAAGATACAAGGAATAATGGCCGAAACGGAAAACAAACTGGCAACTCCAAAAAACTGATCCCGTAATAAATTACAGGAAAACCCCGCTACTGTATATACATACCCGCATTTGTATTCCGACCGAATACAAATGCAAAGAGACAAAATCTACACTGTGCAATACTAGGATCCGGCTTAAACCAAAACCCGCTAGTATTATCCGTCCGATCAGGATCCGTGCAATACCGCACGTATCTGATCGAACCCTGTCATATCTCCATACGGCCTCTACAGCGTTTCGCCCGAAAACTTAAGCAACTGAATGTGGGGGACTCTAAAGAATCGTCAATACTATGGCTGTGGATTTAACCACTAGCACGTCAGAGGTATTAGCCATACGTGACGGGCTACCAGCTATTGACCAAAAGGGACGTCGATGAGCGAACTCGTCCTGACACCCTATTGAGCCTGTCAGTGACAATATCCGTACAGTCCGGTCTGTTCGTCTATGAGTATCGCATGGTGGGCCAAGGGGGTTGGTAAAAGTCAGACCCCCAAAAGCGGTACAAGTCGTCTCGGAGTGTAGCCCAAAACACCCTGAGATACTACTGGAATACCTACCAGTAAATCTCCTGCCTTGCCAAGGACTTCGTGTAATGGCTCTCCTAGACACAGCGTGACCTCACCCCCAATACCGGGAGAGACGAACCCCTGAAGATCCGCTCACTGCCTCCTTGTGGCTCGGGACTGTACCCAACTAAAACCTGTTTGCACGTCTCCTTTGAGCGTGGTAGGGTAGTAATCAAAGTACAGTAGGAACTCACACGAGACAAATGACGATCCCCACGTCGATGAACTAACCTGTACATATGTCACCAGGGAACTGCTATCTGACGTCTGGTATAATCCCAACTAGCAGGTTCCCGGCGAGTCCTGTCCGGTGTACTCATAACTTAATGAGCACCTGTATACATCTTTGGTGAACCAACTGACACCAGTGGCTTGTTAGACCGGCCACCGCCCCTCGTCGGGGTCTCGACTGTATACACTAGTCTACTCTGGAGTATCGATGCCCTGTCTCGAAACTCCCTCGACTAGGGACCTTTTAAGGATGTGCTTATAGACTACCAGCTCCCACGTATATGATCGCCCTCATACTGCTGGCAGTGAAGCAAGAATCCTAGGGGCTCTATCAACGTGTAATAGCTGTTAGTTATATGTATGCCCTAGAGGCCATTGTTATACATAGGATGTATATTGTAGTGGATGCTGGGACATATATAGGGAGGGCTTTCTTGCTCGACATGATAGTATGCTATCTGGTTACTCTTTACCTTAACGTGCACACTGATTGTCTCTCTGTTACATGTTGGTAAAGCCCTTAGGATGTGTACTTGACTATCTGGACTATGATGCGGATCATACTAGTGGGGACATGGTAGTCCATAAGTACATCCTTCAAAGTCCCTAGTCGTGGGTGTATCGAGATGGGGCATCGATATACCAGAGTAGACTAGCGTATACCTTCTCGACCCATACAGATGGGCGATGGATGATCCCATATCCATTGGTGTTTGACATCGGAGATGATATACGGGTGCTCAGTAGAGACAGGGTACACTGGACGGACTCGCCGAGAAATCCCAGATGGTATTATACCTTACGTCAGATGGCAGTTCTCTGGTGACACTGGTACAGAGTAGTCTGTTGACCCGAGATCGTCATAGAGTCTTGTGTGGTTCCCACTGTGCTTTGATTTCCATCTTACCACGTCCAAGAGGGCGTGCAAAACGGTGGTTTTTGGGTACAGTCCCGAGTCATATGGAGGCAATGAGCGATAGGAGGGGATTCGTCTCTCCCGGTATAGGGAGTTGATGTTGCGCTGTGTTCGATTGGCTATAACCGGAAATCCCTGGCCAGGGTTGCTGAGATTTACTGGTAAGTGTTACCAGTAGTATCTCGAATTGTTATAGACCTCATATCGACACGACTTATCAAGCTATTGGGGTCTGACGTTTACCACCCCTAGGTGAGATATGCGACATATCAGACGATCAGACCGAACTGTACGGTAGTGTTACTAGTTGGATTCACTGGAGTGTGAGCGGGCTTGCTCGTCGATCTTCTGATCGCTCAATACCCGGGTGGCCGTTACGTTTAGCAGACCGCTTGCGGCTTGTTGGTGCTTGATATGATCATCACCTGCTGCCGGCGTATTGACGAGTCTTTAGAGTCCTGCACAGAGGTTTCCTGGCTCAAGCGAAACGAAATAGGAGCGCATATGAGATATGTGCGGGACCGAGAATGATACCAGTATGTGATACTGTATTCGATTCTCGCGATTTGTAACATTGATCGGTTATATGCGTTATAGCCGGGTTATCGGATCAAGTGTTGATTCGATAAGTTGTTACTATTGATATTAGTCGGTTATATGCGATATGACCCGGTCGTTAAATCAAGTGTTGATTTAATGATTTAATGTATAATTATATATTTGATATATCACTTTACATTAACTAATATAGGTTCACTTAAATGGATTTTCTCACTAGAAGTTCACAAGTTGTATATGTGATATACTTTTGTGCACTTGATTGTATCATGTTTGATGATACATGTTAACTTGGTTAAGTGTAAAGATTAAACCATGGTTAAGTTAATGATTAGGGTTTTGCTTTTCTTTGTTATTTATTTATTTATTTATTTTGGAAAGAATAAAGAGAAAATGGTGGCTTTCTTTGTTTGTAGTTGAATCTTCATGAAGGTTTGACTTTGTGACCATTTTGTCTTCATGCTTAACCCTAACCATTTAAACAAACCATGGTCTATTCTCTACACTTAACTAGGGTTAGGATATGATAAGTATTCATATTATTTTCTATTTTGAAAACACTTATGATATTCTTTCTTCTTCTTCTTCATCTTCTTCAATGAAGAAAGCTTGACTTCATCAATGGTGAATTGATGAAATGAGTGAGAAATCCAATTCTAAAGTGAACCCACTTCCTATTTCTTCATCCTCTACCTCTTGCCAAGTAGTATAGGGTGTTTCCTTCACAAGTTTTCATGGCTTGGTGAAGGTGGAGCTTGATCTTGTGATGCCTCGACGTAGATCATCTTCGGCATCGTCGTCGATAACCTAGCCCGTTTTTTCTCCGATGAAGCCGATGCTAGAGTCATGGTTCGATTTGGACAGCGGAGAGGACTTCATCATGGAGCTATGGAGGTGGAGAAACGGATCTACAAAGGTTGTATTTCCGTTCTTTTAGTTTAGTTGTAAACTAGTTTCATTGTTTCGCCTAAAATTCTAGTTAACGATCTAGTCTAGGGTTTCTCGGCACCGTAAAATTTTAAATTGGCATGGTTGATGCCATGTGAGACCTCATTAGCGTGCCCAGGAACCCTACAGTGGTATCAGAGCCTAACTAGAGCCTTAGGCGATGCGTAGACGATGTTAGAAACCCGATCGAACCCGAAACCCCAAATTTTCCATGCTCTCTGTACAATTTTCAAAAACAGGGATTTTTGTGAATTAAAAATTCTCAGAAAATAGAGCAGGAAAAACTAAGAATTACTGTGAAGTTTGGGCCTCTAATTCCATAATTCGACCACGGAACCGCGGCCAAACCAGTGGTTTGGCGGCGCTTCCGCGGCCCAAATTTGGACTTAGTCCCTCAAATTTCATATATTTATTCTTAGGTCCTTTCTTGGCAATTTTTTATGTGAATTTTTTAATTCCACTCAAGTGTTGAGTTTTCTAGGGTTTTATTGGGGATTCGTTAATTTGATCGGATAATTTAACTTCGTTTATGTTTTTCCGGATATTTTAGAAACTGTTAAAAAGTTCGACTGGATGTAAATACCCAATCTTTCCCCTATCGGGAAATTTCCAAGTGTTGGATCTTTCCGTAGTTTAACGACGTTCTAAGTAGTGCAAGTAACGCGATGGTCCCTCTAGAAGACAACAAACCTTAACTCGATTATGTGACCGTCTTGAACTGCCCTTTGAACCTTAGGGTTTGGGGCGGTACGGCGTGCCACATGTGAGGCGTTGGCTTAACCCTTCTACATCTGGACCGTTGGTACTGAGGCACGAAGTGAATGTTTTTAAACTTATTTCATGTGTTGATCTGTTTCGGAAAACTTGGGTGTTTGAATGTTCGATCGGAAAGTTTAACATTTTCTATTTATCTGGAATGTGATACAATAATTGGAATTCACAAGTAGTTATGAGATAACTGAATGAATGTTATAAATCAAGCACTTTAGTCTCACTTGATCGGTTGCCACGGAATTTTGATGTGATCAAAAGTCCGTCGCAATCACGTAGCGTACGCGGATACTCGCCGGGTAAACTTATTAGACAGCTACATCCCTTAACCCCGACCAAGTGACTGTAGGAGAACCCCGTTGCCGAAAGCATCCGTTCGGGTGCTTGCGGTAGCGGTGTTCCGCCTTGGTGCACTTTATCGACGGTATCGGGGGTGCGGCCGTCTACTAAAGTTTGCGACGAGTATTCGATCAGCATCTCGGGAATCCTGTTGAATTGCCCGACTTGATATTGAAAAGTGTTTTCGATAATGAGACTGAAATGCGGGGTTTATAATTGTTAGGCATGTGATGTCTAAGGAATTCATTTGGTCAGGCATGAGATGTCTGAGGTGGTTGCGGATTCCAACTGTTGTAGTTTTACACTTTCTTTTCTGTGACCGTAAGTGTAATATGTGATATCGCCGGTTTCGTTGCTATATGTCAACGACAATTAGGATATGCATGTTTACTTACGTTGATGAAATGTGATGTTATGTGTTGCTGGATATGTTATATTGGATCGTCGTGTTTGAATAACCGGGGGTTTTTATGTGAGATGAGTGTTTTCATTTTCATTCATGTAAAAACTTGTATGTAATATACTTTTATTTGGGGCACTTCCAGGTTGCGGAAGATGTCACCCTTTGTATATTATTTACTTTTCTGCACTAGGATAGACCCAAGGAGGGGAGCACAAGTAACCGGGTTCTGGAGTCCAGTGGGAGACCAACTCGAGGAGTCGAGTCCGGGTCTCCTAACTCTATAATTGGTAGGGTTGCTTGCCGGTCTCGTAGGGGTCTAGGGGTGTGGGTTTGGCTATTCATCATGACCGTGGAATCCGTGTTTTATACTGGCTCGTATTGAAAACACGGACGTCCTAGTATATCCAATATTTCATATGTTTCTTCTGCTGCGATATCTGTGATGCGATCATGTGATGTTCTGTGATGGATACTTTATATAGTATATATGATATATTATATAGACGTTACTTATGTTTTACACCCGCGCTAGCCCTGCCCCGCTCTGCCGTTAGTTACCTAACCTAACGGTGCACGAGGGGACATCGAGGCGAATGCGGATGGCATAAGTGTATGTCGTATTTATCTGTGATGTTTAGGTATATAAATGATGGGACTTCATTAATGTGATTAATGAAAGTAAAAAGAAACCTAAAGATGTTGTAGAATCGAATTTCAAAATTAAAACAGATAGCTACAGTTCTTGCTTTGCACAGCGGTATATGTGATATATCCTGCACCTTATTCGATGAGGAAAGGACCGAGATCCCTTCACCGGGAGTGACTCCTTTAGCAATAACTGGCAGATGCTACACACTCGGTTTGTCTTTTGATTGCTCTTAAGTGTTTTTGCTTTGCACAGTGATATATATGATATATCCCGCACCTCATTCGACGAGGAAAGGACCGACGATCCCTTCACCGGGAGTGACTCCTTTAGCAAAAACTAGAAAAGCCTCAAAAGCACTCCATTTCAAAATCATTTGATTCTACAACGATATCAAGTTCATTACGCAATAGGTTTTCAGAAAAACCTGTCGTAGCCCTCCGTCATTTCAGATACGTACTAGTTAGTATTCGTGCTGCGGTTGTTTGGCCTCCGTCAAGGCGTAGTGTACGGTAGCTAACTAGTGCTTATCTGCTAGCATATGATGCGATTGGATTAGGGTATTCGTACGGCGTTGTTTGGCCTCCGTCAAGGGTCGTGCGGGTGGGTTTAATTCAATCAGGAAATGACGGGTTGAACTTGACTAGCGGACTATGGGTTGTTTGGCCTCCGTCAAGGTCATAGGACGCTAGGGGCAAAATATTATCGGGAATTTCAAGTGTTGAAATTTGCAATGAGATTGCATATCTTCTATGAGATAGTTGGATCCCGATACCCGCTGCGAGTAAGAGTTACTCCTGGGAGAGTTTTATACATTACAATTAGCCGATCAAGTAGGTGTCTAGAAAGGTGTCAACGGGGTTACGCCTCTGGGAAAACGAGGTTTACATTAATTAGGTTCGTGCGAAAGCACGGGGGACCTCCCTCAAAGTACCCACACTGGCCTGGCTGAAAAATTGGCGAACTTGTAGTGTGTAATTAATCCCGGCTAGTCTTTCCTTTTAGGGTTTGAAGGAAGATTTGATAAAAAGCAGTGGGAGCCATCCTGATTAGATAAAATAATAACCAATCTATTCTTGCAAGAGCATACGCTGAGTGTTTTCTTCCCTCTCTCTCCAGGTATCGACCATATCACGCCTTAATCAAGATAATAATACGGATTATTGACCGAACCCGCTTGTTATACTGAGCTGGGGAACGTTGGTCCCGCTCTAACTTATAATTGTTATAAGACAGAGCAGGAAGTTGGGGAATACCAGATTTCTCGTGCCGCCCAAACGAAGAGAGTGCATGCTGATGCATCATCTTCGGGTGTGTTCATTACAAAGAACTGTTTCTCAGTGTCCTTTACGTCCTGGGTATATGATACCGGATCAGGATCCCGCTTATGTAATATGTTACATAGGGCTACAGAAAGGTAGAGAACTGAGAACGGGTGATAAGTTTCATGAGACAGAAAACGGGGCAAGTGTTGCAGCCAAGTCTGTTGGTCACTGTCACCCTGTATTACCAATACATTGATTCTGAACGAATGTTATTAGATACCGAACCTGTTATGCAAAATCATATCTGTCTCTTTATTAGTAAAGAAACGATAAAATTTTGTATTGTTGGATAATGTTTTGAACATTTCCTATATCAAAAGTTGATCGGTTCAGGCACGTTATCTAAAAGCATTAATGTTCTAAATCAAACTACAGTTCTTAGTATACGGAACACACAGAAGAGGAAGAGTTCAGAACTGAACGGATCCTTCTTCAGGCATTGTAGACTAGGTCGTATCAATGCGATCCGACTGGCTGAAGTTACATATTAGATGCATATTTAAATCAGTTTGAATTTACATCTTATGAAACTTGCCAGTCATGTCACAGAGATAAGATGACCATAGCTCCGTTTACTAGAAACAGAGAAAGAGTCAGTGAACTCTTGGGATGATACATGTTGATGTATGTAGGTCCCCTGTCTACACTTGCCAAGACCGGTTCTTTATACTTCATTACATTCTCTGATGATCTTTCAAGATTCAGACCTATGTTCCTGTTGAAACACAAGTCCGAACCTTTTGAGATATTCACAGAATATAAGTTAGAAGTAGAGAACCAATACGGGTATAAGTATTATGTCCTATGATGAGATCAAGGAGCAGAATACTTGAGCACGAAATTCTTGGACTTTTCTAAAGGAGAATGAGATTCTCTCTCAACATTACTCCTCCGAATACACCATAGCACGATGGTATATCGGGGTGGAGCAATCACACCCTATATGATAAGGTGTGCTCTATGATGAGTACTACTGAGTTACCTATTTCCTTTTGGGAGTTATGCACTTGAGAAGCTGCAAACCTATTGAATAGGGTTCCAGTCAAATCAGTTGCCTACCATTTCATATATGATATGGAAAGGGAAGAGCCCATGTCTTAAGCTAGTTAAGATTTGGGGTTGACCGGCCTATGTCTGAAAGCAAAATCCGGACAAGCTCGAGGCAAAGTCTGTAATGTAGAACTGGAAAGGTTCCAGCTATACAAACTGCAGCTGATGATTTGATAGAACCAAAGGATTCAGTAGATTCCAACGAACCTCAGCCTCTCCGCCGATCTAGTAGGGTTCCTCACCCACCTGAGAGATACTTCGGTTTCTCTATAACAGTGGTAGCGAGCTTTGCATCATGTGATGATGACCTAACTAGTTTCGAGCTGGCCATCAGGAGTGAGACTCTGTAAGAATGGCTGGATGTTTAGCGATCTGAGATGGAATCCTTATACACCAACAAAGTATGGACTTTGGTTGCTATATCTGAAGGGTTAAATCCCCATCAGGAGCAAGTATATCTTGAGAAGATTACTTGGTGTACATAGAAAAGTTAAGACTTTCAAAGCTAGACTTGTTAAAGGTTTGCATCATTGACCAGATGTGGATCATAATGAAACCTTTTCTAAGGATTTATGCTTAAGTCCATCCAGATCCTACTTGCCACGGCTACATACCATGACTACGATATCTGGCGGTTAGGTGTCATGACTGCTTTTCTAAATATTGATTTAAAAGAGTGCGTCTGTAAGTACACAGCCAGAGGGCTTCGTAGACAGTGGGAGCAGCGGAAACGTGTACAAGATGCTTTATAAGATAAAGCAGGCATCGCGGAGTTGGAACATCTGTTTTGATGGATTAGTCAAAGAAGTTGACATCATCAAAATGGTAGATGAACCTTGTATAAACAAAAAGGCAGTAGGGAGTATGGTGACGATCCTCGTAGAGTACGTGGATGACATACTCTTGATAGGGAAGGAGTTTCCTATGCTACGCTCGATCAATGTCCGCCTATCACAATGATTCTCCACATAGGATCAAAGTGATACCTACTAAATCCTGGGTTTTAGACCTATGAGATAGATCTAAATGGATGTTAGAATACTCACTAGCTGTAGTGAGATGGTATCAATTGATCCTGGGAAGAATCACTGGAAGTGTTCCAGGGTGATAATGACGACTGAGTGTCAGTCACAGGCATTGTCTTTATCCTCAGTAAAGGGACGGTATGTTGGAAGAGTTCCAAGCTAGATACCGTGACATACTAGACGATAAAGGCTGGATACATCGCTACTTAAGATGCTACCAAAGAGGCTGTTTGGGTATATATTGGTTCATGAGATGAACTATGTTCCTCCCATTGTGTGACAATGGAGTTATGGCTTGTGCCAAGGAACGCAGGTCCCATCAGTGATCCAGACATATTCAAAGGCAGTATCACCTGATCATAGAGATGGTTGATCTCCAAGGAGATCGAGGTTTGGAGAGTAGACTCAGAGGACAACACAGCGGATCCACTCACAAAGGCCTGTTCCCAGAGAGAGATTTTTATGGGATGGTTGAGTATGAGATACTACAACCACTGCTATCAGATGGCCCTAGTGCAAGTGGGAGATTGTTAGTTATATGTATGCCCTAGAGGCCATTGCTATACATAGGATGTATATTGTAGTGGATGCTGGGACATATATAGGGAGGACTTTCTTGCTCGACATGATAGTATGCTATCTGGTTACTCTTTACCTTAACGTGCACACTGATTGTCTCTCTGTTACATGTTGGTAAAGCCCTTAGGATGTGTACTTGACTATCTGGACTATGATGCAGATCATACTAGTGGGGACATGGTAGTCCATAAGTACATCCTTCAAAGTCCCTAGTCGTGGGTGTATCGAGACGGGGCATCGATATACCAGAGTAGACTAGCGTATACCTTCTCGACCCATACAGATGGGCGATGGATGATCCCATATCCATTGGTGTTTGACATCGGAGATGATATACGGGTGCTCAGTAGAGACAGGGTACACTGGACGGACTCGCCGAGAACTCCCAGATGGTATTATACCTTACGTCAGATGGCAGTTCTCTGGTGACACTGGTACAGAGTAGTCTGTTGACCCGAGATCGTCATAGAGTCTTGTGTGGTTCCCACTGTGCTTTGATTTCCATCTTACCACGTCCAAGAGGGCGTGCAAAACGGTGGTTTTTGGGTACAGTCCCGAGTCACTTGGAGGCAATGAGCGATAGGAGGGGATTCGTCCCTCCCGGTATAGGGAGTTGATGTTGCACTGTGTTCGATTGGCTATAACCGGAAATCCCTGGCCAGGGTTGCTGAGATTTACTGGTAAGTGTTACCAGTAGTATCTCGAATTGTTATAGACCTCATATCGACACGACTTATCAAGCTATTGGGGTCTGACGTTTACCACCCCTAGGTGAGATATGCGACATATCAGACGATCAGACCGGACTGTACGGTAGTGTTACTAGTTGGATTCACTGGAGTGTGAGCGGGCTTGCTCGTCGATCTTCTGATTGCTCAATACCCGGGTGGCCGTTACGTTTAGCAGACCGCTTGCGGCTTGTGGGTGCTTGATATGATCATCACCTGCTGCCGGCGTATTGACGAGTCTTTAGAGTCCTACACAGAGGTTTCCTGGCTCAAGCGAAACGAAATAGGAGCGCATATGAGATATGTGCGGGACCGAGAATGATACCAGTATGTGATACTGTATTCGATTCTCGCGATTTGTAACATTGATCGGTTATATGCGTTATAGCCGGGTTATCGGATCAAGTGTTGATTCGATAAGTTGTTACTATTGATATTAGTCGGTTATATGCGATATGACCCGGTCGTTAAATCAAGTGTTGATTTAATGATTTAATGTATAATTATATATTTGATATATCACTTTACATTAACTAATATAGGTTCACTTAAATGGATTTTCTCACTAGAAGTTCACAAGTTGTATATGTGATATACTTTTGTGCACTTGATTGTATCATGTTTGATGATACATGTTAACTTGGTTAAGTGTAAAGATTAAACCATGGTTAAGTTAATGATTAGGGTTTTGCTTTTCTTTCTTATTTATTTATTTATTTATTTTGGAAAGAATAAAGAGAAAATGGTGGCTTTCTTTGTTTGTAGTTAAATCTTCATGAAGGTTTGACTTTGTGACCATTTTGTCTTCATGCTTAACCCTAACCATTTAAACAAACCATGGTCTATTCTCTACACTTAACTAGGGTTAGGATATGATAAGTATTCATATTATTTTCTATTTTGAAAACACTTATGATATTCTTTCTTCTTCTTCTTCATCTTCTTCAATGAAGAAAGCTTGACTTCATCAATGGTGAATTGATGAAATGAGTGAGAAATCCAATTCTAAAGTGAACCCACTTCCTATTTCTTCATCCTCTACCTCTTGCCAAGTAGTATAGGGTGTTTCCTTCACAAGTTTTCATGGCTTGGTGAAGGTGGAGCTTGATCTTGTGATGCCTCGACGTAGATCATCTTCGGCATCGTCGTCGATAACCTAGCCCGCTTTTTCTCCGATGAAGCCGATGCTAGAGTCATGGTTCGATTTGGACAGCGGAGAGGACTTCATCATAGAGCTATGGAGGTGGAGAAACGGATCTACAAAGGTTGTATTTCCGTTCTTTTAGTTTAGTTGTAAACTAGTTTCATTGTTTCGCCTAAAATTCTAGTTAACGATCTAGTCTAGGGTTTCTCGGCACCGTAAAATTTTAAATTGGCATGGTTGATGACATGTGAGACCTTATTAGCGTGCCCAGGAACCCTAAAATAGCGACCTGTCAGGTCACCTAAAGCAGTACACGATGATAAAGATAAACCAGATAGCATACTATCATCTCGAGTAAGACTGTCCTACCGGGATAGGTCCTCCCTCAATCATTGCAATCACGTGCCTGTGATCCAATAATTGACTCTGAGGGCACTATCTCCAACAATCTCCCACTTGCACTTAAGGCTAATTATTGCGATGTCGCATACTCACAGCCCGTGTGATACCGAACACCCAACTCCTCTACTAGTCAGTCTCACAAAGCTCGTTTACGAAACTATTGCGTTCAAGGAATAGCCTCAGTGAGTGGATCAGCTTTGATGTTTCTTTTTATGTCTCTATATCTCAAGTTCGCGGAATGCCATCTCCCGAAATGAGCAATACTTGTCTTAGAATGTGTCTGGATGTCTGATGGGACCTAGCTCATAAATGAACTCCAAATCCAAACTTCTTAAACTGTATCGTCAACTGAACTTAATCAGTATCCTGCGCCATGCCTCCCTCAGTATCTGCTTGGATCACCTGCCCAAAATACTGCCCCTCGTCAGAGGGATAACTATAACTCTGACGACCACCCTGTCGTCCATGTCACTTTGGAAGCTTGGAATGATAACTGTCTCCTGAACGAGGCTGTCGTTATCATATCCCTAGAACATCCACTTATGTTCTAAAACTGCTTCCGACAATTTCTCCAGGATTGGATCAATATCAACTTATTGCACCTACTGCAAAAACAACATCTGGTGTGGTATTTAACATCTCATGATTAACTCAATTGCCTAAGCAAGTGATCTGCCAATCATCCACATCCCTCTCCCCTTTAGTCTGTAAGACACCTTTAGAGAGGGTGACTCCATCACCTGCAGGTACACTACCGTGCCAGGAGTCGTCCATTCTAAATACTCTTAGAATGCTGTCTAAGTACCCTTAATTGGGAAACTACCCAAATCTAGATCTAAAACCATAGATCTAGTAACCAGTATGTCTGATACAATGTCCAAGTCCCATGTGGAGAAAACCACTGCGTGACGAACAAAGTATAACCGATCGTAGTATTGGAATATCACTTTCTACTCCGTGTATGTCATCCAAATACAAGGACATCACACCCTACTACCTTCTTAACAGATCCATCCCCTATTCTGATGAAGTCAAACCTATGACTGTCACATCAGAAATAGATGATCTATCTCCGCTATATCTGCTTTAGTCTATAAATAGACATAAGCCACCTGTCCACCAATGCTTCCGCTGCTCCCACTGACTACGACAACCCTCTGGCAGAGTCATATAGACGTACACTTCTAAAGCTAGTTTAGAACGACGCTATACTCATCCTCCTGCCGGGTCTCACGGTCTGGAACAACAGCAATGGCAAGTCTGGGTAAACAAGAACTTCCCTGTCACCGTTTTGAGGCTACCGGAGTACCTCTCGGGTGCCTGAAGTTACCCACCGTATCTGCGGAGTGGCCAATGGAATGTAAAACCAGATTGAATCTTTAGGTTCCTATCAAAATCTTCTGTAATCGTTTGTGGTTCTGGAATCACTTCAAGTTCTACCATACTCCCACTTCTGTTTTCTGAAAAAATCTATTTTTTTATTAAAACTGTGGTGAGTCTAGAACAATATCACTATTGATCTTCCAGATGGTTGAAAGTCAACCCTCGTCATAGCCTGGGTCAACCCACAAACAGCCATTACAGAAATGTGCCTTGAGTTATCCAGAGTATGGCTTTCAGCATAGGCCGGACAACTCCCCGTACCTTAACATCGTTAAGATATGAACTGTACTATATCCAATATAGAACCAGAGGCACTGATTTAATTGAACCAGATTCAAACCATGCAGCTGTTTCCAGTGCATGTCAACTAAATGGAGAAAGGCCGATCAGCGTTACTCAACTTAGGAATGCTTCCAATTATGAGTAACCTAAAAGAGAAGCAAGTTATCTTAATCATTACTATCAACTGAATACCATACACAAGTATCTACATCTTTGATCACATTGAAGAATCCCGATACTTGCAATACCTGGTTCTCTACTTTATTCATATACCTATAACTTCTCAAAATTCGGACCCTGTGTTTCTACGAAACACGTGTCTAAAAACTAGAGAAATCATAAGTAAACCGAATATAGTACGAGGACCATCCCCTCTGTCCTGATGGACACTGGACAATATACAATACTCTGTACAAGTCCCTTGAGTCTAATAACTCAATCCCTGTGTGTCGTAAGTTGAAAACTGTACTTATGGTTAAGAAGAATTACACCGCTGTTTAATGCTCCTTACCTAACCATCCACTGATATAGGTAAATGTCATAGACATAATTTCAAAAAGGTATATCTCACTCTATAAAAATAGACGTACAGATATATCAATTTGAAATTGGTGCATTAGAACGGATATTCAAAACCAAATATTTGCCGTCCGGCAAACAACCCAGGTGACTTCCTCAAATATCACCAATTACAACGAATTCCGATATAATGAGGATGATCACCTAATTCCCAATAACTTACTCCCACTCATCATCTGTAAAACCATACAGATATGAGAATCATACCTGGTAAATACATACCCTGGAGTAAGTAACTAATCGGGAAATCAGTTTTCCTTTAACAGTACACAGTGAAGCTGAAACATTGAAATGTTTCGTAGGGGTATCCTGGTATTCCTAGTAATACCTCTTCCAGATTCACAACTGTAACCGTATAAATCTCTGCCATCTTTCCAAATCCCATTATATGTCTTTAGTCATTACCTTCTGTATATCCCTTTAGGCCAAATGGTTTTCTTCCTTCCCTACCGTTCGACACCAGCCTATGGTTTGGAAGAATACTATCCAATAAGCATAATGGGTGTACTGTCCTAATCCTAGGAACACTCGCAATGAGAGAGAAGGTGAAGATAAAAGACATCCGAATAAACCTTATTCCTATTTCTCCTGAACCAGAATCCATCCCCGAACTGGAACAAGTTCCTTTCGAGTTCGTATATAACCATACGATGGAGTATCCAATAAACTGTGGATCTTCGTAGAAATATGGAGTGTCCTAGAGAAATACAAAGGTGATTTAGGATTGGCGAAGAAATACTTGGTTTGGTCGTGAATAGTAGTCGCAATTTACTTTGCCCTCTTACTAATCCCTTGTTATGTCTTTACTTAATACCTTTTGTATACCATCGTTAGGCTAATTAGTTTTCTTCATTCCCTACCGTTCGACACCGGCCTATGGTTTGGAAGAAGACTATCCAATTTGCGTAATAGGTGTACTATCTCCTAAACCAAGGAGTACCCACAACTTGAGAGAAGGTAAAAGGAAAAGACAACAGAATAATCCTATCCGTTTTCTCCAGAACCGGAAACCATCCTCGAATAAATCCCTTCGAGTTCGTATATAACCATACGATGGTTTTGTCCAATGGAAGTGGACGTGCATAGTAATACGGGGTGTCCTGGAGAAAAGGGTAAAAGTAGGAGTGGCAATGAGGTTTGCAACTCTGACAATCTAAAAGCCAGTCTTATAAGAAAGTTCGGTCAACTTGGTCTCTGAGTCATAGTCTAAGGTCGGGTCAATGGTCGCTGCCAAAGTGAGAGAGAAAAGAAACACTCAGCGTGCACTCTAACCTAGATCAGAATGGTTACCAATTTATCTAATCTGGAAACCTCCCACTGTACCGTCAAATTCTCCTCCAAACCTAAAAGAAGAATTAGTCGGGATGTCCCGAGGAGTAAACCAACTCATCAGTGGGAATCGGGATCCAACTATCATCGCATGGTAACGTGACTGAATCCGCTCACGCTATCATACTCCAGAAGGTATGTGCATATCTGGCAAGTTTCAGTTTCTTTAGAAACTCCCGTTGTGATTTTTGCCCCATGCTCTTATGACCTTGGCGTGAGGTCAAAATATCATAAGTCACATGTCAAGTTCTACCCATCATTGTCCAGGTTAATTTGAACCCACCCGTACATACCCTTGACGTAGGCCAAAATAGTAGTACGACTGTCCCAAACCAACGCATCTATCTATGCAACAGCTAAATATCCGGCAGCTACCAATCACTATGCCTTGGCGTGAGGTCAAAATACATAGCTTGAATACTACCGAATATTTAACCGAAATGATGGAGGGCTACGAATGGTTTCTGGCGAAAACCTTTAACGTAATGAACTTGATATCGTTGAAGGAACGGATAGCTTTTTAGAAAAATATAGTACCGAAAATCTTTGTTAAAGAGGTCACTCCCGGTGAAGGGATCTCGGCTCTTTCCCCGTAGAATGAGGTGTAGGATATTCTAACTGAATACCACGATGCAAAGCAAAAGTAATCGGCTATAGTGAAGTTATTGCCTTGACGCAAACTTTTGTCCAAGGGGTCACTCCCGGTGAAGGGATCTCGGCCCTTGCCTCGTCGACTGAGGAGCAGGATATTCCAACTGAATACCACTGTGCAAAACAAAAGTGAACGTCCTTGCAAATAACAACTTTTTGAAAAGTGTTCCAACAACATCAGATTAGGTTTGTTTAACTTGCATTGATCCGAATCAACGAAGTCCCATCAATTGATCACACCAATAAAGAACGAAAATAATGACGTACGTATATGCCATCCGCATTCGCCACTGGGTCCCATCATTACCTGTTAGGTTAGCTAACTAACGACAGAGCGTGGACTGGACTAGCGCGGATGCAAAACATATACAACATCTACTAGTATATATATCAATATATAATATTTCGCTCAAGGCGTGATAAAATGCAACATCACAGAAATGTACAGCATCACAGAACAATACAGATATCTGGGATCCCCGGGTTTCACAGAGCCGCTGAAACCCGACGTTCCCCTGGTCGTGTGGATAGCCTGTGCAATGAAATCCTAGACCCCTACGGGCGCGGCAAGTCACCCGCCAAAACATGAAGCGAGGCAGCCCCCTTCAGCAACATGAATGGACCACCCAGCACTTCACGGAATCCGGTAACTTAGGCACCCCTCCTGGGTCAACCTGTACCCCTACAGGTGCGGCGAATAGCCTGCCAATTCTAGAGTGAAGCCCCCTCCATCTCAATGCCATGAGATGCGGGCTCGTTGCCCTCTAGAACCCGACTATCTGTGCATCCCTCCGCCGGGCAATCCTAGTACAGAAAGTAAAATATACATACAACGGGTACATCGACCGCAACCTGGTCGTGCCCCAAAAGAATAATACAAACAGGCAGTGACGGCAGTCCACATGTCGGACGCTCGCCCCGCAATATCAAATGAACATAATACAACAAAAACTGTACTAGCATTGCATCCAGGCTATCCCCATGACCAATCCGCAACATCACAGCACAATCACAGAACATTAACGTGAATGTCACGTTCGCAAATCCGTCTAACCGAGCAATAGCAGTTAGACAATATTTACCGATCAAGTGACATTCATGGTCGCAGATATAATGTAAATACTGTGAACTAATGTGTTTAAAATTTTCGATCGATCAAATTTTACCAAGTGGGCCCCAAGCATTACTGTAGCACATAAAGAAATTCTGGGCCCAAAAAGAATGTTCCAAAAACCCTATTTTCAAGTCAGGAGGCCTCTGTAAAAAATTGGGGCCATGAACAGTGAAAAAAGCGGCGGAACCGCGGCCCAAGCATGGGATTGGCCGCGGTTCCGCGGTGGTGTAGACTGTTCACGAGACCAAATTTTCCCAGAACTTTTAAAAAGCCATGCACATCATACTTCAACAACCTGAAAAATTTTCGACCCCAAAAGATTTCGACAGAAACCTGATGCTAGGAAAAATACGGGTTTTGGAATTTTGTTCGATCGGAAACGTAAACACATTAGACCAAGCTAGACTAAGTTAATGGTGAGGCTTTGATACCACTGTAAGTGCACGGCGGCGCCCCGGCCATCATCCCGAGGCCAAAAATGCGGAAGCGATGAAATACTTTAACTTTTTGAACCGGCAACACCGCGCACTAAAACCCGGATCGTGCCATTAAACTAGTCCTAGCTAACTAGAGAAGGGGTAGAGAGATATACCGAGTGATCCGTGTCCTCCGGTCTTCTCGTCGTCGTCCCGATCTCCCCGCGGAATCTCCGGTCTCCACCTCATCGCCGGAAGGGCACCACGTCGCCGGCTTCTTTTACAGGCTCCCACCTCTGGTCCGAGGCAACTCGGGCACGAAGTTGGCGAGTCGACGTGCCAAAGATTTGCTGTAGAATGTAGTATGGAACTTGTGTCTCATTTGGGGTTATATGAAGTCGCCCTTTTTAGTGGAGGGATGAGTTGTGGAGTTTTTGTGGAGCTATGGGATTTTTTACAAGCCAAAAGAGATGAAATCCCACCACACCAAATTGGGACAGCCCCCTTGAGGAAGTGGCCGGCCTCTATAGGTGAAGAGAAGTGTGGGAAAAAGTCCAAGAGGGGGTAGATCAATAATCATGAGAATAAAGGTGATGATGAGGAATTATCATCTCAACCACAACCACACTCATAAACAACCATCATCAAAACCATGATGAATAAGAAAGTCAAGCAATCATGAGGTTATGAAGTCAATGGTGGAGCAACAATCATGATATCACAATATGCAAAGACAACACTCCAAAATACTTATTTGCACAAATGCAAATAAGCCCTCCAAAACCAATCTTCGGTCAATGAAAGATACAAGGAATAATGGCCGAAACGGAAAACAAACTGGCAACTCCAAAAAACTGATCCCGTAATAAATTACAGGAAAACCCCGCTACTGTATATACATACCCGCATTTGTATTCCGACCGAATACAAATGCAAAGAGACAAAATCTACACTGTGCAATACTAGGATCCGGCTTAAACCAAAGCCCGCTAGTATTATCCGTCCGATCAAGATCCGTGCAATACCGCACGTATCTGATCGAACTCTGCCATATCTCCATACGGCTTCTACAGCGTTTCGCCCGAAAACTTAAGCAACAGAATGTGGGGGACTCTAAAGACTCGTCAATACTATGGCTGTGGATTTAACCACTAGCACGTCAGAGGTATTAGCCATACGTGATGGCCTACCAGCTATTGACCAAAAGGGACGTCGATGAGCGAACTCATCCTGACACCTTACTGAGCCTGTCAGTGACAATATCCGTATAGTCTGGTCCGTTCGTCTATGAGCATCGCATGGCGGGTCTAGGGGGTTGGTAAAAGTCAGACCCTCAAAAGCAGTACAAGTCGTGTCGGAGTGTAGCCGAGAACACCCTGAGATACCACTGGAATACCTACCAGTAAATCTCCTGCCTTGGCCAAGGACTTCGTGTAATGGCTCTCTTAGACACAGCGTGACCTTACCCCCAATACCGGGAGAGACGAACCCCTGAAGATCCGCTCACTGCCTCCATGTGGCTCGGGACTGTACCCAACTAAAACTTGTTTGCACGTCTCCTTTGAGCGTGGTAGGGTAGTAATCAAAGTACAGTTGGAACTCACACGAGACAAATGACGATCCCCAGGTCGATGAACTAACCTGTACACATGTCACCAGGGAACTGCTATCTGACGTCTGGTATAATCCCAACTAGCAGGTTCCCGGCGAGTCCTGTCCGGTGTACTCATAACCCAATGAGCACCTGTATACATCTTAGGTGAACCAACTGACACCAGTGGCTTGTGAGACCGGCCACCGCCCCTAGTCGCGGTCTCGACTGTATACACTAGTCTACTCTGGAGTATCGATGTCCTGTCTCGAAACTCCCACGACTAGGGACCTTTTAAGGATGTGTTTATAGACTACCAGCTCCCACGTAGATGATCGCCCTCATACTGCTGGCAGTCAAGCAAGAATCCTAGGGGCTCTATTAACGTGTAATAGCAACCTGTCATGTCACCTAAAGCAGTACACGATGATAAAGATAAACCAGATAGCATACTATCATCTCGAGTAAGACTGTCCTACCGGGATAGGTCTTCCCTCAATCATTGCAATCACGTGCCTGTGATCTAATAATTGACTCTAAGGGCACTATCTCAAACAAGAGTTGGGTCGTCTATAAGCACATCCTTAAAGTGGTCCCTAGTCGTGGGAGTTTCAAGACTGGGCATCGATACTCTATTAGTAGACTAGTGTATACAGTCGAGACCCCGACGATGGGCGGTGGCCGGTCTCACAAGCCATTGGTGTCAGTTGGTTCACCTAAGATGTATATGGGTGCTCATTGGGTTATGAGTACACCGGACAGGACTCGCCGGGAACATGCTAGTTGGTATTATTCCTGACATCAGATAGCAGTTCCCTGGTGACATGTGTGCAGGTTAGTTCATCGACCTGAGATCGTCATTTATCTCGTGTGAGTTCCCACTGTGCTTTGATTACTACCCTACCACGGCTCAAAGGAGTCGTACAAATAGGTTTTAGTTGGGTACAGTCCCGAGCTACATGTTGGCAGTGAGCAGATCGGCAGGGGTTTCGTCTTTCCCGGAATTGGGGGTGAGATCGCGCTGTGTCTAGGAGAGACATTACACGAAATCCTTGGCCAAGGTAGGAGATTTACTGGTAGGTATTCCAGTAGTATCTCAGGGTGTTCTAGGCTACACTCCGACACGACTTGTACCACTTTTGGGTGTCTGACTTTTACCTACCCCTAGGCCCGACATGCGATGCTCATAGATGAACGGACCGGACTGTACGGATATTGTCACTGACAGGCTCAGTAGGGTGTCAGGATAAGTTCGCTCATCGACCTCCCTTTTGGTCAATACTTGGTGGCCCGTTACGTCCAGCTAGTACCACTGACGTGCTAGTGGTTAAATCTACAGCTAGTGTATTGACGAGTCTTTAGAGTCCCCCAAAGACAGTTTCTCAAGTTTCGGGCGAAACGTTGTAGAATCTGTATGATTTTATGGCAGGGTTCGAACATACGCGTGAACTTGTGCGCGTGTTATGGTTCGGATGGATAATACTAGCGGGCTTTGGTTTAAGCCAGATCCTAGTATTATACTGTGTAGATCTTGTCTCATTGCATTTGTATTCGGTCGGAATACAAATACGGGTATGTATATACAGTTGCGGAGTTACCCTGTAATTTTATTACGGGATCGCATTTTGAAGTTGCCAGTTTGCATTCCTTTTGGCCAAATTCCCTTTATTCCTTTCATGGCTGATTTTTCCATTGAAGGGGGCTTATTTGCAAAGTGGGGATTTTGTAAATGGAGGGGCTTTTCTGTGGTTGCCGGGGCTCCAGGCCTATCCAACAAGTTCCTTGAGTTTTCTAGATGAGATTGACTGATTTCTTTGCATTAATTGTGATTGGATTTGGAAAAGACTTTGGTGTGATATTTTTCCTTATTATCACCCACTCTTTTGCTTGTGCTCACCCCCCTCCTCCTCAATTATTCCCTGGCCGAGCAGTGTAAATGGGGAGAAAATTTTTGGTGTGAGGAGATTGGTTCATTTTGGTTGCAAAAGAAAGAAATTCAATCTTGCAAAAATCATTTAGCTCATTTCCTCAAGCTCTTTTCCATTCTCACTCCAAATGGAAACTTCGATTAACCCTTGAGACAAAGTGTTCTACGTATATTCTACAGCAATCTTGGACACGTCGGCTAGCAAACTTCGTATCCGAGTTGCCTCGGTTCAGAGGCAGGAGCCCGTAAAAGGACTTCTTGATGTGGCGCCCTTCCGACGAGGAGACCGGAGATCGGAGATGCCGCGAGGAGCTTGGGATGGTGGCCAAAGACCGAAGGACACGGATCGATCGGTATAGCCTTTCTAACCCTTCTCTAGTTAGCTAGTTATAGGTTAATGGTTCGATCCAGGAGAAAGTATATGTTAGCGCCGATTTCAAGTTTAAGAAAAGTTTTTGTTTCTGCATTTTGGCCTCGGATCGACGGCCGGGGCGCTACCATAGACTTACATGGTATCAGAGCCACGCCATTAACCTTTACTAGCTTGTTCTAACATGTTTAAAACATCGATCGATCAAAATTTCCGAAATCGCATTTCTATTTTCTGAGTTTCTGTCGAAATTATTTTGTGGTCGAAAAATTATTTTGGGTATGTCAGAAAATCAGGCAGGCTTTTTTAAGACCTCTGTAGAAATTTAGTAGCGTGAATCCACAGTAACGCCGCGGAACCGTGGCAATAACCACGTTTTGGCCGCGGTTCTGCCGCTGTTATGTGGCTTCAGTACACTATTTTTCTTATGCTAGTCTTTTGTGTGAAAATGTGGTTTCTGGAATTTTTAGTTTTGGCCCAGATTATTTTGAGTGCTGGAATTGTACTTGGGGCCCACTTCAGGAAGTTTTTTCGATCGGAATTTTAAATACGTTAGTTTATAGTACTTACATTATTTCTGCGACCGTGAATCTCGTTCAAGCAGTAAATCTTGTCTAATTGCTATAGTCCTTTTAGACGGGTTTGCGAACGTGACATTCACGTTGATGTTCTGTGTTGTGTTGTGATGTTGCGGTTTTGTCGTGGTGGATAGCTTGGTGCAATGTAAGTACCGTTTGGTATTATTTGTACATTTGACATTACGGGGAGAGCGTCCGACATGTGGACTGCCGTCACTGCCTGTTTGTATATTATTCTTTTAGGGCATGACCGGGCTGTGGTCGATGTACCCGTTGTATATATTTTACTTTCTGTACTAGGATTACCCCGCGGTGGGGTGCACGGATAGCCGGGTTCTAGAGGGCAACGAGCCCGCATCTCATGGCTTTGAGACGGAGGGGGCTTTACTCTAGAATTAGCGGGCTATTCGCCGCACTCGTAGGGGGTATAGGTTGACCCAAGGAGAGGTGCTCAAGTTACCGGATTCCGTGAAGTGCTGGGTGGTCCATTCATTTTGTTGAAGGGGGATGCCTCGCTTCAGGTTTTGGTGGGTAACTTGCCGCACCCGTAGGGGTCTAGGATTTCATTGCACAGGCTATCCACACGACCAAGGGAACGTCGGGTTTCAGTTGCGGCTCAAAGGAAACTCGGGAATCCCATATTATCTGTATTGTTCTGTGATGCTTATTACATTTCTGTGATGTTGCATTTATCATGCCTTGAGCGATTATTATATATTGATATATATACTAGTAGATGTTGAATATGTTTTACATCAGCGCTAGTCCACTCCGCGCTCTGTCGTTAGTTAAGTAACCTAACGGGTGATGACGGGACCCAGTGGCGAATGCGGATGGCATATACGTACATCATATTTTCGTTCTTTTGTGGTGTGATTAATTGATGGGACTACGTTGATTCGGATCAATGCAAGCTAAACAAACCTGTTTGATGTTGTTGGAACAAATTTTCAGAAAGCTGTTATTACAAGGACGTTCTCTTGTGTTTTGCATCGTGGTATTCGGTTATGAATATCCAACACCTCAGTCGACGAGGCAAAGGCCGAGATCCCTTCACCGGGAGTGACCCCTTAGGCAGAAGTTTGCGTCAGGGTAATAACTTCACTATAGTCGATTACCTTTTGATTTGCATTGTGGTATTCAGTTGGAATATCCTGCACCTCATTGTACGGGGAAAGAGCCGAGATCCCTTCACCGGGAGTGACCTCTTTAGCAAAGGTTTTCGCCACTATATTTTTATAAAAAGCTATCTGGTTCCTTCAACAATATCAAGTTCATTACGTTAAAGGTTTTTCGCCAAAAACCATTCGTAGCCCTCCATCATTTCAGACGGGTAGCACTTAGTATTCATGCTTTGTTTGTTGACCTTCGTCAAGGTATAGTGAATGGTAGATGCTTGTTATCTTTCTGCTGCATAGATAGATGCGTTGGTTTGGGACAGTTGTACAGCCTTGTTGACCTTCGTCAAGGGCCTGTACGGGTGGGCTCAAATTAACCTGGACAATGACGAGTAGAACTTGACATGTGACTTATAATTTGTTGACCTTCGTTAAGGTCATAAGAGCATGGGGTAAAAATCACATCGGGAGTTTCTAAAGAAATTGAAACTTGCCAGATATGTGCATACCTTCTGGAGTGTGATAACGTGAGTGGATTCCATCACGTTATTATGCGATGATAGTTGGATCCCGATTCCCACTGATGAGTTGGTTTACTCCTCGGGTGATCCCGACTAACTTTTCTTTCAAGTTTGGAGGAGAATTTGAGGTTACAGTGGGAGGTTTCCTGATTAGATAAAGTGATAACCATTCTGATCTAGGTTAGAGTGCACGCAGAGTGTTCTTTTCTCTCTCTCTTTGGAAGCGACCATGGCCCGACCCTAGACTATGACTCAGTGACCAAGTTGACTGAACTTTCTTAAAACACTGACTTTTAGATTGTCTGAGTTGCATACATCATTGCCACTCCTTCTTTTACCCTTTGCTTTTCTCCAGAACACCCCGTATTACTACGAACATCCACTTCCATTGGATAAAACCATCGTATGGTTATATAAAAACTCAAAGGAACTTGTTCCAGATTTGAGGATGGTTTCCGGTTATGGAGAAAATGAATAGAACTATTCAGTTATCTTTTCCTTTTACCTTCTCTCAGGTTGCGAGTGTTCCTTGGATTAGGACGGTACACCTATTACGCTAATTGGATAGTCTTCTTCCAAACCATCGGGAGGTACCGAACGGTGGGGAATGAAGAAAACCAATTAGCTTAATGATGGTGTACAGAAGTTAATAAGTTAAGACAAATAAAGGGATTAGAAAGAGGGAAAAGTAAATTGCGACTGCTATTCACGACCAAACCAAGTATTTCATCGCCACTCCTACTTCACCTTTGTATTTCTCCACAACACCACGTATCACTACGAAAATCCACAGTTATTTGGATACTCCATCGTATGGTTATATACGAACTCGAAGGAATATGTTCCAGTTCGGGGATGGATTCTGGTTCAGGAGAAATAGGAATAAGGTTTATTCAGTTATCTTTTATCATTACCTTCTCTCAGGTTGCGAGTACTCCTAGGATTAGGAGAGTACACCTATTATGCTTATTGGATAGTCTTCTTCCAACCCATAGGCTGGTGCCGAACGGTAAGGATGGAAGAAAACCATTTGGCCTAAAGGTGGTGTACAGAAGGTAATGACTAAAGACATATAAAGGGATTTGGAGAGATGACAAAGAAATATACGGTTACAGTTGTGAATCTGATAATGGAAGAGTTATTACTAGGAATACCGGATACCCTGTCACGACCCAAAGTTTGGCCCGTGACCAGCACTTAACCACGTAACGTCTACAGGCATAACGCGACCAAGTAAGCCGAAACCCAGAAATCAAACCAGTAAAAGTATAGAGTGTTTAAACATTTAGTAGAAACATTTGCTAAGAAAACTTTAAATAGACAATCACCATGATAACAATATACGACGTCGTAGCGAAGAAAAGGGCAATAAGTGGAAAACATCACAAATGATAAGAACTGCATAAGTAAAGTCGGCTCACAACGAGCTCGACACCAGAATACAGAATAATATACATCGTCTTCACAACTGGTCTCTAAGTCAATACATAAGTGGTAGATGGAGAGTATTAGTTACAACAATGTACATAACTGAAAAATAAACAGTTACCGCACAAAACCCACCTATCAGCAAATGAGCTAGTACGTCTACTGTAGGGGTATCTGTGTCAAAAGATACAAGAAAGCAGCCTGCCGC
This sequence comes from Agapanthus africanus, assembly GCA_030015575.1. Lineage (NCBI taxonomy): Eukaryota > Viridiplantae > Streptophyta > Magnoliopsida > Asparagales > Amaryllidaceae > Agapanthus > Agapanthus africanus. The sequence goes on from CM057349.1 coordinate 215,500,967, forward strand.
GACTCCTCCGAGGGGCAACCTGCAAACACTGTGGCACAACGGGGGTGAGTTGCCAACTCGTGAGTAGTAGATAACATATAAAGGTAATCGCGAGTATGCACGTGCTGCGATATTCTAACCTATGCCAACAGATAACATCTATATGATGAACTATATGAGCAGTAATCGTGCATCAAGTACAATCTAACAACATCTCTACATAATAAGCAGGGTATGCAATAATCGTGCATAGCATATGCAATCTAAAGACATCTATATAGGGTGAGCAGGGTATGCAATAATCGTGCATAGCATATGTACTCTATCAGGTACAACAGATACAGGATGAGATATAAAATACTGAATGCTGAGCATGGGAATAATAATATCTACACGGAATATCAACGTGGAAAATAATCGGTGTCCATCCATATGCCCAAATACTGTAAATCTCATAGAATCATGGGTGCCTAGCATCGGCACCCTAAAATATCATGAATCATCGTGTCTAGCATCGACACGCAAATCCACAAGTATCGGGCTCCGTCTGCGGAATCGGCCCTCGGCCCCGGCAGTACGGATCATCCCGTATCCATCTCTCATCACTGGTCAGTATCCTCTGGATAACCGCCAGGTCTAACCAATCACCGGTAGGTATTAGTCCCTCCGCCGGGCTCACCGTCTAACAATACGAGTCTTCTTGCCCCGGGGTACCATACCGGGTCCACCATGTACCCGCAATCGGTGCCTACCGCTCCTCGAATCGGGTATACTCACACAAGCTCTCTGGAACCGAGAAAACTCATGGTGGACGCACTGAAATATCAAAACAAGGGAAACCGGGTTTTTAAAACAATTACATATTCTCTTTGAAATACCACGGTTCCCAAATCCAGAAATATCATGGAAACAATATATCTCAATGCGTATAATAAAAAAGCATGATGATATCAATATATATGTGCACTGGTATGAATATACAGTGTGCATGTGCGCAGATATGAAAATATCAATATATGTGTGCACTGGTATGAATATACAGTATGCATGTGCGCAGGTATGAAGATATCAATATATGTGTGCGCTGGTATGAATATACAGTATGTGTAAGTGCACGGCGGCGCCCCGGCCGTCAATCCGACGGCCAAATGCGGAAGCGGTGATGAACTTTAAATTTTCTTGAACTGGCAAACCGCCGCGCACTAATACCCGGATCGAACCATTAATTAGTCCTAGCTAACTACAAGAAAGGGAATAGAGATATACCGACGATCCAAGTCCTCCGGTCTTCTCGTCATAGTCCCGATCTCCTGCGGAATGTCCCGTCTCCTCCTCGTCGCCGGAAGTGCACCACAATGCCTACTTCTTTTACGTGCTCCCACTTCAATGCCGAGGCAACTCGGGCACGAAGCTGGCTAGTCGACGTGCCCAAGGTTTGCTGTAGAATATGGTGTAGAACTTGTGTCTCAATTTTGGGGTAGTGGAGGTGCCATTTTTGGTGGAGGAAAAAAAGGATTTTGGAGATCAACTAGAGAGCTCTTTTCTTAGCACAATATGAACCAAAAATGCCACACAAAATGAATCAATCAACCACTTCTCAAAAGTGGCCGGCCCCCCCATTTTCTCTTGTGAATGGAGAGAGAGAAAAGACAAGGGGGGAATGGAACCATCATACAAGGGAGAGGTCAAGTCATGATGTGTAGAAATGATGACTAGAAAAACCAACACACCAAAACCATCCATCAAACATGATGACTCAAAAAGTCATGCCATCATGAAGAAATCAAGTCAAAGGATGGTGCTATAATCATGACATGATAATATGCAAAGACCCCCTCCATAAATGCTTATTTGCAACAATGCAAATAAGCCCTCCTCCACCAATCTTCGGCCAATGAACGATACAAAGGAAATTGGCCGAAACGGAAAGCAAACTGGCAACTCCAGAAAACTGGTCCTGTAATAAATTACAGGAAAACCCCGATACTGTGCATACACACCCGCATTTGTATTCCGACCGAAATACAAATGCAATGAGACAAAATCTACACTGTACTATACTAGGATCCGGCTTATACCAAAGCCGGCTAGTAATATCCGTTCGATCCTGATCCGTGCAATACCGCACGTATCTGATCGAACCCTGCCATATATCCATACGGCCTATAGTACAAACTGTCCGATCCTGATCCGTGCAATACCGCACGTATCTGATCGGACCTTGCCATATCTCCATACGGCCTCTACAACTTTTCGCCCGAAAGCTGAGTAACTGAATGTGGGAGACTCTAAAGACTCGTCAACACCTTGGTTGTGGATTTAACCACTAGCACGTCAGAGGTATAAGCCAATACGTAACGGGCTACCAGGTATTGACTAAAAGGGACGTCTGTGAGCGAACTCAGCCTGACAACCCTACTGAGCCTGTCAGTGACAATATCCGTACAGTCCGGTCCGTTCGTCTATGAGCATCGCATGGCGGGCCTAGGGGGTTGGTAAAAGTCAGACCCCCAAAAGCGGTACAAGTCGTGTCGGAGTGTAGCCCAAAACACCCTGAGATACTACTGGAATACCTACCAGTAAATCTCCTTGCCTCGGCCGAGGGCTTCGTGTAATGGCTCTCCTAGACACAGCGCGACCTCACCCCCAATACCGGGAGAGACGAACCCCTGAAGATACGCTCACTGCCTCCATGTGGCTCGGGACTGTACCCAACTAAAACCTGTTTGCACGACTCCTTTGAGCCGTGGTAGGGTAGTAATCAAAGTACAGTGGGAACTCACACGAGACAAATGACGATCCCCAGGTCGATGAACTAACCTGCACACATGTCACCAGGGAACTGCCATCTGACGTCTGGTATATGACCAACTAGCATGTTCCCGGCGAGTCCTGTCCGGTGTACTCATAACCCAATGAGCACCTGTATACATCTTAGGTGATCCAACTGACACCAATGGCTTGTGAGACCGGCCACCGCCCCTCGTCGGGGTCTCGACTGTATACACTAGTCTACTCTGGAGTATCGATGCCTTGTCTCGAAACTCACACGACTAGGGACCATTTAAGGATATGCTTATAGTCCCCAGCTCCCACTTATATGATCGCCCTCATACTGCTGGTGGTCAAGCAAGAATCCTAGGGGCTCTATCAACGTGTAATAGCAACTTGTCAGGTCACCTAAAACAGTACACGATGATAAAGGTAAACCAGATAGCATACTATCATCTCGAGTAAGACTGTCCTACCGGGATAGGTCCTCCATCAATCATTGCAATCACGTACCTGTGACCTAATAATTGACTCTGAGGGCACTATCTCCAACAATCTCCCACTTGCACTCAAGGCTAATTATTGCGATGTCGCATACTCACAGCCCGTGTGATACCGAACACCCAACTCCTGTACTAGTCAGTCTCACAAAGCTCGTTTGCGAAACTATTGCGTTCGAGGAATAGCCTTAGTGAGTGGATCCGCTTTGTTGTATCTTTCTATGTCTCTCTATATCTCATGTTCGCGGAGAAAGCCATCTCCCGAAATGAGCAATACCTGTCTTAGAATGTGTCTGGATGTCTGATGGGACATAGCTCATAAATGAACTCCAAATCCAAACTTCTTAGACTGTATCGTCAACTGAACTTAATCAGTATTCTGCGCCATGCCACCCTCAGTATTGCCTTGGACCATCTGTCCAAAATACTGCCCTTCGTCAGAAGGAAAACTATAACTCTGACAACCTCCTTGTCGTCCATGTCACCTTGGAAGCCTGGAATGATAACTGTCTCCCGAATGAGGCTGTCGTTATCATATCCCTAGAACATCCACTTATGTTCTAAAACTGCTTCCGACTGTTTCTCCAGGATTGGATTAATGTCAACTTATTGCATCCAGTGCAAGAACAATATCTGGTGTGGTACTTGACATCTCACGATTGACTCAATTGCCTGAGCAAGTGATCTGCCAACCATGCACATCCCTCTCTACTTTAGTCTATAAGACACCTTTAGAGAGGGTGACTCCATTACCTGCAGGTACACTACCGTGCCAGGAGTCGTCCATTCTAAATACTCTTAGAATGCTGTCTAAGTACCCTTGATTGGGAAACCACCCAAATCTAGATCTAAAACCATAGATCTAGTAACCAGTATGTCTGATATGATATCCAAGTCCTATGTGGAGAAACAACTGTGTGACGACCAAAGTATAACCGATCGTAGTATAGGAGTTTCTTTTCCTATTCTGTGTATGTAATGCAATTACCATGACATCACACCCTACTACCTTCTCAACAGATCCATCCCTATTCTGATGAAGTCAAACCTATGACTGTCACGTCAGAAATAGATGATCTATCTCCGCTACATCTGCTTTAGTCTATAAATAGACATAAGCTACCTGTCCACCAATGCTTCCGCTGCTCCCACTGACTACGACAACCCTCTGGCAGAGTCATATACACGTACACTTCTAAAACTAGTTTAGAACGACGCTATACTCATCCTCCCGCCGGGTCTCGCAACCTGGAACAACAGCAATGGTAATTGTGGGTAAACAAGAACTTCCCTGTCACCGTCCTTGAGGCTACCGTAGTACCTCTCGGGTGCCTGAAGTTACCCACCGTATCTGCGGAGTGGCCAATGGAATGTCAATCCAGATTGAATCTTTAGGTTCCTTGTCAAATCTTCAGTAATCGTTCATGGTTCTGGAATCACCTCCAGTTCTACCATACTCCCACTACTGTTTTCTGAAAAAATCCATTTTTAATAAAACTGTGGCGAGTCTAGAACAATATCGCTATTGTTCATCCAGATGGTAGAAAATCAACCCTCGTCATAGCCTGGGTCAACCCACAAACAGCCATTACAGAAACATGCCTTGAGTTGTCCAGTGTCTGGTTTTAATCATAAACCGGACAACTCCCCGTACCTTAACAACGTTAAGATATGAACTGTTCTATATCCAATATAGAAACAGAGGCACTGATTTAATTGAACCAGATTCAAATCATGCAGCTGTCTCCAGTGCATGTCAACTTAATGGAAGGAGGCCGATCAGCGTTACTCAACTTAGGAATGCTTCCAATTATGAGTAACCTGAAAGAGAAGCAAGTTCTCTTAATCACTACTATCAACTGAATACCATTGACAAGTATCTACATCTTCGATCACTTTGAAGAGTCCCGATACTTGCTACACCTGGTTCTCTACTGTATTCAAATACCTATAACTTCTCAAAATTCGGACCCTGTGTTTCCTACGAAACACCTGTCTAAAAACTAGAGAAGTCATAAGTAAACCGAATATAGTACGAGGACCAACCCCTCTGTCCTGATGGACCCTGGACAACATACAATACTCTGTATAAGTCCCTTGAGTCTGAAAACTCATTCACTGTGTGTCGTAGGTTGAAAACTGTACTTATGGTTAAGAAGAATTACACCGCTGTTTAATGCTCCTTACCTAACCATCCACTGATATAGGTAAATGTCATAGACATAATTTCAAAAAAGGTATATCTCACTCTATGAAAATAGACGTACAGATATATCAATTTGAAATTGGTGCACAACAGCGGATATTCAAAACCAAATATTTTGCCGACCGGCAAACAGTCCAGATGACTTTCTCAAATATCACCGATTGTAACGAATCCCGATATAATGAGGATGATCACCCAATTCCCAATAACCTACTCCCACTCATCATCTGTAAAACCATACAGATGTGAGAATCATACCTGGTAAATACATACCCTGGAGCAAGTGTCTAATCGGGAAATCAGTTTTCCTTTAACAGTACACAGTGAGACTGAAACATCGAAATGTTTCGATAGGGTATCCTGGTATTCCTAGTAATGCCTCTTCCAGATTCACGACTGTAACCGTATAGTTCTTCGCCACCTTTCCAAATCCCTTCTTATGTCTTTAGTTTTTACCTTCTGCACACCCTTTAGGCCAAATGGTTTTCTTCCTTCCCTACCGTTCGGCACCAGCCTATGGTTTGGAAGAAGACTATCCAATAAGCATAATGGGTGTAGTGTCCCAATCCTAGGAACACTCGCAATGAGAGAGGGTGAAGATAAAAGACAACCGAATAAACCTTATTCCTATTTCTCCTGGACCAGAATCCATCCCCGAACTGGAACAAGTTCCATTCGAGTTCGTATATAACCATACGATGGAGTATCCAAATAAACTGTGGATCTTCGTAGTGATACGGAGTGTCCTGGAGAAATATAAAGGTGATGTGGGAGTGGTAACGAAATATTTGGTTTGGTCGTGAATATCTGTTGCAATTTACTTTGCCCTCTTACTAATCCCTTACTTTGTCTTAACTTAATACCTTCTGCACACCATCGTTATGCTAATTGGTTTTCTTCATTCCCTACCGGTCGGCACCAGCCTAAGGTTTGGAAGAAGACAATCCAATTTGCGTAATAAGTGTACTACCCCTAAACCAAGGAGTACTCGTAACCTGAGAGAGGGTAAAAGGAAAAGACAACTGAATAATCCTATCCGTTTTCTCCAGAACCTGAAACCATCCTCGAATAAATTCTTTCGAGTTCGTATCTAACCATACGATGGTTTTGTCCAATGGAAGTGGACGTTCGTAGCAATACGGGGTGTCCTGGAGAAAAGGGTAAAAGTGGGAGTGGCAATGAGGTTTGCAACTCTGACAATCCAAAAGCCAGTGTTAAGAAGGTTCGGTCAACTTGGTCACTGAGTCATAGTTTTAGGGTCGGGTCAATGGTCGCTTCCAAAGAGAGAGAGAAAAGAAACACTCAGCGTGCACTCTAACCTAGATCAGAATGGTTACCAATTTATCTAATCTGGAAACCTCCCACTGTACCTCAAATTCTTCTCCAAACCTGAAAGAAGAATTAGTCAGGATTAGCCGAGGAGTATACTAACTCATCAGTGAGAATCGGGATCCAACTATCATCGCATGATAACGTGACGGAATCCGCTCACATCATCATACTCCAGATGGTATGCGCATATCTGGCAAGTTTCAGTTCTTTTGAAACTCCCGATGTGATTTCTGCCCCATGCTCTTATGACCTTGGCGAAGGTCAACAAATCATAAGTCACATGTCAAGTTCTACCCGTCATTATCCAGGTTAATTTGAATCCACCCGTACAAGCCCTTGACGAAGGTCAACAAGGCTATACGACTGTCCCAAACCAACGCATCTATCTATGCAACAGAAAGGTAACAAGCAGCTACCATACACTATGCCTTTACGAAGGTCAACAAACATAGCATGAATACTACGTGCTACTCTTCTGAAACGACGGAGGGCTACGAATGGTTTCTGGCGAAAACCTTTAACGTAAAGAACTTGATATCGTTGAAGTAACTGATAGGTTTTTTTAAAAAAAATATAGTGACGAAAACCTTTGCTAAAGAGGTCACTCCCGGTGAAGGGATCTCGGCTCTTTCCCCGTAGAATGGGGTGCAGGATATTCTAACTGAATACCACGGTGCAAAGCAAAAGTAGTCGGCTATAGTGAAGTTAATGCCCTGACGCAAACTTCTGTCCAAGGGGTCGCTCCCGGTGATGGGATCTCGGCCCTTGCCTCGTCGACTGAGGAGCAGGATATTCCAACTGAATACCACGATGCTAAACAAAAGTGAACGTCCTTGCAATAACAGCTTTTTGAAAAGTGTTCCAACAACATCAGATTAGGTTTGTTTTTAACTTGCATTGATCCGAATCAACGCAGTCCCATCAATTGATCACACCACAAAGAACGAAAATATACTGATGTGCGTATATGCCATCCGCATTCGCCACTGGGTCCCGTCATTACCCGTTAGGTTAGCTAACTAACGACAGAGCGGGGACTGGACTAGCGCGGATGCAAAACATATACAACATCTACTAATATATATACCAATATATTATATTTCGCTCAAGGTGTGAATAAAATGCAACATCACAGAAATGTACAGCATCACAGAACAATACAGATATCTGGGATCCCCGGGTTTCACAGAGCCGCTGAAACCCGACGTTCCCCTGGTCGTGTGGATAGCCTGTGCAATGAAATCCTAGACCCCTACGGGCGCGGCAAGTCACCCGCCAAAACCTGAAGCGAGGCATCCCCCTTCAGCACCGTGAATGGACCACCCAGCACTTCACGGAATCCGGTAACTTGGGCACCCCTCCTGGGTCAACCTGTACCCCCTACGAGTGCGGCGAATAGCCTGCCAATCCTAGAGCGAAGCCCCCTCCGTCTCAATGCCATGAGATGCGGGCTTGTTGCCCTCTTGAACCCGGCTATCCGTGCACCCCTCCGCGGGGTAATCCTAGTACAGAAAGTAAAATATACATACAACGGGTACAACGACCGCAACCTGGCCGTGCCCCAAAATAATAATACAAACAGGCAGTGACGGCAGTCCACATGTCGGACGCTCGCCCCGCAATAACAAATGTACATAATACAACCACAACTGTACTAGCATTGCATCCAGGCTATCCCCCACGACCGATCCGCAACATCACAGCAAAAACAGAACATCAACGTGAAAGTCACGTTCGCAAATCCGTCTAACCGGACTATAGCAGTTAGACCGGATTTACCGATCGAGTGACATTCACGGTCGCAGATATAATGTAAATACTGTGGAATAATGTGTTTAAAATATCCGATCAATCAAAAATTAACAAGTGGGCCCCCAAGCAATACTGTAGCACTCACAGAAATTCTGGGCCCAATTTTAATATTCCAAAACCCCAAATTTAACCCCAGAAAGCCTCTGTAAAAATTTGGTGCAGTGAACCAAATAGTGTGCGGCGGAACCGCGGCCTAAGGGGGTGTTTGGCCGCGGTTCCGCGCTCCTACAGTGGAGACACTTCATCGAATTTTCACAGATCTCTTATATTTTCCAGTACATCAATTTTCTGTAACCTGAAAAAAATTTCGGAGACCAAAAAATTTCAACAGAAAACTGTCGTGAAGGAAAACGGGTTTTGGAACATTTGATCGATCGGAACTGAAAAACACATTAAACCAAGCTAGACTAAGTAAATGGCGAGGCTCTGATACCACTGTAAGTGCACGGCGGCGCCCCGGCCGTCAATCCGACGGCCAAATGCGGAAGCGGTGATAAACTTTAAATTTTCTTGAACTGGCAAACCGCCGCGCACTAATACCCGGATCGAACCATTAATTAGTCCTAGCTAACTACAAGAAAGGGAATAGAGATATACCGACGATCCAAGTCCTCCGGTCTTCTCGTCATAGTCCCGATCTCCTGCGGAATGTCCCGTCTCCTCCTCGTCGCCGGAAGTGCACCACAACGCCTACTTCTTTTACGGGCTCCCACCTCAATGCCGAGGCAACTCGGGCACGAAGCTTGCTAGTCGACGTGCCCAAGGTTTGCTGTAGAATATGGTGTAGAACTTGTGTCTCAATTTTGGGGTAGTGGAGGTGCCATTTTTGGTGGAGGAAAAAAAGGATTTTGGAGATCAACTAGAGAGCTCTTTTCTTAGCACAATATGAACCAAAAATGCCACACAAAATGAATCAATCAACCACTTCTCAAAAGTGGCCGGCCCCCCCATTTTCTCTTGTGAATGGAGAGAGAGAAAAGACAAGGGGGGAATGGAACCATCATACAAGGGAGAGGTCAAGTCATGATGTGTAGAAATGATGACTAGAAAAACCAACACACCAAAACCATCCATCAAACATGATGACTCAAAAAGTCATGCCATCATGAAAAAATCAAGTCAAAGGATGGTGCTATAATCATGACATGATAATATGCAAAGACCCCCTCCATAAATACTTATTTGCAACAATGCAAATAAGCCCTCCTCCACCAATCTTCGGCCAATGAACGATACAAAGGAAATTGGCCGAAACGGAAAGCAAACTGGCAACTCCAGAAAACTGGTCCTGTAATAAATTACAGGAAAACCCCGATACTGTGCATACACACCCGCATTTGTATTCCGACCGAAATACAAATGCAATGAGACAAAATCTATACTGTATTATACTAGGATCCGGCTTATACCAAAGCCGGCTAGTAATATCCGTTCGATCCTGATCCGTGCAATACCGCACGTATCTGATCGAACCCTGCCATATATCCATACGGCCTATAGTACAAACTGTCTGATCCTGATCCGTGCAATACCGCACGTATCTGATCGGACCTTGCCATATCTCCATACGGCCTCTACAACTTTTCGCCCGAAAGCTGAGTAACTGAATGTGGGGGACTCTAAAGACTCGTCAACACCTTGGTTGTGGATTTAACCACTAGCACGCCAGAGGTATAAGCCAATACGTAACGGGCTACCAGGTATTGACTAAAAGGGACGTCTGTGAGCGAACTCAGCCTGACAACCCTACTGAGCCTGTCAGTGACAATATCCGTACAGTCCGGTCCGTTCGTCTATGAGCATCGCATGGCGGGCCTAGGGGGTTGGTAAAAGTCAGACCCCCAAAAGCGGTACAAGTCGTGTCGGAGTGTAGCCCAGAACACCCTGAGATACTACTGGAATACCTACCAGTAAATCTCCTTGCTTCGGCCGAGGGCTTCGTGTAATGGCTCTCCTAGACACAGCGCGACCTCACCCCCAATACCGGGAGAGACGAACCCCTGAAGATACGCTCACTGCCTCCATGTGGCTCGGGACTGTACCCAACTAAAACCTGTTTGCACGACTCCTTTGAGCCGTGGTATGATAGTAATCAAAGTACAGTGGGAACTCACACGAGACAAATGACGATCCCCAGGTCGATGTACTAACCTGCACACATGTCACCAGGGAACTGCCATCTGACGTCTGGTATATGACCAACTAGCATGTTCCCGGCGAGTCCTGTCCGGTGTACTCATAACCCAATGAGCACCTGTATACATCTTAGGTGATCCAACTGACACCAATGGCTTGTGAGACCGGCCACCGCCCCTCGTCGGGGTCTCGACTGTATACACTAGTCTACTCTGGAGTATCGATGCCCTGTCTCGAAACTCACACGATTAGGGACCATTTAAGGATATGCTTATAGAACCCAGCTCCCACTTATATGATCTCCCTCATACTGCTGGTGGTCAAGCAAGAATCCTAGGGGCTCTATCAACGTGTAATAGCAACTTGTCAGGTCACCTAAAACAGTACACGATGATAAAGGTAAACCAGATAGCATACTATCATCTCGAGTAAGACTGTCCTACCGGGATAGGTCCTCCATCAATCATTGCAATCACGTACCTGTGACCTAATAATTGACTCTGAGGGCACTATCTCCAACAGTATGCATGTGTGCAGGTATGAAAATATCAATATATGTGTGCCCTGGTATGAATATACAGTGTGCATGTGCGCAGATATGTATCAGTATGTGTGTGCACTGGTATGAATATACAGTGTGCATGTGTGCAGGTATGAAAATATCAATATATGTGTGCACTGGTATGAGTATACAGTATGCATGTGCGCAGGTATGAAAATATCAATATATGTGTGCACTGGTATGAGTATACAGTGTGCATGTGCGCAGGTATGAAAATATCAATATATGTTGCAGCAATCAAACGATATGTATAATATGTAGCAATCCTATAGTGCGAGTGTCATGGCAATCACTAACAGTGTGAGTGTAACATACAAATAGTGCTCGTGCAGCTTGAACCGTTAGTGACAGTGAAGTGTTCTATGCTATCATTTCTATATGCAACAAGAAGGTATGCTACTAGTCCATATTAACATCTATGACTAAATATCCTAACACGCCCTGACGCTTAACGCTATACGGGCGATTTCCCCGTAGATGTTAAATCTACTCACGTGGTCGCGTGCTACACGTAGCCGACCACCTGTTTCCCTGTCTTTGCTTCGTTCGATGTACTCGCCTGCAAACCTATAATTCACACAAGGAAAATCCGCATAAGCAAATATCTCGCAAAACGCGATATCGAAATCAAACGATACACTCACGTCACGAACTAAACGCGCGTGTATACGTAACGTGTGTGCATACGCCAAAACCCAAAGTGACATGCTGTGGCACACAACGACACGTAGTGATACACAGCAAACCAACTCAACACGCATCGTACGTGTCGCACAAGTCCCGCTATACAAAATATAGGTAATTTGGTCCCAGATTTTATCTGGAGCAAAAACAAGAAAAACAAACAAGACCAAACCTCTTAGAATTCCTACAGACAGCTACCTGCAAAGTTTCAGCATGATCCAAGAAAAATGTGCCGGCGGCAAGGGGGGTCATACCGGCCCAAAACCGGTGGAATGGGCCTATGTTCCTACACTATAATCCTAGAACAATTTCTAGCCTAGTGTACAAGTTTGCTTACTAAAATTATAATCCCAGATTTCACCAACAGACAAAATCCTACAAACACCACTCGAATCAGCAAAACCACCCAAATCAATAGGGGGCCGGCGACGCCGGAAAAATTAGGGTTGTCGGCGGGTTTTTGGTGATTGAACGGGCTCGAACTTCAACCCAACACCCTAGCTATCCTGTACACTATCCTGTATGTGTTTGCCATACAAAAACATGCTCACAGACATAGCAGGTCACTCGTATCACAAAACTTGTTTAAAAACCGTATTAAAACTCAAATTGGAATTTTTAAGGTGATTTAGTGAAATCTAGTGGAACTAATAGGTTTAAATAGCAATATTAACGCCTAATCAAGCTATTTAAACCATGAAAGGTCTCAATTTAGCTTAAACCCTACCTAACCACAAACTAGCACCAGAACTCATATTAAATACTAATTAAGTTTAACCACAAATAATTCTAGCAAACAAAGAAGTTGAGCTCAGGGGTTATACCTCACTCGACCCTACGATGCAGGATAAGGAGAAGAAGGGGAAGGGAAGTAGGTGCTGCAGTTGCTGGTCACTGCTGCTGCTTGCTTCTCCTGCTGCTGTTATTGCTTCTCCTGCTGATGCTGTTGCTGCTCTTGTTGCTGCTGCTATGCTGGGGTCGCTGCTGCTGTGTTGAGGTTGCTGGTTTTGATGCTGGTGCTTCTTGTGCTGCTGCTACGTGTGCTGCTGCTGCTGCATGGAGCTGCTGCTGCTGGGTGTTGCTGCTGCGTGCAACTGCTGCTGCTGTTGCCTTGTTGTTGTTGTTGTTGGATGTGTGCGTGTGTGCAAGTGACAGGGAGAGATGTGAGGAAATGAGAGTGTTTGAAAATGAAGCAATGAGTGATATGAGAGTCAACCCCTCTCTCTCTCTCACCTCATTAATCCAAGCATGGGCTCATGCTATGATGCCCATCATGCCCATTCTCTATCTCTCTCTCTCTCTTTCACCCAAGTCAACTCCCAAAACAAACAAAATTTCCTTTTAAAAAACACACACATACTTAATTAGGACTAACAAACTTAAAGACAATGGGTTAAACAAAATGGTTAGTCCACTATTGTTGCTAACCATGGTCTAACCCTAATTTTAACCCTAGTTTACATGCACAAGTGTGTGCAAGCCTAGAAAAATTCTAATAAAATATTCATTAAATAAGATAAAATATTTGAAACTCAATTTGGTAAACTTTTTATTAAAAACCATATATTAAAATATAATTAACCATAAAACACATTCTAAGGTGTTACAATCTTCCCCCCTTAAAGAAATTCGTCCCCGAATTTAAAAATACAAAGCTACGCATACCTTCAAAGAGATGAGGGAATTTCTTCCGCATCTCGCCCTTGGCCTCCCAAGTGATCTCTTCACCATTTGGGCTGTGCCAAAGCACCTTCACTGATGGCAAGACCTTCGATCGGAGTTTCTTCACCTGCTGGTCCAATATTACGACTAGCTGCTTGGTGAACGAAAGATCGCGCTCGAACTAAATGGTCTGGTGCTGAATCATGTGAGAAAGGTCATGAAGGTAATTGCAAAGCATCGACACATGGAATACGGGGTGAATACTCAATAATCTGGGCGAAAGTGCCAAATTAAAGGCAACGAAACTAACTCGCTTTAAGGATCTTAAAAAGACCTACATTCCTAGGATAAGCTTCCCAAAACCCAACACGTCATTTATCGGAAAAATCCGTAGGAATACATGATCTTCCACTACGAACTCGAATCTGCGACCATCTTGGTCGGCATATGACCTCTGTCCGAAATGGCAATTTTCATCCTCACTTAAACAACTGGAGTATCTCCGAAGTCTCTAGACTAGCTGGGGTCCAAAAATCCTACAACGCAGAGTTAGAAAAACAGACTGGTGATCGACACGACCTAACCCCTAAACCTAAAGGTTGCCAATTGGAGTGTCTCCTGATAACAGCTATCGAAGGAGAACCTTAACAATGGCGAGTGACGATCCCCAACCGCCGACAACAATTAATACATACGCACAAACTTAACAAAGAATAACTGAGCAAACCGAGTATAACCGGACAACAAGCATCCGAAAGGAGTCACACCCTAACTAAACCTGGGTAGACACCATAACGAAATTCGTGGTGACCTGCTCCCATTCCCTCTTCGGAACGGTTAAAGGTTGCAACTCTCCAGCCGGTCTCAGTTGCTCAACCCAAGCACACGACAAGACAGACACCTTGAAACGAAACCCGAGACTTCTCTTTAGATCCCTGCCCACCCGTAATTATCTCACAAGTCACGTTAAATTTTGGTGGAACTTGAATGAGTACAGAGAGTTGACCGATGTGCCTGCCCTAGGATTTCACGTCTCTACCCAATAATATCAGGCACACAAACGCGTCCCTAACTTAGCACACCCTTGTCACAAATCAAGGTCTCCGAATCATTACCCAGCCGAATAAGCTCAAGTACCTCTGACGAACGAGCGTCGGCAGGCAGTGTCTCTTGAAAGCGATTAAAGAAAAGTGGTCAGGCGCGGACATGAGCAAGCTGCCCCTTAGTAGAGACGAACTTAAGCTGTACCCAACGATCGCACAAGAACTGTAAATCTGCAGAGGACTATCACAACAATCAAAATCCGCTGCAGGAAGATGTACATTAAGCTCTGATGGTACGTGAAAATCTGACACGACTCTCGAACAAGTAGTGTCTCTAAATCTCCAACGCAAAACCACCGCGGCCATCTTCAAATCATGAGTGGGATGTCCTTCTCGTACTTCCTCCAAATGTAGAGAAGCAAAAGCGATAACTCCATAGTGTCACCTCAGTACACATTCGAACCCTACTCATGAAACATCACAATTAAACCACAAAGTCGCCCAGACCAAAAAGCAAAGAAAGAACCGATGCAGTTGTTAACCGAATCTGCAACTGCAGAACTCCGTACACATGCCTCAGTCCAAAGAAAAGAAACCTCCATTCCTGTCAATTCAGTCAACGGTGCAGCACTACACTAGCAATCCTGCACGAAAGGCGGTAAAACCTGCTAAGCCCAAAAATCTGTGGACCTCCGTCCAGCTCACAAGTCTGGGCCTAAGCTGTACGGCCACGTTCATCCTCGGAACCATACAAAACCGTCTCTCGTAACTACAAGACCTAGGAGTCAACACAAACAAGCCTGAAGGAACACTCCGAGAATTTAGCAAACCGCTGGGGCTCTCCCAGTATCTGCAAAACAGATCCTCAAGTGTTACTCCTATCCCTCAAGACACATTAAATAGACCAGAATGTCATAAATAACACAATAATAACTGGTCGAGGAACGGCCTGAAGAAGTCCGGTTCATCGCATCTACGAATGCTGCTAGGGTATTGGTGAATCCCATGACATACCAAAACACACAAAGCCCGTAGCACGCACAAGGCAGTCTTCGGAATGTCACCACTCCGAACCCGCAACAATGATGACCTGATCCCAAACAAACTTAGAAAATGTCTCGCACTCTTGAGCTGATCGAAGAAATCGTCAATGCGAGGTAAAGGATACCTATCCGCACCGTAAGCCGGTTCAATTGACGATCCATCAATACACAACCTCAATCTGTCGGCTTTCTCCTTGACGAACAGAAGAAGGAGCTTCCCAATGCGAAACACTCAGACGCACGAAACTCTCCCCAACAAACAACTCTGCAGCAGATCCTTAAGCTCCTTAAGCTTCGCCGGCTCATCTGGAACAACGTCGAAAAACTCTCGCACGAAAGAAAACCGGTCCAACAAACCAACTGTGGCTACGGTATCACGACAGAACGCTAAGAATCCACGACATCTCCTCAAAAGCCGACTAGCGAGAAAAGATGAATTCAAGCTGTGAGAGGCAGCACAACTACCCACCTGCACAACAAAAACTGACTCGCAGGGGGAAACAAAACCTGACTGTTTCCTCACGGTAGTCCATAAACGCCTAGCACGTAGCTTATCGGTCTGTGCCCAGGAGAACGCCAAATCCAACATCTCTAGAAGGATCAAAACGACAGACGAATCTCAATCTCCTATCCGATTGGCACACGACCGAATTACGTGTCGCGCAACAAAAGAATCGCTGACAGAAATTAACAAAACAAACGGCTGATCTACCTAATACGACTCTCGTCCCAAACTCGGCAAAAGTGTGAAAAACAAACAAATACATCAAAAGAACATACGAATTAAGGATACCTGAAAACTCTGCATTGGATGCCCTCACGTCCGGATGAGTAGAAGCAAGCTCTCGTGTCTTCCCTCTACCCGCAACAGGCCGAACTCTTCCTCTACTAGACTGACCCCTCTGAGAGAACCCTTCGCGTCGATGACATCTCAGAATATGACCTTGACGTCGTGCTAAGGAACAATGTCTGATGAAGTGTTGAAGGCTTCCGCATCGAAAACATTCACGCGCTGGCTGCTGACACTCCGGGGGATGAGAGCTGAACGACTGTCCTCGTCCTAAGCCTCCGCTCTGGGCTGGTACTCCAGTACGATTCCTCCACTGTTCCGGAACCCTCAAAGTCTCTGGACGACGTGTCTCATAAACTGGGGCTGCATCTACTGGTGCTATGTAGGTGACTTAATGCTGCATGCTGATCGCAAGGGACAACCGGGTAACAGGGGTGACAACCTCCTGTCGCTGCGCTCGAATCGTCTCAACTAGCGATCCTATCATCTGGCGCATTTGCTACATACTGGATTCCATCATCTGGCGCATCTCTTGCATACTGGATTCCATCATCTAGCGCATCTCCTGTATACTGGGTTCTATCATCTGGCCTGTCGAAGGAGGAACAGTCTGCTCTGGTACAACAGGGGTACTACCCGGATCAGTCCTCGTCTCGGACGAATCAACTCGAACCTCGGCTCTCGCGGCCGCTCTCTGCGCCCACGTAGTCCTTGGCGGCATAATGGCTGAAAAGAAATTAGGATTCGATGCGGATACGGAAATCGAATCACAAGGATGTATACAATCATGAAGGAATTTCAATAATTAAGTCTTAAGGTCGCTTAGGCGGAGTACCGTGTCGTGAGTATGCCGCGGAACATAGGCACGCTACGCCACTCTGCAGCAGCTACCTACTCCATCATACAAGGGTCATCCTACACTCCGAAGGTAAAACCTACGTTCTGATACCAACTTTGTCACGACCCAAAGTTTGGCCCGTGACCGGCACTTAACCACGTAACGTCTACAGGCGTAACGCGACCAAGTAAGCCGAAACCCAGAAAACAAACCAGTAAAAGTATAGAGTGTTTAAACATTTGCTAAGAAAACTTTAAATAGACAATCACAACGATAACAATATACGACGCCGTAGCGAAGAAAAGGGCAATAAGTGGAAAACATCACAAATGATAAGAACTGCATAAGTAAAGTTGGCTCACAACGAGCTCGACACCAGAATACAGAATAATATACATCGTCCTCACAACTAGTCTCTAAGTCAATACATAAGTGGTAGATGGAGAGTAATAGATACAACAATGTACATAACTGAAAAATAAACAGATACCGCACAAAACCCACCTATCAGCAAAAGAGCTAGTACGTCTACTGTAGGGGTATCTGTGTCAAAAGATGCAAGAAAGCAGCCTGCCGCGACTCCTCCGAGGGGCAACCTGCAAACACTGTGGCACAACGGGGGTGAGTTGCCAACTTGTGAGTACTAGATAACATATAAAGGTAATCACGAGTATGCACGTGCTGCGATACTCTAACCAATGCCGACAGATAACATCTATATGATGAACTATATGAGCAGTAATCATGCATCAAGTACGATCTAACAACATCTCTACATAATGAGCAGGGTATGCAATAATCGTGCATAGCATATACAATCTAATGACATCTATATAGGGTGAGCAGGGTATGCAATAATCATGCATAGCATATGTACTCTATCAGGTACAACAGATACAGGATGAGATATAAAATACTGAATGCGGAGCATGGGAATAATAATATCTACACGGAATATCAATGTGGAAAATAATCGGTGTCCATCCATATGCCCAAATACTGTAAATCTTATAGAATCATGGGTGCCTAGCATCTGCACCCTAAAATATCATGAATCATCGTGTCTAGCATCGACACGCAAATCCTCAAGTATCGGGCTCCGTCTGCGGAATCGGCCCTCGGCCCCGGCAGTACGGATCGTCCCGTATCCATCTCTCATCACTGGTCAGTATCCTCCGGATAACCGCCAGGTCTAACCAATCACCGGTAGGTAGTAGTCCCTCCGCCGGGCTCACCGTCTAACAATACGAGTCTTCTTGCCCCGGGATACCATATCCGGTCCACCATGTACCCGCAATCGGTGCCTACCGTTCCGCGAATCGGGTATACTCACACAAGTTCTCTGGAACCGAGAAAACTCATGGTGGACGCAATGAAATATCATAACAAGGGAAACCGGGTTTTTAAAACAATTACATATTCTTTTTGAAATACCACGGTTCCCAAATCCAGAAATATCATGGAAACAATATATCTCAATACGTATAATCAAAAAGCATGATGATATCAATATATATGTGCACTGGTATGAATATACAGTGTGCATGTGCCCAGGTATGAAAATATCAATATATGTGTGCACTGGTATGAATATACAGTGTGCATGTGCGCAGGTATGAAGATATCAATATATGTGTGCACTGGTATGAATATACAGTGTGCATGTGCGCAGGTATGAAAATATCAATATATGTGTGCACTGGTATGAATATACAGTGTGCATTTGCGCAGGTATGAAAATATCAATATATGTGTGCACTGGTATGAATATACAGTGTGCATGTGCGCAGGTATGAAAATATCAATATATATGTGCACTGGTATGAGTATACAGTGTGCATGTGCGCAGGTATGAAAATATCAATATATGTGTGCACTGGTATGAGTATACAGTGTGCATGTGCGCAGGTATGAAAATATCAATATATGTTGCAGCAATCAAACGATATGTATATTGTGTAGCAATCCTGTATTGCGAGTGTCATGGCAATCACTAACGGTGTGAGTGTAAGATACAAATAGTGCTCGTGCAGCTTGAACCGTTAGTGACAGTGCAATGTTCTATGCTATCATTTCTATATGCAACAAGAAGGTATTCTACTAATCCATATGAACATCTATGACTAAATATCCTAACACGCCCTGACGCTTAACGCCATACGGGCGATTTCCCCGTAGATGTTAAATCTACTCACGTGGTCGCGTGCTACACGTAGCCGACCACCTGTTTCCCTTTCATTGCTTTGTCCGACGTATCCGCCTGCAAACCTATAATTCACACAAGGAAAATCCACATAAGCAAATATCTCGCAAAACGCGATATCGAAATCAAACGATACACCCACGTCGCGAACTAAACGCGCGCATATACGTAACGTGTGTGCATACGCCAAAACCCAACGCGACATGCTGTGGCACACTGTGACACGCTATGATACACAGCAAACCAACTCAACACACATCGTACATGTCGCGCAAGTCCCGCTACAAAAAATATAGGTAATTTAGTCCCAGATTTTATCTGGAGCAAATACAAGAAAAACAAACACGACCAAACCTCTTAGAATTCCTACAGACAGCTACCTGCAAAGTTTCAGCATGATCCAAGAAAAATGGGCCGGCGGCAAGGGGGGTCATACCGGCCCAAAACCGATGGAATGGGCCTATGTTCCTACAATATGATCCTTGAACAATTTCTAGCCTAGTGTACAAGTTTGCTTACTAAAATTATAATCCCAGATTTCACCAACAGACAAAATCCTACAGACACCACTCGAATCAGCAAAACCACCCAAATCAATAAGGAGCCAGGGACGCCGGAAAAATTAGGGTTGTCGCCGGGTTTTTGGTGGTGGAACGGGCTCAAACTTCAACCCAACATCCTAGCTACCCTGTACACTATCCTGATGTGTTTGCCACACAAAAACATGCTCACAGACATAGCAGGTCACTCGTATCACAAAACTTGTTTAAAAACCGTATTAAAACTCAAATTAGAATTTTTAAGGTGATTTAGTGAAATTTAGTGGAACTAATAGGTTTAAATAGCAATATTAACGCCTATTCAAGCTATTTAAACCATGAAAGGTCTCAACTTAGCTTAAACCCTACCTAACCACAAACTAGCACCACAACTCATATTAAATACTAATTAAGCTTAACCACACATAATTCTAGAAAACAAAGAAGTTGAGCTCAGGGGTTATACCTCACTCGACCCTACGATGCAGGATAAGGAGAAGAATGGGAAGGGAAGAAGGTGCTACAGTTCCTGGTCACTGCTGCTGCTTGCTTCTCCTGCTGCTGTTATTTCTTCTACTGGTGATGCTGTTGCTGCTCTTGTTGCTGCTGCTATGCTGGGGTCGCTGCTGCTGTGCTGAGGCTGCTGGTGTTGATGCTGGTGCTGCTTGTGCTGCTGGTACGTGTGCTGCTGCTGCTGCATGGAGCTGCTGCTGCTGGGTGTTGCTGCTACTTGCAACTGCTGCTGCTGTTGCCTTGTTGTTGTTGCTGTTGGATATATGTGTGTGTGTGTGTGTGTGTGTGTGCGTGTGTGCGCGCGCAAGTGAGAGGGAGAGATGTGAGGAAATGAGAGTGTTTGAAAATGAAGCAATGAGTGATATGAGAGTCAACCCCCCCTCTCTCTCACCTCATTAATGCAAGCATGGGCTCATGCTATGATGCCCATCATGCCCATTCTCTCTCTCTCTCTCTTTCACCCAAGTCAACTCCCAAAACAAACAAAATTTCCTTTTAAAAAAAATACATACTTAATTAAGACTAACCAACATAAAGACAATGGGTTAAACAAAATGGTTAGTCCACCATGGTTGCTAACCATGGTCTAACCCTAATTTTAACCCTAGTTTACATGCATAAGTATGTACATTCCTAGAAAAATTCTAATAAAATATTCAATAAAAAGGATAAAATATTTGAAACTCAATTTGGTAAACTTTTTATTAAAAACCATATACTAAAATATAATTAACTACTAAACACATCCTAAGGTGTTACATACCCCTACGAAACATTTTCATGTTTCAGTTTCACTGTGTATTGTTAAAAGAAAACTGATTTCCCAATTAGCTCTTGCTCCAGGGTATGTATTTACCAGGTTTCATTCTCACATCTGTATGGTTTTACAGATGATGAGTAGGAGTAAGTTATTGGGAATTAGGTGATCATCCTCATTATATCGGGATTCGTTGTAATTGATGATATTTGAGGAAATCTCCTGGGTTGTTTGCCGGACGGCAAATATTTGGTTTTGAATATCCGTTGTTATGCACCAATTTCAAATTGATATATCTGTACGTTTATTTTTACAAAGTGAGATATAACCTTTTGAAATTAAGTCCTTGACATTTACCTATATCAATTGATGGTTAGGTAAGGAGTATTCAACAGCGGTGTAATTCTTCAGAACCATAGTACAGTTTTAAACCTACGACGCACAGTGTTTGAGTTATTCGACTCAGGGGACTTATACAGAGTATTTTATGTTGTCTAGTGTCCATTAGGACAGAGGGTTTGGTACTCGTACTATATTCTGTTTACTTGTGACTTCTCTAGTTCTTAGACATGTGTTTCATAGAAATACAAGATCCAAGTTTTGAAAAGTTATAGGTATATGAATAAAGTAGAGAACCAGGTATTGCAACTATCAGGATTTTTCAAGATGATTGAACATGTAGATACTTGTATTCGGTATTCAGTTGATAGTAATGGTTTTGAGAGACTTGTTTCTCTTTCAGATTACTCATATCTGGATGCATTCCTAAGTTGAGTAACGCTGTTCGGCCTCCTTCCATTTAGTTGACATGCACTGGAGACAGCTGCATGATTTGAATCTGGTTCCAATTAAATCAGTGCCTCTGTTTCTATATTGGATATAGAATAGTTCGTATCTTAACAATGTTAAGGTACGGGGAATTGTCCGGCTTATGCTTAAAACCAGACTCCGGATAACTCAAGACGCGTTTCTGTAATAGCTGATTGTGGGTTAACCCGGGCTATGAAGAGGGTTGACTTTCTACCATCTAGAAGATCAATAGTGATATTAGTTAGTTGTATGTATGCCCTAGAGGCCAGTATTGTACAGATGATGTATATTATATTGGATGCTTGGACATATATAGAGAGGACTTTCTTGCTCGATATGATAGTATGCTATCTGGTTGCTCTTTATCTTAACATGTATACTTGTCTCTTGATACTGTCTTATGGTTACATGTTGGTAAAGCCCTTAGGATGTGTACTTTACTACCTGGACTATGATGCAGATCATACTGCTGGGGCCATGGTAGTCTATAAGTACATCCTTTAATGTTCATAGTCGTGGGTGTATCGAGACAGGGCATCGATATACCAGAGTAGACTAGCGTATACGCTTCTCGACCCATGAGATGGGCGATGGATGATCCCATATCCATTGGTGTTTGACATCAGAGATGGTATACGAGTGCTCAGTGGAGACTGGGTACACTGGACGGACTCGCCGATAACTCCCAGATGGTATTATAGCTCACGTTAGATGGCAGTTCTCTGGTGACACTTGTGCAGGTTAGTCTGTAGACCCGAGATCGTCATAGAGTCTTGCGTGATTCCTACAGTGCTTTGATTTCCACCTTACCACGTCCATGAGGGCGTGCAAAACGGTGGTTTTTGGGTACAGTCCCGAGTCACATGGAGGCAATGAGCGATAGGAGGGGTTTCGTCTCTCCCGGTATTGGGGGTTGATGTTGCGCTGTGCTCGATTGGCTATAACAGGGAAGTCCCTTGCGAGGGCTGAGTTAGAGATTTACTGGTAAGTGTTACCAGTAGTTTCTCGACCCGTTATGAGCCTCACATCGACACGACTTATCGGTTATTGGGGTCTGACGATTACCATCCCTAGACTTGATATGCGACATATCAGACGAGGAGATTGGACTGTACGGGAAGTGTTACCGACAGGCTTTTAAAGGAGTTGGAGCGGGCTTGCTTGCTGATCTTCTGATCAATCAATACCCGGGTAGCCGTTACGTCCAGCTAGTACCGCTGACGGCTTGTGGGTGCTTGATGTGATCATCACCTACTGCCGGCGTATTGACGAGTCTTTAGAGTCCTACTTAGAGGTTTTACTGGCTCAGGCAAAACGAAATAGGAGCACGTATGTGATATGTGCGGGACCGAGAATAATGCGTGTATGTGATACCGTATTCTATTCTCGTGACTATTTGTATCGGTCGGTTATATATGATATAGCCGGGTTATCGAATCAAGTGTTGATTCGATAAGTCGATACATTGGATGTTAGTCGGTTATATGTGATATGACCGGATTATTAAGTCAAGTGTTGATTTAATAATTTATTGTATAATTGTATATTTGATATACTAGTTTACATTACTAACACTTGTCCACTTTAGGTTTTTTCTCACATGTACACAACTTTAATATATATGTGATATATATTAAAATGTGTTTTCTTTTTGTATCATGGTTGATGATACACTTGACATGGGTGTACAGGACATACACCATACTATTTTAGATGGTGGTTAATATTTATTTAAGGTAATTACAAAATAGTAGAGCTTAGGTCATAAGCATGAAGCTTGTAGAAGCTTGTGGATGCTTTGACAAAGTCCACCAAATTTGTTTTACTTTAGATTTTTATTAACCTAACCATTTTAAATTAGCTATGGTTATGTCTCTACATGAGTTAGTATATGATACTCACTCACCAAGGTTAGCTCTCTCTCTTGATGATTATCCTCATCTCTTTCTTTTGTTCATCTTCTTCTTTGTTCGAAAGAAAAGCTTGCTAGAGTTTGATCCAAAGTGGGAAAGATTGTGAGAAATAAAATTCTAAAGAGAACCCACTTTCTATCTCTCCATCCTCTACTAGACTAGCACTTTAGTATAGGGTGTTTGCTTCACTAATTTTCTAGTTAGTGAAGTAGAATCTTAAGTTGGCATCCCCTCGACGTAGATCATCTTCGGCCTCGAAGACTCCAAGCAAGGACGCACCTTTAGCTTCGTGAAGCCATGCAAGAGTCCGGGAGAACCACGATCGCAGCGAAGGGACTTCAACAAGGAGATTTATAAGTGAAGGACCGATCTACAAAGGTTGTATTTCGTATTCACTTAGTAGTAAATATCTTTTACTAGCAAGCGAAACCCTAATTTTCTAGCAACGATCTTGTTTAGGGTTATTCGGCAAGGCTAAAATTTGAAATGGGCATGGTTGATGCTTCCTTAACCCTTGTTAGAGTGCCTAGTTATCCTACAGTGGTATCAGAGCCTAGCTAGAGCATTAGGAGACGTGTTTACGAAGTTAACACTCCGAACGAACCCCGATATGTCAAAGTTAACCCCCTCTCTGTACATTTTCCAAAACTGTGATTTTTGTGTATTAAAAATAGCTAAAAAATTCAGCAGGGTTTTCAAAGAATTATGGTGAAAAACGACAGCATATTCCGTACAATCCGCCGCGGAACCGCGGCCGTACCGAGCTTGGGCCGCGGATCCGCGGCAGTACAGAGGAAATATGTCATCGCTTTTGTACTGTAATTTCTATTTCTGTAATTTATATTTTCTGGGTATTTTTAATCTGACTCAAGTGTTGAGTGTTCTGGGGTTTATTTTGTAATCGTTGATTCGATCGGAAAGTTTAAATTCGTTATTGTTTTCCGGATATTTAGAAACTGTTAAAATGTTCGAACGGATATCATTAACTCAATTTTTCCCGGCACGAAAAAATTTTCAAGTGCTGAATTTTTATCGAGTTTAAATCTTTCGGAAAAACGTGCATGTAACGTGATGGATCCTCTAGAAGACAACAAACCTTAACTCGATTATATGACCGTCTTGAACTCCCTTTTGAACCTTAGGATTTGGGGGAGTACGGCGTGCCACATGTGAGGCGTTGGCTTGACCCTTCTACGGCTGGACCATTGCTACTGTGACGTATTCTGGAATTTTTTGAACTCCGCTCAAGTGTTGAGCTATTTAGGAAATTTTGGGTATTTGATTATCTGTTCGGAAAGTTTAATACTGTCTATTTATCTGGAATTTGATACAATATGTGGAATTCATAAAGTTAGGCATGAAATGCGAAGTATGTGATATTTCGTATTTACGATGTCTAAAGAGATTGTGGATTCCAAATGTTGTAGTTTTACAATTTCTTTTCTGTGACCGTAAGTGTAATATGTGATATCGCCGGTTTCATTGCTATAAGTCAACGACAATTGGGATGCGCATATTTACTTACGTTGATGACATGTGATGTTATGTGTTGCTGGATATGTTATATTGGATCATCGCGTTCTGAATAGCCGGGGGTTTTATGTGAGATGAGAGTTTTTATTTTCTTTCATGTAAAATTAAATGTATGTAATATTCTTTTATTGGGGCACTTCCGGGATGAGGTTGAGGTCACCATTTGTATATTATTTACTTTTCTGCACTAGAATAGTGTTAGGTTTACCTAGCACCTCATGAAGGGTTTGGAAGCATCACATGTCTCAAAATCAAATTTTTAAGGTGCTAAGTGAACATACAAAGAATCATCACTAGAAAATTAGGGTTTCTAAACATACACATCATCACAAGTAGATAAGCTAGGGTTTTGAGAGTACAACCTTTGTAGCACCTTACGCTAGACTCCTTGGCTACTTGAGGGTTGGAAAAAGTCCGCTTGAGAACCTCTAGCTCCACGATGATCCACCCGTAGTCCTCTTTGTCCAAGCTTGAAACTTCACAAGATCAAAAGAAGAAATGGAAGCTAACACTCTTCACAAGTAGGCAAGACTAGTGTAGAATGGTGTTGTGGTTGGTTTTCTCACTTCAAAATCCTGACTTGGTCACTCTTTGGCTCACTTGAAAAATCTAGAGAGCAAGAGAGAGGAGGAAGAAGATGATGGCTCTAGAAAACTCAAGAGAATGATAATCTCTTATGAAAAATAGAAAATATAAGTATATATATTTTCTACTCTTCATCTCAAACCATGGTTACATAATAAAGATATTATTGTACTTGAGTTAAAAGACAAAAAGAAGATTAACTCATGGTTAAAAAGTGGGTGAACAAAGGTTAGTTCAAAGAAGAGTGTAGAAGATAACCATGGATTAATCTTTTTCTTTTCTTTTGTTTTAACACAAATACAAATATATATCCATATATAATCATAAGGTGTGAGTCTTATATTGCCACCATCTTTTATATATACAACCATGATAGAATGATGTATGCATGTATGTGTGCATGCACATCCATATGTGCATGAACAAGAATGAATGCATACATGCATGCATACACCCAAAAAGACAAGAAAGGATTTGTAGTGAGAAACTAATGGTCAAATGATAAATCAACACTTGATTTAGCAACCCGGTCATATCACATACGACCCGACCAAAAGCAAGCCGCCCGATTAATATACGGTATCTCATACGCGCATTTTAACCGGGTCCATGCGCATATCGCATATGCGCACCACAACGTTTCGCCTGGACTAGGTAACTCCTTTATGGGACTCTAAGACTCGTCAATACGCCGGCAGTGGGTGATGATCATATCATGCACCCCCAAGCCGCAAGCGGTCAGCTAAACTTAACGGCCACCCGGGTATTGAGCGATTAGAAGAAAACAAGTGAACCTGCTATAACTCCCGTCGAGCCAACCGGCAACACTACCGTACAGTCCGGTCTCTTCGTCAGATATGCTGCATATCAAGTCTAGGGATGGTAACGTCGACCGCAATAACTCAATAAGTCGTGCCGATGAATGTCCATAACAGTTCGAGAAACTACGGATAACACTTATCAGTAAATCTCAACAGCCCTGGCCAGGGACTTACTGATATAGCCAAACGAGCACAGCACAGCATCAACTCCCAATACCGGGAGAGATGAAACCTCTCCTATCGCCCATTTCCTTCGTGTGTCTCGGGACTGTACCCAATGGCCACCTGTTTGCACGACTCAGTAGAGCCGCGGTAGGGTGTTAATCAAAGTACGGTGGGAGAACACACAAGACTCTATGACGATCTCGGGTCTACAGACTAACCTGTACCAGTGTCACCTGAGAATAGTTATCCGACGATAGATATAATTCCATATAGGAGTTCTCGGTAAGTCCGTCCAGTGTACCCAGTCATCACTGAGCACCCATATACGATCTGGATGTCAAACATCGATGAATGTGGGAACATCCATCGCCCATCATATGGGTCAAGTATCATATACGCTAGTCTACTCTGGTATATCGATGCCCCGTCTCGATACACATACGACTAGGGACATTCCAGAATATGCTTATAAACTACAGATGTCCCACTAGTATGATCTCTATCATAATCACAATAGTCAAGCCAATATCCTCAGGGCTTTAGCAACATGTGTGAATGAATAAAAGTATGATCAAATCAACATGTCAGATAAAGAAGAACCAGATAGCATACTATCATGTCGAGCAAGAATGTACACTGAATAGATATATATATATATATATATATATATATATACATGTATAAATACATCCACTATCATATAATGGCCTATAGGGCATACATATATCCAACAATCTCCTACTTGCACTAAGGCCAGTTATTGGCGTATCTCATGTAAGTGCACGGCGGCGCCCCGGCCGTCTTTCCGAGGCCAAAATGCGGAAGCGATAATTTACTTTAACCTTTTGAACCGGCACCACAGCGCACTAAAATCCCGGATCGTGCCATTAATCTAGTCCAAGCTAACAAGAGAAGGGGTAGAGAGATATACCGAGCGATCCGTGTCCTTCGGTCTTCTCGTCGTCGTCCCGATCTCCTCGCGAAATCTCCGGTCTTCATCTCCTTGCCGGAAGGGCACCACGTCGCCGGCTTCTTTTACGGGCTCCCACCTCTGGACCGAGGCAACTCGGGCACGAAGTTGGCGAGCCGACATGCCCAAGGTTTGCTGTAGAATACGTGTAGAAAGTTATGTCTCATTTGGGGTATTGGATGTTGCCTTTGGTGGAGGAAATGAACTTGTAGAATTTTGTGATGAACTTGGGGATTTTTGTAAGCATGAGAGAGCCAAAAATCCCCACACACAAATTGGGCAACCCCTTCTCCTTGCTTGGCCGGCCCCCTCATGGTGTTGAGTGAGAATGGAGTCCAAGGGAATGGAAAAGGAAGTGAGCCACACCCTCATGCAAGAGAGAGAAAGGGTCATGATAATAGGCAATGATCTCAATCAAAGAACCTCACTCCAACAACCAAATCAACAACCATGATTACTCCAAAACCAACACTCCAACAACCTTATCATCAATAACCATGATGGCTCCAAAAGTCAAGCCATGATGAAAAGAAGAAGAAGTCAAATGAAGTCAAATGAGGGTGCAACCATCATGAAGCAATAATATGCAAAGACCACCCTCCAAAATTCTTATTTGCACAAATGCAAATAAGCCCTCCTCCACCAATCTTCAGCCAATGAAAGATACAAATGAAAATGGCCGAAACGGTAAGCAAACTGGCAACTTCAGAAAACTGACCCCGTAATAAATTACAGGAAAACCCCGCTGCTGTATATAGATACCCGCATTTGTATTCCGACCGAAATACAAATGCAATGAGACAAAATCTACACTGTACTATACTAGGATCCGGCTTAAACCAAAGCCCGCTAGTATTTTCCGTCCGATCATAATCCGTGCAATACCGCACGTATCTGATCGAACCCTGCCATATCTCCATACGGCCTCTACAGCGTTTCGCCCGAAACTTGAGAAACTGGTCTGTGGGGGACTCTAAAGACTCGTCAACACCTTGGTTGTGGATTTAACCACTAGCACGTCAGAGGTATTAGCCTATACGTAACGGGCTACCAGGTATTGACCAAAAGGGACGTCGATCAGCGAACTCATCCTGACACCCTACTGAGCCTGTCAGTGACAATATCCGTACAGTCCGGTCCGTTCGTCTATGAGCATCGCATGGCGGGCCTAGGGGGTTGGTAAAAGTCAGACCCCCAAAAGCGGTACAAGTCGTGTCGGAGTGTAGCCCAGAACACCCTGAGATACTACTGGAATACCTACCAATAAATCTCCTGCCTTGGCCAAGGACTTCGTGTAAGGACTCTCCTAGACACAGAGCGACCTCACCCCCAATACCGGGAGAGACGAACCCCTGAAGATCCGCTCACTGCCTCCATGTGGCTCGGGACTGTACCCAACTAAAACCTGTTTGCACGTCTCCTTTGAGCGTGGTAGGGTAGTAATCAAAGTACAGTGGGAACTCACACAAGACAAATGACGATCCTCAGGTCGATGAACTAACCTGTACACATGTCACCAGGGAACTGCTATCTGACGTCAGGTATAAGACCAACTAGCATGTTCCCGGCGAGTCCTGTCCGATGTACTCATAACCTAATGAGCACCTGTATACATCTTAGTTGAACCAACTGACACCAGTGGCTTGTGAGACCGGCCACCGTCTCTCGTCGGGGTCTCGACTGTATACACTAGTCTACTCTGGAGTATCGATGCCCTATCTCGAAACTCCCACGACTAGGGACCTTTTAAGGATGAGCTTATAGACTACCAGCTCCCACGTATATGATCGCCCTCATACTGCTGGAAGTCAAGCAAGAATCCTAGGTGCTCTACCAACGTGTTATAGTGACCTGTAAGGTCACCTAAAGCAGTACACGATGATAAAGATAAACCAGATATCATACTATCATCTTGAGTAAGACTGTCCTACCGGAATAGGTCCTCCCTCAATCATTGCAATCACGTGCCTGTGATCCAATAATTTACTCTGAGGGCACTATCTCCAACAATCTCCCACTTGCACTCAAGGCTAATTATTGCGATGTCGCATACTCACAGCCCGTGTGATACCCAACATCCAACTCCTCTACTAGTCAGTCTCATAAATCCCGTTTGTGAAACTATTGCGTTCGAGGAATAGCCTCAGTGAGTGGATCCGCATTGATGTTTCTTTCTATGTCTCTCTATATCTCAAATTCGCGGAGAATGCCATCTCCCGAAATGAGCAATACTTGTCTTAGAATGTGTCTGGATGTCTGATGGGACCTAGCTCATAAATGAACTCCAAATCCAAACTTCTTAGACTGTATCGTCAACTGAACTTAATCAGTATCCTGCGCCATGCCTCCCTCTGTATTTCCTTGGACCACCTGTCCAAAATAATGCCCCTCGTCAGAAGGGAAACTATAACTCTGACAACCTCCCTGTCGTCCAAGTCACCTTGGAAGCCTGGAATGATAACTGTCTCCCGAATGAGGCTGTCGTTATCATATCCCTAGAACATCCACTTATGTTCTAAAACTGCTTCCGACTGTTTCTCCAGGATTGGATCAATGTCAACTTATTGCATCTAGTGCAAAAACAACATCTGGTGTGGTACTTGACATTTTATGATTGACTCAATTGCCTAAGCAAGTGATCTGCCAATCATGCACATCCCTCTCCCCTTTAGTCTGTAAGACACCTTTAGAGAGGGAGACTCCATCACCTGCAGGTACACTACCGTGCCAGGTGTCGTCCATTCTAGATACTCTTAGAATGCTGTCTAAGTACCCTTAATTGTGAAACCACCCAAATCTAGATCTAAAACCATAGATCTAGTAACCAGTATGTCTGATATAATGTCCAAGTCCCATGTGGAGAAACCACTGTGTGACGACCAAAGTATAACCGATCGTAGTATAGGAATATCACTTCCTACTCTGTGTATGTCATCCAAATACCAGGACATCACACCCTACTACCTTCTTAACAGATCCATCCCTTATTCTGATGAAGTCAAACCTATGACTGTCATGTCAGAAATAGATGATCTATCTCCGCTATATCTGCTTTAGTCTATAAATAGACATAAGCCACTTATCCACCAATGCTTCCGCTGCTCCCACTGACCACGACAACCCTCTGGCAGAGTTATATAGACGTACACTTCTAAATCTAGTTTAGAACGACGCTATACTCATCCTCCTGCCGGGTCTCACGGTCTGAAACAACAGCAATGGCAAGTCTGGGTAAACAAGAACTTCCCTATCACCGTCCTTGAGGCTACCGGAGTACCTCTCGGGTGCCTGAAGTTACCCACCTTATCTGCGGAGTGGCCAATGGAATGTCAAACCAGATTGAATCTTTAGGTTCCTATCAAATCTTCAGTAAGCGTTTGTGGTTCTGGAATCACTTCCAGTTCTACCATACTCCCACTACTGTTTTCTGAAAAAATCCATTTTTATTAAAACTGTAGCGAGTCTAGAACAATATCACTACTGATCTTCCAGATGGTAGAAAGTCAACCCTCGTCATAGCCTGGGTCAACCCACAAACAACCATTACAGAAACATGCCTTGAGTTATCCAGAGTCTGGTTTTAAGCATAGACCAGACAACTCCCCATACCTTAACATCGTTAAGATATGAACTGTTCTATATTCAATATAGAAACAGAGGCATTGATTTAATTGAACCAGATTCAAATCATGCAGCTGTCTCCAGTGCATGTCAACTAAATGGAAGGAGGCCGATCAGCGTTACTCAACTTAGGAATGCTTCCAATTATGAGTAATCTGAAAGAGAAGCAAGTTCTCTTAATCATTACTATCAACTGAATACCACACACAAGTATCTACATCTTCGATCACCTTGAAGAATCCCGATACTTGCAACACCTGGTTCTCTACATTATTCATATACCTATAACTTCTCAAAACTTAGACCTTGTGTTTCTACGAAACACCTGTCTAGAACTAGAGAAGTCATAAGTAAACTGAATATAGTACGAGGACCATCCCCTCTGTCTTGATGGACACTGGACAATATACAATACTCTGTACAAGTCCCTTGAGTCTAATAACTCACTCCCTGTGTGTCGTAGGTTGAAAACTGTACTTATGGTTAAGAAGAATTACACCGTTGTTTAATGCTCCTTACCTAACCATCCACTGATATAGTTAAATGTCATAAACATAATTTCAAAAAGGTATATCTCACTCTATAAAAATAGACGTACAGATATATCAATTTGAAATTGGTGCATTAGAACGGATATTCAAAACCAAATATTTGCCGTCCGGCAAACAGCCCAGGCGATTTCCTCAAATATCACCAATTACAACGAATTCCGATATAATGAGGACGATCACCTAATTCCCAATAACTTACTCCTACTCATCATCTGTAAAACCATACAGATGTGAGAATCATACCTGGTAAATACATACCCTGGAGCAAGTGTCTAATTGGGAAATCAGTTTTCTTTTAACTGTACACAGTAAAACTGAAACATTGAAATGTTTCGGGGGGGGTAGCCTGGTATTCCTAGTAATGCCTCTTCCATTATCAGATTGTCACGACCCGAAAGTACGGAACATGACCGGCACTTAAACTACGAAACGTCTCGAGGCGTTCGTAATCTAAGTAAGCCGAAAACCCAGAAATCCAAACCAAGAAAAGTAGTAGAGTGAAGGAAAATCAATTTAAATCAAGTAGTTTTAATAGCATAAGCCGAATTATGCGGGTTTCTAAAAAACATCAAAAATTTACTGAAAATTTCGGCAGAGTCTCCTTTGTAAATACTGGCTCCCAAACGGGATACAACATGAATAGTATACGAAATCAATAAAAAGGCATCCCTAAGCGGGAGCTAGCTCTTCATCAATCGACGGCCACAACCACACAAGCAATATAATATACAACGCCAACGGTGAGGATCAAAATTCAAAAGGAAACTCAAAACCACAAGAAAACCATAGAAATAAAACGCGCGACTCTAAGGTCGAAGGAATAACATCACTGGTCTCTATCTCAAAATAAATACATGTTTGGTTGATGGAACTTCTAGATACAACAGAGTAATAATATACAAGTTATATAATGGGGGGTACGATACAAGTAAACCCACCTACTAGCAAATCACCCGAAGGAAACTATGCCCGCAAGCCGTAATGAAACCTGTACGGCAAACCTGCAAGAAACTGGGGCACAACGGGGGTGAGTTGCCAACTCGTGAATAGAAAAACATCTACGCACAGAAATCGCATAAATAACGCAACCTAGGTCAAAGATCATAATATATCCTCAAATATATGAATAACATGCAGCCTATAACAATGGCTAGGGTAATATCTAACCCGAGTGTGATCTCATGTGCCCGTGTCAGTGCCTCAGGTAGCAATATATCATATGAATAAGGTATGAATGCATGAAAACAGAATACATGTAAATGAAGAAGCTGTTTTCATAAATTAGTGAGATTTCCTTTGTATTTTTAAAATGAGGTATCATAAATGAAATCAGCATCAACAGTGTCTAGCATCGACACAAAACATAAATCTCAATGTCTCAAAACCTCAGGCTCCGGCTATCCGGACTGGCCTGTATCATCAAATCTCAGTACCTCAATATCTCGAAATCTCAATGTCTCAATCTCAATATCTAGGGCGCCGTCAGTCCAGACCGGCCCCTACCATTCATCTCAAGACCACGACGGTATCCTTCGGATATCCGACGCGTCGGGTAAAATCACCGGTAGGTAGTCTCCCCCTGCCAGGCTCATCGTCATCACCACGAGCTTCTTGCCCCGGGGTACCTTACCGGGTCCACCATGTACCCGAAACGGTTCATCCAACTCCTCGAATCGGGTCTCAAAATCCATCAGCAAACTCATGGTGGACGACTCATACATCATGGGAAAAACCGCGCGCTTTTTATTTAAAAAGAGAAAGAAGAAGTTTGTATATGTTTTGCGGTTTTCCCCAATCCAGAAAATCTCATGGAAATCCGAATCCAAAACCTCAATAGTACGTAAAAAGTGAATATATGCATGAGAATCCATGAATGCGGCATAACAATGAATAACAGTATGCATGAAGTAGCAGGTAATAACTACAATGTCTAAACTAACATATAAGGCAAGTACACTAATATCATGTCTAAACTATTAGCTAACAGGCTATGTCAAGCAATAATATTTTCTAAGGTGTACGTGACATGGCAATTACCGATGAAGATGTGTGTGAGCCGGCAAGTAAGTGTACGTGGTACATACGCATCATCGGTAATGGTGCTGGTGTCCTAACCACAAGATATCAACAATAGAATATGAAGCATAATATAAGCATGTGATGCGGAGCGAACAACAATAATGAGCGGGAGCTGAATACTAGATGCAACGATAACTAATCTACATTAACCTAATATAAGTCCTGCAATGGTGCCTTTTGAAATAACACGAATCGTGGGGTTTTGAAAATAGGGGCTACGGTGTTTTTTTAAGAAAAGATACGTTTTTTTTGAAATATCCGTAGAATCCCTTGACTTGTCTTTTAAAATACGCACGATTCGTAAGCTTTGAAATAGGTAGGAACCGAATCTAATCTAACAACTAACTAAACTAAAGGGCTAAGCTACAAGCTAGACTACAGGTAAGGAAACCGCCTAACATCTGAGTCGATACATATACATACCTGTATATATATTAGTCGGTGATCCCGCCTCAATAATATCATATCCGATACCATATCTATAATCAGACATCCCAAGTCAAGAGTGCGGATCAATCATCAAGATATAGCTCGTATGTAAATCCGTCGTACGGCATCCCCAAATCTGGGTACAGGTCAATATCACATTCATCATACTATTCACCTGGTATCCTCTTTATCAAATATCATGATCGGGGTACTGATCTACGTCTAGTACAATACTGATACCGCCTAAGTATGCATGGACGTGTGTGAAACACTACGTCAAGGACCCGCTACAACGTCATGTTGTATCTCAAATACGAACCCTGCTATATCACCGATCTCACAGCCTCAAATCAAATCTAATCGACTCATCTTAAATCCCAAGTACTATCCTCATTATCCATGCATGCGTATATGAATGTACATATGCATAGTCCCATACCCACGCATATATACATATATACACATCCCAATCTGCGCACAAGAAAGTAAAGTATGCAAGTCTGTGTGTGCGTATGTGGGTATAACAACTACTCTAGGGTTTCGCAACTAACCCAAAGGTACTCCATGAACTCATAAACATAACATGAATGAACATTCTCGTATCATAAAACACCTATATAACATATATATATGAGCTACACTACGGACTGCGGGGGTGCTATACGCCATCCACCCGACTTCTCCCCGTAGATATATATCTACTCACCTGGTCCTCGCTCGCCGGTGCCGACGTCGCCACGCGCTTGCTTGTCGTCTCGAAGTCCACATGGGGTACCTACATATCATAACGCATCGTATCACATTAAAATCCGACTCATGACCAAAACTACTCACGAATCCCACATAAGTCAAAACCTATGGTTGCTTTCACTAATCAACCCAAAAACCTTCGACGTCGGTGTACAAACGCCAGACCATCGAGAAAAACCCAAATACACTCATTTGCACATTCACGAACACTAATTTTAATATAAAATAGGTTAAAACTCACAAAAACCCCAATTTCACTTAAAAAGTCATTTTTCCGAAAATCTAGCAAGCACAATTCGCCGTTTTTGTACAAAACATGATGTTTTAACAAAACTAATGGCCATAAGGCTCACTAACCATCTTAATTAAGTCATACCAATGTTAATTAGATTTTAAACTTAATTCTTAATATCAATCTCAAAAAAATCTAGTTTGCAAATATAACCAATTTTAACAATTACATAGCAAAAATGCACAAACTACAATCTAGCTAAGATTTGCATGATCTAAAGTATTAAACTACACTTAATAATGTTAATGAAGTCATGAAAAATCTAATTAGATTTTTAGTCTAACATTTGAAAATATTTTACAAAACCAAGTTTGCACTAGAAATCGAAAAATTGCGCAAACATCGCGGATTTGCGACAAAATGGTTACAACATTGCACAATCACCCAATCCACACAACTAGCTAGATACAACACTCAAATTAACCCACATGAAAGGATTCAATTTCAATTTCTAACTTTAACCCTTCTCTTGAATTTCATCACACAACCAACAACAACAAAATTAACACTTTAAAAACCTATTTTAGCATAATCAAACTACAAATTAAACATTAGATTAGAATTATACCTCTTAAGTTTGAAACCCTAGGTTCTCTAGCCTCCAAAGACACCTCCTTTCACCATGCTTTAAACCAATTTGAATGTTAGAAGAGGTAGAATAGGGATTAGCTTTGAATTAGTGAAGGAATTGTGGATTTTTTTGATGTGTTTTGAGATGAAATTGAAGCAAAAGAGATGGAAATTTGGGGGAAAAAATGGGGCTGCTGCTGGTCATTTTCAGCCATGGGAGGAAGTGGGGAGTTGTGAGGGAATGGTTTGAAGAAAAAACTAAGTCAAAGCCCCTCCCAATTACCATAATACCCCCACCTACATAAACATATAAAAAAACCATTATTTTAACCATTCTTTTCACATAAAAGAAGTAAAAAGGATAGGGAAAGTGAGTGGGCTGCTGTTGGTGGTGGTGGGGCCGGCCATGAGTGGGTGAGGATGGGTGAGAGAGAGTACAAGAAAATTCCATGCAAAAAGAACCCCTCAAGTTACCAAATTGCAAGTTTTCGCTAATTTCACCAAAAAAACCTTTTTTTCTTCAATAATTTCTAACACCGTTTGGCAGATTCATTTTGTTTCAAAAACAACATGTTAAAATTATGTTTAATGTGTTATGATGCACAAAATTTGTTTCAACTCATTCCAATTTGTAATTTTCCCTAATTAAATGTATTAGTGACGGCTTAAAATAATAATAAAATAAAAAAAAATTCAAAAAATTTGAAATTTCACCAGTGGCTCAATAAACACCAAATACTAGCAATTACATAGCTAGAATATGTATATTTAATTTTTATAATAAGATATTTGTATTTTGACTTTTTACAGAAAACCCCCTTATTTTACCGATTTTCCGAAATTTCACCGAAACGATTTTCAAAACGCTACACAGATTCACAACTGTAACCGTATATTTCTTTGCCACCTCTCCACATCCCTTCATATGTCCTTAGTCATTACCTTCTGCACACCCCTTTAGGCCAAATGGTTTTCTTCCTTCCCTACTGTTCGGCACCAGCCTATGTTTTGGAAGAAGACTATCCAATAAGCATAATGGGTGTACTGTCCTAATCCTAGGAGCACTCGCAATGTGAGAGAAGGTGAAAATAAAAGACAACCGAATAAACCTTATTCCTATTTCTCCTGAACCAGAATCCATCCCCGAACTGGAACAAGTTCCTTTCGAGTTCATATGTAAACATACGATGGAATATCCAATAAACTGTGGATTTTCGTAGTGATACGGAGTGTTCTGGAGAAATACAATGGTGAAGTTGGAGTGGTAATGAAATACCTTGTTTGGTCGTGAATAACAGTCGCAATTTACTTTGCCCTCCTTCTAATCCCTTTCTTTGTCTTTACATAATACCTTCTGTACACCATCGTTATGCTAATTGGTTTTCTTCTTTCCCCACCGTTCGGCACCAGCCTAAGGTTTGGAAGAAGACTATCCAATTTGCATAATAGGTGTACTATCTCCTAAACCAAGGAATACTCGCAAACTGACAGAAGGTAAAAGGAAAAGGCAACTGAATAGCCCTATTCGTTTTCTCCAAAACCGGAAACAATCCTCGAATAAATCCCTTCGAGTTCGTATATAACCATACGATGGTTTTGTCCAATGGAAGTGGACGTTCGTAGTAATACGGGGTGTCCTGGAGAAAAGGGTAAAAGTAGGAGTGGCAATGAGGTTTGCAACTCTGACAATCCAAAAGCCAGTGTTTAAGAAGGTTCGGTCAACTTGGTCACTGAGTCATAGTCTAGGGTCGGGTCAATGGTCGCTGCCAAAGAGAGAGAGAGAAAAGAAACACTCAGCGTGCACTCTAACCTAGATCAGAATGGTTATCACTTTATCTAATCTGGAAACCTCCCACTGTACCGTCAAATTCTCCTCCAAACCTGAAAGAAGAATTAGTCGGGATCACCCGAGGAGTAAACCAACTCATCAGTGGGAATCGGGATCCAACTATCATTGCATGATAACGTGACGGACTTCGCTCACGTTATCACACTCCAGAAGGTATGCGCATATCTGGCAAGTTTCAGTTTCTTTAGAAACTCCCGATGTGATTTTTACCCCATGCTCTTATAATCTTGACTTTGGCCAACATATAGTAAGTCACATGTCAAGTTCTACCCGTCATTCTCCAGGTTAATTTGAGCCCACCCGTACATACCCTTGACTTTGGCCAAAATAGTAGTACGACTGCCCCAAACCAACGCATCTATCTATGCTGCATATGAATACCCAATAGCTACCAATCATTGTTTCTTGACTTTGGCCAACATACACAGCTTGAATACTATTGACCACCCATATGAAACGACGGAGGGCTACGAATGGTTTCTGGCGAAAACCTTTAACGTAATGAACTTGATATCGTTGAAGGAACGGATAGCTTTTAAAAATATAGTGACGAAAACCTTTGCTAAAGAGGTCACTCCCGGTGAAGGGATCTCGGCTCTTTCCCCGTAGAATGAGGTGCAGGATATTCCAACTGAATACCACGATGCAAAGCAAAAGTAATCGGCTATAATGAAGTTATTGCCCTGACGCAAACTTTTGTCCAAGGGGTCACTCCCGGTGAAGGGATCTCGGCCCTTGCCTCGTCGACTGAGGAGCAGGATATTCCAACTGAATACCGCTGTGCAAAACAAAAGTGAACGTTCTTGCAATAACAACTTTTTGAAAAATGTTCCAACAACATCATATTAGGTTTGTTTTTAACTTGCATTGATCCGAATCAACGCAGTCCCATCAATTGATCACACCACAAAGAACGAAAATAATGACGTACGTATATGCCATCCGCATTCGCCACTGGGTCCCGTCATTACCCGTTAGGTTAGCTAACTAACGACAGAGCGGGGACTGGACTAGCGCGGATGCAAAACATATACAACATCTACTAGTATATATATCAATAAATAATATTTCGCTCAAGGCGTGATAAAATGCAACATCACAGAAATGTACAGCATCACAGAACAATACAGATATCTGGGATCCCCGGGTTTCACAGAGCCGCTACTGAAACCCGACGTTCCCCTGGTCGTGTGGATAGCCTGTGCAATGAAATCCTAGACCCCTACGGGCGCGGCAAGTTACCCGCCAAAACCTGAAGCGAGGCAGCCCCCTTCAGCAACGTGAATGGACCACCCAACACTTCAAGGAATCCGGTAACTTGGGCACCCCTCCTGGGTCAACCTGTACCCCTACGAGTGCGGCGAATAGCCCGCCAATTCTAGAGTGAAGCCCTCTCCGTCTCAACGCCATGAGATGCGAGCCCGTTGCCCTCTAGAATCCGGCTATCCGTGCACCCCGTCTTGGGGTAATCCTAGTACAGAAAGTAAAATATACAAACAACGGGTACATCGACCTCGACCCAGTCGTGCCCCAAAAGAATAATACAAACAGGCAGTGACGGCAGTCGACATGTCGGACGCTCGCCCCGTAATATCAGATCTAAATAATACAACAAAAACTGTTCTAGCATTGCATCCAGGCTATCCCCCACGACCAATCCGCAACATTACAGCACAATCACAGAACATCAACGTAAATGTCACGTTCGCAAATCCGTCTAACCGGGCTATAGCAGTTAGACAGGATTTACCGATCAAGTGACATTCACGGTCGCAGATATAATGTAAATACTGTGAACTAATGTGTTTAAAAATTTCGATCGATCAAATTTACCCAAGTGGGCCCCAAGCACTACTGTAGCACTTAAAGAAATTCTGGGCCCAAAAAATAATATTCCGAAACCCCTATTTCCCTGTTTAAAGAGCTCTGTACAAAATTGGTGCAGTGAGGGCACTGTACTGCGGCGGAACCGTGGCCGTAAGGGGGTTTTGGCCGCGGTTACGTGGCGGTTCTACAGTGTCACGCCACCATTTTTCTCCAGAATTCTTTAAACTTCCTGCATGTACTTCTTCAACATACTAAAAAAAATTTCGAGCTAAAAAAATTTCGACGGTAACCTGATGCATTGAAAACACGGATTTTGGAATTTTGTAAGATCGAAGATGTAAACACATTAGACCAAGCTAGAATAGGTTAATGGCATGGCTCTGATACCAATGTATGTGCACGGCGGCGCCCCGGCCGTCAATCCGACGCCGGAAACGCGGAAGCGATAATTTACTTTAACCTTTTGAACCGGCACCACCGCGCACTAAAAACCCGGATCGTGCCATTAATCTAGTCCTAGCTAACAAGAGAAGGGGTAGAGAGATATACCGAGCGATCCGTGTCCTTCGGTCTTTTCGTCGTCGTCCCGATCTCCTCGTGGAATCTTCGGTTTTCATCTCCTCGCCGGAAGGGCACCACGTCGCCTGCTTCTTTTACGGGCTCCCACCTCTGGACCGAGGCAACTCGGGCACGAAGTTGGCGAGCCGACGTGCCCAAGGTTTGCTGTAGAATATGTGTAGAAAGCTATGTCTCATTTGGGGTATTGGAAGTTGCCTTTGGTGGAGGAAATGAACTTGTGGAATTTTGTGATGAACTTGGGGATTTTTGCAAGCATGAGAGAGCCAAAAATCCCCACACACAAATTGGGCAGCCCCTTCTCCTTGCTTGGCCGGCCCCCTCATGGTGGTGAGTGAGAATGGAGTCCAAGGGAATGGAAAAAGAAGTGAGCCACACCATCATGCAAGAGAGAGATAGGGTCATGATAATAGGCAATGATCTCAATCAAAGAACCTCACTCCAACAGCCAAATCAACAACCATGATTACTCCAAAACCAACACTCCAACAACCTTATCATCAACAACCATGATGGCTCCAAAAGTCAAGCCATGATGAAAAGAAGAAGAAGTCAAATGAAGTCAAATGAGGGTGCAACCATCATGAAGCAATAATATGCAAAGACCACCCTCCAAAATGCTTATTTTCACAAAGGCAAATAAGCCCTCCTCCACCAATCTTCAGCCAATGAAAGATACAAATGAAAATGGCCGAAACGGAAAGCAAACTGGCAACTTCAGAAAACTGATCCCGTAATAAATTATAGGAAAAACCCGCTGCTGTATATACATACCCGCATTTGTATTCCGACCGAAATACAAATGCAATGAGACAAAATCTACACTGTACTATACTAGGATCCGGCTTAAACCAAAGCCCGCTAATATTTTCCGTCCGATCATGATCCGTGCAAT
Organism: Agapanthus africanus; assembly: GCA_030015575.1. Lineage (NCBI taxonomy): Eukaryota > Viridiplantae > Streptophyta > Magnoliopsida > Asparagales > Amaryllidaceae > Agapanthus > Agapanthus africanus. The sequence continues at coordinate 215,542,574 of CM057349.1, forward strand.
ACCGCACGTATCTGATCGAACCCTGCCATATCTCCATACGGCCTTTACAGCGTTTCGCCCGAAACTTGAGAAACTGGTCTGTGGGGGACTCTAAAGACTCGTCAACACCTTGGTTGTGGATTTAACCACTAGCACGTCAGAGGTATTAGCCTATACGTAACGGGATACCAGGTATTGACCAAAAGGGACGTCGATGAGCGAACTCATCCTGACACCTTACTGAGCCTGTCAGTGACAATATCCGTACGGTCCGGTCCGTTCGTGTATGAGCATCGCATGGTGGGCCTAGGGGGTTGGTAAAAGTCAGACACCCAAAAGCGGTACAAGTCGTGTCGGAGTGTAGCCCAGAACACCCTGAGATACTACTGGAATACCTACCAGTAAATCTCCTGCCTTAGCCAACGACTTCGTGTAAGGGCTCTCCTAGACACAGCGCGACCTCACCCCCAATACCGGGAGAGACGAACCCCTGAAGATCCGCTCACTGCCTCCATGTGGCTCGGGACTGTACCCAACTAAAACCTGTTTGCACGTCTCCTTTGAGCGTAGTTGGGTAGTAATCAAAGTATAGTGGGAACTCACACGAGACAAATGATGATCTTTAGGTCGATGAACTAACCTGTACACATGTCACCAGGGAACTGCTATCAGACGTCAGGTATAAGACCAACTAGCATGTTCCCGGCGAGTCCTGTCCAGTGTACTCATAACCCAATGAGCACCTGTATACATCTTAGGTGAACCAACTGACACCAGTGGCTTGTGAGACCGGCCACCGCCCCTCGTCGGGGTCTCGACTGTATACACTAGTCTACTCTGGAGTATCGATGCCCTGTCTCGAAACTCCCACGACTAGGGACCTTTTAAGGATGTGCTTATAGACTACCAGCTCCCACGTAGATGATCGCCCTCATACTGCTGGCAGTCAAGCAAGAATCCTAGGGGCTCTACCAACGTGTAATAGTGACCTGTAAGGTCACCTAAAGTAGTACACGATGATAAAGATAAACCAGATAGCATACTATCATCTTGAGTAAGACTGTCCTACCGGAATAGGTCCTCCCTCAATCATTGCAATCACGTGCCTGTGATCCAATAATTGACTCTGAGGGCACTATCTCCAACATCTCATACCCAGCATCTCAAAAAGTCGCTCTTGCTGCGGCTGAGGGAGGGCCTTGGTGAGTGGATCCGCGGCGTTATTCTTTGTGTCTACTCTCCTAATCTCGATCTCGCGGCGATCTACATTCTCCTGGATCAAATGAAAGCGCCTCAGGATGTGTCATGACCGCTGATGGGACCTGGGCTCCTTGGCTAACGCCATAGCCCCATTATTATCACAATACAATGGTATTGGATCAATAATGGTTGGAACTACTCCTAGCTCCGAGATGAACTTCCTTATCCAGACGGCTTCCTTGGCGGCATCATTCGCCGCAATGTACTCAGCCTCCATCATAGAGTCTACAACGGTATCCCGTTTGGAACTCTTCCAACTCACCGCCCCTCCATTGAGGGTAAATACAAACCCAGAGATAGATTTGTTGTCGTCCTTATCGCTCTGGAAGCTCGAATCGGTAAAGGCCTCCATTTGGAGATCTCCATTACCATACACCAAGAACAATTCTTTAGTCCTTCGCAAGTACTTAAGAATGTTCTTCACAGCTATCCAGTGATTCTCCCCTGGGTTGGATTGATACCTGCTTACAACACTAAGTGCATAAGCTACATCTGGGCGTGTACATAACATCACATACATTATAGATCCTACTGCCGAGGCATAGGGTATAATGCTCACGCGAGCTCTCTCTTCATCGGTCTTTGGGCAAGAGTCCTTAGAGAGAGTGACCCCATGGCAAGCGGGTAAGGCACCCCGCTTGGAGTCTTCCATACTAAACCTTTTTAGGATAGTGTTGATGTACCTGGTTTGGGACAATCCCAAAAACCTCTTGGATCTATCCCTATAGATCCTTATGCCCAGAATGTATGTGGCATCACCCAGGTCCTTCATGGAGAACCTTAGTGATAAGAAAGATTTGACCGACTGTAGCATAGGAGTGTTATTTCCTATCAGAAGAATGTCATCCACGTACAATACGAGGAATGTGACAGCTCTCCCTACAGCCTTCTTATAAACACAAGGTTCATCTGGATTTTTGATGAAATCAAACTCTTTGATAACATCATCGAAACAGATGTTCCAACTCTGTGATGCCTGCTTTAACCCATATATGGATTTAAGCAATCTACATGCTTTCCCGCTGCTCCCACTGTCAATGAAACCCTCTGGCTGATCCATATAAACGCATTCTTCTAAATCCCCATTTAGAAATGCTGTTTTAACGTCCATCTGCCAGATTTCATAGTCGTAGTGAGCAGCAATAGCAAGTAGGATTCGAATGGATTTAAGCATGGCTACGGGCGAAAAAGTCTCGTCATAGTCCAAACCTAGTCTTTGACGAAAACCCTTCGCCATAAGTCTTTCTTTATAGGTCTCTACCTGCCCATCTACACCAATCTTTCTTTTAAAGATCCATTTGCACCCCACAGGTTTTACCCCAGGGGGTACAACGTTCAAAGTCCATACTTTGTTGGTGTACATAGACTCCATTTCGGATCTCATGGCATCCAGTCACTTCACAGAGTCTCCACTCGTGATAGCTTGCTGAAAACTGGTAGGATCATCATCCTCCATGATGCAGTCTTCTCTGTCACCATCAATGAGGAAACCGTAGTACCTCTCCGGTGGGCGAGAAGTCCTACCAGACCTACGGAGTGGTCGAGGTTCCTTAGTTTCTATTGCAACAGCCGGTTCAACCATATCGTCATTTGTAGTTTGTGTTTCTAGAACCTCTTCTAGATCTACCGCATTGCCATCATTTTCATTTGTAAAAAACTCTTTTTCCAAGAATGTGGCATGCTGAGAAACAAACATCTTTTGTTCCTCCTTGTGGTAGAAAAGATATCCATAAGAGTTCTTTGGATATCCCACAAAATTACACATGAATGACCGTGTCTTGAGTTTGTCCGGATTTTGCTTTTTAACATTGGCCGGGCAACCCCAAATCTTTATTCTCTTAAGAGATGGTCTTTTCCCATGCCATATCTCATATGGCGTGGTAGACACGATTTTGGTTGGAACCCTGTTCAGTAGAAATGTTGCAGTCTCCAATGCATGCCCCCAAAATGAGACGGGTAACTCAGTATCACTCATCATGGAACGGACCATTTCTAATAGGGTCCGATTCCGTCGTTTAGACACACCGTTGTGCTGTGGTGTGTAAGGAGGAGTGAGCTGAGAGAGAATCGCATTCTTTGTTAGGAAGTTTGCAAATTCTGTACTGAGGTACTCCTCACCTCGATCTGATCGAAGCATCTTAATACTCAAGCCGGTTTGTTTTTCTACTTCTTGTTTATATTCAGTGAATTTCGCGAAAGCTTCGGATTTGTGCTTTAATAAAAATACATGACCGAATCTTGAGAAATCGTCAGTGAAAGTAATGAAGTAAGAAAAACCGCCTCTAGCCTATGTAGACATTGGCCCACATACATCACTATGTATGAGTCCTAGGAGCTCGGAAGCTCTTTCTCCGTGTCCGGTAAACGGAGTTTTGGTCATTTTACCCTTGATACAAGACTGGCAAGTCGCATATGATTTATATTCAAAAGAGTTTAAATATCCATCTTTGTGTAACTTGTTTAGTCTTGTTTCGTTAATATGACCAAGTCTACAGTGCCAAAGAGAAGCTTCATTTATTTCTGAAAGTTTTCTTTCACTAGTGTGTTGCATGTTGATTTAGGACGTATATCCCGTTATAAAGTGTACCATACCCAACCAACATTTGATTCAGGTGAATGTTCATAACATTGTTCTGCAATACAAAATTATATCCTTCATTGTCTAACAAAGAAACAGATATTATATTACAAAGCATACTTGGCACAAAATAACATGGGTTCAAAACCAATATACACCCAGATGGCAACCCCAACTGATACTTTCCCACTGCGACTGTATGTACATTGGAACCATTTCCAACGCGGAGAGTATGGTCACCTGTCTTCAAAACCTTGCTATTTCTCAGCCCCTGCATAGAATTGCAAATGTGAGAACTTGAACCGGTATCTAATACCCAGGAAGCAGAGTTTATTGAAAAACAGTTTTCTATCACAAACACAACTGAAGCGGAAGCATCCCCATGCTTCTTCTTGAGATTTAAGTACTCGGTGCAGTTGCGCTTCCAATGTCCTGTTTTGTGGCAATGAAAACATTCCCCTTTCCCCGATTCTCCAGCTTTGGACTTTTCCTTCCCCTTAACCTTTTTAACTCCACCCTTAGGATTGGTGGGCTTCTTCTTTTACTTTCCCTTGGCCTTAGCCTTTGGGCGAGAAGAGGAAGATTGTCCAACAGTCATAACGGGAGTTTTCACTGATTTCAGTGTGCTCTCTGCACTCCTTAACATATTAAGGAGTTCAGGTAGTTCCTTCTCCATGTTGTGCATGTTGAATTTAACTATGAATTGAGCAAAGGTGGAGGGGAGGGACTGCAGAATAATATCCGTATATTGTTCGTTGTCCATCGTCCATCCAAGGTCCTCAAGCTCTTCTATGAGAGCTATCATCTTCAGAACATGGTCTCCTACTGATGTGCCAGGGGCTATTCGCATCTGAAACAATTTCTTTGATGCTTCGTATCGTAATACGCGGGATTGCTCTCCATACAACTCCTTTGTATGGAGAAATATGGCATGAATGTCCATATTCTCGTGCTGCTTTTGATGTATGTTGTCCATCGATGCAAGCGCGAGGCATTTGGCCGTGGCACAGTCAGCGTCCCATGTCTTGCGGACTTCTTTGTCCGCAACTGAGGATTTTGGACCTGGGACGGGCGGGGCTGGAGCCGTGAGGACATATGATACTTTATCATAAGTCAAGGCTATTTTCAGATTCCTCGGCCAGTCTTTATAATTGGTCCCATTCGGTTTATTTTTATCTAGTATAAGCTTGAGTCCAGTCATTGGTATCTGCCATTAAGAGAGAGAAAAGAATACACTCATCGAAAACACTTGCAAAGATCAGATTGGTTATTATCTTGTCTAATCGATGTTTCCCACTGCTTTAATCAATTTTTTCTTTCAAACCTTAAAAAGAAAACTAGCCAGGATTAATTACAGTCTACAACTTCGCTAACCGTTCAGCCAGGCCAGTGTCGGTATTTGAGGGAGGTTCCCCTTGCTTTCGCACGAACTTAATTAAAGTAAACCTCGTTTTCCCAGAGGTGTAGCCCCGTTAACACCTTTCTAGACACCTAATGAGTTAGCTAATTGTAAACTGCAAAACTCTCCTGGGAGCAACTATTGCCCACAGTGGGATCGGGATCCAACCATCATATGGAAGATATGCAATCTCATTGCAAATCTCAACACTTGAAATTCCCGATGTAGTTTTTACCCCTAGCACTCATGACCTTGGCTATGGTCAACAAATCACAAGTACCAGTCAAGTTCAACCCGTCATTTCTTGATTAATCAGACCTGTTCACATGACCCTTGGCTAAGGTCAATAAAGTCATTTGCACGTCCTAATTAATCTGCATCATATGCATTGTAGGAAGACATCACTTAGCTACCGTACACTACGCCTTGGCTAAGGTCAACAAACGTAGCACGAATACTAAGTACTCTACTTCCTAAAATGACGGAGGGTTGCGGATGATTTTTAAGAAAATCTTTAATGCTTTGAACTTGATATCGTCGTAGAATCAAATGGTTTTCAAAAGGAGTGGCTTAAGCTCCGCAGTTTTTGAAATATAACTTTTTCATAAAGAGCCGAGTGGTTTTCAAATCCGATTCTACAACATCTTTTTAGGTTTATTTTCTTTACATCAATCATATTAATATAGTCCCATCATTTAAGTCCTTAAGCCAATCACAGAAAAGAAACGAAAATATAACGTACGCTTATGCCATCCGCATTCGCCGCAATGTTCCGTTATGCACCGTTAGGTTACTTAACTAACGGCATACCGGGACGGGACTAGCGCGGGTGTAAAACATAAGCAACGTCTACTATATATCTCATATATAATATATCATTCATCTCAGATATCACAGAACACAGGCAGCAGAAACACAGATATAATGTGGGATATACTAGGACGTCCATATTTAGTATTTAGCCAACAATAGAAAATACGGATTCCATAGTCGCGATGAATAGCCAAGCCCACACCCCTAGACCCCTACGAGAGCGGCAAGCGACCCTACCAATTCTGGAGTTTAGGAGACCCGGTTTCGACTCCTCGAGATGGCCTCCCACTGAACCCCAGAACCCGGTCACCTGTGCTCCCCTCCTTGGGTCTATCCTAATGTGGAAAAGTAAATAATATACAACACTGGTGACATCAACCTCAACCCGGAAGTGCCCCAAATAAAAGAATATTACATTACATTTGAATTTTACAAGAATGAAAATAAAACCCTCATCTCACATAAACCCCCCCCGGCTATTCAATCGCGGCAATCCTGCACATCATATCTCAGCAACACATAATATCATATATCATCAACGTAAGTAAGTATGCGTACCCCGATTGTCGTTGATGTATAGCAACGAAACCGGCGATAAGCGACATACTACACTTACGGTCACAGAAAAGAAAGTGTAAAACTACAATATTTGGAATCCACATTCTCTTTAGACATCGTAAATCCGAAATACCACATACTTCGCATTTCAAGCCTAACTATATGAATTCCACATATTGTATCAAATTTCAGATAAATAGACAGTATTAAAGTTTTCGATCGAACGATCAAATACCCAAAATTTCCTAAAGGTCAACACTTGAGCAAAGTTCAAAAATCCCAGAATGAGACACAGTAGCAGTGGTCCAGCCGTAGAAGGGTCAAGCCAACGGCTCACATGTGGCACGCCGTACTGCCCCAAACCCTAAGGTTCAAAAGGAAGTTCAAGATGGTCACATAATCGAGTTAAGGTTTGTTGTCTTCTAGAGGGTCCATCACTTAACTTGCACGTATTTCCGAAAGATTTAAACCCCGTGAAAAAGTGAGTTAATGATACTCGTTCGAACATTTTAATACTTTCTAAATTATCCGAAAAAGACACGAAATTAAAATTCTGATCGAATCACCGAATCCGAAACAATCCCCAGAACAAGCAATACTTGTATCAGATTAAAAATACCAAAAAATAAATAAAAGCAGGTAGAAATAACACTGTAAAAAAATGAGGCAATGACTCATCAGTACGGCCGCGGAGCCGCGGCCAAAGCAAGATCTGGCCGCGGTTCCGCGGTGGGATCTACTGTTCATGGCTTCGTTCTTTACAGTTGCTCTTAGAATTACCTGCTGAATTTTTTACATATTTTTAATTCTGTAAATAACACAGTTTGAAAAAATGTCCAGAGAGTGTTCAAAAAACCGTATTTTTGGTTCGATCGGAGTTTTAACTTCGTTAAAGTGTCGCCTAAAGTTCTAGGTCGGCTCTGATACCATTATTAGGTTTACCTAGCACCTCATGAAGGGTTTGGAAGCATCACATGTCTCAAAATCAAATTTTTAAGGTGCTAAGTGAACATACAAAGAATCATCACTAGAAAATTAGGGTTTCTAAATATACACATCATCACAAGTAGATAAAGCTAGGGTTTTGAGAGTACAATCTTTGTAGCTCCCTATGCTAGACTCCTTGGCTACTTGAGGGTTGGAAAAAGTCCGCTTGAGATCCTCTAGGTCCACGATGATCCACCCGGAGTCCTCTTTGTCCAAGCTTGAAACTTCACAAGATCAAAAGGAGAAATGGAAGCTAACACTCTTCACAAGTGGGCAAGACTAGTGTAGAATGGTGTTGTGGTTGGTTTTCTCACTTCAAAATCCTAACTTGGTCACTTTTTGGCTCACTTGAAAAATCTAGAGAGCAAGAGAGAGAGGACGAAGAAGATGATGGCTCTAGAAAACTCAAGAGAATGATAATCTCTTATGAAAAATAGAAAATATAAGTATATATATTTTCTACTCTTCATCTCAAACCATGGTTACATAATAAAGATATTATTGTACTTGAGTTAAAAGACAAAAGGAAGATTAACTCATGGTTAAAAAGTGGGAGAACAAAGGTTAGTTCAAAGAAGAGTGTAGAAGATAACCATGGATTAATCTTTTTCTTTTCTTTTGTTTTAACACAAATACAAATATATATCCATATATAATCATAAGGTGTGAGTCTTATATTGCCACCATCTTCTATATATACAACCATGATAGAATCATGTATGCATGTATGTGTGCATGCACATTCATATGTGCATGAACAAGAATGAATGCATACATGCATGCATACACCCAAAAAGACAAGAAAGGACTTCTAGTGAGAAACTAATGGTCAAATGATAAACCAACACTTGATTTAGCAACCCGATCATATCACATACGACCCGACCAAAAGCAAGCCGCTCGATTAATATACGGTATCTCATACGCGCATTTTTACCGGGTCCATGCGCATATCGCATATGCGCACCACAACGTTTCGCCTGGACTAGGTAACTCCTTTGTGGGACTCTAAGACTCGTCAATACGCCAGCAGTGGGTGATGATCATATCAAGCACCCCTAAGCCGTAAGCGGTCAGCTAAACGTAACGTCCACTCGGGTATTGAGCGATCAGAAGAAAATAAGTGAACCTGCTACAACTCCCGTCGAGCCAACCGGCAACACTACCGTACAGTCCGGTCTCTTCGTCAGATATGCTGCATATCAAGTCTAGAGATGGTAACATCGACCCCAATAACTCAATAAGTTGTGCCGATGAATGGTCCATAACAGATCGAGAAACTACTGATAACACTTATCAGTAAATCTCAACAGCCCTGGCCAGGGACTTACTGATATAGCCAATCGAGCACAGCACAGCATCAACTCCCAATACCGGGAGAGACGAAACCCCTCCTATCGCTCATTGCCTTCGTGTGTCTCGGGTCTGTACCCAATGGCCACCTGTTTGCACGACTCAGTAGAGCCGTGGTAGGGTGGTAATCAAAGTACAGTGGGAGAACACACAAGACTCTATGACGATCTCGGGTCTACAGACTAACCTGTACCAGTGTCACCTGAGAACTGCTATCCGACGATAGATATAATTCCATATAGGAGTTCTCGGTGAGTCTGTCCAGTGTACCCAGTCATCACTGAGCACCCGTATACGATCTCGATGTCAAACATCGATCAATGTGGGAACATCCATCGCCCATCATATGGGTCAAGTATCATATATACTAGTCTACTCTGGTATATCGATGCCCCGTCTCGCTACACCTATGACTAAGGACATTCCAGGATATGCTTATAAACTACAGATGTCCCACTAGTATGATCTCTATCATAATCACAGTAGTCAAGCCAATATCCTCAGGGCTTTATCAACATGTATGAATGAATAAAAGCATGATCAAATCAACATGTCAGATAAAGAAGAACCAGATTGCATACTATCATGTCGAGCAAGAATGTACACCGAATATATATATATACATGTATAAATACATCCACTATCATATAATGGCCTCTAGGGCATACATATATCCAACAGATAGACCCAAGGAGGAGAGCACAAGTAACCGGGTTCTAGAGTCCAGTGGGAGACCAACTCGAGGAGTCGAGTCTTAGTCTCCTAACTCTAGAATTGGAAGGGTTGCTTGCCGCTCTCGTAGGGGTCTAGGGGTGTGGGTTTGGCTATTCATCGCGACCGTGGAATCCATGTTTTTTAGAGGCTCAAAATAAAACACGGATGTCCTAGTATATCCAATGTTTAATATGTTTCTTCTGCTCCGATATCTGTGATGTGATCATTTGATATATGATGTATTATATAGACGTTACTTATGTTTTACACCCGCAGTAGCCCTGCCCCGCTCTGCCGTTAGTTACCTAATCTAACGGTGCACGAGGGGACATCGAGGCGAATGCGGATGGCATAAGTGTACGTCGTATTTATCTGTGATGTTTAGGTTACTTAAATGATGGGACTTCATTAATGTGATTAATGAAAGAAAAGAATTCTAAAAGATGTTGTAGAATCAAATTTTTCAAAAAGGGTAGCTACAGTTTTTGCTTTGCATAGTGATATATATGATATATCCCGCAACTTATTCGATGAGGAAAGAGCCGAGATCCCTTCACCCGGAGTGACCTCTTTAGCAAAACTAATGAAAGCCTCAAAATCACTCCATTTCAAAAATTCACTCGATTCTACAACGATATCAAGTTCATTACGCAATAGGTTTTCAGAAAAACCTGTCGTAGCCCTCCGTCATTTCAGATAAATCCTACTTAGTATTCATGCTACGTTTGTTGACCTCCGTCAAGGCGTAGTGTGCGGTAGCTAACTAGTATTTATCTGCTTATGCATATGATGCAGATTGGATTAGGGTAGTTGTACGACCTTGTTGACCTCCATCAAGGGTCGTGCGGGTGGGTTTGATTCAATCAAGAAATGATGGGTTGAACTTGACTTGCACCCTGTGGTTTGTTGACCTCCGTCAAGGTCATGGGATGCTTGGGGCAAAATATTATCGAGAATTTCAAGTGTTGAAATTTGCAATGAGATTGCATACCTTCTATGAGATAGTTGGATCCCGATACCCACTGCGAGTAATTGTTACTCCTGGGAGAGTTTTACACAGGACAATTAGCCGATCAAGTAGGTGTCTAGAAAGGTGTCAATGGGGTTATGCCTCTGGGAAAATGAGGTTTACTTTAATTAGGACCATGCGAAAGCATGGGGAACCTCCCTCAAAGTACCGACACTGGCCTGGCAGAAAGATTGGCGAAATTGTAGGGTATAATTAATCCCGGCTAGTCTTTCCTTTTAGGGTTTGAAGGAAGATTTGATAAAAACAGTGGGAGCCATCCTGATTAGATAAAATAATAACCAATCTGATCTTGCAAGAGCATACGCTAAAGTGTTTTCTTCTCTCTCCCTCCAGGTAGCGACCATATCATGCCTTAATAAAGATAATAATATAGATGTATTGACCGAACCCGCATGTTATACTGTGCTGGGGAACGTTGGTTCCGTTCTTTCTTATAAGAGTTATAGGACTGAACAGGATATAGGGGAATACCAGGATTCCCATGCCACCCGTATGAAGAAAGTACATGTTGATGCATTTTCTTCGGGTGTGTTCGTTACAGAAAACTGTTTCTCCAATTTCTATACGTCCTGGGTATTAGATACCGGGTCAGGATCCCATATATGTAATCAGTTACATGGGCTTAGGAAAAGTAGAGAACTTGGAGATAGTGATAAAGACATAAGGGTTAGAAATGGTGCAATTGTTGCAGCTAAAACCGTCGGGGAATATCAACTTGTATTGCCAACTGGTAATACATTGATTCTGAACGAATGCTATTACATGCCGAACCTGATATGCAACATTATATCGGTTTCTTTGTTGAGGAAAGAGGGATATAATTTTGTATTATAGGATAATGTTATGAACATTTTCCTAAACCAAAAGTTGGTTAGATCAGGCACGTTGTGCAATGGCATTTATGTTCTAAATCAATCAACAGTTCTGAGCATAACAAGCACACACAAGAGGAAGAGTTCAGAAATGAACGAATCCTTCTTGTGGCATTGTAGACTGGGTCACATCAATGTGACACGACTAGCTAAGTTGCATAAGGATGGATATTTGAATCCGTTTGAATTTTCATCTTATGACACTTGCCAGTCATGTCTCAAAGGCAAGATGACCAAAACTCCGTTTACGGGACACGGAGAAAGAGTTACCGAACTCTTGGGACTGATACATAGTGATGTATGCGGTCCCATGTCTACACATGCCAGGGATGGTTCTTCGTACTTCATTACATTCACTGACGATCTCTCTAGATTCGGATATGTGTTCCTGATGAAACACAAATCAGAAGCTTTTGAGAAATTTAGAGTATATAAACAAGAAGTCGAGAACCAAACCGAGAAAAGTATTAAAATCCTTCGATCTGATCGAGGAAGTGAATACTTGAGCAATGAATTCCTGGACTTCCTAAAAGAGAATGGGATTCTCTCTCAGCTAACTCCTCCATATACACCACAGCACAACGGTGTATCGGAATGGAGGAACCGCACCCTATTAGATATTGTGCGCTCTATGATGAGTATAGCTGGGTTACCTATTTCCTTCTGGGGATATGCACTGGAGACAGCAGCATACCTACTGAATAGGGTTCCTACCAAATCTGTGCCTACCACCCTATATGAGATATGGGAGGGGAAGAGACCATATCTTAATTTTATTAAGATATGGGGTTGCCCGGCCTATGTCAAAAGACAAAAACCGGACAAACTTGAGGCAAGGTCTGTTTTGTGTAAGTTTATTGGATATCCCAAGCATTCGCGAGGGTATATCTTCTACCACAGTGAGGAACAAAGGGTGTTTGTTGCTCAACATGCCATCTTTTTAGAAAAGGAATTTCTTGCAAAAGAGACTAGTGGCTCTGAGCTAGAACTCGAAGAGGTTCCAGCTGTACAAACCACAACAGAAGATTTGGTAGAACCAGAGGATTCGGTAGTTCCCGATGAACCCCAGCCACTCCGCCGATCCAGTAGGGTTCCTCACCCACCGGAGAGATACTACGGTTTTCTCATGGATGGTGGGAGCGAGGATTGCATCATGGTTGATGATGACCCAACTAGCTTCGAGCAGGCCATCACAAGTGGGGACTTAGTGAAATGGCTGGATGCAATGCGGTCCGAGATGGAATCCATGTACACCAACAAAGTATGGACTTTGGAAGTTGCTCCTGAAGGGGTAAAACCCATCGGGAGCAAGTTGATCTCCAAGAAAAAACTTGATGTAGATGGGAAAGTGGAGACTTTCAAAGCTAGACTTGTTGCAAAGGGTTTTCGTCAAAGACCAGGTGTGGACTATGACGAAACCTTTTCTCCAGTGGCTATGCTTAAATCCATCCAGATCATGCTTGCCATCGCTGCATATCATGACTACGAAATCGGGCAAATGGATGTTAAGACCGCCTTTCTAAACGGTGATTTAGAAGAGTGCGTGTACATGACTCATCCAGAGGGCTTCGTAGATAGTGGGAGCAGCGGGAAGGTGTGCAAGCTGCTTAAATCCATTTATGGATTAAAGCAAGTATCGCGGAGTTGGAACATCTGTTTTGACGTCGTTATCAAAGAGTTTGATTTCGTCAAAAACGTAGATGAACCTTGTATCTACAAGAAGGTGGCAGAGAGTACGGTTGTCTTCCTCGCATTTTACGTGGACGACATACTCTTGATAGGAAATGACATTCCTATGCTGCAATCGGTCAAGCTCTTCTTATCACAAAGATTCTCAATGAAAGATCTTGGTGATGCCTCCTGCATATTGGGAATTATGATCTATAGAGATAGATCTAAAAGGATATTGGGATTGTCCCAATCCAGGTACATTGACACCATACTAAAGAGGTTTAGTATGGAAGAATCCAAGCATGGGAACTTACCCACGATATCTGGAGTCACTCTCTCCAAAGAGATATCTCCCAAGACTGATTTGGAGAGAGCTCGCATGCAAGGGATACCCTATGCTTCGGCTGTAGGCTCTATCATGTACGCGATGCTATGTACCAGACCCGATGTAGCATACTCACTAAGTGTAGTGAGTAGGTATCAAGCTGATCCTGGAGAGAGTCATTAGACAGCTGTGAAGAGCATTCTCAAGTACTTACGAAGGACTAAAGAGATGCTCTTGGTGTATGGTAACGGAGAACTCCAAGTGGAGTCCTTTACCGATTCGAGCTTCCAGAGTGATAAGGACGACTCTAAGTCGCACTCGGGATTTGTCTTTACCCTCTACGAAGGGGCAGTTAGCTGGAAGAGTTCCAAGCAGGAAACCATGGCAGACTCGACGATGGAGGCTGAATACATCGCTGCCAACGATGCTGCCAAAGAGGTTGTCTTGATCAAGAAGTTCATTACTGAACTTGGAGTGGTTCCGTCCATTGAGCATCCAATACCTTTGTATTGTGATAACAATGGAGCGGTGGCTTTAGCCAAGGAGCCCAGGTCCCATCAGCGATCCATGCATATTCTGAGGCGGTATCACCAGATCCGGGAGATAGTTGATCGCCGGGAGATCGAGGTCAGGAGGGTTGACACGAAGAACAACACAGCGGATCCACTCACAAAGGCCATTCCCCAGATACAGTTTGAGAGACTCTTCGAGATGCTCGTTATGCGATACTACAGCAGCTGGCCCTAGTGCAAGTAGGAGATTGTTAGTTGTATGTATGCCCTAGAGGCCAGTATTGTACATATGATGTATATTATATTGGATGCTTGGACATATATAGAGAGGACTTTCTTGCTCGATATGATAGTATGCTATCCGGTTGCTCTTTATCTTAACTTGTATACTTGTCTCTTGATACTATCTTATGGTTACATGTTGGTAAAGCCCTTAGGATGTGTACTTGACTACCTGGACTATGATGCAGATCATACTACTGGGCCATGGTAGTCCTTAAGTACATCCTTTAATGTTCCTAGTCGTGGGTGTATCGAGACAGGGCATCGATATACCGGAGTAGACTAGCGTATACGCTTCTCGACCCATGAGATGGGCGATGGATGATCCCATATCCATTGGTGTTTGACATCAGAGATGGTATACGGGTGCTCAGTGGAGACTGGGTACACTGGACGGACTCGCCGAGAACTCCCAGATGGTATTATACCTCACGTCAGATGGCAGTTCTCTGGTGACACTTGTGCAGGTTAGTCTGTAGACCCGAGATCGTCATAGAGTCTTTTGTGATTCCCACTGTGCTTTGATTTCCACCTTACCACGTCCATGAGGGCGTGCAAAACGGTGGTTTTTGGGTACAGTCCCGAGTCATATGGAGGCAATGAGCGATAGGACGGGTTTCGTCTCTCCCGGTATTGGGGGTTGATATTGCACTGTGCTCGATTGGCCATAACAGGGAAGTCCCTGGGCAGGGCTGAGTTAGCGATTTACTGGTAAGTGTTACCAGTAGTTTCTCGACCCGTTATGAGCCTCACATCGACACGACTTATCGGTTATTGGGGTCTGACGATTACCACCCCTAGACTTGATATGCGACATATCAGACGAGGAGACCGGACTGTACGGGAAGTGTTACCGGCAAGCTTTTACAAGAGTTGGAGCGGGCTTGCTTGCTGATCTTCTGATCGATCAATACCCGGGTAGCCGTTACGTCCAGCTAGTACCGCTGACGGCTTGTGGGTGCTTGATATGATCATCACCTACTTTCGGCGTATTGACGAGTCTTTAGAGTCCTACATAGAGGTTTACTGGCTCAGGCAAAACGAATGTATGTGATATGTGCGGGACCGAGAATAATGCGTGTATGTGATACCGTATTCTATTCTCGCGATTATTTGTATCGGTCGGTTATATATGATATAGCCGGGTTATCGAATCAAGTGTTGATTCGATAAGTCGATACATTGGATGTTAGTCGGTTATATGTGATATGACCAGATTATTAAGTCAAGTGTTGATTTAATAATTTATTGTATAATTGTATATTTGATATACTAGTTTACATTAACTAACACTTGTTCACTTTAGGTTTTTTCTCACATGTACACAACTTTAATATATATGTGATATATATTAAAATGTGTTTTCTTTTTGTATCATGGTTGATGATACACTTGACATGGGTGTACAAGACATACACCATACTATTGTAGATGGTGGTTAATATTTATTTAAGGTAATTACAAATTAGTAGAGCTTAGGTTATAAGCATGAAGCTTGTAGAAGCTTGTGGATGCTTTGACAAAGTCCACCAAATTTGTTTTACTTCAGATTTTTATTAACCTAACCATTTTGAATTAGCTATGGTTATGTCTTTACATGAGTTAGTATATGATACCCACTCACCAAGGTTAGCTCTCTCACTTGATGATTATCCATATCTCTTTCTTTTGTTCATCTTCTTCTTTGTTCAAAAGAAAAGCTTGCTAGGGTTTGATCCAAAGTGAGAAAGATTGTGAGAAATAAAATTCTAAAGAGAACCCACTTCCTATTTATGTTAGTTATATGTATGCCCTAGAGGCCATTACTGTACATATGATGTATATTGTAATGGATGCCTTGACATATATAGGGAGGACTTTCTTGCTCGACATGATAGTATGCTATCTGGTTGTACTTTATCTTAACATGTACTCTGATTGTCTCTATATTACATGTTGATAAAGCCCTTAGGATATGTACTCGACTACTGGGACTATGATGAGATCATACTAGTGGGGCCACGGTAGTCGACGAGTACATCCTATAACCGTTCCTAGTCGAGGGTGTATCGAGACATGGCATCGATGCACCAGAGTAGACTAGCGTATACGCATCTTGACCCATATGATGGGCGATGGATGATCCCATATCCATCGGTGTTTGACATCAAGGATGGTGTACGGGTGCTCAGTGAAGACTGGGTACACTGGATGGACTCGCCGAGAACTCCTAGATGGTATTATACCTCACGTCAGATGGCAGTTCTCCGGTGACACTGGTACAGAGTAGTCTGTTGACCCGAGATCGTCATAGAGTCTTGTGTGATTCCCACTGTGCTTTGATACCACTGTAGGGTTTCTAGGCATGAGCACAAGGGTCTATGAGGCATCAACCATACCCGATTTAAATTTTAGCCGGGCCGAACGACCCAAAGCCGGATCTTTAAACTAGGGTTTAGGCGAAAACTAACATGTTAAACACTTTAACACTAAGTGAGAGGGATTACAACCTTTGTAGATCCGGTCCTTCACTTCTAAAGCTTCGTGTTGAAGTCCCTTCGCTGCGATCATCATGTTCCGGACTCTCGAGAGGTTCCACGAAGAGAAAGATGTAGTCTTTCTTCCGATCTTCGATACAAAGATGATCTACCTTGAAGTTTCGTTAACACAAGCTAACACTCGTAATATGAAGTGAACACCCTCATCTAAATGGCAAGGATAGATGAGGATGATGAAGTAGGATTTTTGCTCTCTTTTATTATCTTTTTCTCACACTCATTCATCACTTGGAAAAAGCTAGTAAGCTTTTTCCATGAAGGAACTAAGAAGGAAGAAGAAGATGAATAATATCATTCGAAACCTTTTGTGATGAATAATGAAAGATAAATATGATGAATAATGCAACCATGGTTGAATAAACCTTTGTAGAGAATTAACCAAGGCTAGGGTTTGGGTTAGGTTAAGAATGAGTCACTTGAAAATATCTTTGCGCAAAACAAAACTAAACCTTGTAGAATCATCTAGAAAAACTTAACCCAAATCAAACCCTAACCATGTTTAATCTCCACTAATCATGTTGCATTAGTTATCATATCATGTTACAATATTATATATCACATATATAATATTTATTGTAACAAAATAAAATAATACAATTAACATATATCGCATATATCAATGTATTACCCGAGTGAGAAAAAGAATATTTTAGTGAGCTAATATTAGTTAATGTAATTTAATATATCATATATATTATTATACATTAAATTATCTAGCTTTTACCAAGTGGTATCAGAGCCAAGCTAGAGTTTTAGGCGAAATCTAGACGAAGTTTAAAGTCTGATCGAACCCGGAAACCCCGATGTTTACCTTTCTTTGTACATTTTTCAAAAATGTGATTTTTTCTGAATTAAAAATGCTCAGAAAAACAAGCAGGAAAAACTAAGAATTACTGTGAAGTACGATCCACTAAGTCAATTATTTGACCGCGGAACCGCGGCCAAACCAAGGGTTTGCAGGCGGTTCCGCTGCCAAAATTTGACTTAGTCCCTGGAATTTCACATATTTATTCTTAAGTCCTTTCTTGGCAATTTTTTCTGGGAATTTTTTAATTCCACTCAAGTGTTGAGTTTTCTAGGGTTCTATTGAGGACTCGTTGATTTGATCGGATAATTTAACTTCGTTTAATTTTTCCCGGATAATTTTAGAAACGGTTAAAAAGTTCGAACGGATATCAATAACTCACTTTTTCCCCAGTCAGAAATTTTTTCAAAAGTTGGATTTTTTTCTCGAGTTTAAGAACGTTCTAATCGTGCAAGTAACGCGATGGACCCTCTAGAAGACAACAAACCTTAACTCAATTATGTGACCGTCTTGAACTGCCTCTAAACCTTAGGGTTTGCGGCAGTACGTCGTGCCATATGTGAGGCGTTGGCTTGACCCTTCTACGGCTGGACCATTGGTACTGTGGCATGTGATGGATGTTTTTAAACTGATTTCAGGTGTTGAGATATATTGGGGAAATCTTGGGTGTTTGATTATTCGATCGTAAAGTTTAACATTGTCTATTTATCTGGAATGTGATACAATATTTGGAATCCAATGGTAGTTATGAGATAACTAATTTGATTGTTATAAATCTAGTAGTTTAGTCTCAGATGATCGGTTGCCACGGAATTTTGATGTGATCAAAAGTCTGTCGCAATCACGTAGCGTACGCGGATACTCGCCGGGTAAACTTAATAGACAACCATGCCCCATAGCCCCGACCAAGTGACTGTGGGAGAACACCGTCGCCAAAAGCATCCGTTCGGGTGCTCGCGGCAGCGGTGTTCCACCTTAGTGCACTTCGTCGACGGCATCGGGGGTGCGGCCGTCTACTAAAGTTTGCGGCGAGCATGCGATCTGGATGTCGGGAATCTTGTTGAATTGCCCGACTTGATATTGAAGAGAGTTTTCGATAATGAGACTAAAATGCGGGGTTTATAATTGTTAGGCATGCGATGTCTAAGGAATTCATTTGGTTAGGCATGCGATGCCTAAAAAGGTTGCGGATTCCAACTATTGTAGTTTTACACTTTCTTTTCTGTGACCGTAAGCGTAGTATGTGGTGTATCGCCGGCTTCGTTGCTATACATCAACGACAATCGGGATACGCATACTTGCTTACGTTGATGATATGAGATATTAAGTGTTGCTGTGATATGTTATATTGGATCGTCGCGTTTGAATAGCCGGGGGTTTTATGTGAGATGAGAGTTTTTCTTTTTCATTCATGTAAAATTCATTTGTATGTAATATTCTTTTATTGGGGCACTTCCGGGCTGAGAATGATGTCACCGTTGTATATTATTTACTTTTCCGCATTAGGTAGACCCAAGGCGGGGAGCACAAGTAACCGGGTTCTAGGGTCCAGTGGGAGACCATCTCGAGGAGTCGAGACCGGGTCTCCTAACTCTAGAATTGGCAGTGTTGCTTGCCGCTCTCGTAGGGGTCTAGGGATGTGGGTTTGGCTATTCATCGCGACCGTGGAATCCGTGTTTTATACAGGCTCGTACTAAAACACGGACGTCCTAGTATATCCAATATTTCATATATGTTCTTCTGCTGTAATGTTCTGTGATGAGATCATATTACTGCTTGAGACTAATGTTTATATTATATATGAGATATATGTTATATTGCAGATTTCGTTTCAAATGTGATGCTTGTGAAGCATAATTAAAATGGGACTTCATTAATGAGATTAATGAAATAAAAAAAATCCTAAGATGGTGTAGAAACTTGTTTAAAAAACTGGTAGCTCTAGTTCTTGCTTTGCATAGCGGTGTTCCTTGTAGAACATCCAGCACCTTATTCGATAAGGAAAGAGCCGAGATCCCTTCACCGGGAGTGACCTCTTTAGTGAAACTAGCAGATGCTACAAACTCGGTTTGTCTTTTGATTGCTTCTATAGTTCTTGCTTTGCATAATGGTATTTGTGAAATATCCTGCACCTTATTCGATGAGGAAAGGGCCGACGATCCCTTCACCGGGAGTGACCCCTTTAGCAAAACTAGAAAGGCCTAAAAAAAACTCCATTTAAAATCACTCAATTCTACAACGATATCAAGTTCATTACGCAAAAGGTTTTCTTAAAAACCTGTCGCAGCCCTCCGTCATTTTAGGAAGTAGAGTACTTAGTATTCGTGCTACGTATGTCAACTTTAGTTGAGGCGTAGTGTACGGTAGCTAAGTGATGTCTTCCTACATAGCATATGATGCGATTAGTTAGGACATTCATGTGATTATGTCGACCATAGTTGAGGGTCATGTAGGGTGGGTCTGATTAATCATGAAATGACGGGTAGAACTTGACTAGTGCTTATGATATGTTGACCTTAGTTAAGTTCATATGTGCTAGGGGTAAAGTATTATCGGGAATTTCAAGTGTTGAAACATGCAATGAGATTGCATACCTTTTATGAGATAGTTGGATCCCGATACCCACTGCGAGTAAGAGTTACTCCTGGGAGAGTTTTACACATTACAATTAGCCGATCAAGTAGGTGTCTAGAAAGGTGTTAACGGGGTTACGCCCCTGGGAAAACGAGGTTTACTTTAATTAAGTTCGTGCGAAAGCACGGGTGACCTCCCTCAAAGTACCGACACTGGCCTGGCTGAAAGATTGGTGAACTTGTAGCGTGTAATTAATCCCGGCTAGTCTTTCTTTTTAGAGTTTGAAGGAAGATTTGATTAAAACAGTGGGAGACATCCTGATTAGATATATTAGATAACCAATCTAATCTTGCAAGAGCATACGCTGAGTGTTTTCTTCTCTCTCTCTCTCCTTGTAGCGACCATATCATGCCTTAATCAAGATAATAATACGGATGTATTGACCAAACCCGCTTGTTATATTGAGCTGGGGAACGTTGGTCCCGCTCCAACTTATAATTGTTATAAGACAGAGCAGGAAATTCGGGAATACCATATTTCCCGTGCCACCCAAACGAAGAAAGTGCATGCTGATGCATCATCTTCGGGTGTGTTCATTACATAGAACTGTTTCTCAGTATCCTTTACGTCTTGGGTATGAGATACCGGATTAGGATCCCGCATATGTAATCTGTTACATGGGCTACAGAAAGGTAGAGAACTGAGAACGGGTGATAAGTTTCATGAGACAGAAAACGGTGCAAGTGTTGCAGCAAAGTCTGTTGGTCACTATCACCCTGTATTACCAGAATACATTGATTCTGAACGAATGTTATTAGATACCGAACCTGATATACAACATCATATCAGTCTATTTATTAGTAAAGAAGGATATAATTTTGTATTGTTGGATAATGTTTTGAACATTTCCTATATCAAGAGTTGATCGGTTCAGGCACGTTATCTAAAAGCATAGACATTCTAAATCAAACTACAGTTCTTAGTATACAGAACACACACAAGAGGAAGAGTTCAGAAATGAACGAATCCTTCTTGAGGCATTGTAGACTAGGTCATATCAATGCGACCCGACTAGCTGAAGTTACATTGAGATGCATATTTAAATTAGTTTGAATTTACATCTTGTGAAACTTACCGGTCATGTCACAGAGATAAGATGACTACAGCTCTGTTTATTGGAAACAGAGAAAGAGTTAGTGAACTCTTGGGATTGATACATGATGATGTATGTAGGTCCCCTGTCTACACATGCCAAGACCGGTTCTTTATACTTCATTACATTCTCTGATGATCTCTCAAGATTCAGACATATGTTCCTATTGAAACACAAGTCCGAAGCTTTTGAGATATTCACGGAATATAAGTTAGAAGTAGAGAACCAAAAACGGGTATAAGTATTATGTCCTTTGATGAGATCAAGGAGGATAATACTTGAGCATGGAATTCCTGGACTATTCTAAAGGAGAATGAGATTCTCTCTCGGCATTATTCCTCCTTATATACCATAGCACGATGGTATATCGGGGCGGAGCAAAAGCACCCTATGTGATATGGTGTGCTCTATGATGAGTACTACTGAGTTTCCTATTTCCTTTTGGGAGTTATGCACTTGAGAAGCTGCATACCTATTGAATGTGGATTCAATAGTTTCCAACGAACCTCAGCCTCTCCACCGATCTAGTAGGGTTCCTCACCCACCAGAGAGATACTTCGGTTTCTCTATGACAGTGGGAGCGAGGATTACATCATGAGATGATGACCCAACTAGTTTCGAGCTAGCTATCAAGAGTAGGACTCTGTAAGAATGGCTGGATGCTTAGCGATCTGAGATGGAATCCTTATACACCAACAAAGTATGGACTTTGGTAGCTTTATCTGAAGGGTTAAATACCCATCAGGAGCAAGTATATCTTGAGAAGATTACTTGGTGTACTTGGAAAAGTTGAGACTTTCAAAGCTATGCTTAAGTCCATCCAGATCCTACTTGCCACGGCTACATACCATAACTACGATATCCGGTGGTTGGGTGTCATGACTGCTTTTCTAAATGATGTTTTAGAAGAGAGCGTCTATAAGTACACAGCCAGAGGGCTTCGTAGACAGTGGGAGAAGCGGAAACGTGTGCAAGATGTTTTATGTGATAAAATAGGCATCGCGGAGTTGGAACATCTGTTTTGATGTGGTAGTCAAAGAGTTTGACTTCATCAAAATGGTAGATGAACCTTGTATATACAAAAAGGTAGTGGGGAGTATGGTGGTGATCCTCGTAGAGTACGTGGATGACATACTCTTGATAGGGAAGGAGTTTCCTATGCTACGCTCGGTCAATCTCCGCTTATCACAAGGATTCTCCATATAGGATCGAAGTGATACCTACTAAATCCTGGGTTTTGGATCTATGAGATAGATCTAATTGGATGTTAGGATTCTCACTAGTTGTAGTGAGATGGTATCAATCGATCCTAGGGAGAATCACTCGAAAAGTTCCAGGGTGATAAGCACGACTGAATGTCAGTCGCAGGCATTGTCTTTACCCTCAGTGGAGGGACGGTATGTTGGAAGAGTTCCAAGCTAGATACTGTGACTTACTAGACGATTAAAGGCAAGATACATCGTTACCAAGGATGCTACCAAAGAGGCAGTCTGGATATATATATAAGATCATGAGATGAACTTTGTTCCTACCATTGTGTGACAATGGAGTTGTGGCTTTAGCCAAGGAACCCCCGTCCCATCAGAAATCCAGATATAATTCTTAGGCAGTATCACCTGATCATGGAGATGGTTGATCTCCAGGGAGATAGAGGTTAGGAGAGTAGACACAGAGGACAACAGCGCGGATCCACTCACAAAGGCCTTTTTCCCAGTAGAGACTCTTACGGGATGGTTGAGTATGAGATACTTCAACCACGGCTAATTGTTGGGTATGCGATACCACAACAGATGGCCCTAGTTCAAGTGGGAGATTGTTAGTTATATGTATGCCCTAGAGGCCATTACTGTACATATGATGTATATTGTAATGGATGCTTGGACATATATAGGGAGGACTTTCTTGCTCGACATGATAGTATGCTATCTGGTTGTACTTTATCTTAACATGTACTCTGATTGTCTCTATATTACATGTTGATAAAGCCCTTAGGATATGTACTCGACTACTGGGACTATGATGAGATCATACTAGTGGGACCACGGTAGTCGACGAGTACATCCTATAACTGTTCCTAGTCGAGGGTGTATCGAGACAGGGCATCGATGCACAAGAGTAGACTAGCGTATACGCATCTTGACCCATATGATGGGCGATGGATGATCCCATATCCATCGGTGTTTGACATCAAGGATGGTGTACGGGTGCTCAGTGAAGACTGGGTATACTGGACGGACTCGCCGAGAACTCCCAGATGGTATTATACCACACGTCAGATGGCAGTTCTCCGGTGACACTGGTACAGAGTAGTCTGTTGACCCGAGATCGTCATAGAGTCTTGTGTGATTCCCACTGTGCTTTGATTTCCATCATACCACGTCCAATAGGGCATGCAAAAAGGTGGCTTTTGGGTACAGTCCCGAATCACATAGAGGCAATGAGCGATAGGAGGGGATTCGTCTCTCCCGGTATAGGGAGTTGATGTTGTGCTGTGTTCGATTGGATATAACCGAAAATCCCTGGCCAGGGTTGCTGAGATTTACTGGTAAGTGTTATCAGTAGTTTCTCGAACTGTTATAGACCTCATATCGACACGACTTATCAAGCTACTGGGGTCTGACGTTTACCACCCCTAGGCGAGATATGCAACATATCAGACGACGAGACCGGACTGTATGGGAGTGTTACTGATTAGATTCACAGCAGAATATACAGGCTTTCTTGTTGATCTTCTGAGCGCTCAATACCTGGGTGGCTGTTACGTTTAGCTGACCGCTTGCAGCTTGTGGGTGTTTGATATGATCATCACCTACTGCCGGCGTATTGACGATTCTTTAGAGTCCTACATAGAGGTTTCTTAGCTCGGGCAAAACGGAGTAGGAGCACAAATGTGATATGTGCGGGATTAAGGATAATGCGATATGTGATACCGTATTCTATTCTCGCGATATTTAATGTCAGCTGGGTCATCGGATCAAGTGTTGATTCGATGAATCGGTAAATGAGATATTAGTCGGTTATATGCGATATAGCCGGATTGTCGGATCAAGTGTTGATTCGATAATTTAATGTATAATAATATATATGATATATTAAATTACATTAACTAATATTAGCCCACTAAAAGATTCTTTTTCTCACTCGGGTAATACATTGATATATATGCGATATATGTTAAGTGTATTATTTTATTTTGTTACAATAAATATTATATATGTGATATATAATATTGTAACATGATATGATAACTAATGCAACATGATTAGTGGAGATTAAACATGGTTAGGGTTTGATTTGGGTTAAGTTTTTCTAGATGATTCTAGAAGGTTTAGTTTTGTTTTGTGCAAAGATATTTTCAAATGACTCATTCTTAACCTAACCCAAACCCTAGCCTTGGTTAATTCTCTACAAAGGTTTATTCAACCATGGTTGCATTATTCATCATATTTATCATTCATTATTCATCACAAAAGGTTTCGAATGATATTATTCATCTTCTTCCTTCTTAGTTCCTTCATGGAAAAAGCTTACTAGCTTTTTCCAAGTGATGAATGAGTGTGAGAAAAAGATAATAAAAGAGAGAAAAAATCCTACTTCATCATCCTCACCTATCCTTGGCATTTAGATGAGGGTGTTCACTTCATATTATGAGTGTTAGCTTGTGTTAATGAAACTTCAAGGTAGATCATCTTTGTATCGAAGATCGGAAGCAAGACCGCATCTTTCTCTTCGTGGAACCTCTCGAGAGTCCGGAACATGATGATCGCAGCGAAGGGACTTCAACACGGAGCTTTAGAAGTGAAGGACCGGATCTACAAAGGTTGTAATCCCTCTCACTTAGTGTTAAAGTGTTTAACATGTTAGTTTTCGCCTAAACCCTAGTTTAAAGATCCGGCTTTGGGTCGTTCGGCACGGCTAAAATTTAAATCGGGCATGGTTGATGCCTCGTAGACCCTTGTGCGCGTGCCTAGCATCCCTACAATTTCTCCATCCTCTACTAGACTAGCACTTTAGTATAGGGTGTTTGCTTCACTATTCTCTAGTTAGTGAAGTAGAAGCTTGCGTTGGCATCCCCTCGACGTAGATCATCTTCGGCCTCGATGACTTCAAGCAAGGACGCACTTTTAGCCTCGTGAAGCCATGCAAGAGTCCGGGAGAACCACGATCGCAGCGAAGGGACTTCAACAAGGAGCTTTAGGAGTGAAGGACCGATCTACAAAGGTTGTATT
Organism: Agapanthus africanus; assembly: GCA_030015575.1. Lineage (NCBI taxonomy): Eukaryota > Viridiplantae > Streptophyta > Magnoliopsida > Asparagales > Amaryllidaceae > Agapanthus > Agapanthus africanus. Next base: position 215,568,205 of record CM057349.1, read on the forward strand.
TCGTATTCACTAAGTAGTAAATGTCTTTTACTAGCAAGCGAAACCCTAATTTTCTAGCAACGATCTTGTTTAGGTTTATTCGGCACGGCTAAAATATGAAACGGGCATGGTTGATGCTTCCTTAACCCTTGTTAGAGTGCCTAGTAACCCTACAATATTGTTCTTGACTCGCCACAGTTTTGATTAAAATGTATTTTTTCATAAAACAGTAGTGGGAATATGGTAGAACTGGAAGTGATTCCAGAGCCACAGACGATTACTGAAAATTTAATAGGGACCTAAGGATTCAATCAGGATTGACATTTCATTAGCCACTCCGCAGATATGGTAGGAAACCTTAGGCACCCGAGAGGTACTCTGATAGCCTTAAGGACGGTGACAGGGAGGTTCTTGTTTACCCAGACTTGACACTACTGTTGTTCCAGGCTATGAGACCCGGCAGGAGGATGAGTATAGCGTCGTTATAAACAAGCTTTAGATGTGCACGTGTATATGACTCTGCCAGAGGGTTTTCGTACTCAATGGAAGCAGCAGAAGTATAGTGGACAAGTAGCTTATGTCTATTTATAGACTAAAGCAGATATAGCGGAGATACATCATCCATTTTTTATGTGACAGTCATAGGTTTGACTTCATCAGAATAGGGGATGGATCTGTTAAGAAGGTAGTAGGGTGTGATGTCCTAGTATTTGGATGACATACACAGAGTAGGAAGTGAAATTCCTATACTACGATCGGTTATAGTTTGGTTGTCACACAGTGGTTTTTCCACAAAGGACTTGGATATTACATTAGACATTCCGGTTACTAGATCTATGGTTTTAGATCTAGATTTGGGCAGTTTCCCAATCTGGGTACTTAGACAGTATTCTAAAAGTATTTAGAATGGACGACTCCTGGCAGGGTGGTGTACCTGCAGGTGATGGAGTCACCCTCTCTAAAGGTGTCTTACAGACTAAAGGGGAGAGGGATGTGCATGATTGACAGATCACTTACTTAGGCAATTGAGTTGATCATGAGATGTCAAGTACCACATCAGATGTTGTTTTTGCACGAGATGCAATAAGTTGATATTGATCCAATTCTGGAGAAACATTCGGAAGCAGTTTTAGAACATAAGTGGTTGTTCTATGGATATGATAACGACAGCCTCTTTCGGGAGGCGGTTATCAATCCAGGCTTTCGAGGTGACCTGGATGGCAGAGTGACTGTTAGAGTTATAGTTTTCCCTCTGACGAGGGGCAGTTGTTTGGAGAGGAGGTCCAAGCAGATACCGAGGGAGGCATGGCGCAGGATACTGATTAAGTTTAGTTGACGATACAGTCTACGAAGTTTGGATTTGGAGTTCATTTATGAACTAGATCCCATCAGATATTCAGACATATTCTAAGACAGGTACTGCTCATTTCGGGAGATGGTTTTTTCCGCGAACTTGAGATAAAGAGAGACATAGAAAGAAACATCAGGGTGGATCCACTCACTGAGGCTATTTCTCGAACGCAATAGTTTCGCAAACGGGCTTTGTGAGACTGATCAGTAGAGGAGTTGGGAAAAGATTTTCAGTTCAATACTTTTTTTTTTCTATCACACGGGCTATGAGTATGCGACATCGCAATAATTAGCCTTGAGTTCAAGTGGGAGATTGTTGGATATAGTGCCCTCAAAGTCAATTATTAGATCGCAGGCGCGTGATTGCAATGATTGAGGGATGACCTATGCCGGTAGGACAGTCTTACTCAAGATGATAGTATGCTATCTGGTTTATCTGAATCATCGTGTACATGCTTTAGGTGACCTTGCAGATCACTATTACACGTTGATGTAGCCCTTAGGATTCTTGCTTGACTACCAGCAGTATGATGGCGATCATATACGTGAGAGTTGGGTAGTCTATAAGCACATCCTTAAAGTGGGCCTTAGTCGTGGGAGTTTCGAGACTAGGCATCGATACTCCATTAGTACACTAGTGTATACAGTCGAGACCCCGATGAGGGGCGGTGTCCGGTCTCACAAGCCACTGGTGTCAGTTGGTTCACTTAAGATGTATACAAGTGCTCATTAGGTTATGAGTACACCGGGCAGGACTCGCCGGGAACATGCTAGTTGGTATTATACCTGACATCAGATAGCAGTTCCCTAGTGACATGTATACAGGTTAGTTCATCGACCTGAGATCGTCATTTGTCTCATGTGAGTTCCCACTGTGCTTTGATTACTACCCTACCATGGCTCAAAGGAGTTGTGCAAACATGTTTTAGTTGGGTACAGTCCCGAGCCACATGGAGGCAGTGAGCGGATCGGCTGAGGTTTCGTCTCTCCCGATATTGGGGGTGAGATCGCGCTGTGTCTAGGAGAGCCATTACACGGAGTCCTTGGCCAAGGCAGGAGATTTACTGGTAGGTATTCCAGTAGCATCTCAGGGTGTTCTGGGCTACACTCCGACACGACTTGTACCGCTTTTGGGGGTCTGACTTTTACCAACCCCCTAAGCCCGACATGCGATGCTCATAGACGAACGGACCAGACTGTACGGATATTGTCACTGACAGGCTCAGTAGGGTGTCAGGATGAGTTCGCTCATCGACCTCCCTTTTGGTCAATACCTGGTGGCCCGTTACGTACAGCTAGTACCACTGACGTGCTAGTGGTTAAATCCACAGCCAGTGTATTGACGAGTTTTTAGAGTCCCCCACAGACAGTTTCTCATGTTTCGGGAGAAACGTTGTAGAGGCTGTATGGTTTTATGGCAGGGTTCGAATATAGGCGTGCACTTGTGCGTATGTCATGGTTCGGACGGATAATATTAGCGGGCTTTGGTTTAAGCCGGATCCTAGTATTATACTGTGTTGATTTTGTCTCATTGCATTTGTATTCTGTCGGAATACAAATGCGGGTATGTAACATTTCAGAAAATATAAAACATTATTTTTGGAATTTAATATTAAAATAATATTTTTCCCGAAAACTGCCCGATTTGCGAAATTGGGGTTTTCGAAAAAGGGTATAAATATATACAACTAATTGTGAAATAAATAGAAATTAAAATGATCTATTCATTTAATAATACATTTAACGGATTTGGCAATTTTAAAATTCATTATATGCAATTTTGAAAAAAAAAACCCGATTAGTGCACTGCTAATCGCGATTAAGCCAAATCCGCATTTCTACAGCGTTTCATGGTTAGTGAACCATGACATGTTTCATTTAGTTACATGTTATTTCATTTATGGTTTTATATGGGTGTATGTGTTCATTTTGGTGAGAAAAAGAAATGATAAAAAAGAAAGGGTAAAAGGGTAATATTGAGAGAGAGTGGGTGAGAATAAGAGAGGAGAGAGAGAGGGGCTACCTCATTCCATCACCCTCCACCATTTTCTCATCTTTTCCTTCATCTTCCACAAGCTCATTCCCTCTACTTCACCCCTAGAGATCATCATATCCACCAAAATCCTATACCCCTTTCACAAAAAAGGATCACCTCTTCAACCTCTACCCAATAGACCAAGAAATGTGGGGTTTTGACAACCTTGAGGAGCTAGGGTTTTTCTTGGGTTGCCTAATGGAGGTATAATTCTTCCCTTTAGTTTAATTTTAGTTCCCTTGCATTCTTGTATAGTTTAGAGGTTGATTGTGTGTGGAATTTTGATCTTAGAAAACCCTAGTAAAGGATTTGAGTGTTTGTTTGAATTGGGTGATGCCTAGTGGCTGTTAACTAGACTTGGATGCTGTTTTAATGGCCGGGACCAGAGCTTAGAAACCAAAACACGGATTTAGAAACCCCGATATCGGATAAATGTGTGAATGATGAGGGTATTCTGGAATCTGGAGCAACCCGGGGACACTAGAAATAATAATACGAATACTGGGAGTCGTGCAGGCACCTAGGAAGCTACCATTGAGACCCGGGCCCCTAACCCAAAGACCAGGCCACAGATTTAATCATTCTGGGCGCAATTTGCTGCCAGAGTAGAGGGGAATTGATTCATTTTGGTTCTGGGGTCCCTTTAGATGTAAATTAGACCCTCCATGTATGCAAAATTGACCAATTTGACCTGGGGTAAAATCTGGGAGCATTTTGGTGTGTTTTTGGCTATGATTTCCGTATTTTGAAATGTTGATTATTGATATTTGGATTTGTATTTGGTTGTTGGATGTTTGTACATCGACAACAGGGGTTGTTTGATTGTTTTTGCACGTGCAGGCCATAGGTTCTAACCTATGAGCGCACCGTGCGCCGTATCGGTTTTCCGCCTTGATTTTAATACGCATTGCTATGGTTTATTATTGTAGGTACCTTCGCGTGGATTCCGAGGCGACAGAGCGTGGCGTCATCGACTTCGGCGAGCAAGAACCAAGGTGAGTAGATGTAATACCGAGTTCTTTTTGTACACCACTAACCGTATTCTTCATAATATATTATTTACAAAATTTATCTATTTTATTTATAATTATTTTATTTCCTTTAAACCCCTTTAAACACCAAACCCAAACCCTATTTCATTTTATTTTCTATTACCCAAAACTAAGCCCAAAATTAAAACTAATTATAATTTCCCTAATTCCCCAGCCCACAAATTCCTCCGGCCCACTCTTTTTTCCCTTTGAATTAATTTAATTAATTCCCGCCGGCCCTAGCTCCCAAGGCCCAGCTTCCAACTCCTTTCCTTACCCGCGCCCGCCAGCTAACCCGACCCGACCCGACTCTTCACCTTCCTCCCCATTTCATTTTTCCCGCTCTTTTCTGCGCGAGCCTTCACCCCCACGTCGCCCACGACGCCAACGTCCCCGTGCTCATCGCCCATGCCGCGCACCCCGAGCTCCTCAACCTCTCCTTGTCTCAGACTTCTCCTCTCTCCCTCACACTCTCTATCTCTCCAACTTCCCCTCTGCTCTCTGGAAAATTCACCGAGCTCTCAACCCCGCTCACCCCCGACGACGACGAACCACTTCCAACCTCCTCCTTCATCACTGAGCACCCTAGCTTCCTCCTAAAGCCCTCTCCTCACCATTTCTAGCCTCCACAGAACCCCCTGCACACCCAACTCACTCGACTCCCCTCGTCCACCACCTGAACCTCAACGCCGGCGAGCCCCAACTGCACCTGAACCGCCTCTCGTGCCACATACCACATCACCCAACGACCCAGCACCCACCACCGTAACTCCACCCCGGCGACCTCCTCTCAACCCAACCCGACAGCACCACCAAGCACCCAACTCACCCCTGCTCACCCTCGCCATTGACGCAACCTCCAACACCCGAAAGCCTCCGACACCCCCTCATCGCCGACTGCAGCCGCCTCGCCCCAGCAACCTAAGATTTCGCTGCCAAGCCGCCGCAGTCGAGCCCCGGCATTTCGTCAAATACGTACATCCGACACAGTCCCATTCCTCTGATCACCGACGCCGCCATCAAATCTGTGGCCTCGACCCCTTAAGCCGTCATCATCATCAACACGTTGTTCATCGCAACGTCGTATGCATCCGTCGCTTCCGTGTCGCGCCCGTGCCCAGTCTCCGTGTCACCGCAGGCCGACTCCCGTGTCGTGCCAGCGCCCAGTCTCCGTGTTACCGCAGACCCACTCCCGTGTCGCTTCTGTGCCCAGCCTCCGTGTCACCGCAAACCCACTCCCGTGTCGCGCCCCGTGCTCAGTTGCTGTGCCGCGCCTGTGTCGTGTCGTGCCCATCTCCGGACCAGGTCCCGTGCCGCACCGTACCTGCCTCCGTGTCATCACCAGGCCCAACACCGCGTCGCGCCCGCATCATCACCAGGCCCGGTTCCGTGTCGCGCCGTCCCACGCACTGAGCCAGGACCACGCCCACTGCTGCATCATGCCCGCGTCGCCACCGCGCCCAGTATCGGGTCACCGCGCACCGCGCTCGCACCGCACGCCGTATCCAGCGTCGCGTTGTCTCGTGTGTCGGGACAAACCCTGCAGCGGCGTCGCTTCCATATCAAGCGACCGAGGCAAGTACCTTACTTGCTACATGCTAGTTATTACTGTTACATTTCTAAAACCTATTAATTCCGTGTTTAAAACTCGTGAAATCTTATATGATATAAGTGCTTGATGCAAAACCCGAACGAAAACCTTACATTAAACTGACGGAACTTGATTATATATGCTGGCCCGTGTGACATTGAACATTGTGGTAAAATTTGACTGAAAAAATATGATTGTTACTGGCTTAAACGATCACCCCCAATTACACCCGTTAAAACTGAATATTTCCGCGTCTGAAACTTGTTTAAATCATAATTAATTGGGTACACATTGAAATAATGCGTTCAAGGACTCAAATCGAATCCGACTCGACGACCTGGAACCCTATGAAAGTTGTTAATTGTTTCTGTACTGAAAATATGGTGAGAACTGGCTCGGTGTGCGGCTCTGGACTGCAGTTCAAAGCAATTCTGGCTGTTAATTTCTATCTCGTGATGCTTACTACCTTGCTGCCTGAACTTGTATGTTGCGGAACCCTATACTTTATTGAAGATAAATCTGTTAGCTAAATAACTCAAGTGATTTCACCCCTTTTTATCGTCTTTTACTATTTAACTGCCATTTAGAAGAACGGGACGTAATGCCGTCCCAAACAGAACCAGAACCGATACTCTAGTGTTGAACAGTGCATAACTTCTGACGTAGAGATGAGATTGAGAATCCGTATGGTTCTTTAGAAACCTTATTAAAAACCCTAAATTTCATTCAACTGTAGCATTGCTAAATTCTGATCCCAACTAGGATTAAAATGCGTTATGAAACGGACTTCTGATTCTCAAACCGGATTTCCAGCGGTGAACACTTAAAATGAAATGGCCATATCTAGTGATCCTGAAACCCGATTAGAATGAAACCAATTTTAATGGTTAGATAATTAAACATGCTTCTTACCCCCTTTTTATTGTTTAGCTAAATTTTGCGTATATGATTTATGATAAATTATGCAAGTGGTAGTACACCGACTAATGACTTCTTAATCATGCTTGAATTATCGTATTCTCATCACATTACATATATGTTATTGCATTGGTAACCTAGTGATCATGTGTATTACCCAGTGTTAGGTTTTAGCGTTTGATTATGGCAAGTACGTTAGTGTTTAAGTATGAATGGGTAAGTGAAAGTGACACGTACTTGTACACAATTAGTGGACCTTATTGATTTATTGCATTGTCGACGTCTGTGGGACGTGTATAAGTATGATTATAATTGGCATGGGACAATTAAGGAAGCACTTGTATGGGTGTCACAGGTAAGGCACCAAACACTGTCCATTTATCTTGGGTATCAGTCGAGACATGTTTGATGGAGATCCTGTCTTCAGTTCTCGCGTAGACTCGTCATGGACCGACTGGTATTTGAGTTTATGGTTGGCGTTTGATGTAGACCACGGGGTACGGGGTAGTTTGAGTGTGAGTTCAACAGAATCTCGGGAGTCCCATGCCGGCACATATGGAGATATATGGAGATATATAGGGATATTACTGATTATTAGCGAGCGACTCGGGCCCGTGTTCCTTTGCCCTTGGGTCCTACCCTTGGGTGGGGGATACTCACGAGTGGTTGACTCTCACACTTGGACTGACGATAGGCTTAGTGACCTGTAAAGTAAGACTTAGAGACTGATAGGATTAGTGACATTGACATGCATCGTTTACTGATTTAACATACTTGCTATACTGTTTACCGCGTTACTGTTTACCTGCTCTTTTAGCTACTTGCATTGGCTACTTCATTTTCACGTCTTTACTTTTTTGATTACTGTTGCATATTCATTATCATTATACGAGTTACCATTTGTATCTATATATATATTGCTATCGTGTCGCTCTGACGACCTGAGTATGCATGCTCAGAGTGAGAAGTGGATCTAGCTTGAACCAGGATCAGACGTACGTCGCGGACATCTTGATCAGCTACCCAGAGCTATACTCTCTTGATCTCCACCTGGTTAGTTCTTTTGTGTTTGTTTTGTTTTAGTTACTGCATTTCTCATTACCTGTGCATTGATTACTGATTACCACTTAAAGCTAGAAGCCGAACTGTGACTACGGGGAGATATTACCTCGACCGTAGGAGCATGGCTGGCCTTATCAACCCCTCGTATTCCGTATTTTTGGAAGTGGGGCATGAAAGTAGATCTATATCTACCGGGGAAGTCGGGTGGATGGCGTATAGCACTTTTGATGGAAAACCGTTTTATAGAATATTGTCAGGAAACCTAGATTAGGAAACTAGGGTTATAATGAGATAGCTACGAAACCATATTAGAAACTAGAAGATAGTTAGAATGATACGTTACGACTATCATAGGATGTCGTTTAGCGATATTACCGTTTAGGGTACTGTACGAATAGATAGTCGATGTAGATGCGTCATCCGAACCATACCTGTTTCTAAACCGAAGAATCGTATATACCTTTTAAGTATATACCATGAGGGATGTTACGGATTTTCAAATGATATCTCTTTCTTAAAAACACCGTAACCCCTATTTTTAAAACTACGATTCGCTTCTTTAAAAATACGATTATATGGTTCAGATGTTTATGTTAGATTAGATACTTATACTTGTAGTGATTGAATGTTTATGCAATTCGATTTGATAGGTGATTTAAATGCGATGAAAGAATATAAGACTGATATGATGTGATGGTATACGGATGCGAGTTGATCGAGTTGATTAATACCCTGCCGGTCCCCTAATATTAGATTACTGCGGATGTGAACCGGGACATAGGCACATAGATATACATACATTTATAGAATGTTGTGAATCATGGATGATAGGCCGTATGTGATATTAGGCTATACCCTCTTTTGTCGTATAGGATGATAGGATCCCTATTAGTATAATGTCGCCACACGATGATATTCCGTGCGTGATGAGTTTGACTTGATGATTGATCTTTACCCTTGACTAGAGGTTGCCGTACGATGGATGATACCATATGCGATGTTACTGGGCTAGGTGCCGATTGATAGATTCACCGACTCAGACATATGATAGTTACATATACCTTATATCTTTTAGCTGATGATTTACCTTGTGCTGCATTCATGATATTATTATTGCATCGCATATACCTGTGATAGTACATCCGCACCATTATCGATGATGCGTATGTCACACGTACACAGTTTATAGGCTCACGCACTTCATCATCGATAATTGCCATGTCACTACACAGTAGGATTGCTGCAATATGATATGACTCTTCGCATAACCTGCTTGCACATATATACATTGATACATTCATACTTGCGGATATACACATTTGTATATCCACATTCGTGCACATATACATTGATACATCCATACTTGCGGATATACACATTTGTATATTCATATTTATGCACACATACATTGGTACATCTATACTTGCGCATATACATATTGTACCTACATAGATAACTGGTGTTATTGTAAAATTGGGAACCGCATGTTATATTTTAAAAACTGGAATCATTTTAAAAGGGCAGTTTTCCCTTAATATGTCATATCACTATTCCATGTTGCATGATACACGGTATGCTTACATTTCTATTATATGTCGCACACATCATGCTCTATTATTGTACGCATTGAGATATGCTGTTTTCAAGAGATTTCTGGATTTGAGAACCATGGACATTTTAAAAGAGATTATGTGTTTTTAAAAGCCGGTTTCTCTTGATATGATATTTTAGTGCGTCCACCATGTGTTTTCTCGGTTCTGAGAGCGACATGTGAAACCCAATTCGAGGAGGCGGATGAGGCCGATTGCGGATACATGGTTGACCCGGTATGGTGCTCCGGGGCGAGAACGGATCGCTGTGCAGTAGACGGTGAGCCTGGCAGAGGGACTACTACCTACCGGTGATAGTATTTCGGCTCGGCGGATATTCGGAGGATACCGACCGGAGTCGAGAGATGATAGGGGCCGACCCGGACTGCCGGAGCCCATTGGCCGATCCGGACTACCGGAGTCCGATATATGGGGATTTACGTGCCGATGCTGGGCACGGTTTTCATGATGTTTTCGAGTGTCGATGCGAGGCACTCAGGTTCCATGATTTGATGTGTCGGGAGGGACACCGTTGATATATATATCCTCATACTTTCATGCACACTCTTTTATGATATTTACATGCATGATATTGTTGCGTCAGTGGTTGACGCGTGGACTAGATCCACATACATACATACATACATACACCGATTCTACTATTGGAGATTATGCACATGCTTATAGACATTGATTTATGGGTGGACGAGATCGACATATCTGCATGCATTGATTATTACTGTTGGATGTTATCCACATGCATATAGGTACTGACTACCTTGTTGATACATATACGACCCGGTCTCCCTAGATATCATAGTATTACCTTATGATATAGTTGACCTAGGAGTCGTTTATTCGATTTCTACTTATAGATATATTTCTATTCACGAGTTGGCAACTCACCCCCGTTGTGCCACAGTCCTTGTAGGTTGACCGCTTGGATCAGTAGCGGCTTCGCTGGCACACAGTTCCATTCGGGTGTTTTGCATTGGTCGGTGGGACATTTGTATCGTACCCACTCTTGTATTAAATTTCATATTGTATCTAGTTAACTCCATCAATCGATCAAAGTTGTAAATTGTTTTAGTGGTGAGACTTAGTGAGACTCGTAGTTGCGAGATTTGAGCGATGGGTTTTATATTCACTTTGGGGGTTATATCTTGCTCATTTCTTTATCTTTGTGGTGAATTTCACCGTTGGGCGTCGTATATCTATTTATGTTGTATTGCGTGGTTGTGATCCGCCATTTGGCGAAGAGCTAGCTCCCGCTTGGGGATGCCATTAATCTTATTATGTATTTGTGGTTTTGGATAAAAATATGCAAAGGAGGTGCTGCCAAAATTTTAAAAAGACGAAACATGTTTTCAAACCAGTAAATTTCACTTGCATCATTCATATTCCTTTTCTATGCATTAAGAAAACTTGATTTCATTATACCTTTATTTCAAAACCTCACCTCCTTTATTTTTCTTAAAAGGTTTAGATTTCTGGGTTTCAGCTTACTTGAATTCCGTTACGCCTTTAGACGTTGCGTAGTTCAAGTGCTAGTCACGAGCTAATATTTCGGGTCGTGACAGGGTATGTATATACAGCTGCGGAGTTACCCTGTAATTTTATTACGGGATCGCTTTTTGAAGTTGCCAGTTTGCATTCCTTTTGGCCAAATTCCGTTTAATCCTTTCATGGCTGATTTTTCCATTGAAGGGGGCTTATTTGCAAAGTCGGGATTTTGTAAATGGAGGGGCTTTTCTGTGGTTGCTGGGGTTCCAGGCCTATCCAGCAAGTTCCTTGAGTTTTCTAGATGAGATTGACTTATTTCTTTGCTTTAATTGTGATTGGATTTGAAAAAGACTTTGGTGTGATATTTTTCCTTACCATCACCCACTCTTTTGCTTGTGCTCACCCCCTCCTCCTTAATTATTCCCTGGCCGAGCACTGTAAATGGGGAGAAATTTTTTGGTGTGAGGAGATTGGTTCATTTTGGTTGCGAAAGAAAGAAATTCATTCTTGCAAAAATCATTTAGCTCATTTCCTCAAGCACTTTTCCATTCTCACTCCAAATGGCAACTTCGATTAACCCTTGAGACAAAGTGTTCTACGTATATTCTACAGCAATCTTGGACACGTCGGCTTGCAAACTTCGTGTCCGAGTTGCCTCGGTTCAGAGGCGGGATTCCGTAAAAAGACTTCTTGATGTGGTGCCCTTCCGACGAGGAGACCGGAGATCGGAGATGCCGCGAGGAGCTTGGGATGGTGGCTAAAGACCGAAGGACACGGATCGATCGGTATAGCCTTTCTAACCCTTCTTTAGTTAGCTAGTTATAGGTTAATGGTTCGATCCGGGAGAAAGTATACGTTAGCGCCGATTTCAAGTTTAAGAAAAGTTTTTGTTTCCGCATTTTGGCCTCAGATCGACGGCCGGGGCGCTACCATAGACTTACAATGTATGCACATGAACAATGAGCAGATAACTCAAAATTAAAACTCCGTCAAGGATCCCGCAATCATCGGAGTCATGGTGAAGACACCAATGTCAAATCCAATACGAAACCCAACATGCTATACATCAAAACTATACAGGTAAACATCAAATTTATACATATAGATATCTGAAGGAAATGCATGCCAAACCCTTTTAAGTCACTGTGCGATGCGCACAACACTGCACATTGGCGGACGTCTCGAGTAAGAAAATAACTCTCTCTATATATATATCCATTTTTTTAATGTACGTACCGCCGTTTTGAAAACAATTTAGAAGGGTTTCCTTGTTTTAAACGTTTCATGTCATATCAGACACATAGGTAAATACTGAGACTATAGCTCCCCTTTCGGAAATCCCTTCGATAACTATTAATGCATGCAAAATATATCCAGGTACTGTCCTCTGACTAGTCCTGCCCAGTATGAAAACAAATAGCAAATATCATAAAAACGTACTGCTCCATAAGAAATCAATCCCGAAATGTGCATATGAATGCTACGTGCGTCTGGTGCGCACGAAAATCAAAATCCATATATGTGCCATATATGTGCACAGAAACAACATCTAAGTGCAACAGGTGTGCACGAAACACCTGTCAGAGACAACGTGTGTGCCTGACAGCAAAAACAGGTGCATCTGATATGCACGAAGAATCCCGATTCAGTGCATCTGGTGTGCACCAAAATCGCATCTCATAACATGCGCCCAATATGCGCGAAAATCCAAATCAGGTGCATCCATCATACACGAATGAAATCTAAATCATGTGCATCCGGCATGCACAAAATCACGAAATCCAATATCAAGCGCCGAACATGCGCAAAATCCAACCCAAGCGCGCCAAATATGCGCAAAAATCCAAATCAAATGCACGGAGTGCAAGAAATCAAATCAATATCAGAATCGAAATCGACGGTATACAATACGGCTCAATCCAAATCAGGTATACCGCGGTATATAATCTCACAACCATGTGCATCAGCGTGCACAAATCAAATCAAAACACTAAAAGTGTATGAAAACTATGCCGATAGCATATATCAAATCACACGCACAACATAAGCATGAAATCAAAATCAACATATCGAATGACATCAAACCAAAGTCAGGTGCAACCGTGGTGCACAAAAATAAATATCATGAAACTCAGTCATTAAGACTAAATCATGCGAATAGATCTCCCAAAATACCAAATCCAAGGTGATGGATACTTGAAAATCGAATCACCAATCACAAATCATAAATACCATCGTCGATATTTCCTCCTGTAAAGTCGAGAAGGTGTCGGTGCATCCAATGCTAGCAGAGCAAGGTATCTACTTGCCTCCTGTTCATGGTCTGGCGCCTGGTGCTTTTAGGCTCTTGTCTCTCACTGTGCATTGCTAGATATATAGCTTCTCGGCTCAACGGCCCAATATGGAATGACGACGGAACAGTCCTGCTCTGGAATATCCTCTACAGATCTCTGGCCAACTATCTCGTCGACGATGCCGAACTCAGGCCTGCTGGGTGTGTGTAATGTGACTGCTCCTGGGTCCAAGTCTTCTCGCATAGTATTCCAGAAAGGTCCTGTCGAGATCTCTCTATAATCTTGTTTCTGCCGAATTGCCCGGAAGTCATCGTACTTTACTAAAACTATTTCTTGTTCCGGAACGGCTGCATACTCATCGCGACTCCTTCTGGAAGATATATCCATAATCAACGCCACTGCATGCGTATCACATCTCTGATGTCGGCGGAGTGGAACGTCATCTTATCAAGATCTCGTACGAACCCCTTACTCCACTTTTCTCTACTGTCGACTGCTTCGGACTCTTCTCATCGTGGCTGCATGGACTGTGCTCCAACGGCTATACTCGTATCTGGAGTCTCCCAAGCAATACATCCCACCACATAGCATCCGAATGAAGTCGAACCATTCGATCGATTCGTTAAAACCTCATAATCCCCCAAGAGCTCAACATCTTGGGTACAGTTTAATGGTATCGAGTACATACCACATCATCGGTGGACCAGCCGTAGAAGAGCAAACCCAAGCCTCACTAATGGCACCACAGAACTGCCGCAAACCTTAAGGTTCAAAGGCTTTCACACGGTCATTATATCGAGTTAGGGTTTCATTCTTCTAGAGGGTCCATAGAATCGCTTGCATGTCTTTCCGAATACTTTAAACTTGGAAAATGGGCTCTTGACATTCGATCGTCTCCATCGACTCTCAACGTACCTGCGTGAAGTCGTCTCTAGCTGGAATCAATCTATCTGATGACCTCGCATCAGGGTAAGAGAACGAACCACATGTCCTAGTCTTTCATCCTCGGATGACTAGCGACCTTCCATCATATCTCTAAGTATATACTCATGCTGCACTAGCTCCAACATCTGAGTGATATCTCGTCATTTGCAGAAACAACTGGCTTATTCGTCAACACGGTGAACAACGCCTTAATCATCAAATAATCGGTGTATCGATGGTCTTCACATTCTGGCTGGCCTCTAGCAGTAGCCTGATCTTCTAGTGCTGATCTGCACATCCGAGAAATCTCATAACAGCGATCCATCAAATGCTCATGGCTCGAAAACACAATAACACGGTGCATCTATGCAAATCGTATGTCCCTGGAATCACTCCCTGGTCAGTCTTCGTCCCTGATGAGCTCGTGCTGAACGCAAGTCTAGCCATAGCTCACTCTGCCGTGCAATCTTGGCAGTAAAATCATAACCGATATCGATGATGATAGATCATAGGAATGAATATAATACTGTGCAAGGAAATGTATATTCTAAGGCTCCTTAAGCGGAGTGGCGTATCGTAAGTATACCGCGGAACATACACACGGTACGTCACTCTCCTCAAGTCACCTACTCCATCAACCAAGGTTAACCTAAGCGACGAAAGTTCGGGTCTAATACCCCCTAGGCTAAGTCTAAGCTCCGTAAGGTCAAGCCTAAGTTCCGTATATACACAAACTCTCTAGGCTCCGCATAGTCAAACTTAGACTCGAACCAAGGTTAACCTAGCGCTCTGATACCAACTTTGTCACGACCTGAAATAGCACGTGACTGGCCCTTGAATCATATGAAGTCTATAGGACCCCATCTAATTCAAGTAAGCTAAAAGCCCTGAAATTTAAAACCATTTTAACTAATAAATGCAGGAAAAGCAGTTTCAAAGAAGTGAAGAAAACATGTTTTAAAAACAGGGTTTTTAAATAAGTAAGCCGAATATGCATTTTTAAATGCTCAAGTCTTTTATGAAAATTTCGGCAGAGTTTCCTTTGTAAATACTGGCCCCAAACGGGGTACAACAAGAAATATATATGCATAATGATAAAAGGCATCCCCAAGCGGGAGCTAGTTCTTCGTCAATCGACGGTCACAACCACGCAAGCAATATAATATACAACGCCGAAGGGCGAGGATCAAAACTCAAAAGGGAACTCAAAATCATCAAGAAAACCATAATACTACAACGCGCGACTCTAAGGTTGAAATAATACACAACTGGTTTCTAAGTCTGAATAAATATACAAGTTTGGTTGATGGAATTTACTAGATACAACTGAAAATAAATAAGTACAATGGTGGTCACAATGCGAGTGAACCCACCTACTAAAGCAATCACCCAGAAAGAAAGCAGTGTGCCAGAAAATCCGCAATGAAACCTGTACGGCAAAAACCTGCAAGAACTGTGGCACAATGGGGGTGAGTTGCCAACTCGTGAATAGAAAATATCACAGAGCAGAAATCATATGTATGACTCAATCCTAAGTCAATACGATCAGCAATAATATATCCTCAATATGATAAAGTCTGAAGTATGATAAGGTGGCAAGGGTAAACATCTATACCAAGTGTAATACCAAGTGCTCGTGTCAGTGCCTCAGGTAGTAACATATCATAAATATGAGGTGTGATCAATGTAATCAACATGAATCAATGTCACTATATCATGAAGTCTATAAGTATGTGGATGTCGTCCAACTATGTAATCAATGTATATATGCAAATGGATCCCGTCCACGTGTCTACCAGTGACATAACAACATCATGCATGTAAAAGTCATAAAGCATATGCATGAAAAATATGAGGATATAAATCAACGTGTGTCCCTCGCGACACATCAAAATCATAGAACCTGAGTGTCTAGCATCGACACTCGAAAACATCATCAAACCCGTTCCCAGCATTGGCATGTAAATCCTCATATATCGGGCTCCGTCAGTCCGGATCGGCCCACGGGCTCCGTCAGTCCGGATCGGCCCATATCATCTTTCGACTCCGGTCGGTATCCACCGGATATCCGCCGAGCCCAAATACTATCACCGGAAGGTAGTAGTCCCTCTGCCAGGCTCACCGTCTACAGCACAGCAATCTGTTCTCGTCCTGGGGTACCATACCGGGTCCACCTTATACCCGCAATCGGCCTCATCCGCCTCCTCGAATCAGGTTTCACATGTCACACTCAGAACCGAGAAAATACATGGTGGACGCACTGAAATATCATATCAAGAGAAATTGGGTTTTTAAAACAGTACTTAATTTCTTTTGAAATAGCCACGGTTCTCAAATCCAGAAATCCCATGAAAATAACATATCTTAATGCGTATAATCATAAAGCATGATGTAGGCTGCATATAACGGAATGTAAGCATATCCGTATGTCATATAACATGGAACAATACTATGCGCGTATCAAAGGAAAACCGCTCTTTTAAATGAATCCAGTTTTGAAATATATCCTGCGGTTCCCAATTTACTTCAAGTCAAAAGCAATATCATATAAGGGTGCATGCAACTATAGCAGACAATTCATGCAAGGTATCATATCAAAATGCAGCAATTCTACAGTGTAGTGACATGGCAATTATCGATGATGAAGTGTGTGAGCCGGCAAGTAAGTGTACATGGAACATACGCATCATCGATAATGGTGCTGGCGTCCGACAGCATGGTTTTAATATAATAATAAACACATTTAAACATGCAATGCGATGCGAACAACAAGAATATGCGGAAAAAGAATGATAAACACAACAGTGAAGAATCTACGTCAATATATATATATATATATATATATATATCATATAGTTTTGCCATTTGAAATAACACGAATCGTGGGGCTTAGAAAAATAAGGGCTACGGTGTTTTTTGGAAAAGATGCGTCTTTTGAAAATATCCGTAGAATCCCTTGACCTACCTTTTAAAATACTCACGATTCATTAGTTTTGAAATAGGTATGACTCGGGACTTATCTAACATCTACTAAGTAAACTACAGATCTAACTAATAAGCTAATCGAAAGAGTACGGAAACCACCTAAATCTGAGTGGACATATATAAATATAATAGTTGGTGATCCCGCCTCAATAGTACCACATACGATACGGTATACAATATGACATTCTCGAGTCAAGAGTGTGGATCAATCATTAATATATAGCTCGTACGTAAATCCGTCGTACGGCATCCCCAAATCTGGGTACGGGTTAAATATCACATTTATCTCATCAATTATCTGGTATCCTTATCATCATATCTCATGAACAGGGGTACTGATCTAAGTCTAGTACAAACTGATACCATCTATATAAATATAAATGCGTGTGTAAAACACACGTCTAAAGGCCCGCTAAAATCTCATGCCGTATCTCATCATACGAACCACATCATATCACCGATCTCATGGCACCATGCCCGATCTCATGGCACCATGTATAAGTATATCTCATCGACTCATCTTCACATATCATCCACTATCCTCATCATCCAAGTATAAGTATATGTTCATATATATACCTAGTCCCATACCTGTGTTTGTATATATATATATACGTATCCCCATGTACGCACAAGTATAACAGTAAGCATGTGTATGCGTGTGAGTGTAAACCTATTCTAGGGTTCGCGACTAAGAAGCTATACTAGTTCACTTCAAAAACCTTAATCTAACCATTTAACACCTAATCATATCCAGAATATCCATGTCACACATAAAGCTATCATATATATATAGTTTATATAGCATACTAAATATCGAACTGCGGGGGTGCTATACGCCATCCACCCAACTTCCCCCGTAGATATAATCTACTCACATTGCTTCTTGTGTGCCGATGTCGATGTCGCCATCATCTTCTTCATTGTCTCGAATCATCGTGGAGTATCTACATATCACACGCATCGTATCGCATTAAAACCAAATCGAAAGCAAAACGACATGCGGAACTCACATAGGTCTAAACCTATGGTCTACTCCCGCAAATCAACCCGATATCACTCGATATAGACGTACAAACGTCACGTGATCGAGGTAAAGCATAAATACAAAAGTACAAAATTTAAAATACGGAAGACCATTGCTCGAATCAAAGCAGCAACTAGAGAAAGTGGTCCCAGATTTTGACTCGGGTCAAAACAAGTCTAGGGTGTAGTACAGGGAGTGTGTGACCTACTGAAGCAACATGGGAACCTAACACATTAAGGTGGCCGGCCCCGTAAAGGAAAATTCCGTCCAGGCCGGTTTTTCAGTGGAGGTAGGGTCTCGTTCTAGTAGGGTGGCCTCGTGGGGGTCCATCTTGGCTACTGGTACTGTTTACATTTCTAATATTGGTCTCGGGTGACTCCAGATTTCCCTGCACGCCTTAAACACTCACAAAACCGACATGGACTGTTTCTGCTTTGGGTTTCAGGTTTGGTATTGTGTTGGATCTGGGTTTATAGCACCAAGGGGGGTTTAAGGGTCACCACTAAGGCTTAATTACACTAACACAACTCAAATTAACCCTAACCCTCTCTAGGGATATCCAAAGTCCACTAAACTTCGCCAAATCGATTTTAAACTTGAATAGATGCATAAGTAATAGAAATACTACACTAATTGTGAAAGGATTACCTCATTTGGGACCCAAGAATCCCCTACAGCACCAAAATGTGATTTTTCTTGGTCCAAGGTTTAGCTTGTGAGCTTGTGCACATATTTTGTGAAGTGGGGAGGGACTTTGGAGTTGTTTTTGATGAAGTTTTGGGGGGTTTTGTGGAGGAGGAAGGGAGGGGCAACAGCTAGAAAGAAATGGAGTTGAGGGGAGAGATGATAAGGGTGAAGGAATGAAGGGGGAATGTCCAAAGTCAAGGGTAACCCCTCTCATTCTCTCTCATGCCCATACCTCTTAGTTTAATATTTTCTTTTTCCTTTCTTTTCTATTTTCTTCTCTTCTCTCCTCAATAGTAAACCCAAAATAAATAGATATGCCTGAATCATGAAGAAAAATGTAACAAGTGTTAAAAATGACATGTGCATGTCATATGCACAAAACACGTTTAAAACCCGATTAGCGATTTTAATCGCGATGAGCACTGAAATAGTGTCAAATAAATCGTAAACTCTCATAATTTGCTTAAATCACATAAAATACCCTATTTTTAGTAATTTCCATAATTTTCCAAATTTTCCCCAATTTATCGGTATTTAATTATATCGCCTTATTAAAATATTCAATATTTTATTATTTAATTATAAAAATTCCAAAAAATAATATTTTTATTTTTCTGAAATGTTACACTTCCTTTGCGATCTTTGTGCCGAAGATGATCCACCCGAAACTTCGCTAATCCAAGCTATCTCTTCACTAAATTATTTAGTGAAGGAAACACACCACACTAAAGCGATAATCTAGTGTAAGATGGTGAAGTAGGTTTTTTTTTAGCTCACTAGGGTTCTCACAAGATCAAGGTTTCATAACTCATGTGAGGGATTTAGCTTGGAGGAGCTAAGGAGGAGAATGAAGAGAGCTATACAACTCATCCAAATGAGCTTAAGGAAAAATGAACCATGTCAAGAATCCAAGTGAAGAATGGCTTAAACAATTACATCACTTATTAAAGCATGGAATATCCAACATTATAATATACTAACCATGCTTCTACATTGACACTAAATGAATAAAGAAATATCAAAGCCATGCTTCACCCCATTCCTCATTTTCCACCTCATCATTTCCATTTCCAATAAATAGAAAATCAGCCATGCTTCATTATATATATTTATATATATACCAAATATATATATTAATATATATATATATATATAAAGAAAATTATTAATGAGCAATAATATTAGTTAATATATAATTATATCAAATATAAATATATATCAAATTATTAAATCAACACTTGATTCAATAATCCGGTTATATCACATATAACCTACTAATATCATTTATCTGTATACCACATTATCAAATCAACACTTGATTCGATAATCTGGTTATATCACATATAACCTGACCAATAACAGATAACCGGCAGATTAGAATACAGTATCTCATACTCGTATTCAATCAGGCCCCCTGTACATATCAGCATATGTGCCCTACTTCGTTTCGTTTAAACCAAGAAACTTCTATGTGGGACTCTAAAGACTCGTCAATACGCCAGCAGTAGGTGATGATCACATCAGTCACCCACAAACCATCAGCGGTACTAGCTGGACGTAACGGCTACCCAGTTATTGAGCGAATAGAAGATCTACAAGCAAGCTTGTCCAATCTCCCATGAAGTCTATAAGTAACACTTACCGTACAGTCCGGACTTTTCGTCTGATATATCGCATATCGAGTCTGGTGGTGGTATGCCAGACCCCAATAACTTGATAAGTCATGCCGATGTGTTGCCTATAACGGTACGAGAAACTACTGATAACAATTACCAGTAAATCTCAAAGCTCAATGAATCACAACACATGTGAAGGGATGAGCTTGAGGGAGGAAGAGAGCAAAAACTAGGAGAGAGAATGAGGTAGTGAGAATGAATAAAAGATAATGGATAATGGTTGAGAGAATGGCTTTAAGTCTCACAACAATAATTCAAGCATGGATTATTAAACTCACAAAATAATAGCCCATACTGGAGTAGTTACCACAAATGAATAAACAAACACTTAAGCCATGCTTCTAACCATACCTCAAGTGTCTCTCCATTTCCACCTCATTAATCCTTGTTCCAAAAAGGATAAATCCAATAATGAGGTGTCTCCTTCTAGAAGCTCATTCTTCTGAAATTATAAGAATGCCCTCACCGTATATACATACCTGTATTCGTATTCCGGAAATATATGAATACAACGAGACAAGTATAATCCAATAGTATAATACTAAAATCTGGTTTAAACCAAAGCCTACTAGTATTATTCGTTCGAACATCATCCATGTAGCCAGTATACGTATATGTTCGAAACCCTGCCGTAAGACCATACGGCCTCTACATCGTCTCGCTTTATCCTGAGAAACCCTATGTGTGGGACTCTAAAGACTCGACAGTACGCTGGAAGTGGGTTTAACCACAAGTCCGTCAATGGCATTAGCTGTACATAACGGCAACCCATGTACATGTCGAAAAGGAGGCTGACGAGCGAACTCATCCGAAACCCCTGCTGAGCCTGTCTGTGACAATCTCCGTGCAGTCCGGTCTGTTCGTCTGAGAGTATCGCATGTAAGGTCTAGGAGGGTGGAAAACATCAGACCCCTAATAACCAGAAAAGTTAGTCCGACCACCAGTAATTCTCAATCCGCCCTGGCCAAGGACTTATGGTAATGACCAACCGATCACAGCGCGACATCGACTCCCAATACCGGCAGAGACGAATCCCCAGCAGTCACTCACTGCCTCCATATGGCTCGGGATTGTACCCAACTAAAACCTGTTTGCATGACTCCTTTGAGCCGTGGTAGGGTAGTAATCAAAGCACAGATGGAACTCATTCGAGACAAATGACGACCTTAGGTCGTTAGACTATCTACACTCATGTCACCAGAGAACTGCTATCTGACGCTAGGTATAATACCCTCTAGTCAGTTCACGGCGAGTCTTGTCCGGTGTATTCACATCCATTGAGCACCTGAATACAATTTTAGGTGCACCTCACCAATGGTTGCGGGACCAATCCATCGCCACTCATCAGGGTCTAGATATGTATACACTAGTCTACTCTGGAGTAACGATGCCCAGTCTCGATACTCCTATGACTAGGGACACTTTTAAGGATGTGCCTATAGACTACTCAGCTCCCACTAGTATGATCGCCATCACAACGCAGGTAGTCAGGCAAAGATCCTACGGGCTTTATCAACATGCATACAAGATATGAAATACAAAGTAAAACACATCACATGTTAAGATAAAGACAAACCAAATAGTATACTATCATATCAAGCAAGATTGTCCTGTACATATATATCCCCAGCATCCTGTACAATGAAGGCCTCTAGGGAATACATATCCAACAATCTCCTACTTGCACTAAGGCCTGTAATTGGCGTAAGGAGTACCCACTGTCTGCACTGGACCCAGTAGATGGCGTACCGCATGCCCAACATCTTAAACAATCTCTCGAACTGGACTTGATGGATGTCCTTGATGAATAGATCTTCCATGTTGTCTTTTGTGTCCACTCTCCGTACCTCAATCTCCTGGCGATCCACGATCTCCCTGATCAGGTGATACCGCCTCAAGATATGTCTAGATTTCTGATGGGACTGTGGTTCCTTTGCCAAAGTCATGGCTTCATTGTTATCGCAATATAAAGGTATTGGATTAGCAATGGATGGAACTAATTGAAGTTCAGGAATGAACTTCCTGATCCAAACAGCCTCTTTTGCGGCATCGCTCGTAGCAATACACTCATCCTCCATCGTCGAGTCTACTACGATGTCCTGTTTGGTACTTTTCCAACAGTCCGCCCCTCCGTTGAGGGTAAACACATAATCCGAGACATATTTAGAGTCATCCTTGTCACTTTGGAAGCCAGAATCGGTAAAAGCCTCGATCTGGAGGTCCCCATTACCGTATACCAGGAACATCTCTTTAGTCCTTCTCAGGTCCTTAAGAATGTTCTTAACTGCTATCCAATGTTTCTCACCTGGGTCAGACTGATACCTGCTTACCACGCTAAGTGCATAAGCTACATCTGATCTGGTATATAACATCGCATATATTATTGACCCTACCGCCGAAGCGTAGGGTACTATGCTCATGAGAGCCCTCTCGTCGTCAGTCTTGGGAGACATGTCTTTGGAGAGGGTGATTTCATGATAAGCGGGCAGATTGCCGCGCTTAGAATCTTCCATACTAAACCTCTTTAGTACTGTGTCAATGTACCTCGACTGTGAAAGTCCCAACATTCTTTTAGATCTGTCACGATAGATCTTAATCCCCAGAATATACGAGGCATCACCCAGGTCTTTCATAGAAAACATCTGTGACAAGAATAACTTGGCCGATTGTTGCATAGGAATGTCATTTCCTATTAGGAGAACGTCATCAACGTATAAAACGAGGAATACCACAGTTCTCCCTACAATCTTCTTATAAATAAAGGGTTCATCTACATTTCTGATAAAGTCAAATTCTCTGACCGTCTCATCAAAGCAGATGTTCCAACTCTGCGATGCCTGCTTTAATCCATAAATGGATTTAATCAACTTGCACACCTTTCCACTACTCCCACTATCTATGAAGACCTCTGGTTGATCCATGAAAACACACTCTTCTAAACTTACATTTAGAAAGGCGGTTTTAACATCCATCTACCAGATCTCATAGTCATGGAAGGCAGCAATGGCAAGTAGGAACCAAATGGATTTAATCATAGCCACTGGTGAAAAAGTTTCGTCATAGTCCAATCCTGGTCTTTGACAAAAACCTTTAGCAACAAGTCTAGCTTTGTAGGTTTTTACCTGACCATCTACACCAATCTTCTTTTTGAAGATCCATTTGCATCCTATGGGTTTTACCCCAATAGGAGCAAAATCCAAAGTCCAGACTTTGTTTGTGTACATGGATTCCATCTCGGATCACATAGCATCCAGCCACTTCACCGAATCATTACTCGTGATGGCTTGCTGAAAACTAATCGACTCATCATCGTCGATGATGCAATCCTCTCGATCCCTGTCTACGAGAAAACCATAGTATCTCTCGGGTGGGTAAGAATGCCTACTAAATCTACGGAGTGGCATGGGTACGTCCTGTTCCATTGAAGTCTCAGGTTCTACTAAGTTTTCAGTAATAGTCTGTGGTTCTGGAATTTTTTCCAGCTCCATCGCGCTCCCACTTATTTCTTTTTCGAGAAATTGAGTTTCTATAAAGCGGGCATGATGAGAAACAAAGATCTTTTGTTCCTCAGCGTGATAGAAATAATACCCCCTAGAATTCTTAGGGTATCCCACAAACTTGCACAGTACAGAACGTGTCTCTAGTTTGTCCGGATGCACCTTTTTGACAAAGGAAGGAGAACCCTATATCTTCAAATACTTACGACAGGGTTTCTTTCCACTCCACATTTTATATGGAGTGGCAGGCACAAACTTAGTTGGAACTTTGTTCAATAGGTATGCAGCAGATTCCAGTGCATAACCCCAGAAGGATGGCGGCAATTCAATATTACTCATCATGGAACGCACCATATCTAGTAAGGTATGATTCCTTCTTTCTGATACACCGTTGTGTTGTGGTGTGTATGGAGGAGTAAGCTGAGAAAGAATTCCATTCTCTTTTAGGTATTCCAGGAACTCGGCACTTAAGTATTTTCCGCCCCTATCAAAACGGAGCATCTTGATACTTTTGCCGGTTTGCTTTTACGCTTCATTCTTATACTCTTGAAATTTCTCAAAGGACTCGGATTTATGTTTCGTTAAGAATACATGTCCATACCTAGAGAAATCATCTGTGAAAGTAATGAAGTAGGAACAGCCACTTCGTGCATGTGTAGATATTGGCCAACACACGTCGCTGTGTATAAGTCCCAGGACCTCAATGGCTCTTTCTCCGTGTCCAGTGAACGGAGTTTTTGTTATCTTTCCTATGATACATGATTGACAAGTTGTATATGATTGATACTCAAATGGATCTAAGTATCCTTCTTTATGTAACTTAGTCAGTCGTGTTTTATTGATATGACTAAGTCTACAATACCATAGAAAAGCTTGGTTTGATTCTGGTGCTTTTCTTGATGTTGATCGAGAACGTTGAAAACTTGATGTTGATCTAAGTATCCTTCTTTAAGAAACTCTTTCTCCGTGCTTTCCTCCAATGACCTTTCTTCCGACAATAGAAGCACTCTTCCTTTGTGGATGCCCCTCAATTCTTTTCTATTCCCTTTCCCGCCACCTTCTGCACACCTCCCCTCGGTTTGGTAGGGCCTTCTTCTTTTTCCCCTTGGCCTTAGCCTTGGATCTAGCAGAAGAAGATCCTACAACAAACAAAGCGGGTGTTTCCTTGCCCTTTTGCAAGGTGCCCTCTGCTATCCTCAACATGTTGAGGAGCTCAGGAAGTGAAACTTCCAAACTGTTCATATTGAAATTCAATACGAACTTGGCATAGGTGAAAGGAAGGGACTGGAGGACCAAGTCGATATATAACTCATTTTCCAACGTGGTTCCCAGGTCTGCGAGCTCTTCGATGAGAGAAATCATCTCTAAGACATGGTCCCTGACAGATGATCCGATGGCCAAGCTCGCTTGAAAAAGTTTCTTCAAGGTCTCGTATCTTACGATACGAGATTGCTCTCCATATAATTCTTTGGTATGGAGGAAGATGGAAGCAAGGTCCATCTTCTTGTGCCACCTCTGATGTTCATTGTCCATGGAGGTCAGCAGAAGGAACTTGGACTTCGCCCAATCAAGTTGTCACGACCCGAAAATATTAGCTCATGACCGGCACTTAAATCATGCAACGTCTATAGGTGTAACGTAACTTAAGTAAGCCGAAGACCAGAAATCTAAACCCTTCGAAAGAAGTAAGTAATGAAACATTTGGAAATCTTAAGTAAAAATCCTTAAGCTTAATTTTTTTAAAAATTTCGGCAGCACCTCCTTTGTAAAAAAACTAGCCCCGAAACGGGTACAAACATAAAATATAAGTAAATCATCCCCAAACGGGAGCAAATCATGCCCAACGGCGGAAATAACCACCACAAGCATATATATGTATACGACCCCCAACGGCGAAGATCAACACAAAGGATAATGAATAAAGCAAGACATCAACCCAACAAGCGAACATATAACCCATAGCTCTAAGTCTCGCAACCACAAGTCTTTCTAAGTCTTACTACTTATACAAATACAAGTTTCTGATTGATGGAATTGACTAGATACAATAGGAATAATAATAGGAGAGTGGCACGATCCAACATGCACCGCCTACCAAGCAAATCACCCGAAAGTAAGCTGTGTGCCAGCGATGCCGCTACTGATCCATGTGGTCAACCTGCAAGAACTGTGGCACAACGGGGTGAGTTGCCAACTCGTGAGTAGAAAACATCATCAGGTAAAAATCGAATAAAACAACGATTCCTAGGTCAACTATATCATAAAGGTAATATTATGATATCCAGGGTGACCGTATCTACATATATGCCAACAATAATCAATGCCTGTATGCATGTGGATATCATCCAACAATATGATCAATGCATGTATGCATGTGGATCTCGTCCAACAATATAATCAATGCCTATATGCATGTGGATCACGTCCAACAATATAATTAATGCATGTAAATATATGAGGATATAAATCAACGTGTGTCCCTCGCGACACATCAAAATCATGGAACCTGAGTGTCCAACATCGACATTCGAAACATTATGAAACCCGTGTCCAACAACGAGACGTAAATTCTCATATCTCAGGCGCCGCATCCTTAGATCGACCCTCATATCTATCTCATCTCAGGCGCCGCATACTCTGATCGGCCCTCATCCATCTCATGACTTCGGTCGGTATCCTCCGGATAACCGACGAGTCCAAATACTATCAACGGTAGGTAGTGGTCCTTCTGCCAGGCTCATCGTCTACACCACGAAAATCATATCTCGCCTTGGGGTACCATACCGGGTCCACCATGTACCTGCAGATGGTACCTACAGCCCCTCGAATCGGGTTTCATATGCCAATCTCAGAACCGAGAAAACACATGGTGGGTGTCTCGAAATATCATATCACGAGAAACTGGGTTTTTTTAAAACAATACATACTTCATTAGGAAATAATCACGGTTCTCAAATCCAGAAATCTCAAGAAAACGGCATCTCAGAGCATATAATCGTAAAGCATGATGTATGCAAACATATAACAGAAATGTGAGCATATCCGTATATCATGCAACATGGAACAGTGTTGTGATATATCATAATGATGTGAGCATAGCAAGTATATCATGCAACATGGAACAGTGATGTGGCAATTCTACTGTGTAAGTGACATAGCAATTATCGATGATGAAGGTGTGTGAGCCAGCCAATCTATGTAAGTGTAACATACGCATCATCGATAATTGTGTAGGTGTACTAGCACAGGTATATGTAATGCAATGAGAGTGACATGAACATAGCATAAAGTAAATCATCAGCTAAATGCTATAAGGTATACGTATCTAACATGACCAAGTCGGTGAACCTATCAATCGGCATCCAGCCTCACAACATCACGTACAGTATAATCCATCGTATGGCATTCTATAGTCAAGGGTATGGTTCAATCATCATAAAACTCATCACGTACGGTAAATCATCGCACGGCGGTATTAAACCATTAGGGATC
Organism: Agapanthus africanus; assembly: GCA_030015575.1. Classification (NCBI taxonomy): domain Eukaryota; kingdom Viridiplantae; phylum Streptophyta; class Magnoliopsida; order Asparagales; family Amaryllidaceae; genus Agapanthus; species Agapanthus africanus. Next base: position 215,595,845 of record CM057349.1, read on the forward strand.
CTATCAACCTATATGACACTGAGGGTACAAACCTAAAGTCTCATACGGCATATCACTCATGATTCATAATATTATATATATATATATATATATATTGTAGGGTTCCTAGGAACTCGCATGAGGTCTCACAAGGCATCAACCATGCCAATTTCAAAAATTAGAGGTGCCGAGAAACCCTAATACGGATCGTTGGCTAGAAGTTTAGGCGACAAAGCAACTAGTTAACTACTTAACTAAATGGTAAACGGAAATACAACCTTTGTAGATCCGGTCCTCCACCTCCACGGCTCCGTGATGAAGTCCTCTCCGCTGTCCAAATCAAAATCCGGGCTCTAGCGTCGGCTTCATCGGAGAAATGGGCGGGCAAGGTCGTCGGCTTCGTGCCGAAGATGATCTACGTCGAGGCATCGCTAGATCAAGCTCCAACTTCACCAAGTCAAGAAACTTGTGAAGAAAACACACTCTACTACTTGGCAAGAGGTAGAGGATGAAGAAATAGGAAGTGGGTTCACTTTAGAATTGGATTTCTCACTCTTTTTCATCAATCACCATTGATGAAGTCAAGCTTTTCATTGAAGAAGATGAAGAAGAAGAAGCTAAAGTTATGATAAGTTAATTCCAAAAAGAAAATTAAAAGAATACTTATCATAACCAAACCATGGTCAAGTGTAGAGAATAAATCATGTTTAGTGGGATGGTTAGGGTTAAGCATGAAGACAAAATGGTCACTTAGTCAAAGCTTCATGAACTTTCAATGTAAAACAAAACTAGCAACCATTTTCTTTTCTTTTGCCATTTCTTTTCCAAAATAAAATAAATGAAATAAATAAATAAATGAAAAAGAAAACCCTAACCATTACACAACCATGGTTTAATCTTTACACAAACCCTAGAGAGCATGTATCATCAAACATGATACAATCAAGTGCACAAAAAGTATATCACATATACAATGTGCACATCCGAGCGAGAAAATCCATTTAAAGTGAACCAATACTAGTTAATGCAAAGTAATATATCAAATATATAATTATACATTAAATCATTAAATCATCACTTGATTTAACGATCTGGTCATATCGCATATAACCGACTAGTATCCAATGTATCGGCTTATCGAATCAACCCTCGATTCGATAACTAGGTTATATCGCATATAACCATTCGATACATTCATCGCGAGAATAGAATACGGTATCACATACACGCATTATTCTCGGTCCCGCACATATCTCATATGCGCTCCTATTTCGTTTCGCTTGAGCCAGGAAACCTCTGTGTAGGACTCTAAAGACTCGTCAATACGCCGGCAGCAGATGATGATCATATCAAACACCCACAAGCCGCAAGCGGTCTGCTAAACGTAACGGCCACCCGGGTATTGAGCGATCAGAAGATCGACGAGCAAGCCCGCTCACACTCCTGTGAATCCAACCAGTAACACTACCGTACAGTCCGGTCTGATCGTCTAATATGTCGCATATCTCGCCTAGGGGTGGTAAACGTCAGACCCCAATAGCTCGATAAGTCGTGTCGATATGAGGTCTATAACAATTCGAGAAACTACAGGTAACACTTACCAGTAAATCTCAGCAACCCTGGCCAGGGATTTCCGGTTATAGCCAATCGAACACAGCGCAACATCAACCCCCTATACCGGGAGAGACGAATCCCCTCCTATCGCTCATTGCCTCCATGTGATTCGGGACTGTACCCAAAAACCACCGTTTTGCACGCCCTCTTGGACGTGGTAAGGTGGAAATCAAAGCACAGTGGGAACCACACAAGACTCTATGACGATCTCGGGTCAACAGACTACTCTGTACCAGTGTCACCTGAGAACTGCCATCTGACGTAAGGTATAATACCATCTGGGAGTTCTCGGCGAGTTCGTCCAGTGTACCCAGTCTCCACTGAGCACCCGTATATCATCTCTGATGTCAAACACCAATGGATATGGGATCATCCATCGCCCATCTGTATGGGTCGAGAAGGTATACGCTAGTCTACTCTGGTATATCGATGCCCCGTCTCGATATACCCACGACTAGAGACCTTGATGGATGTACTTATGGACTACCATGTCCCCACTAGTATGATCCGCATCATAGTCCAGGTAGTCAAGTACACATCCTAAGGGCTTTACCAACATGTAACAGAGAGACAATCAATGTACACGTTAAGGTAAAGAGCAACCAGATAGCATACTATCATGTCGAGCAAGAAAGTCCTCCCTATATATGTCCAAGCATCCACTACAATATACATCCTATGTATAGTAATGGCCTCTAGGGCATACATATAACTAACAATCTCCCACTTGCACTAGGGCCATCTGATAGCAGTGGTTGTAGTATCTCATACTCAACCATTCCATAAAAGTCTCTATCTGGGAAAAGGCCTTTGTGAGTGGATCCGCCGTGTTGTCCTCTGAGTCTACTCTCGTAACCTCGATCCCTTAGAGATCACCCATCTCCATGATCAGGTGATACTACCTTAGAATATGTCTGGATCACTGATGGGACCTGCGTTCCTCGGCATAAGCCACAACTCCATTGTCTCACAATGGTAGGAACGTAGTTCATCTCATGAACCATTATTCACCCAAACAGCCTCTTTGGTAGCATCTTAAGTAGCGATGTATCCAGCCTTTATCGTCTAGTATGCCACGGTATCTAGCTTGGAACTTTTCCAACATACCGTCCCTTTACTGAGGGTAAAGACAATGCCTGTGACTGACATTCAGTCGTCTTTATCACCCTGGAACCATTCCAGTGATTCTCCCCAGGATCGATTGATACCATCTCACTACAACTAGTGAGAATCCTAACATCCAATTAGATCTATCTCATAGATCCAAACTAAGGATTTAGGAGGTATCACTTTGATCCTATATGGAGAATCATTGTGATAAGTGGAGATTGACCGAGCGTAGCATAGGAAACTCCTTTCTTATCAAGAATATGTCATCCACGTACTCTACGAGGATCATCACCATACTCCCTACTACCTTTTTGTATATACAAGGTTCATCTACCATTTTGATGATGTCAAACTGTTTGACTATCTCATCAAAACAGATGTTCCAACTCCGCGATACCTGCTTTATCGTATGAAGCATCTTGTACACGTTTCCGCTGCTCCCACTGTCTACGAAGCCCTCTCGCTGTGTACTTATAGATTCTCTCTTCTAAAACATCATTTAGAAAAGCAGTCATGACACCCAACTGCCAGATTTCGTAGTCATGGTATGTAGCTGTGGCAAGTAGGATCTGGATGGACTTAAGCATAGCCACTTGAAAAGGTTTCATCATTATCCACGCCTGGTCGATGACGAAAAGCTTTAACAAGTCTAGCTTTGAAAGTCTCAACTTTTCCATCAACACTAAGTAATCTTCTCAAGATTTACTTGCTCCTGACGGGGATTTAACCCTTCAGATATAGCAACCAAAGTCCATACTTTGTTGGTGTACATGGATTCCATCTCAGATCACTAAGCATCCAGCCATTCTTACAGAGTCCCACTCCTGATGGCCAGCTCGAAACTAGTTGGGTCATCATCTTATGATGCAATCCTCGCTCCCACTGTCATAGAGAAACAGAAGTATCTCTCAGGTGGGTGAGGAACCCTACTAGATCGGCGGAGAGGCTGAGGTTCGTTGGAATCTACTGAATCCTTTGGTTCTATCAAATCATCAGCTGTAGTTTGTATAGCTGGAACCTTTCCAGTTCTACATTACAGACCTTGCCTCGAGCTTGTCCGGATTTTGCTTTCAGACATAGGCCGGTCAACCCCAAATCTTTAACTAGCTTAAGACATGGGCTCTTCCCTTTCCATATCACATATGAAATGGTAAGCAATTGATTTGATTGGAACCCTATTCAATAGGTATGCAGCTTCTCAAGTGCATAACTCCCAAAAAGGAAAAAGGTAACTCAGTAGTACTCATCATAGAGCACACCATATCAGATAGGGTGTATCTGCTCCGCCCCGACATACCATCGTGCAATGGTGTATACGGAGGAGTAATGCTGAGAGAGAATCTCATTCTCCTTTAGAATAATCCAGGAATTCCGTGCTCAAGTATTCTCCTCCTTGATCTCATCAAAGGACATAACACTTTTACCCGTATTGGTTCTCTACTTCTAACTTATATTCTGTGAATATCTCAAAAGGTTCGGACTTATGTTTCAACAGGAACGTATGTCTGAATCTTGAGAGATCATCAGAGAATGTAATGAAGTAAAAGAACCGGTCTTGGCATGTGTAGACAGGGGACCTACATACATCAACATGTATCATCCCAAGAGTTCACTAACTCTTTCTCTGTTTCCAGTAAACGGAGCTATGGTCATCTTATCTTTGTGACATGACTGGCGAGTTTCACAAGATGTAAATTCAAACTGATTTAAATATGCATCTATATGTAACTCTAGCTAGTCGGGTCACATTGATCTGACCTAGTCTACAATGCCTCAAGAAGAATTCGTTCATTTCTGAACTCTTCCTCTTGTGTGTGATCCGTATACTTAGAACTGTAGTTTGATTTAGAACATCAATGCTTTTAGATAACGTGCCTGAACCGATCAACTTTTGATATAGGAAATGTTCAAAACATTATCCAACAATACAAAATTTTATCATTTCTTTACTAATAAAGAGATAGATACGATTTTGTATATCAGGTTCGGTATCTAATAACATTCGTTCAGAATCAATGTATTTGTAATACAGGGTGACAGTGACCAACAGACTTGGCTGCAACACTTGCCCCGTTTTCTGCCTCATGAAACTTATCACCCGTTCTCAGTTCTCTACCTTTCTGTAGCCCTATGTAACATATTACATATCTGGGATCCTGATCTGGTATCACATACCCAGGACGTAGAGGATACAGAGAAACAGTTCTACATAATGAACATACCCGAAGATGATGCATCAGCATGCACTCTCTTCGTTTGGGCGGCACGAGAATTCTGGTAATCCCTATTTCCTGCTCTGTCTTATAACAGTTATAAGTTGGAGCGGGACCAACGTTCCCCAGCTCAGTAAAACAAGCGGGTTCGGTCAATAATCCGTATTATTATCTTGATTAAGGCGTGATATGGTCGCTACCAGGAGAGAGAGAGAAGAAAACACTCAGCGTGCGCTCTTTCAAGAATAGATTGGTTATTATTTTATCTAATCAGGATGGCTCCCACTGCTTTTCATCAAATCTTCCTTCAAACCCTAAAAGGAAAGACTAGCCGGGATTAATTACACACTACAAGTTCGCCAATCTTTCAGCCAGGCCAGTGTCGGTACTTTGAGGGAGGTCCCCCGTGCTTTCGCACGAACCTAATTAATGTAAACCACATTTTCCCAGAGGCGTAACCTCGTTAACACCTTTCTAGACACCTACTTGATCGGCTAATTGTAATGTATAAAACTCTCCCAGGAGTAACAATTACTCGCAGCGGGTATCGGGATCCAACTATCTCATAGAAGGTATGCAATCTCATTGCAAATTTCAACACTTGAAATTCCCGATAATATTTTGCCCCTAGCACCCTATGACCTTGACGGAGGTCAACAAACCATAGGCTACTAGTCAAGTTCAACCCGTCATTTCTTGATCGAATTAAACCCACCCGCACGACCCTTGACGGAGGTCAACAAGGCCGCACGACTACCCTAACTCAATCTGCATCATATGCATAAACAGATAAATACTAGTTAGCTACCGCACACTACGCCTTGACGGAGGTCAACAAACGTAGCACGAATACTAAATAGGACTTATCTGAAATGACGGAGGGCTACGACAGGTTTTTCAGAAAACCTATTGCGTAATGAACTTGATATCGTTGTAGAATCAAATGATTTTAAAATGGAGTGTTTTTGAGGCTTTTCTAGTTTTGCTAAAGGAGTCACTCCCGGTGAAGGGATCATCGGTCCTTTCCTCGTCAAATGAGGTGCGGGATATATCATATATATCACTGTGCAAAGCAGAACTCTTAAAAGCAATCAAAAGACAAACCGAGTGTGTAGCATCTGCCAGTTATTGCTAAAGGAGTCACTCCCGGTGAAGGGATCTCGGTCCTTTCCTCATCGAATAAGGTGCAGGATATATCACATATACCGCTGTGCAAAGCAAGAACTGTAGCTACCTGTTTTATTTTGAAATTCGATTCTACAACATCTTAGGTTTCTTTTATTTCATTAATCACATTAATGAAGTCCTATCATTTAATGTACCTAAACATCACAGATAAATACGACGTACACTTATGCCATCCGCATTCGCCTCGATGTCCCATCGTGCACCGTTAGGTTAGGTAACTAACGGCAGAGCGGGGCAGGGCTAGCGCGGGTGTAAAACATAAGTAACATCTATATAATATATCATATATACTATATACTGTATCTATCGCAGAACATCACATGATCACATCACAGATATCGCAGCAGAAGAATCATATGAAATATTGGATATTCTAGGACGTCCGTGTTTTTAATACGAGCCAGTATAAAACACGGATTCCACGGTCGTGATGAATAGCCAAACCAACACCCCTAGACCCCTACGAGAGCGGCAAGCAACCCTACCAATTCTAGAGTTAGGAGACCCGGACTCGACTCCTCGAGTTGGTCTCCCTCTGGACTCCAGAACCCGGTTACTTATGCCTTCCTCCTTGGGTCTATCCTAGTGCGGAAAAGTAAATAATATACAAACGGTGACAACTTCCGCAACCTGGAAGCGCCCCAATTGAAGAATATTACATACAAGTTTTTACATGAATTAAAATGAAAAAACACTCGTCTCACATAAAAACCCCCGGCTATTCAAACACGACGATCCAATATAACATATCCAGCAACACATAACATCACATGTCATCAACGTAAGTAAATATGTCCATCCCAATTGTCGTTGACATATAGCAACGAAACCGGCGATATCATATATTACACTTACGGTCACAGAAAAGAAAGTGTAAAACTACAACAGTTGGAATCCGCAACCACCTCAGACATCGCATGCCTGACCAAATGAATTCTTTAGACATCGCATGCCTAACAATTATAAACTCCGCATTTTAGTCTCAAAATCGAAAACACTTTTCAATATCAAGTTGGGCAATTCAACAAGATTCCCGACATCCTGATCGAATGCTTGTCGCAAACTTCAGTAGACGGCCGCACCCCCGACACCGTCGACGAAGTGCACCAAGGCGGAACACCGCTGCCGCGAGCACCCGGACGGATGCTTTCGGCGACGGTGTTCTCCTACAGTCACTTGGTCGGGGCTATGGAGTGAGGCTGTCTATTAAGTTTACCCGGCGAGTATCCGCGTACGCTACGTGATTGCGACGGACTTTTGATCACATCAAAATTCTGTAGCAACCGATCAAGTGAGACTAAACTGCTATGTTTATAATATTCATTCAGTTATCTCATAACTTATTGTGAATTCCAATTATTGTATCACATTCCGAATAAAATAGAAAATGTTAAACTTTCCGATCGAACATCCAAACACCCAAGTTTTCCCGATACAGTCCAACACATGAAATAAGTCTAACAACATTCAGTTCATGCCTCAGTTCCAACGGTCCAGCCGTAGAAGGGTCAAGCCAACGCCTCACATGTGGCACGCCGTACTGCCCCAAACCCGAAGGTTCAAAGGGCAGCTCAAGACGGTCACATAATCGAGTTAAGGTTTGTTGTCTTCTAGAGGGTCCATCGCGTTACTTGCACTACTTAGAACGTCGTTAAACTACGGAAAAATCCAACACTTGGAAATTTCCCGACAGGGGAAAAGTTGGGTATTTATATCCGGTCGAACTTTTTAACATATTCAAAAAATTATCCGGAAAGCCACACAGACAAAATTTGATAATCCGATCGAACATTCGAATACCCAAAACAACCCAGAAAATTCAACTCTTGAATAAATATTAAAAATTCCCAGAAAATCCAACACCAGAAAAGAGGAATTACTGTGCAAAAAAGGGACGCCGACGTCATCAATTGGCCGCGGAACCGCCGCAGAAGCCAGGCTTCTGCCGCGGTTCCGCCGCACTTTGGTGGATTCATGGGTACGGGCTTCACAGTAATTCTTACAATTCCCTGCTGATTTTTCTGCATATTTTTAATGTGGAAAAATCCCAGATTTTAGAAAAAGTCCAGAGAGCATGTTTGGTTTAGGGTTTCGGGTTCGTTCGGACTTCAAACTCTATCAGGACTTCGCCTAAGGCTCTAGCTAGGCTCTGATACCACTGTAGGTCAGGCAGCCACCCCATCCAATGGGGTCGCCGTGGCACCAACGGGTCCCTCAGCCGCTACTTTTTACGCATGCCCCCTCGCGAGGACTACAACCCACCGGAACACCATCCGGTCTCGGGACACCCTGGGGGTAAGAGCCTATGCTTCGCCACACTGTCACACAGTGAGAACCCCCCATAGGTCGACATCCAATGCCTAGTAGCTCTGATACCTCTGTAGGGTTCCTAGTCACTCGCATGAGGTCTCACAAGGCATCAACCATGCCAATTTCAAAAATTAGAGGTGCCGAGAAATCCTAATACGGATCGTTGGCTAGAAGTTTAGGCGACAAAGCAACTAGTTAACTACTTAACTAAATGGTAAACGGAAATACAACCTTTGTAGATCCGGTCCTCCACCTCCACGGCTCCGTGATGAAGTCCTCTCCGCTGTCCAAATCAAAATCCGGGCTCTAGCGTCGGCTTCATCGGAGAAATGGGCGGGCAAGGTCGTCGGCTTCATGCCGAAGATGATCTACATCGAGGCATCGCTAGATCAAGCTCCAACTTCACCAAGTCAAGAAACTTGTGAAGAAAACACACTCTACTACTTGGCAAGAGGTAGAGGATGAAGAAATAGGAAGTGGGTTCACTTTAGAATTGGATTTCTCACTCTTTTTCATCAATCACCATTGATGAAGTCAAGCTTTTCATTGAAGAAGATGAAAAAGAAGAAGCTAAAGTTATGATAAGTTAATTCCAAAAAGAAAATTAAAAGAATACTTATCATAACCAAACCATGGTCAAGTGTAGAGAATAAATCATGGTTAGTGGGATGGTTAGGGTTAAGCATGAAGACAAAATGGTCACTTAGTCAAAGCTTCATGAACTTTCAATGTAAAACAAAACTAGCAACCATTTTCTTTTCTTTTGCCATTTCTTTTCCAAAATAAAATAAATGAAATAAATAAATAAATGAAAAAGAAAACCCTAACCATTACACAACCATGGTTTAATCTTTACACAAACCCTAGAGAGCATGTATCATCAAACATGATACAATCAAGTGCACAAAAAGTATATCACATATACAATGTGCACATCCGAGCTAGAAAATCCATTTAAAGTGAACCAATACTAGTTAATGCAAAGTAATATATCAAATATATAATTATACATTAAATCATTAAATCATCACTTGATTTAACGATCTGGTCATATCGCATATAACCGACTAGTATCCAATGTATCGGCTTATCGAATCAACCCTCGATTCGATAACTAGGTTATATCGCATATAACCATTCGATACATTCATCGCGAGAATAGAATACGGTATCACATACACGCATTATTCTCGGTCCCGCACATATCTCATATGCGCTCCTATTTCGTTTCGCTTGAGCCAGGAAACCTCTGTGTAGGACTCTAAAGACTCGTCAATACGCCGGCAGCAGATGATGATCATATCAAACACCCACAAGCCGCAAGCGGTCTGCTAAACGTAACGACCACCCGGGTATTGAGCGATCAGAAGATCGACGAGCAAGCCCGCTCACACTCCTGTGAATCCAACCAGTAACACTACCGTACAGTCCGGTCTGATCGTCTGATATGTCGCATATCTCACCTAGGGGTGGTAAACGTCAGACCCCAATAGCTCGATAAGTCGTGTCGATATGAGGTCTATAACAATTCGAGAAACTACAGGTAACACTTACCAGTAAATCTCAGCAACCCTGGCCAGGGATTTCCGGTTATAGCCAATCGAACACAGCGCAACATCAACCCCCTATACCGGGAGAGACGAATCCCCTCCTATCGCTCATTGCCTCCATGTGATTCGGGACTGTACCCAAAAACCACCGTTTTGCACGCCCTCTTGGACGTGGTAAGGTGGAAATCAAAGCACAGTGGGAACCACACAAGACTCTATGACGATCTCGGGTCAACAGACTACTCTGTACCAGTGTCACCTGAGAACTGCCATCTGACGTAAGGTATAATACCATCTGGGAGTTCTCGGCGAGTCCGTCCAGTGTACCCAGTCTCCACTGAGCACCCGTATATCATCTCTGATGTCAAACACCAATGGATATGGGATCATCCATCGCCCATCTGTATGGGTCGAGAAGGTATACGCTAGTCTACTCTGGTATATCGATGCCCCGTCTCGATATACCCACGACTAGGGACCTTGAAGGATGTACTTATGGACTACCATGTCCCCACTAGTATGATCCGCATCATAGTCCAGGTAGTCAAGTACACATCCTAAGGGCTTTACCAACATGTAACAGAGAGACAATCAATGTACATGTTAAGATAAAGAGCAACCAGATAGCATACTATCATGTCGAGCAAGAAAGTCCTCCCTATATATGTCCATGCATCCACTATAATATACATCCTATGTATAGTAATGGCCTCTAGGGCATACATATAACTAACATATATATATACCTATATCCCAGGTTACATCCATAACAATCTCATATCAGGGGACCGGCAAAGGTATCAATCCTCTCATATCAACTCGCATCCGTATACTGACATATCACACCAAGTCATCATATCACATCGTATACTCTTTCATCACATTAATATCTCACATCAAGTCATCTTACGTATACATTCTATCTTATAAATCTTATGTCATGCTACTCTAAATCTCATACATATCAATTCTATCATATCATGTCACACTAAACAATACACAGATCTTAAGTCGTGGTATATCATGTCTCCTACTAATCCTTAAACCATATCAATAAGTTTCTAACATGGTTTCCTTAACCATATTCTATATGTATATATATCGGTTTCCATAATAATTTGCGGTGGTGCTATACTGTTAGTTATATGTATGCCCTAGAGGCCATTACTGTACATGTGATGTATATTGTAGTGGATGCTTGGACATATATAAGGAGGACTTTCTTGCTCGGCATGATAGTATGCTATCTGGTTGCTCTTTATCTTAACATGTACACTTACTGTCTCTCCATTACATATTGATAAAACCGTTAAGATGAATACTTGACTATCAGGATTATGATGCAGATCATACTAGTGGGGATAGGGTAGTCGGTAAGTACATCCTTCAAATGTTCCTAGTCGAGGGAGTATCGAGACAGGGTATCGATACTCCATAGTAGACTAGCATATACACTTCTCGACCCATATGATGAGCAATGGATGATCCCATATCCATTGGAGTTTTACATCAGAGAAGGTATACGGGTGCCCAGTGGAGACTGGGTATACTGAACGGACTAGCCAAGAACTCCTAGATGGTATTATACCTATCGTCGGATAACAGTTCTCTGGTGACACTGGTACATGTTAGTCTGTAGACCCGAGATCGTCATAGAGTCTTGTGTGATTCCCACTGTGCTTTGATTTCCACCATACCACGGTTAAGTGATCGTGCAAAAAGGTGGTTTTTGGGTACAGCCCCGAGTCACATGGAGGCAATGAGCGATATGAGGGGTTTCGTCTCTCTCGGTATTTGGAGTTGTTGTTGTGCTATGCTCGATTGGCCATAACAGGAAATCCCTGGCCAGGGTTGCTGAGATTTACTGGTAAGTGTTATAGACCTTGCATCGGCATGACTTATCTGGCTATTGAGGTCTGACATTATACCACCCCCATGATGTTGATATGAGACATATCAGATGAAGAGACCGGACTGTACGGTAGTGTTACTGATTGGATTCACAGGAGTATGAGCAGGCTTGCTTGTTGATCTTCTGATCGCTCAATACCTGGGTGGCCATTATGTTTAGTAGACCGCTTGTGGCTTGTCGGTGTTTGATATGATCACCACTTACTGCTGGCGTATTGACGAGTCTTTAGAGTCCTATACTGAGGTTTCCTGGCTCAAGCGAAACGGAGTAGGAGCACATATGTGATATGTGCGGCACCGAGATTAATGCGATATGTGATACCTCATTCTATTCTCGCGACTTGTGACATTAGTCGGTTATATGTGATATAGCCAAGTTATCGGATCAAGTGTTGGTTCGATAAGTTGTCGCATTTGATATTATTCCGTTATACACACTATAGCCAGATTATTAAATCAAGTGTTGATTTAATAATTTATTGTAGAATTATATATTTGATATATTAAATTATATTAACTAATATTAGCTCACTTAAGCTTTTCTTTTTCTCACATTTGATACACTTAACATATATGTGATATATGTTAATTGTTTTCTTTGCACACAAAATGTATATGTGATATATATTGTTGTGTCATGCTAGGTTACACATGCAACATGTTAGTTTGAGACTCACACCATGCTAGGTTAAAGTTATGGTTTTATTTGTTTTAAGTAATTCAATAACTTGGATAATGAGTCATGGTTCAAAGTTTGTATAAGCTTGTACATTTCATTGACCAAGTCCACTTGTTTGTCTAGCTTAAGATATTTCTTAACCCAACACTTAACTCATTGCTATGGTTTAGTCTCTACAAGGGTTAAGCATGACATTAACTCACCATGGTTGCATTTCTAACCTCACATGAATTATTCATTCATCACTTCACTTCATCTTCTTCTTCCTCATGAGTTTGCTCTCTAGCTTTTGATGAAGTGATGATATCTTGTGAGAAAATAAAAACTAAATTGAGAAAAATTCCTGCTTCATCATCCTCTACTACTTGCCATTTAGTATAGGGTGTTTGCTTAACTAATTCCACAATTAGCAAAGGGGTAGCTTGGGTTAGTGTCTCCTCGACATAGATCGTCTTCGGCCTCGAAGACTTCGATGTAAGCTTGTTCATTTCTTCATGGGAGCCTCTCTAGAGTCCGGGAGTTCGTGATCGCAGTGAAGGGACTACTACACGGAGCTATTGAAGTGAAGGAATGGTCTACAAAGGTTGTATTCCTTGTTCACTTTAGTTGCAAAGTTGTTTGCATTCGTTTCGTCGGATTTTCTAGTAACGATTCTAGGTTAGGGTTAGCTAGAACGGCAAAAATTTAAATATGGCATGGATGATGCCACCCGATACCTTGCTGTCGTCCTAGGAAACCATACAGTGGTATTAGAGCCATGCTAGAAAATTAGATGATGTCTGCTAGGATTACGAAACCGAAACTACTCCGAAACACCCGATACGAAAACTTGGTTTTTGTCGAATTTAAACGGTCTTCAAAATTTTTTTTAAACAGCTGGAAAATGTTGTATGTGATATAACATGAACACTGTGAAAATTTGAGATAATTTGGGCATGACATGGTGGCCACATAGGCTCCAAAACCGCCCATCTCTGGTCAAATGTGAATTTTGGGATTCAAATTTGCACTGTGTTCCAGTCTCTAGGTTTGGTGTTTCAGGTGTTGTTTTGTTTTTGCTAAATTTTTATGTGATATTAACTTTCTGCAAAACTAATTCGGAGTGTTTCATAGTCGTATTTCTGACATGTATTCGGGTTATTTGGACGATGTTAAAAAATTCGAACGGATATCAATAACCCAATTTTTCCCCGCTGGAAATTTTTTCAAGAGTTGGATTTTTTTCCGAGTTTAAAACTTTCAGAAAATCATGCAAGCGATTCTGTGGACCCTCTAGAAGAACGAAACCCTAACTCGATTATGTGACCGTCAGAACCGCCATCAAACCCTAGGGTTTATGGTAGTTCAGCGGTGCCACAGGTGAGGCATTGGTTGGCCCTTCTACGGCTGGTTCATAGGTGCTGTGGCATGTTTCTGGGTACTTTTTGAACTCTGTCCAAGTGTTGAGCTTCACGGGAAATTTTGGGTGTTTGTTTATTCGATCGAAAAGTTTAATTTCGTCTAGCTATCTATGATTGTGATACAATATTTGGAATCTACAATTAGTTGTGATAACTAGTTTGAATTTTATAAATCTAGCAGTTTACTCTCATTTGATCGGTTTCCACGGGATTATGATGTTGATCAAAAGTCCGTCGTAATCACGTAGTGTACGCTGATACTCACCGGGTAAGCTTAATAGATAGCCACGCCCCATAGCCCCGACCAAGTGACTGTAGGAGAACCCCGTCGCCAAAAGCATCCGTTCGGGTTCTCACGGCTGCGGTGTTCCGCCTTAGTGCACTTCGTCGACGGCATCGGGTTGTGCGGCTGTCTACTAAAGTTTCCGACGAGCATTCGATCAGGTTATCGGGAATCTTGTTGAATTACCCGACAGGTTATTGGAAAGTGTTTTCAATATTGAGACTAAAATGCGGGGTTTATAATTGTTAGTAATGAGATGTCTAAGGAATTCATTTGGTTAGGTATGAAATCCAAAGTAAGAGATACATTGGGTTTATGATGTCTAAGGTGGTTGCAGATTCCAATTGTTGTAGTTTTTCACTTTCTTTTCTGCGACCGTAAGTGTAATATGTGGTGTATGTTAGTTATATGTATGCCCTAGAGGCCATTACTGTACATTGGATGTATATTGTAGTGGATGCTGGGACATATATAGGGAGGACTTTCTTGCTCGACATGATAGTATGCTATCTGGTTGATCTTTATCTTAACGTGTACACTAATTGTCTCTCTGTTACATGTTGGTAAAGCCCTTAGGATGTGTACTTGACTACCTGGACTATGATGCGGATCATACTAGTGGGGACATGGTAGTCTATAAGTACATTCTTCAAAGTCCCTAGTCGTGGGTGTATCGAGACAGGGCATCGATATACCAAAGTAGACTAGCGTGTACCTTCTCAACCCATACAGATGGGCGATGGATGATCCCATATCCATTGGTGTTTGACATCAGAGGAGATATACGGGTGCTCAGTAGAGACTGGGTACACTGGACGGACTCGCCGAGAACTCCCAGATGGTATTATACCATACGTCAGATGGCAGTTCTCTGGTGACACTGATACAGAGTAGTCTGTTGACCCGAGATCGTCATAGAGTCTTGTGTGGTTCCCACTGTGCTTTGATTTCCATCTTACCACGTCCAAGAGGGCGTGCAAAACGGTGGTTTTTGGGTACAGTCCCGAGTCACATGGAGGCAATGAGCGATAGGAGGGGATTCGTCTCTCCCGGTATAGGGAGTTGATGTTGCACTGTGTTCGATTGGCTATAACAGGAAATCCCTGGCCAGGGTTGCTGAGATTTACTGGTAAGTGTTACCAGTAGTTTCTCGAATTGTTATAGACCTCATATCGACACGACTTATCGAGCTATTGGGGTCTGACGTTTACCACCCCTAGGCGAGATATGCGACATATCAGACGATCAGACCGGACTGTGCGGTAGTGTTACTGGTTGGATTCACTGGAGTGTGAGCGGGCTTGCTCGTCGATCTTCTGATCGCTCAATACCCGGGTGGCCGTTACGTTTAGCAGACCGCTTGCGGCTTGTGGATGTTTGATATGATCATCATCTGCTGCCGGCGTATTGACGAGTCTTTAGAGTCCTACACAGAGGTTTCCTGGCTCAAGCGAAACGAAATAGGAGCGCATATGAGATATGTGCGGGACCGAGAATAATGCGTGTATGTGATACCGTATTTCATTCTCGCGAACAATGTGTCGAATGGTTGTATGCGATATAACCTAGTTATCGAATCGAAGATTGATTCGATAAATCGATACATTGGATATTAGTCGGTTATATGCGATATGACTGGATCGTTAAATCAAGTGTTGATTTAATGATTTAATGCATAATTATATACTTGATATATTACTTTGCATTAACTAGTATCGGTTCACTTTAAATGGATTTTCTCGCTCGGATGTGCGCATTATATATGTGATATGATTTTGTGCACATGCTTGTATCATGTTTGATGGTGCATGTAAAATTGGTTAAGTATAAAGAATTAAACCTTGGTTAATGAAATGGTTAGGGTTTATTATTTGCTTATTTATTTATTCATTCATTTATCTATTTCTTTTGGATGAAAAGAATGAGAAAAGAAAACAAATGGTTGCTTTCTTAGAAGCTTCTTCAAGCTTCATGCAACTTTGACCAAAGCAACCATTCTTGTCTTCTTCTCTAACCCTAACCATTCCACCTAACTAAAGTTAATTCTCTACACTTTACCATGGTTAAAGTTATGATAAGTATTATATTTCTTTTCTATTTTTAATAACTTATCATAATCATCATCATCTTCTTCTTCATCTTCTTCAATGAAGAAACCTTCACATCATCAATGGTGATTGATGAAAATGAGTGAGAAATCCAATTCTAAAGTCTACCCACTTCCTATTTCTTCATCCTCTACCTCTTGCCAAGTAGTAGAGTGTGTTTTCTTCACAAGTTTCTTGACTTGGTGAAGTTGGAGCTTGATCTAGCGATGCCTCGACGTAGATCATCTTCGGCATGGACATCGACGACCTAGCTCGCCATTTCTCCGACGAAGCCGACGCTAGAGCCCGGGAATTCATTTGGACAGCGAGGGGACTTCGTTGCGGAGCTATAGAGGTGGAGCACCGGATCTACAAAGGTTGTATTTCCGTTTAAACTTTAGTTAAGTTGTTAACTAGTTTCATTTTCGCCTAGAAATCTAGCCAACGATCCGTTCTAGGGTTTCTCGGCACCGTTTAAATTAGAAATTGGCATGGTTGATGCCTTGTGTGACCTCATTAGGGTGCCTAGGAACCCTACAGTGGTATCAGAGCCTAGCTAGAGCCTTAGGCGAAGTCTAGACAACGTTTGAATCCCGATCGAACCCGAAACCTCATTTTTCCCATGCTCTCTGTCCTTTTTTCAAAACTGTGCATTTTTCAACATTAAAAATATGCAGAAAATTAAGCAGGGTTTTATATGAATTACTGTGAAATACGGGGGCCTAATTCAATTAAACCACCGCGGAACCGCGGCACGAGCTTGGCATGTGCGGCGGTTCCGCGGCCTCATGGTCTCCTGTTGCGTTGACTTTTGCACAGTAATTCCTATTTAACAGTGATGAGTTCTCTGGGTATTTTTAATATTTATTCAAGAGTTGAATAATCTGGGATGTTTTGGAGCTTCGATGATTCGATCGGGTTTATCAGATTTTGTCTATTTGGCTTTCCGGATAAATTTTAGAATATGTTAAAAAGTTCGACCGGATATAAATACCCACTTTTTCCCCTGCCGGGAAATTTCCAAGTGTTGGATTTTTCCGTAGTTTGACGACGTTCTAAGTAGTGCAAGTAACGCGATGGACCCTCTAGAAGACAACAAACCTTAACTCGATTATGTGACCGTCTTGAACTGCCCTTTGAACCTTAGGGTTTGGGGCAGTGCGGCGTGCCACATGTGAGGCGTTGGCTTGACCCTTCTACGGCTGGACCGTTGGTACTGAGGAACGAACGGAATGTTGTTAGACTTATTTCATGTGTTGAGCTGTATCGGGAAAACTTGGGTGTTCGATTGTTCGATCGAAATGTTTAACATTTTCTGTTTATCTGGAATGGGATACAATAATTGGAATTCACAAAAGTTATGTGATAACTGAATGAATGTTATAAACATAGCACTTTAGTCTCACTTGATCGGTTTCCACGGAATTTTGATGTGATCAAAAGTCCGTCGCAATCACGTAGCGTACGCGGATATTCGCCGGACAAACTTAATAGACAGCTACATCCCATAGCCCCGACCAAGTGACTGTAGGAGAACCCCGTCGTCGAAAGCATCCGTCCGGGTGCTCGCGGTAGCGGTGTTCCGCCTTGGTGCACTTCGTCGACGGTATCTGGGGTGCGGCCGCCTACTGAAGTTTGCGACGAGTATTCGATCAGGATGTCGGGAATCTTGTTGAATTGCCCGACTTGATATTGAAAAGAGTTTTCGATTTTGAGACTAAAATGCGGGGTTTATAATTGTTAGGCATGCGATATCTAAGTAATTCATTTGGTCAGGCATGCGATGTCTGAGGTGGTTGCGGATTCCAACTGTTGTAGTTTTACACTTTCTTTTCTGTGACCGTAAGTGTAATATGTGATATCGCCGGTTTCGTTGCTATATGTCAACGACAATTGGGATGCGCATGTTTACTTACGTTGATGACATGTGATGTTATGTGTTGCTGGATATGTTATATTGGATCGTCGTGTTTGAATAGCCGGGGGTTTTTATGTGAGATGAGTGTTTTTCATTTTCATTCATGTAAAAACTTGTATGTAATATTCTTTTATTGGGGCACTTCCAGGTTGCGGAAGATGTCACCGTTTGTATATTATTTCCTTTTCCGCACTAGGATAGACCCAATGAGGGGAGCACAAGTAACCGGGTTCTAGGGTCCAGTGGGAGACCATCTCGAGGAGTCGAGTCCGGGTCTCCTAACCCTAGAATTGGTAGGGATGCTTGCCGCTCTCGTAGGGGTCTAGGGGTATGGGTTTGGCTATTCATCACGACCGTGGAATCCGTGTTTTATACTGGCTCGTATTGAAAACACGGACGTCCTAGTATATCCAATATTTCATATGTTTCTTCTGCTGCGATATCTGTGATGTGATCATGTGATGTTCTTTGATAGATACAGTATATAGTATATATGATATATTATATAGACGTTACTTATGTTTTACACCCGCGCTAGCCCTGCCCCGCTCTGCCGTTAGTTACCTAACCTAACGGTGCACGAGGGGACATCGAGGCGAATGCGGATGGCATAAGCGTACGTCGTATTTATCTGTGATGTTTAGGTACTTAAATGATGGGACTTCATTAATGAGATTAATGAAAGAAAAGAAACCTAAGATGTTGTAGAATTGAATTTCAAAATAAAACAGGTAGCTACAGTTCTTGCTTTGCACAGCGGTATATATGATATATCCTGCACCTTATTCGATAAGGAAAGGACCGAGATCCCTTCACCGGGAGTGACTCCTTTAGCAATAACTGGCAGATGCTACACACTCGGTTTGTCTTTTGATTGCTTTTAAGAGTTTTTGCTTTGCACAGTGATATATATGATATATCCCGCACCTCATTCGACGAGGAAAGGACCGACGATCCCTTCACCGGGAATGACTCCTTTAGCAAAACTAGAAAAGCTTCAAAAACACTCCATTTCAAAATTCATTCGATCCTACAACGATATCAAGTTCATTACGCAATAGGTTTTCAGAAAAACCTGTCGTAGCCCTCCGTCATTTCAGATAAGTTGTATATAGTATTCGTGCTGCATTTGTTGGCTTTCGTCAAGGTGCAGTGTGCGGTAGCTATATGCTGCTTATCTGCTAGCATACGATGCGATTGGATTAGGGTAGTCGTGCGGCTTTGTTGGCTTTCGTCAAGGGTCGTGCGGGTGGGTTTAATTCAATCAAGAAATGTACGGGTTGAACTTGACTAGCGGGATATGGTTTGTTGGCTTTCGTCAAGGTCATAGCACGTTAGGGGCAAAATTTTATCGGGAATTTCAAGTGTTGAAATTTGCAATGAGATTGCATACCTTCTATGAGATAGTTGGATCCCGATACCCGCTGCGAGTAATTGTTACTCCTGGGAGAGTTTTACATATTACAATTAGCCGATCAAGTAGGTGTCTAGAAAGGTGTCAACGGGATTACGCCTCTAGGAAAACGAGGTTTACATTAATTAGGTTCGTGCGAAAGCACAGGGGACCTCCCTCAAAGTACCGACACTGGCCTGGCTGAAAGATTGGCGAACTTGTAGTGTGTAATTAATCCCGGCTAGTCTTTCCTTTTAGGGTTTGAAGGAAGATTTGATAAAAAGCAGTGGGAGCCATCCTGATTAGATAAAATATAATAACCAATCTATTCTTGCAAGAGCGCACGCTGAGTGTTTTCTTCTCTCTCACTCCAGGTAGCGACCATATCACGCCTTAATCAAGATAATAATACGGATTTTTGACCGAACCCGCTTGTTATACTGAGCTGGGGAACGTTGGTCCCGCTCCAACTTATAATTGTTATAAGACAGAGCAGGAAATTGGGGATTACCAGAATTCCCGTGCCGCCCAAACGAAGAGAGTGCATGCTGATACATCATCTTCGGGTTTGTTCATTATACAAAACTGTTTCTCAGTATCCTTTACGTCCTGGGTATATGATACCGGATCAGGATCCCAGATATGTAATCTGTTACATAGGGCTACAGATAGGTAGAGAACTGAGAACGGGTGATAAGTTTCATGAGGCAGAAAACGGGGCAAGAGTTGCAGCCAAGTCTGTTGGTCACTGTCACCCTGTATTACAATACATTGATTCTGAACGAATGTTATTAGATACCGAACTTGATATACAAAATCATATCTGTCTCTTTATTAGTAAAGAAACGGTAAAATTTTGTATTGTTGGATAATGTTTTGAACATTTCCTATATCAAAAGTTGATCGGTTCAGGCACGTTATCTAAAAGCGTTGATGTTCTAAATCAAACTACAGTTCTTAGTATACGGAACACACACAAGAGGAAGAGTTCAGAAATGAACGGATTCTTGTTGAGGTATTGTAGACTAGGTCATATCAATGCGACCCGACAAGCTAAGTTCCACATAGATGCATATTTAAATCTGTTTGAATTTACATCTTATGAAACTTGCCAGTCATGCCACAAAGATATAATGACCTTAGCTCTGTTTATTGGAAACAGAGAAAGAGTTAGTAAACTCTTGGGATTGATACATGATGATGTATGTAAGATCCCCTGTCTGCACATGCCAAGACCGGTCCTTTATATTTCATTGCATTCTCTGATGATCTCTCGAGATTCAGACCTATGTTCCTGTTGAAACACAAGTCCGAACCTTCTGAGATATTCACAGAATATAAGTTAGAAGTAGAGAACCGAAATACGGGTATAAGTATTATGTCCTTTGATGAGATCAAGGAGGAGAATACTTGAGCACGGAAATCCTGGTCTATTCTAAAGGAGAATGAGATTTTCTCTCAGCATTACTCCTCCGTATACACCATAACACGATGGTATATCGGGGCGGAGCAATAGCACCCTATGTGATATGGTGTGCTCTATGATGAGTACTACTGAGTTTCCTATTTCCTTTTTGGGAGTTATGCACTTATGAAGTTGCATACCTATTGAATAGGGTTCGAATCGAATCAGTGCCTACCACTTCATATGTGATATGGAAAGGGAAATGCCCATATCTTAAGTTGGTTAAGATTTGGGGTTGTCCGGGCTATGTCTAAAAGCATAATCCAGACAAACTCGAGGCAAGGTCTGTTATGTAGAACTGGAATAGTTCCAACTATACAAGCTACAGCTGATGATTTGATAGAACCAAAGGATTCAGTAGATTCCAACGAACCTCAGCCTCTCCGCCGATCTAGTAGGGTTCCTCACCCACCTGAGAGATACTTCGGTTTGTCTGTGACAGTGGGAGCGAGGATTGCATCATGAGATGATGACCCAACTAAGTTCGAGCTGGCCATCAAGAGTGGGACTCTGTAAGAATGGCTGGATGCTTAGTGATCTGAGATGGAATCCTTATACACCAACAAAGTATGGACTTTGGTTGCAATATCTGAAGGGTTAAATCCCCATCAGGAGCAAGTATATCTTGAGAAGATTACTTGGTGTACATGGAAAGGTTGAGACTTTCAAAGCTAGACTTGTTAAAGGTTTACATTATTGACCAGGTGTGGATCATGATGAAACTTTTTCTAAGGATTTATGCTTAAGTCCATCCAGATCCTACTTGCCACGGCTACATACCATGACTACGATATCTGGTGGTTGGGTGTCATGGCTGCTTTTCTAAATGATGATTTGGAAGAGAGCGTCTATAAGTACACAGCCAGAGGGCTTCGTAGACAGTGGGAGCAGCGGAAACGTGTGCAAGATGCTTTATAGGATAAAGCAGGCATCGCGGAGTTGGAACATCTGTTTTGATGTGGTAGTCAAAGAGTTTGACTTCATCAAAATGGTAGATGAACCTTGTATATACAAGAAGGTAGTAGGGAGTATGGTAGTGTTCCTCGTAGAGTACGTGGATGACATACTCTTGATAGGGAAGGAGTTTCCTATGCTACGCTCGGTCAATCTCCGCTTATCACAAGGATTCTCCATATAGGATCAAAATGATACCTCCTAAGTCCTGAGTTTTCATCTATGAGATAGATGTAGTTGGATGTTAGGATACTCACTAGATGTAGTGAGATGGTATCAATCGATCCTGAGGAGAATTACTGAAAGGGTTCCAGGGTGATAAAAACGACTGAATGTCAGTCACAGGCATTGTCTTTACCCTCAGTAAAGGGACGGTATGTTGGAAGAGTTCCAAGCTAGATACCGAGATATACTAGACGATTAAGGCTGGATACATCGCTACTTAATATGCTACCAAAGAGGCTGTCTGGGTGTATATTAGTTCATGAGATGAACTTAGTTCCTCCCATTGTATGACAATGGTGTTGTGGCTTATGCCAAGGAACGTCTGTCCCATCAGTGATCCAGACATATTCTAAGGCAGTATCACCTGATCATGGAGATAGTTGATCTCCAAGGAGACCGAGGTATGGAGAGTAGACTCAGAGGACAACACAGCGGATCCACTCACAAAGGCCTTTTCCCAGAGAGAGACTTTCATGGGATGGTTGAGTATGAGATACTGCAACCACTGCTACAGATGGCCCTAGTGCAAGTGGGAGATTGTTAGTTATATGTATGCCCTAGAGGCCATTACTGTAAATTGGATGTATATTGTAGTGGATGCTGGGACATATATAGGGAGGACTTTCTTGCTCGACATGATAGTATGCTATCTGGTTGATCTTTACCTTAACGTATACACTAATTGTCTCTCTGTTACATGTTGGTAAAGCCCTTAGGATGTGTACTTGACTACCTGGACTATGATGCGGATCATACTAGTGGGGACATGGTAGTCTATAAGTACATCCTTCAAAGTCCCTAGTCGTGGGTGTATCGAGACAGGGCATCGATATACCAGAGTAGACTAGCGTGTACCTTCTCGACCCATACAGATGGGCAATGGATGATCCCATATCCATTGGTGTTTGACATCAGAGGAGATATACGGGTGCTCAGTAGAGACTGGGTACACTGGACGGACTCGCCGAGAACTCCCAGATGGTATTATACCATACGTTAGATGGCAGTTCTCTGGTGACACTGGTACAGAGTAGTCTGTTGACCCGAGATCGTCATAGAGTCTTGTGTGGTTCCCACTGTGCTTTGATTTCCATCTTACCACGTCCAAGAGGGCGTGCAAAACGGTGGTTTTTGGGTACAGTCCCGAGTCACATGGAGGCAATGAGCGATAGGAGGGGATTCGTCTCTCCCGGTATAGGGAGTTGATGTTGCACTGTGTTCGATTGGCTATAACAGGAAATCCCTGGCCAGGGTTGCTGAGATTTACTGGTAAGTGTTACCAGTAGTTTCTCGAATTGTTATAGACCTCATATCGACACGACTTATCGAGCTATTGGGGTCTGACGTTTACCACCCCTAGGCGAGATATGCGACATATCAGACGATCAGACCGGACTGTGCGGTAGTGTTACTGGTTGGATTCACTGGAGTGTGAGCGGGCTTGCTCGTCGATCTTCTGATCGCTCAATACCCGGGTGGCCGTTACGTTTAGCAGACCGCTTGCGGCTTGTGGATGTTTGATATGATCATCATATGCTGCCGGCGTATTGACGAGTCTTTAGAGTCCTACACAGAGGTTTCCTGGCTCAAGCGAAACGAAATAGGAGCGCATATGAGATATGTGAGGGACCGAGAATAATGCGTGTATGTGATACCGTATTTCATTCTCGCGAACAATGTGTCGAATGGTTGTATGCGATATAACCTAGTTATCGAATCGAAGATTGATTCGATAAATCGATACATTGGATATTAGTCGGTTATATGCGATATGACCGGATCGTTAAATCAAGTGTTGATTTAATAATTTAATGCATAATTATATACTTAATATATTACTTTGCATTAACTAGTATCGGTTCACTTTAAATGGATTTTCTCGCTCGGATGTGCGCATTATATATGTGATATGATTTTGTGCACATGCTTGTATCATGTTTGATGGTGCATGTAAAATTGGTTAAGTATAAAGAATTAAACCTTGGTTAATGAAATGGTTAGGGTTTATTATTTGCTTATTTATTTATTCATTCATTTATCTATTTCTTTTGGATGAAAAGAATGAGAAAAGAAAACAAATGGTTGCTTTCTTAGAAGCTTCTTCAAGCTTCATGCAACTTTGACCAAAGCAACCATTCTTGTCTTCTTCTCTAACCCTAACCATTCCACCTAACTAAAGTTAATTCTCTACACTTTACCATGGTTAAAGTTATGATAAGTATTATATTTCTTTTCTATTTTTAATAACTTATCATAATCATCATCATCTTCTTCATCATCTTCTTCAATGAAGAAACCTTCACTTCATCAATGGTGATTGATGAAAATGAGTGAGAAATCCAATTCTAAAGTTTACCCACTTCCTATTTCTTCATCCTCTACCTCTTGCCAAGTAGTAGAGTGTGTTTTCTTCACAAGTTTCTTGACTTGGTGAAGTTGGAGCTTGATCTAGCGATGCCTCGACGTAGATCATCTTCGGCATGGACATCGACGACCTAGCTTGCCATTTCTCCGACGAAGCTGACGCTAGAGCCCGGGAATTCATTTGGACAGCGAGGGGACTTCGTTGCGGAGCTATAGAGGTGGAGCACCGGATCTACAAAGGTTGTATTTCCGTTTAAACTTTAGTTAAGTTGTTAACTAGTTTCATTTTCGCCTAGAAATCTAGCCAACGATCCGTTCTAGGGTTTCTCGGCACCGTTTAAATTAGAAATTGGCATGGTTGATGCCTTGTGTGACCTCATTAGGGTGCCTAGGAACCCTACAGTGTATGGCCGGTTTCGTTGCTATACATCAACGACAATTAGGATATTCATATTTACTTACGTTGATGACATGTGATATTATGTGTTGCTGTGATATGTTATATTGGATCGTCGTGTTTTGAATAGCCGGGTTTTTTTTATGTGAGATGAGAGATTGTTCATTTTCATTCATGTAAAAACTTGTATATAATATTCTTTTATTGGCGCACTTTCGGTTTGAGGATGATGTCACCATTGATTTATATTATTTACTTTTCCGCATTAGGATAGACCCAAGGCGGGGAGCATAAGTAACTGGGTTCTAAGGTCCAGTAGGAGACCATCTCGAGGAGTCGAGACCGGGTCTCCTAACTCTAGAATTGGTAGGGTTGCTTGTTGCTCTCGTAGGGGTCTAGGGATGTGGGTTTGGCTATTCATCACGACCGTGGAATCCACGTTTTTACTGGCTTAAATAAAATACGGAATTCCTAGTATATCCAATATTTCATATGTGATTCTTCTGCTGCTGATATTCTGTGATGTGATCACTTGATATGTTCTGAGACGAATGCCTATATTATATATATGAGATATAATAAATATTGCTGCTTTCATTTCTTATGTGATGCTTAGGAAGCATAACAGATGGGATTCATTAATGAGATTAATGAAAGAAAAAGAAACCTAAAAGATGTTGTAGAAACTTGTTTAAAAACTGGTAGCTCTAGTTCTTGCTTTGCATAGCGGTATTCCTTGTAGAATATCCAGCACTTTATTCGATAAGGAAAGAGCCGAGATCCCTTCATCGGGAGTGACCTCTTTAGCGAAATTGGCAGATGCTACAACCCACTCGGTTTGTCTTTTGATTACTTCTATAGTTTTTGTTTTGCGTAGTTGTATTTGTGAAATATCCTGCACCTTATTCGATAAGGAAAGAGCCGAGATCCGTTCACCGGGATTGACCTCTTTAAAAAAACTAGTAAAAGCCTCAGAAACACTCTTTTTAAAGATCACTCGATTCTACAATGAGATCAAGTTCATTACGTAAAGGGTTTTCTTAAAAACCTGTCGTTGCCCTCCGTCATTTCAGATAAGTACTACTTAATATTCGTGCTACGTTTGTGGGCCTGCGTCAAGGTGTAGTGTGCGGTAGCTAACTAGTGCTTATCTGCTGCATACGATGCGATTGGATTAGGGTAGTCGTGCAACTTTGTTGGCCTGCGTCAAGGGTCGTGCGGGTGGGTTTAATTCAATCATGAAATATACGGGTTGAACTTGACTAGCGGACTTTGGTTTGTTGGCCTGCGTCAAGGTCATAGGACGCTAGGGGAAGAATATTATCGGGAATTTCAAGTGTTGAAATTTGCAATAAGATTGCATACCTTCTATGAGATAGTTGGATTCCGATACCCACTGCGAGTTAGAGTTACTCCTGGGAGAGTTTTACACATTACAATTAGCTGATCAAGTAGGTGTCTAGAAAGGTGTTAACATGGTTACGCCCCTTGGAAAACGAGGTTTATTTTAATTAGGTCCGTGCGAAAGCACGAGGAACCTCCCTCAAAGTACCGACACTGTCCTGGCCGAAAGATTGGCGAACTTATAGGGTATAATTAATCCCGGCTAGTCTAACCTTTTAGGGTTTGAAGGAAGATTTGACTAAAACAGTGGGAGCCATCCTGATTAGATAAAATAATAATCAATCTAATCTTGCAAGAGCGTACGCAGAGTGTTTTCTTCTCTCTCTCTCTCTCTCCTGGTAGCAACCATGTCTTGCCTTAATTAAGATAATAAAATGGATGATTGACCGAACATGCTTATTATAGTGAGCTAGGGAACGTTGGTTCCGTTCTTTCTTATAATTGTTATAAGTCTGAGCCGGAAATTGGGGATTATTCGGATTTCCATGCAACCCAATTGAAGAATAAGCATGTTGATGCATATTCTTCGGTTGTGTTCATTACCAAGAACTGTTTCTCAGTTTCCTTTACGTCG
The DNA here is from genome assembly GCA_030015575.1 of Agapanthus africanus. NCBI lineage: Eukaryota > Viridiplantae > Streptophyta > Magnoliopsida > Asparagales > Amaryllidaceae > Agapanthus > Agapanthus africanus. Next base: position 215,622,863 of record CM057349.1, read on the forward strand.
TAGGTATGAGATACCGGATCAGGATCCCATATATGTAATCTGTTACATTGGCTACAGAAAGGTAGAGAACTGAGAATGGTTGATATGACTCTAGGTGTTAGAGAATGGTGCAATTGTTGCAGCTGAGTCAGTTGGCAGATATCACCTTGTATTACCAAATAGTAAATATATTGACTCTGAACAAATGTTATTACATACCGAACCTAATATACAACATTACATCATGTTCTTTACTGAGTTAAAGAAGGATATAATTCTGTATTGGAGGATAATGTTGTGAAAATTTTCCTGAATCAAGAGTTGATTCGATCAGGCACGTTATATAATAGCATATACGTTCTAAATCAAATAACAGTTCAAAGTATGTAGAACACACACAAGAGGAGTAGTTCAGAAATGAACGAATCTTTCTTGTGGCATTGTAGACTAGGTCATATCAATGAGACACGACCAGCTAAGTTACATAAGGATGAATATGAGAATCTGTTCGAATTTTCATCTTATGATACTTCCCAGTCTTGTCTCAAAGATAAAATGACCTATACTCCGTTTACGGGAAACAGAGAAAGAGTTAGTGAACTCTTTGGACGGATACATGATGATGTATGCGGTCCAATGTCTACAAATGCCGAGGTTGGTTCTTGGTACTTCATTACATTCATCGACTATCTCTCAAGATTCAGACATGTGTTTCTGTTGAAACATGAGTCTGAAACTTTTGAGAAATTCAAGAAATATAAGCTTGAAATTGAGAACTAGATGGGTGGAAGTATTAAAGTTCTTCGACGTGATCGAGGAGGAGAATACTTGGGCATGGAGTTCCTGGATTATTTAAAGGAGAATGTGATTCTCTCTCAGCTTACTCTTTCGAGTACACCACAACACATCGGTGTATCGGGGTGGAGGTATTGCACCCTATGTGATATGGTGCGCTCTATAATGAGTACTGCTGAGATACCTATTTTCTTTTAGAGTTATGCACCTGAGAAGCTGCATACCTATTGAATGGGGTTCCGTCCAAATCAGGGCCTACCACTACATATAAGATATTGTGTGGGAAGAGACCATGTCATAGACGAATTAAGATATGGAGTTGTCCGGCATATGTTGAAAGGCAGAATCCGGACAATCTCGAGGCAAGGTCAGATCTGTACAAGTTTGTTAAGATTGTAAGCCCGCGGGGGCGCCCCGGCCGTCGACCCGACGCCGGAAACGCGGAAAACAAGAACTTTGCGAACTTTGCAAAACGGCACCACCGCGGACTTTTTACCCGGATCGGGCCATTAACCTAGCTAGCTAGCAAAAAGGAAAAGAGTAGAGATGCTATACCAAGCGATCCGTGTCCTTCGGTCTTCGTCTCCACTCCGATCTCCCGCGGAATCTCCGTCACCTCCTCGCTCGTCGGAAAGGGCACCACGTAGCCGGAATCTTTTACGGGCTCTCGCCTCTTGACCGAGGCAACTCGGGCGCGAAGTTGGCTAGCCGACGCGTCCAAGGGATGCTGTAGAATAGTGTATTAGCCATGTCTCTTTGGGGTTCTTGAAGTTGCCTAGATGGAAGGATGTGAGGAGGAGAAGAAAGCAACTAAAGAAATTGTGCTTATGATTTTTGGTAGCATAAAAATGATATGAAACATTTTTCCTCACTCAAAGTGAAATCCCTTCTCCTTCCCTCTCTAGTGGCCGGCCCCTCCATCTCAAGAATGAGATTGGAGAGAGAAAAATGCAAGAAAGAAAGAATATATCAACAATATGGAAAATGGTCAAACTCATTTCACTAATCAAACCATCAAGTGAAAAGCCATCAAATGGATAAGAAAGGAATATCATCATGAAGCAAGTCTCATCATAATCCACAAGTGCAAGAAAACCCTCCACAAAAGAGTTATTTGCAAATTGCAAATAACCCCCTCCAACAAGAAAGTCCGGCCGAGAAGGAATGAAGGAAAACCAGCCGGAACGGAATGCAAACTGGCAACTTCAGAAAACCGATCCCGTAATAAATTACAGGAAAACCCCACTACTGCAAATACATGCCCGCATTTGTATTCGCACTGAACACAAATGCAAAGAGACAAAACTACACTATCTAATACTAGTATCCGGCTTAAGCCAAAGCCGACTAGTAAAATCTGTCCGATCACGATCCGTGCAATACCGCACGTATCTGATCGAACCCTGCCATATCTCCATACGGCCTCTACAGCGTTTCGCCCGAAACTTGAGTAACTGTCTGTGTGGTGGACTCTAAAGACTCGTCAATACTATGGCTGTGGATTTAACCACTAGCACGTCAGAGGTATTAGCCATACATGACGGGCCACCAGCTATTGACCAAAAGGGACGTCGATGAGCGAACTCATCCTGACACCCTACTGAGCCTGTCAGTGACAATATCCGTACAGTCCGGTCCGTTCGTCTATGAGTATCGCATGGCGGGCCTAGGGGGTTGGTAAAAGTCAGACCCCCAAAAGCGGTACAAGTCGTGTCGGAGTGTAGCTCAGAACACCCTGAGATACTACTGGAATACCTACCAGCAAATCTCCTGCCTTGGCCAAGGACTTTTCATGTTCTGGCTCTCCTAGACACAGCACGACCTCACCCCCAATACCGGGAGAGACGAACCCCTGCAGATCCGCTCACTGCCTCCATGTGGCTCGGGACTGTACCCAACTAAAACCTGTTTGCACGACTCCTTTGAGCCGTGGTAGGGTAGTAATCAAAGTACAGTGGGAACTCACACGAGACAAATGACGATCCCAGGTCGATGAACTAACCTGTACACATGTCACCTGGGAACTGCTATCTGACGTCTGGTATATCCCAACTAGCAGGTTCCCGGCGAGTCCTGTCCGGTGTACTCATAACCCAATGAGCACCTGTATACATCTTAGGTGAACCAACTGACACCAGCGGCTTGTGAGACCGGCCACCGCCCCTCGTCGGGGTCTCGACTGTATACACTAGTCTACTCTGGAGTATCGATGTCCTGTCTCGAAACTCCCTCGACTAGGGACCATTTAAGGATGTGCTTATAGACCCCAGCTCCCACTTATATGATCGCCCTCATACTGCTGGAAGTCAAGCAAGAATCTTAGGGGCTTTATCAACGTGTAATAGCGACTCGAAAGGTCACCTAAAGCAGTACACGATGATAAAGATAAACCAGATAGCATACTATCATCTCGAGTAAGACTGTCCTACCGGGATAGGTCCTCCCCTCAATCATTGCAATCACGTGCCTGTGATCCAATAATTGACTCTGAGGGCACTATCTCCAACAATCTCCCACTTGCACTCGAGGCTAATTATTGCGATGTCGCATACTCACAGCCCGTGTGATACCGAACACCCAACTCCTCTACTAGTCAGTCTCACAAAGCTCGTTTGCGAAACTATTGCGTTCGAGGAATAGCCTCGGTGAGTGGATCCGCTTTGATGTTTCTTTCTAAGTCTCTCTATATCTCATGTTCGCAGAGAAAACTATCTCCCGAAAACGAGCAATACCTGTCCTAGAATGTCTGGATGTCTGATGGGACCTAGTTCAGAAATGAACTCCAAATCCAAACTTCTTAGACTGTATCGACAACTGAACTTAATCAGTGTCCTGCGTCATGCCTTCCCTCAGTATCCACTTGGATCATCTGTCCAAAATACTGCCCCTCGTCAGAGGGAAAACTATAACTCTGACAGCCACTCTGCCATCCATGTCACCTTGGAAGCCTGGAATGATAACCGTCTCCTAAAGGAGGCTGCCGTTATCAAATCCCTAGAACATTCACTTATGTTCTAAACTGCTTCCGACCGTTTCTCCAGGATTGGATCAATATCGACTTATTGCATCTACTGCAAGAACAACATCTGGCGTGGTACTTGACATCTCATGATTGACACAATTGCCTAAGCAAGTGATCTGCCAATCATGCACATCCCTCTCCCCTTTAGTCTGCAAGACACCTTTAGAGAGGGTGACTCCATCACCTGCAGGTATACTACCGTGCCAGGAGTCGTTCATTCTAAATACTCATAGAATGCGGTCAAAGTACCCAGATTGGGAAACCACCCAAATCTAGATCTAAAACCATAGATCTAGTAACCAGAATGTCTGATATAATATCCAAGTCCTATGTGGAGAAACCACTGTGTGACGACCAAAGTATAACCGATCGTAGTATAGGAATATCACTTCCTACTCTGTGTATTTCATCAAACACCAGGACATCACACCCTACTACCTTCTTAACAGATCCATCCCCTATTCTGATGAAGTCAAACCTATGACTGTCATATCAGAAATAGATGATCTATCTCCGCTATATCTGCTTTAGTCTATAAATAGACATAAGCCTGATGTCCACCAATGCTTCCGCTGCTCCCACTGACTACGACAACCCTCTGGCAGAGTCATATAGACGTGCACTTCTAAAGCCAGTTTAGAACGACGCTATACTCATCCTCCCGCCGGGTCTCGCAGCCTGGAACAACAGCAATGGCAAGTCTGGGTAAACAAGAACCTCCCTGCCACCGTCCTTGAGCCTACCGAAGTACCTCTCGGGTGCCTGAGGTTGCCCACCTTATCTGCGGAGTGGCCAATGGAATGTCAAACCAGATTGAATCTTTAGGATCTTATGAAATCTTCAGTAATCGTTTGTGGTTCTGGAATCACTTCCAGTTCTACCATACTCCCACTACTGTTTTTCTGAAAAAATCCATTTTTGATAAAACTGTGGCGAGTCAAGAACAATATCACTATTGATCTTCCAGATGGTAGAAAGTCAACCCTCGTCATAGCCCGGGTCAACCCACAAACAGCCATTACTGAAACGTGCCTTGAGTTGTCCAGAGTCTGGTTTTAAGCATAAGCCGGACAACTCCCCGTATCTTAACAATATCAAGATACGAACTGTTCTATATCCAAGAAACAGAGGCACTGATTTAATTGAACCAGATTCAAATCATGCAGCTGTCTCCAGTGCATGTCAACTAAATGGAAGAGAGGCCGATCAGCGTTACTCAACTTAGGAGTACTTCCAATTATGAGTAACCTGAAAGAGAAGTTAGTTCTCTTAATCATTACTATCAACTGAATATCATTCACAAGTATCTACTTTTCGATCACCTTGAAGAATCCTGATACTTGCAACATCTGGTTCTCTACTTTACTCTTATACCTATAACTCCTCAAAACTTAGACCCTGTGTTTCTACGAAACACATGTCTAAGAACTAGAGAAGTTAAAAGTAAACAGAATATAGTACGAGGACCAACCCCTCTGTCCTAATGGACACTGGACAATATACAATACTCTGTATAAGTCCCCTGAGTCTGGTGACTCATTCACTGTGTGTCGTAGGTTGAAAACTGTACTCTTGGTTAAGAAGAATTACACCGCTGTTCAATGCTCCTTACCTAACCATCCACTGGTATAGGTAAATGTCATAGACATAATTTCAAAAAGATATGTCTCACTCTATAAAAATAGACGTACAGATATATCAATTTGAAATTGGTGCACAACAACGGATATTCAAAACCAAATATTTGCCGACCGGCAAACAGCCCAGGTGGTTTCCTCAAATATCACCAATTCCAACGAATCCCGATATAATGAGGATAGTCACCTAATTCCCAATAACTTACTCCCCTTCATCATCTGTAAAACCATACAGATGTGAGACTCATACCTGGTAAATACATACCCTGGAGCAAGTGCCTAATTGGGAAATCAGTTTTCATTTAACAGTCATAGTGAAACTGAAACATTGAGATGTTTCGATGGGGTATGCTGGTATTCCTAGTAATGCCTCTTCCATTATCCAGATTCACAACTATAACCGTATAATTCTTTGCCACCTCTCCAAATCCCTTTACATGTCTTTAGTCATTACCTTCTGTACACCCCTTTAGGCCAAATGGTTTTCTTCCTTCCCTACCGTTCGGCACCAGCCTATGGTTTGGAAGAAGACTATCCAATAAGCATAATGGGTGTACTGTCCTAGTCCTAGGAGCACTCGCAATGCGAGAGAAGGTGAGGATAAAAGACAACCGAATGAACTTAATTCATAGGTGATTTAGGATTGACAAAGAAGTACATGGTTTGGTCATGAATAGCAGTCGCAATTTACTTTGCCCTCTTACTAATCCCTTGCTTTGTCTGAACTTAATACCTTCTGTACACCGTTTAGGCTAATTGGCTTTCTTCATTCCCTACCGGTCGGCACCAGCCTAGGGTCTGGAAGAAGACTATCCAATTTGCGTAATAGGTGTACTACTCCTAAACCAAGGAGTACTCGCAACCTGAGAGAAGGTAAAAGGAAAAGACAACTGAATAGTCCTATTCATTTTCTCCAGAACCTGAAACCATCCTCGAAGTCCTTCGAGTTCGTATATAACCATACGATGGTTTTGTCCAATGGAAGTGGACGTTCGTAGTAATACGGGGTGTCCCGGAGAAAAGAGTAAAAGTAGGAGTGGCAAAGAGGTCTGCAACTCTGACAATCCAAAAGCCAGTGTTAAGAAGGTTCGGTCAACTTGGTCACTGAGTCATAGTCTAGGGTCGGGTCAATGGTCGCTGCCAGAGAGAGAGAGAAAAGAAACACTCAGCGTGCACTCTAACCTAGATCAGAATGGTTACCAATTTATCTAATCTGGAAACCTCCCACTGTAACGTCAAATTCTTCCCCAAACCTGAAAGAAGAATTAGCCGGGATAACCCGAGGAGTAAACTAACTCATCAGTGGGAATCGGGATCCAACTCTCATCGCATGATAACGTGACGGAATCCGCTCACGTTATCACACTCCAGAAGGTATGCGCATATCTGGCAAGTTTCAGTACTTTTGAAACTCCCGATGTGGATTTTTACCCCATGCTCTTATGACCTTGACTTTGGCCAACATATCATAAGTCACATGTCAAGTTCTACCCGTCATTTTCCTGGTTAATTTGAACCCACCCGTACGTACCCTTGACTTTGGCCAAAATGGCAGTACGACTGTCCCAAACCAACGCATCTATCTATGCTGCATATGAATACCCAATAGCTACCAAACACTGTGCCTTGACTTTGGCCAACATACACAGCTTGAATACTATTGACCATCCATATGAAACGACGGAGGGCTACGAATGGTTTCTGGCGAAAACCTTTAACGTAATGAACTTGATATCGTTGAAGGAACTGATAGCTTTATAAAAATATAGTGACGACAACCTTTGCTAAAGAGGTCACTCCCGGTGAAGGGATCTCGGCTCTTTCCCCGTAGAATGAGGTGCAGGATATTCCAAATGAATACCACGATGCAAAGCAAAAGTAATCGGCTATAGTGAAGTTATTGCCCTGACGCAAACTTCTGTCCAAGGGGTCACTCCCGGTGAAGGGATCTCGGCCCTTGCCTCGTCGACTGAGGAGCAGGATATTCCAACTGAATACCACTGTGCAAAACAAAAGAGAACGCCCTTGCAATAACAGCTTTTTGAAAAAGTGTTCCAACAACATCAGATTAGGTTTGTTTAACTTGCATTGATCCGAATCAATGCAGTCCCATCAATTGATCACACCACAAAGAACGAAAATATACTGACGTACGTATATGCCATCCGCATTCGCCACTGGGTCCCGTCATCACCCGTTAGGTTAGCTAACTAACGACAGAGCGGGGACTGGACTAGCGCGGATGAAAAACATATACAACATCTATAAATATATATAGTATTTCGCTCAAGGCGTGAGAAAAGCAACACAGAAATGTATAGCAACACAGATCAATACAGATATCTGGGATCCCCGGGTTTCACAGAGCCGCTGAAACCCGACGTTCCCCTGGTCGTGTGGATAGCCTGTGCAATGAAATCCTAGACCCCTACGGGCGCGGCAAGTCACCCGCCAAAACCTGAAGCGAGGCAGCCCCCTTCAACGACGTGAATGGACCACCCAGCACTTCACGGAATCCGGTAACTTGGGCACCCCTCCTGGGTCAGCCTGTACCCCCTACGAGTGCGGCGAATAGCCCGCCAATCCTAGAGTGAAGCCCCCTCCGTCTCAATGCCATGAGATGCGGGCTTGTTGCCCTCCAGAATCCGGCAACCCGTGCACCCCTCTGCGGGGTAATCCTAGTACAGAAAGTAAAATATACATACAACGGGTACATCGACCGCAACCAGGTCGTGCCCCAAAATAATAATACAAACTGGCAGTGACGGCAGTCCACATGTCGGACGCTCGCCCCGCAATATCAAATGTACATAATACAACAAAACAGTACTACCACTGCAACCAGGCTATCCCCCACGACCGATCCGCAACAACACAGTACAATCACAGAACATCAACGTGAAAGTCACATTCGCAAATCCGTCTAAAAGGGCTATAGCAGATAGACTGGATTTACCGATCGAGTGACATTCACGGTCGCAGATATAAAGTAAAAACTGTGAACTAGCATGTTTAAAATATCCGATCGAACAAATATTATCAAGTGGGCCCCATACACTACTGTAGCACTTACAGAAAAACTGGGCCCAAAGAAAATATCCCAAAAGCCCTATTTCCAACTCATAAGCTTACTGGGAAAATATGGTGCCACGATTCCTCTTTTCCGCCGCGGAAGCGCGGCCAAACCAGGGGTTTGGCCGCTCTTCCGCGGTCGAAGTGAGGAATCAGTGGATCGTATTTTCCCAGAATTCTTATAATTTGTTGTACATGTCTCTGCAATCACCAGAAAAATTTTAGGAGCTCAAAAAATTTTAACAGAGAACACATGTGCACAAAAATACGGTTTTCGGGTTTTTGTTCGATCGAGTTCTAAACGCGCTAGAGCAAGCTAGGGAAGGTTAATGGCGTGTCTCTGATACCATTGTAAGCCCGCGGGGGCGCCCCGGCCGTCGACCCGACGCCGGAAACGCGGAAAACAAGAACTTTGCGAACTTTGCAAAACGGCACCACCGCGGACTTTTTACCCGGATCGGGCCATTAACCTAGCTAGCTAGCAAAAAGGAAAAGAGTAGAGATGCTATACCAAGCGATCCGTGTCCTTCGGTCTTCGTCTCCACTCCGATCTCCCGCGGAATCTCCGTCACCTCCTCGCTCGTCGGAAAGGGCACCACGTAGCCGGAATCTTTTACGGGCTCTCGCCTCTTGACCGAGGCAACTCGGGCGCGAAGTTGGCTAGCCGACGCGTCCAAGGGATGCTGTAGAATAGTGTATTAGCCATGTCTCTTTGGGGTTCTTGAAGTTGCCTAGATGGAAGGATGTGAGGAGGAGAAGAAAGCAACTAAAGAAATTGTGCTTATGATTTTTGGTAGCATAAAAATGATATGAAACATTTTTCCTCACTCAAAGTGAAATCCCTTCTCCTTCCCTCTCTAGTGGCCGGCCCCTCCATCTCAAGAATGAGATTGGAGAGAGAAAAATGCAAGAAAGAAAGAATATATCAACAATATGGAAAATGGTCAAACTCATTTCACTAATCAAACCATCAAGTGAAAAGCCATCAAATGGATAAGAAAGGAATATCATCATGAAGCAAGTCTCATCATAATCCACAAGTGCAAGAAAACCCTCCACAAAAGAGTTATTTGCAAATTGCAAATAACCCCCTCCAACAAGAAAGTCCGGCCGAGAAGGAATGAAGGAAAACCGGCCGGAACGGAATGCAAACTGGCAACTTCAGAAAACCGATCCCGTAATAAATTACAGGAAAACCCCACTACTGCAAATACATGCCCGCATTTGTATTCGCACTGAACACAAATGCAAAGAGACAAAACTACACTATCTAATACTAGTATCCGGCTTAAGCCAAAGCCGACTAGTAAAATCTGTCCGATCACGATCCGTGCAATACCGCACGTATCTGATCGAACCCTGCCATATCTCCATACGGCCTCTACAGCGTTTCGCCCGAAACTTGAGTAACTGTCTGTGTGGTGGACTCTAAAGACTCGTCAATACTATGGCTGTGGATTTAACCACTAGCACGTCAGAGGTATTAGCCATACATGACGGGCCACCAGCTATTGACCAAAAGGGACGTCGATGAGCGAACTCATCCTGACACCCTACTGAGCCTGTCAGTGACAATATCCGTACAGTCCGGTCCGTTCGTCTATGAGTATCGCATGGCGGGCCTAGGGGGTTGGTAAAAGTCAGACCCCCAAAAGCGGTACAAGTCGTGTCGGAGTGTAGCTCAGAACACCCTGAGATACTACTGGAATACCTACCAGCAAATCTCCTGCCTTGGCCAAGGACTTTTCATGTTCTGGCTCTCCTAGACACAGCACGACCTCACCCCCAATACCGGGAGAGACGAACCCCTGCAGATCCGCTCACTGCCTCCATGTGGCTCGGGACTGTACCCAACTAAAACCTGTTTCCACGACTCCTTTGAGCCGTGGTAGGGTAGTAATCAAAGTACAGTGGGAACTCACACGAGACAAATGACGATCCCAGGTCGATGAACTAACCTGTACACATGTCACCTGGGAACTGCTATCTGACGTCTGGTATATCCCAACTAGCAGGTTCCCGGCGAGTCCTGTCCGGTGTACTCATAACCCAATGAGCACCTGTATACATCTTAGGTGAACCAACTGACACCAGCGGCTTGTGAGACCGGCCACCGCCCCTCGTCGGGGTCTCGACTGTATACACTAGTCTACTCTGGAGTATCGATGCCCTGTCTCGAAACTCCCTCGACTAGGGACCATTTAAGGATGTGCTTATAGACCCCAGCTCCCACTTATATGATCGCCCTCATACTGCTGGAAGTCAAGCAAGAATCCTAGGGGCTTTATCAACGTGTAATAGCGACTCGAAAGGTCACCTAAAGCAGTACACGATGATAAAGATAAACCAGATAGCATACTATCATCTCGAGTAAGACTGTCCTACCGGGATAGGTCCTCCCCTCAATCATTGCAATCACGTGCCTGTGATCCAATAATTGACTCTGAGGGCACTATCTCCAACAAAGATATCCCAAACATTTGCAAAGGAATATCTTCTACCTAGTTGAGGAGCAAAAGGTGTTTTGTTTCTCAGCATGCCACCTTTTTAGAAAAGGAATTTCTTGTGAAGAAATTTGTGGTCATGCGGTAGAACTGGAAGGTGTTCCAGCTAGACAAACTAACAGCTTATCATTTGGTGAAACCAAAAGATTCAATAGTCTCCGACGAACCTCAGCCTCTCCGCGAATCTGGTAGGGTTCCTTATCCACTTGAGAGATACTACGGTCTTCTCGGTGACAGTGGGAGCAAGGATTGCATCATGGTGGATGATGGCCTAACTAGGTTCAGGCAGGCCATCACGAGTGATGACTCTGTGAATAGACTGGATGCTGTGCGATCAAAGATGGAATCCATGTACACCAACAAAGTATGACTTTGCATGTTGCACCTGAAGGGATAAAACCCATTGGGAGCAAATGGTAGATGAACCTTGTATTTACAAGAAGGTTGTAGAGAGTAAGGTTGTCTTCCACGTATTGTACGTAGATGACATACTATTGATAGGAAATGGTTTCCTATGCTACACTCGGTCAAGTTCCTCTTATCACGGGGATTCTTAATAGAAGTTTTGGATGATACCTAATATATCTTGTGGATTATGATCTATGGTGATAGATCTAAGTGGATGTTGGGAGTGTCCCAAATCCAGGTACACTAACACCATACTAAAGGGGTTTACTATGGAAGATTCTAAGCGTGGTGGTTCGTCCACTTACTCAGGATCACTCTCTCAAAAAAGATGTCTTCCAACTGATTTGGAGAGAGCTCGCGTACAAGGGATACCCTATGCTTCGGCAGTTGGCTCTATCAGAATATGCGATGTTATGTACCAGACCAGATGTAGATGACTCACTAGGTGTAGTGATCAGGAATCAATTGGATCTTGGGGGAATCACTGGAAAGCTGTGGAGGACATTCTTAAGTACTTGAGAAGCACTAAAAGAAAGTTCTTGGTTCGAGCTTCCAGAGTGATAAGGTTAACTAAAAGTCAGTCACAGGTATTGTCTTTGCCCTCAGTGGAGGGACGGTATGTTGGAAGAGTTCCAAGCTAGATACCATGACATACTAGCCGATAAAGGCTGAATACATTGCTACCAATGATGCTGCCAAAGTGGTTGTCTGGGCATTTCTTGTTCATGAGATGAACAAGGTTCCTACCATTGAACGTCCAATAACTGTTATTGTGACAAAAATGGAGTTGAGGTTTTGGCCTAGGAACGAAGGTCCCATCAGCGTTCCCGGCATATTCTGAGGAAAGTATCACCTGATCAGGGAGAAGTTTGATCTCCAAGGGATCGAGGTAAAGAGAGTAGACACGAAGGATAACACAGCGGATCCACTCACAAAGGCCTTACCCATATAGAGACTTCTATGGGATGGTTGAGTATGGGATACTACAACCACTACTATATTGTTGGGTATTGGATACTACAACAGATGGCCTTAGTGCAAGGGGGAGATTGTCAGTTATATGTATGCCCTAGAGTCCAATACTGTACATGTGATTATATTGTAGTAGATGCTTGGACATATATAGGGAGGACTTTCTTGCTCGACATGATAGTATGCTATCCGGTTGCTCTTTATCTTAACATGTACACTTATTGTCTCTCTATTACATGTTGATAAAGCTGTTAGGATGAATACTTGACTACCAGGATTATGATGCAGATCATACTAGTAGGGACAGGGTAGTCGGTAAGTACATCCTTCAAATGTTCCTAGTCGAGGGAGTATCGAGACAGGGCATCGATACTCCAGTGTAGACTAGCATATACGCTTCTCGACCCATATGATGGGTAATGGATGATCCCATATCTATTGGTGCTTGACACCAGAGAAGGTATACGGGTGCTCAGTGAAGACTGTTTACACTGAACAGACTCGCCGAGAACTCCTAGATGGTAAGCCAGAAGAAAACTTGCATCTAATTGGCTCGAATTATACCTATCGTCGGATAGCAGTTCTTTGGTTACACTGGTACATGTTAGTCTGTAGACCCGAGATCGTCATAGAGTCTTGTGTGATTTCCACTGTGCTTTGATTTCCACTATACCACGGTCAAGAGATCATCCAAAAAGGTGGTTTTTGGGTAGAGTCCCGAGTTATATGGATGCAATGAGCGATAGGAGGGGTTTCGTCTCTCCTGGTATTGGGAGTTGATGTTGCGCTATGCTTGATTGGCCATAACAGGAAATCCCTGGCCAGGGTTGCTGAGATTTACTGGTAAGTGTTATCAGTAGTTTCTCGAACCGTTATGGACCTTGCATCGACATGACTTATCAGGCTATTGGGGTCCGACGTTATACCACCCCCAGACTGTTGATATGCGGCATATCAGACGAAGAGACCGGACTGTACGGTAGTGTTACTGATTGGATTCGCAGGAGTACGAGCAGGCTTGCTTGTTGATCTTCTGATCGCTCAATACCTGGGTGGCCGTTCCGTTTAGCAGACAGCTTGCGTCTTGTGGGTATTCGATATGATCATCACTTACTGCCGGCGTATTGACGAGTCTTTAGAGTCCTACACAGAGGTTTACTGGCTCAAGAGAAACGTAGTAGGAGCACATAAGTGATTTATGCGGGACCGAGATTAATGCGATATGTGATACTACATTCTATTCTCGCGACTTGTGACATTGGTCGGTTATATGTGATATAGCCAGGTTATCGGATCAAGTGTTGATTCAATAAGTTCTTGCATTTGATATTAGTCGGTTATACACACTATAGTTGGATTATTAAATCAAGTGTTGATTTAATAATTTAATGTAGAATTATATATTTGATATATTAGATTACATTAACTAATATTAGCTCACTTAAGCTTTTCTTTTTCTCACATTTGATACACATATATGTGATATATGTTAATTGTTTTCTTTGCACACAAAATATATATGTGATATATATTGTTGTGTCATGTTAGGTACACATGCAACATGTTAGTAAGAGACTCACACCATGCCAGGTTAAAGTTAAGGTTTTATTTGTTTTAAGTAATTCAAACACTTGGATAATGAGTCATGGTTCAAAGCTTGTAGAAGCTTGTAGGTTTCATTTACCAAGTCCACTTGTTTGTCTAGCTTAAAATATTTGTTAACCCAACCCTTAACTCATAGCTATAGTTTAGTCTCTACAAGGGTTAAGTATGACATTAACTAACCATGGTTGCATTTCTAACCACACATGAATTATTCATTCAACACTTCACTTCATCTTCTTCTTCCTCATGAGTTTGCTCTCTAGCTTTTGATGAAGTGATGATATGTTGTGAGAAAATAAAAAATAAAATGAGCAAAATTCTTACTTCATCATCCTCTACTACTTGCTATTTAGTATAGGGTGTTTTCTTCACTAATTCCACAATTAGCGAAAAGGTAGCTTGTGTTAGTGTCTCCTCGACGAAGATCATATTCGGCCTCGAAAACTTCGATGCAAGCTTGTTCATTTCTTCATGGGAGTCTCTCTAGAGTCTGGGAGTTCATGATCACAGCGAAAAGACTACTCCATGGAGCTATTGAAGTGAAGGACCGATCTACAAAGGTTGTATTCCTTGTTCACTTTAGTTGCAAAGTTGTTTGCATTCGTTTCGTCGGATTTTCTAGTAACGATTCTAGGGTTAAGGTTAGCTAGAACGGCAAAAATTTAATTATGGCATGGAGGATGCCTCCCGAAACCTTGCTGCCATCCTAGGCAACCCTGCATATACGCCATCCACCCGACTTCCCCCATAGATATAAATCTACTCACCTGCAGAACTCCTTGTTCAGCCATAGTCGATGTGCTCCGTCGTCTCGGAATCTACGCGAAGGTACCTATAATAAATACACATATCGCAATACCATTAAAATCAATGTCCGCAAACCGATACGGCACACGAAATGCCTATAGGTTAGAACCTATAGCCTATGCATGCAAAAACAACCAAACAACCCTCGTCGTTGATGTACAAATATCCAACGACCCAATACAATATCAAATACTAAAAACAAGAATTCCAAAATACGGAAAACATAACCAAAAACACCCCAATGTGCTCCTATATTTTGGTTCAGGTCAATTGGAACAAAACTAGCAAGTATAGGGTGTTTTATATGGAGTATGTGAGCTATTGGACCAACCTAGAAACCAAATACCCACATTTGGCCGGCCACATTCCTAAAAAATCCGGGTGAGCTCGGCCAGAATAGGAAGGAATGGTCTCGTATTTTCAAGGTGGTCTCCTATTGGTGTATCTAGGTCACTGGTATTAATTGTTTTTCTCAGAATTACACCAGGTTGCTCCAGATTCCCTGTAGGCACACAATACCTCACAAAACTGACACGGGACTATATCTAAGTTCGTATTGTGGTTTCTATTCTTATTTCTAGGTCTTGAAATCAATCCCTAAGGTCTTAAAACACTCACTACACCTCTACTTATCCCTCAACAGCAACTTGGAAGAATCCAAGATCACAATCCACACTTGTTTGATTCTAAACTAAGCTAGTAAGCTATTAAACTTAAAAACTAAACTAGGTTCTAGAACTATACCTCATTTGGCAAGTTGGGAAAATTCTTGAGTTGCCCAAATTCTTCAAAATCCAAAGTTTAAGGGTTTCAAGAGATTAGAATGGGTGTGTGCATGTTTTTTATGAAGGGGACATATGGTTTTTGCATGGAAATGAAGATTATGCATGGAGGTAGTGAGATGAAGGAAAGAAATGAGGAATTTTGAAGAGAACTGTAATATTTCAGAAAAATAAAATATTATTTTTGGGAAGTTTTATAATTAAATAATGAATATATTGAATATTTTAATAAGGCGGTATAATTAAATACCGATAAATGGGGAAAATTTTTGAAAATTTTGGAAATTACTAAAAAGAGGGTGCTTTATGTGATTCATGCAAATTATGAAAGTTTATGATTTATTTGACAATATTTTAGTGCTAATCGTGATTAAATATCGCTAATCGGGCACTAAACGTGTTTTGTGCACATGACATGCACAAGTCTTTTTTTTACACTTGTTACATTTTTATCATGGCTTTTCTTCATGTTTTATATCATGGTTGTTGTTTTATTTGAGAGGGGAAAAGAAACGAAAAGAAAAGAAAAAGGAAAACAATAATATATGAGGCATGGGAAAGAGAGAGAGAGAGGAGAGGGGTCAAACCTTGGTCATGGCAATTGATTCATTCATTTTTCTCACCATTTCTCTCCTTCATCTTTCCTATGGCTGCTGCCCTCCTTCATCCCCCTCCATTAAACCCTCAAAACACCCCCAAAATATCATCAAAACTCCATCCCCACTTCACAAAAAATGTGCATGAGCTCACTAGCTACACTTTGGACCAAGAAAGCTTGCAATTTGGACACTTGGGGCAACTCAAGAAAATTATTGAGTTGCCAAATGAGGTATTCTCTTAACCATTAGTGTAGAATTTCCATTGCTTTTACATCCATGTTTGTTTAGAATCGATTTGGTGTCGTTTAGTGAGATGTGGAAATTTCTAGTTAGGCTTTATGGAATTCTTGAGTTGTGATGTGTAATTGAGCTTAGTATAGGCCACACAAACTCCCTAGTGCTAGAATTCAGACCCAAACCAGAGACTAGAACCCCGGAATACGAACTTAGAAACCCGATATAAGAGGAATTGTGGATTCTGCAAGCGTAAAATGAAATCTGCTATCACCCGGAGCCTCTGAAAATTATTTAGCAAACATAGAGAGATGTTCAGGTGATTTAGAGCATACCATAAAGACCCCAGTCCCTGACTCCACCCTTTGGCCGCAGAAATATTCTTTCTGGCTGCAATTTGCTGCCAGACCTGGGCCAATGTGTCTCGTGTTTGTTCTGTGGTTCCTTCATCAGTAAACTAGACCCTTCGCATATGAAAAATTGGCTGATTTGACCTAGGGTAAAATCTTGGACCATTTTCAAGAGTTGCTGTTTTGATTCGGGGTTTCATTTTACGTATTTTGAATTTTGGATTTTTGTGATTTGTGTGGTATTCGATCACTTGACGTTTGTACGTGTCGAGTGTTATTTGGTAGTTTTGAAAGCATAGTCCATAAGTTCTAACCTATAGGCTTTTAGCGTGTTGTTTTGGTTTTGAATTGGGTTTTAATGCAACACGATATGTTATGATGTATAGGTACCCTACGAAGACTTCGAGACGACAAGCAAACGCGTGGCGACGTCAGCAACGGAAAGCGAAAAGTAAGGTGAGTAGATTATATCTACGGGGGAAGTCGGGTGGATGGCGTATAGCACCCCCGCAGTTCGATGTATAGTATGCTATATATATACTATATATAAGATATCTTTTAAGTGTGACATGGATATTCAAGATAAGTTTAGGTGTTCAATGGTTAGATTAGGGTTTTTAGAAGTCACCTAGTATAGCTTCTTAGTTGCGAACCCTAGAATAGGTTTACACCCACACGCACACACATGCTTACTTTTTATACTTGTGCATATATGGGGATACGTATATATATCTATATATATACACACACATAGGTATGGGACGATGTGTATATATACACGTATACCTACACTTGGATGATGAGGATAGTGGATGATATTTGGAGATGAGTCGGTAAGATTGGGCATGGTGCCATGAGATCTGTGATATGATGTGATTCGTATTATGAGATACGACATGAGATTTTAGCAGGCCTTTGGGCGTGTGTTTTCATACACGCATATATATATCAATAGTATCAGTTTGTATTAGACTTAGATCAGTACCCCAATTCATGAGATATGATGATAAGGATACTAGATAATTGATGAGATAAATGTGAGATTCGACCCGTACCCAGATTTTGGATGTTGTACGACGGATTTATGTACGAGCTATATATTGATGATAGATCCGCACTCTTGACTCGAGGATGTCATATGATATATTGTATTGTACGCGGTACTATTGAGGCGAGATCACCGACTATTATACATGTATATATTTATCGACTCAGATTTAGGTGGTTTTCATACCCTTTCGATTAGCTTGTTAGTTAGATCTGTAGTTTACTTAGTAGATGTTAGACTAGACCCGAGTCATACCTATTTCAAAACTAACGAATCGTGAGTATTTTAAAGACAGGCCAAGGGATTCTACGGATATTTTCAAAAGACGCATCTTTTCCTAAAAACACCGTAGCCCTTATTTTTTTTTAAACACCACGATTCGTGTTATTTTAAATGGCAAAACTGTATGACATATACATATTGATCTAGATTCTTCACTGTTGCGTTTAATATTCGATTTCCGTATGTTCTTGTTATTTGCATCGCATTGCATGTGTAAATATGTTATTGTTATATTAAACCCATGATGTCAGGACACCGGCACCATTATCGATGATGCGTATGTTTCATGTACACCTGCTTGCCGGCTCACACACTTCATCATCGATAATTGCCATGTCACTATACAGTAAGATCATTGCATCAGGATATGAACCCTTGCATGACATACTTGCGTACATACATATTGTACACTCATACTTGCGTACACATATATTGTACACCTATACTTGCATACATACGTAATTGCACATACATTGATGATTCTGGCTTGATTTTGGAGAATTGGGAACCGCGAGATATATTTTAAAACTGGATTCATTTTAAAAGAGCCGTTTTCCCTCGATATGTGCATACATCATGCTTTAGATTATACGCATTGAGATATTTGTTTTCATGAGATTTTTGGATTTGGGAACCGTGGTTATTTCAAAGAGAGTATGTATTGTTTTAAAAAACCCGGTTTCCCTTGATATGATATTTCAGTGCGTCCACCATGTGTTTTCTTGGTTCTAAGACATATGACATGTGAAACCCGATTCGAGGAGCTAGATGAGGCCGATTGAGGGTACATGGTGGACCCGATATGGTACCCCAGGACGAGAACGGATTGCTGTACCGCAGACGGTGATCCTGGCAGAGCGACCACTATCTACTGGTGATTGTATTTGAGCTCGGCAAATATCCGGAGGATACCGACCGAAGTTGAGAGATGATACGGGCCGATCTGGACTGACGGAGCTCGTGGGCCGATCCGGACTGACGGAGTCCTATATATATGAGGATTTATGTACCGATGTTGGGCACAGGTTTCATGATGTTTTCGAGTGTCGATACTGGACACTCAGGTTCCATAATTTTAATGTGTCGCGAGGGACACACGTTGATTTATATCCTCATACTTCCATGCATATGCTTTATGATATTTACATGCATGATGTTTTTGTGTCATTGGTTGACCCCTGGACGAGATCCATACGCATACAGGCATTGATCACATAGTTGGATAATATCCACATACTTAAACATCATGATATAGTTGACTCTGATTTCATGATGATTACATTGATCATACCTCATATTTATGATATGTTGCTAGCTGAGGCACTGACACGAGCATTTGGTATTACACTTATGTATAGATTTTTACCCTTGCCACCTTATCATGCTTCAGACTTTATCATTTTGAGGATATATATTATTACTGATCGTTTGACCTAGGATTGAGTCATACATACGATTTCTGCTCTGTGATGTTTTCTACTCACGAGTAGGCAACTCACCCCCGTTGTGCCACAGTTCTTGCAGGTTTTGCCGTACATGTTTCATTGCGGCTTTCTGGCACACTGCTTCCATTCTGGGTGATTGCTTTGGTAGGTGGGTTCACTCTCATCGTGACCACCCTTGTGTATTATTTTCATTGTTGTATCTAAAAACTCTATTAACCAGACTTGTATATTTATTTCAAACATAGAAAACCAGCTGTGTATTATTTCGACCTTAGAGTCGCGCGTTGTAGTATTATGGTTTTCATGATGATTTTGAGTTCCCTTTTGAGTTTTGATCCTCGCCCTTCGGCGTTGTATATTATATTGCTTGTGTGGTTGTGACCGTCGATTGACGAAGAGCTAGCTCCCGCTTGGGGATGCCTTTTATCATTATGCATATATTATTCTTGTTGTACCCCATTTGGGGCCAGTAATTACAAAGGAAACTTTACCGAAATTTTCAGAAAAGACTTGAGAATTTAAAAATGCATATTCGGCTTACTTATTTAAAAATCTTGTTTTTAAAACATGTTTTCTTCACTTCCTTAAAACTAGTTTTCCTTCATTTATTATTTAAAATGGTTTTAGATTTCTAGGCTTTTGGCTTACTTGATTTAGATGAGGCCCTATAAACTTCATATGATTCAAGGGCCAGTCACGTGCTATTTCGGGTCATGACAAAGTTGGTATCAGAGCGCTAGGTTAACCTTGGTTCGAGCCTAAGTTTGACTATGCGGAGCCTAGAGCGTTTGTATATATTCGGAACTTAGGCTTGACCTTAGGAACTTAGACTTAGTCGAGGGGGTATTAGACCCGAACTTTCGTCGCATAGGTTGACTTTGGTTGATGGAGTAGGTGACTTAAGGAGAGTGACGTATCGTGTGTATGTTCCGCGGCATACTTACGATACGCCACTCCGCTTAAGGAGCCTTAGGATGTACATTTCCTTGTACAGTATTATATTCATTCCTATGATCTATCCTCATCGATATTGGTTATGATTTTGCTGCCACGATTACACGGGCAGAGAGAGCTACGGCTA
Organism: Agapanthus africanus; assembly: GCA_030015575.1. Taxonomy (NCBI): domain Eukaryota; kingdom Viridiplantae; phylum Streptophyta; class Magnoliopsida; order Asparagales; family Amaryllidaceae; genus Agapanthus; species Agapanthus africanus. The sequence continues at coordinate 215,643,485 of CM057349.1, forward strand.
GAGTTGCGTCAGCATGAGCTCGTCACAGACGAGGACTGACCACGGCGTGATTCCAGGGACATACGATTGCATAAAGGCAACGTTTTATTGTGTTTTCGCGCTATGAGCGTTGACGGATTGCTTTTACGAGATTTCTCAGACGTGCAGATCAGCAACAGAGGATTGAGTCACTGATAGAGGCCAGCCAGAATGTGATGACCATTGATGTATCGCTTATTCTTGTTGATTGAGGCACTGTTCAGTGTGCGCACAAATGATCCAGTTGTTGCTGCGAATGACGAGATATCGCCCCAAATGTTACGAGCTATTGCCGCACGAGTTGTACTTAGAGATATGATAGAAGGTCGCTAGTCATCCGAGGATGAATGACTAGGACATGTGGTTCATTCGCTTACCTCGATGCGAGGTCATCAGATAGATTGATTCCAGCTAGAGACGACTTCACGCAGGTATGTTGAGAGTCGATGGAGACGATCGAATGCCAGAAACCCATTTCCAAGTTTAAAGTATTCGGAAGACAATGCAAGTAATGCTATGGATCCTCTAGAAGAATGAAACCCTAACTCGACCTAATGACCATGGAATGCCTTTGAACCTTAGAGTTTGCGGCAGTTTAGCGGTGCCATTTGTGAGGCTTGGGTTTGCCCTTCTACGGTTAGTCCACAGGTGCTGTGGTATGTACTGGAATACTATTAAACTGTACTCAAGATGCAGTGCTCTTGGGGGATTATGCGATTTTGACGAATCGATCGAAAGGTTCGACATCCTTCGGATATCATGTGATGTGATACATTGCTTGGGAGACTCCACATACGAGTATAGCCGTTGGAGCACAGTCCATGCAGCCATGATGAGACGAGTCCGAAGCAGTCGACATTAGAGAAAAAGTGGAGTAAGAGGTTCGTACGAGATCTTGATGAGATGACGTTCTACTCCGCCGACATCAGAGATGTGATACGCATGTAGAGGCGTTGATTATGGATATATCTTCCAGTAGGAGTCGCGATGAGTATGCAACCGTTCCGGAACAAGAAATAGATTTAGCAAAGGGTGGTAACTTCCGGGCAATTCGGCAGAAACGAGATTGAGAGAGACCTCGACAGGACCTTTCTGGAATACTATACGAGATGCCTTGAACCCAGGAGCGGTCATATTGCGCACACTCAGCAGGCCAGAGTTCAGCATCGTGGACGAGATAGTTGGCCAGAGATCTGTAGAGGATGTACCAGAGTGGGACTGTTTCCGTCATCATTCCATATTGGGCCGTTGAGCCGAGGAGCTATATATTTAGCAATGCACAGTGAGAGACAAGAGCCTAAAAGCACAAGGCGCCAGACCATGAACAGGAGGCAAGTAGATATCTTGCTCTGCTAGTATTGGATGCACCGGCACCTTCTCGACCTTGAAGGAGGAAATATTGACGACGTTATTTATGATTTGTGATTTGGTGATTCGATTATCACGTATCCGTCACCTTGGATTTCGGTATTTTGGGCGATCTATTCGCATGATTTAGTCTTGATGACTGAGTTTCATGATATTCATTTTTGTGCACCACGGTTGCACCTGACTTCGGTTTGATGTCATTCGATATGTTGATTTTGATATCATGCCTATGTTATGCATGTGATTTGACTTATTGAACTTGATATAGTCGAAGGAACCTGATAGCTTTTGAAAAAACCGTTAACTTATTGAACTTGATATAGTCGAAGGAACCTGATAGCTTTTGAAAAGGATTGTTTTAAGCTCCACTTTTAAAAATGCTTTTTAAAGAAAACCGAGTGGTTTTGTAATTGTTCCAACGACATCAGATTTTAGGTTTATTTTCTTACATTAATTAGAATTAATGCGGTCCCATCAATTAAACTTATCATTGCAGCAAAAAAAATGAAAATAGAACGTACGATTATGCCATCCGCATTCGCCACTGGGCCCCGTCATACACCGTTAGGTTACTTAACTAATGGCATAGGGGGGGCTGGACTAGCGCGGGTACAAAACATAAGCAATGTTTATTATATATAATAAATATATATAGCCATTCGTTTCATGCAATAATAAGCGTTCCAGATCACAGAATCGCTGATGGAAACATTGGATACACTAGGATTTCTGTGCTTCGTTTAAGCCTGTAACGAAACACGGATTCTACGGTCGTGATGAATAGCCGAAACCCCCACCCTAGACCCCTACGGGTGCGGCAAGCTACCCGCCAAATTCCCGAAGTGAAGCAGCCTCCCTCAATAAAATGAGTAGGCCACTTGGCACTTCAAGAACCCGGTAGTTTGTGCACCCCACCTTGGGTCTATCCTAGGAGCAAAAACAGTATAAAAAAAATAATACAACGGTGGCGACAATCTCAACCCGGATGTGCCCCGCAATAATAATATTACATCAATTTAGAAATTGTACATGAATGAAAGAAAAGAAAAACACACTTCTTACATCCCCCAGCTATTCATTCACGACGATCCAACAATCCATATACGAAAACCATCACAGATCACATCACAGATCTGTGCAATCCCCACCAATCGACGTATAGCGATTAGCTAACGTTCAGCACAGATATACAAACACAGAAAGCCCGTTAGCTAAATAACTTAGAATTTCAATCGAATAACAAATTTGTGTTTACCCCATGAACAATCTAGAACACAAATAACTCTGGGTAGAAAACAAAATATTCAAGAAATCATATTCTCAACAAATAGATCCACAGAAGAAATTGGACATGAATCGGCCTCGACTCAGCGGCGGTTCTGCGGCGATACAGTGAGTTTCGCGGCGGTTCCGCGTTGGTCTTGGGCGATCACATGCTCAAATTTCTTCTGTGTTCTTACAATTACCTGCACGTATTTTTAAGTCCTCTAAAAATATTTTTTGAGCTCATTTAAAAATCACCAGCGAGCAAGTCCAGAATACATGATTTCAGGAAAAAAAACTTTCGATCGAACTTCTAACTATTTGCTAATAAGCTAATTTAGGTTTATGTGGCTCTGATACCCGTGTAAGTTTATGCCGCACACCCTACGAGTTCGCAGGGAGGCGGAATTCATCAAAAACGATTTTTTCTCACATCAAAAGATCATGTTTGGCTTTGCAACATAGACTTTATCCACTTTTAGGATCTTGATTAAAGCTTAACTAGCTAAACTAAACTACATGATGGCTTTAACTACTCAGATAGAGGGTTATACCTTTGTATCTAGTCCTTCGGGTCTTCTCTACGTTCCTTGCTCCTTGGATCGAGCTTCAACTTTGAGCTCCTTTCTTTGGCTCCTACGATTTTTCGAACGAACTCGGTTGCCGGTCTCCTTGGTGTCAAAGAAAGATCCACCCGAGGGCCTATAGTCAAGCTTCAACCTCAAGTGAGGTAACTTAGTGATCCAATTTGCTAGAAGAGATTACTAAGTAAATGTAGAGAAGATCTATGGATTAATTTGTATCAAAGCTCAATGAATCACAACACATGTGAAGAGATGAGCTTGAGGGAGGAGATCAAAAACTAGGAGAGAGAATGAGGAAGTGAGAATGAATAAAAGACTATGGATAATGGTTGAGAGAATGGCTTAAGTCTCACAACAATAATTCAAGCATGGATTATTAAACTCACAAAATAATGACCCATACTTGAATAGTAACCACAAATGAATAAACAAATACTTAAGCCATGCTTCCAACCATAGCTTAAGTGTCTCTCCATTTCCACATCATTAATCCTTCTTCCAAAAAGGATAAATCGAATAATGAGGTGTCTCCTTCTAGAAGCTCATTCTTGTGAAATTACATGAATGGCCTTACCGTATATACATACCCGTATTCATATTCCGGAAAAATAAGAATACAATGAGACAAGTATAATCCAATAGTATAATACTAGAATCCGGCTTAAACCAAAGCCACTAGTGTTATCCGTCCGGACATCATCTGTGTAGCCAGTACACGTATATGATCAAAACCCTACCTTAAGACCATACAGCCTCTACATCGTCTCGCCTGATCCAGGGAAACCCTCTGTGTATGACTCTAAAGACTCGACAGTTGTCACGACCCGAAAGTACGGAACGTGACCGACACTTAAATTACGAAATGTCTAAAGGCGTAACGTAATCTAAGCAAGCCGAAGACCCGAAATCTAAACCATTTAAAAGAAGAAGTGTAGGAAAACAAGTTTAAAAGCTACATCAAATTTTCTCAAAAATTTCGTCAGAGTTTCCGTTATAAAAACTAGCCCCAAACGGTACAAACAAGAATATGTACATAAGCAACAATAAAAGGCATCCCCAAGCGGGAGCTAACTCTTTGCCTATTGGCGGTCACAAGCACGCAAGCAAAAAAATATACAACACCGAAGGGCGAGGATCAAAATTCAAGGAAAACCATCAAAACTACGAGAAAACCATAATAATACAAGCGCGACTCTAAGGTCGAAAGAATAAACAATTGGTCTTCTAAATCTATCAAGTAATACAAGTCTGGTTGATGGAGCTTACTAGATACAACCGAAATAATATAAAAGTGCAACGGTGGTCACGATACAAGTGAACCAACCTACCAAGCAATCACCCTGAATGAAATAGTGTGCCAGCAAGCCGCCAAGGAAACCTGTACATCTAAACCTGTAAGAAAAGTTTGGCACAACGGGAGTTAGTTGCCCACTCGTGAGTAGAAGACATCTGCGACTAGAAATCGCATGCACGACGATCTCCTACGTCATAATAATATACATATGTAACACTAGACATCTAGTACTGACAGGGTAATAATCTATACATAAGTGCAATACTCAGTGCATCGTGTCGGTATCACTAAACAGTAATACGTCACATATCTGATGTATGAATGCATCATGAATGAGAAAATCAACCATGAAATCTGAATAATCTGACATAAGAAAAACTTCAATAAGTCTTGTATAATAAAACTGAAAGCTCATTAGTGAAATCGAGAGAAATCCGTGTCAAGCATCGACACAAAATAGGTATATCTTAATATCTCAAAATCTCATAACTCTGTATCTCAAATCTCAATATCTCGGTATCTAAATCTCAATATCTCTGTATATCGGGCTCCGGCAGTCCGGATCGACCCATATCATCCAATCTCATGACCACGATCGGTATCCTCCGGATATCCGCCGTGTCAAAATATTAACAATAACCGGTCAGTAGTGTTCCCCTGCCGGGCTCAACGCCATCATCTGCGATCTTCTTGCCCCGGGGTACCGCACCGGGTCCACCATATACCCGCAGACGGTGCATCCCCCTCCTCGAATCGGGTATATGATACTGCTCAAGAACCAAGAAAACTCATGGTGGACGGCACACACATCACATCATGAGGAAACCGTAGTTTTTCTTTGAAAATAATAATAAGTTATGAAATTGTTGCGGTTTTCCCTAAAATCCAGAAATCTCATAGAAAATCCAAATCCCAAAATCCTGAGTAAATAAATAATAAGTATCGGCATAAGCCCCACAAAACTGTATGACAGTTTGAATATATAAATGCATGAAGTGTCTGAATAAGTAATGCAATATCTATACTAGCACATGAAGCAAGCGTACAAAAATATGTTTAAACAACTAATTAGCAGCTATACTAAATGAAGTAGCTTTTCCTAAAGTGTGCGTGACATGGCAATTACCGATGATGATGTGTGTGAGCCGGCAAATAAGTGTACGTGGAACATGCGCAACATCGGTAATGGTGCTGGTGTCCTAACATATGGAATCATAACAATTAAGGAACATATGTATAAACATGCAGTATAATGAGAATAACATGAATATAACAGAGAAGGAGTAATAACCGCAATACTGAAGAATATACATTTCTACTATACGAGTCATACCGTTTTGGTTTTTGAAATAGTATGAATCGTGGTTTTTAGAAAAATAGGGCTATGATGTTTTTGAGAAAAGATACATCCATTGAAAATCCGTAGTATCCCCCGGTTGTCATTTTGAAAATGCTCACGATTCGTTGGTTTTGAAAATAGGTATGACTCGAGCCTAAACTAGCATCTAATTAAACTTCTAATAGACTAACTATGGAACTGGTCGAAAGGGTAGGAAAAGTCCACCTAAAGTCCGAGTCGATACCTCTAGGAGTCGGTGATCCAGGCTCAATAGCGTCACGTACATAGTACGACTTCCTCGAGTCAAGGGTGCGGATCAATCATCATATCTATACCTCGTACGGTAAAATCCATCATACGGCATCCCAAATTCGGGGTACGGGTCAACTATCATATATACATCATCATTCATATGGTAGCATCAACAAACAATATCTCTATTGATCTACAGTCTCATACATTCCAATGTCATCCTACATTTTATCGTATATATACATATATATTTTCTCATCGCCCAACGATCCGCTATAAAATCATAGCATATCTCGTATCATAACTCAATCATATATCATATATCTCACGGCATCATGCCCAGCCATATCGACTCATTCCCAAGTATCATATAACATTCTCATGTCACACGTATATGCTGTGTGTGTGTGTGTGTGTGTGTATATATAGAAACCTACACATATTCATACGCACACACACACACCAAGTCAAGTGTATATGTGTGCGTGTCTGCGTGAAACCTATGAATTACCTCTAAGATAATCATCCTCTGGTTAAGTCTTTCTAAATCAACCTAATCCTACATAAGCTCTTCAATAGTACCCTACTCGACAAAATTCAAGGTCACGTCCGACTCAAAATAATAATACGCAATAACCTTACTTACGTTTGCAGGGGTGTTATACGCTATCCGCCCGACTTCCCGCGTAAATATAAATCTACTCACCTGGTCCTTACTTGCCGAAGTCAATGCCATCATGCTCTTGCTTCTCGTCCTGAAGTTCACACGGAGGTACCTATATATCATAACATAACGTATCGCATTAAAATCCGATTCAAAACCAAAATGACACGCGAGTTGCTTATTGATTAGAACCTATAACCTATGTAAGCAAAAACATCCAAATAACCCCCATCGTCGATATACAAACGTCCGACGACCAAATCCTCATTTAAATACCAAAAACCAAGTCATGAAAACCATGAAACCAAAACAACAACTTTAAAAAAAAATTTGCTCCAAATTTTAGTTTAGGTGAAATTATGTTAAACAAACAGTACTGGAGTGATGTATAGGGGGTATATGAGCTAACGAAGAAATTTCAGCACAATTCACCACATTTTGGCCGGCCACAAAGCCCCATATTCCGAGCTCGCCGGCCAGGTATGCTTCAAATGGGTTCGTCTTTTAAGGGAAGTCTTCTAGTGTTGAGTCTAGGTTAATGGTCTTGCTAGTTTTCCTAGTAAATGTCTCAGGTCACTTTTGATTCCCTGTAGGCAACCAGTTTAAAACAAAACCAACATTTGGGTTTCTAAAGTTCAAGTCATATAAGATCACAATACTAAAATTATATGTAATTAGACCCAGATTTTATATGGAGAAGAAACAAGAAAAACAAACAAGACCAAACCCCATACAATACATACAGACAACTACCTGAAAAGTTTCAACATTTTTTGACAAAATTGGGCCGGCCACCATCGGGTCTTCACCGGGTCGATCTCCACGAAAAGGGTCCGGATTCCTACACTACACTCCTAACATAATATATAGTCTAATGTATATGTTTGTTTAATTTGAAAACTACCCTAGTAACATCAGATTCACAGTATCTTAAATCTAGATTAAAAACCGTATTAAAACACAATTTGTGACATTTGGTTATTTTAGTTGAAAACTTGTTGTGGGAACTGGATTGTTTGACACCAACAAACTTAATTATCCTATTCAAGCCATACAACCTTAACTTATCCTAAACTTCTCTTAAACATCAAGTTTAGCACTAATAACAATACTAAACAATAAATTTAAGTTAAGTGAGTTGAAAGTTTAGCAACAAGGAATTTAGATTGGCCTATATCTCACAAGTTAGGAATCTAGCCTACAACTTAGCCTCCCAAAGCTGGTCTCACACTCCAAGATCCAAGCTAGAATAGGCTACAGAGAATGAATGAAGGATTAGCTTGAATTTGAGAAATTTTATTTGGAGGTTTTTTGGTGGATTTAAGATGAATTAGAGATGAAGAAAATGAGATGAAACTTGGGGGAACCCTGCAGGAAATGTACTCGGCCAAAGGGGAGGTGAGAAGATGTGTGTGTGAGTGTGGGACTTGTGTAGAAATTTCTTGACCAAGAAACTCTCCAAACTCATTTATGCACTCACACCATTTTCTTATCTTAAATTATTTATTTTATTTTCTTACTTTGACCAAGGAATTTACTAGAACTTTTGAGACTAAAGAGATAAAGAAAATATGATATAATCTTGGTTTAAAGTTATCATGGTGTATGTTTGAGTAACTAGCTTAATCTCATTTGTAATTAATACTAATTAGGTGTATTAATGAGAGTTTATAATATTATTAAAAATAATTAATTATGGATAAATATTTAAATAACTAGAAATTTATAATTGACTACTTTGATCACCAAAACTAGTAATTACATATCTAGCATAGGTATAATTAGGCTTATATTGAAAAATAATTAAAAATTTATTTTACAGAAAATACATCTTATTTACCTCTTATCGGAAAATTACCTAAACGATTTTCAAAGTGTTACAATCTTCCCCCTTAAAAAAATTCGGTCCCCGAATTTAAATTTAAACCCCTTAATTACTAAAACATTTCAGTAAAAAGAATGAAGTCGTCGGGGCTCTGAAATCATAATACATAAAACATGTTGTAGCGCATTGCATGCGCATGAAAAACAAGTACATACTCAAAAGTAAGACTCCGTCAAGCGTCACGCAATTATCGGAGTTATGCTGAAAATACAATGTCAAAGTCCAATACGAAAACCAACATGATATACATCAAAACTATAACTTGTATATAGGGCGCATCGTAGTAAAATCGTTCAAATATCCGAAAAGAAATACATGCAAAACCCTTTTCAAATCTCCGTGCGATGCGCGTATCACGGCACAAGTTGCGGACGTTCATTTAAGAAAAATGGTTATATGTATATACATATCTTTTAACATACACGTCCCACCATTTTTGAAAATAATCTAGAAGCGTTTCCCTTGTAAAATGGTTTGTATCATCTCGGACACAGAGGAAAAATATTGAGACTTTAGCTCCTTTTTGGAACTCTCTTCGGTAACTATTAATGCATGCAAAAACACTTAGGTACTGTTCTTAGAACAGTACTACTCGGTTACTAAACCAAATAGTAATTATCGAAAAAAACGTGCTGCCCAAAATGAAATCAATCCCAATTACAGTATAAAAATGTAACGTTTTAAAAATAAATAATTAAATAATTAAATAAATAAAAATCCTTTAGGCGAATTTTCTGATTTTCGGTAAAATAAACAGTATTTTTCGTAAAACTTAACCATAATTAATTTTCATCATAAATTTAAAAAGACCTATTTTAATTATATAATTGCTAGTATTTGGTATTTATTTAGTCACTTATAAATTTTTTAGTTTAATTAAATATTTTTCCTAAATTAATTATTTTAAATATTAACATAAGTTTTATTTATACATTAAATTAGTGTAAATTACAAATTTGAAATGGGTTAATTTGACAAAATGAACCATTACATATTGGAATCAAGTGTTTATCATGAAAAATTCATTTCCAAAATTTTCCTTGGTTTTAGACTTTTCTAGGATTAACTTAGAAAAGAAAATAAACAAAAATTAATTAAATTAGTGCAAAGACTTAAAGTGAGGGTTTATTCTTGAAGTTTCTACACCATTCACAACTCATTTCTCTCTCTCTCTCTCCCTTTTTCTTTCATGTTGTGGCCGGCCTCCCCCCCCATGGCAGCCCCCCCATTTTCCAAGCTCATTTTCCCTTCAAAAATCATCAAAAATTCAATAAAAGATTCCAAAAATAAACCTCAAAATCAATATTCAATCTCTACCATTTTCCTTTGACCTATTAATCATGGATTTTGGAGTAGTAAACCATTCTTTTGGAGGCATATTTTCATGTTTGGATCTCATATTGTGGTGGTATAATTCTTATCCCAATGATTAATTGTGGTTAAATGCTTTAATCTGGCATATTTAGATTTTCTTAATTGATTCTATTTGCAAGTTTAAAATTCAAGATAGGGTTTCTAAAATCAAGTTAGGGTTTTTATTAATTGAGTGGGGTTATAATAAATAGTTTAACATTTTTAGAAAGGAAAAATCTAGCATGGTTGATCTATTGTAAATTGTTCATTCTAAATTGTTTAAATTAAACAATTTTGCTAACTAGGTTTTTATAAAATAGATATATTGGTGAGACAAAATTCTAATTAAGGGTTTTATCATTAGATTGTTGTTTTAATGAGAATATTAACATGTTAAAGGAATGAAAAACCTAATCTAATTGTTAGTTTCAAATTGTTAGTTAATAAAATGTGATAAATATGCAATTTTGCTAACTAGGTTTTAGAAATTGCTTAAATAATTGAGATTTAAAATCTAATTATGGTTTCATAACATTATGAACATCATAAATTGTAGTTTAATAGTTTAATTCATGCAAAATCAAGTTTAGTTGTGAAATTGTGATTTTTTTTTGCATGCCAGGTGTTGAAATTGATAAAATTGCAAACTTAGAATTTTCTATTTAATACAAATTGGTGTGATAAAAATATTGTAATGGTTTATATAATCTAGTTATGTTATTTAATGAATATTATGACCATTAGTTTCATTTAAACATCAAGTTTTGAAGTAAAACGGTAAATTGACGTTTTCTAGGTTTTTGTGAAATAGGATGATTTGATCGATTTTATGGTTTCGATGATTTAAACCATGTTTTATATTATAAATAATGAGTTTTGAAACTAAAAGTTGTTTTTTGGTGTTTTATCTCGATCAATCGGCGTTTGTACGCCGATATCGAGCGATATTTGGTTCTTTTGCATGAGCGGGTCATAGGTTTTAACCTATGCACGTTCGTGCGTTGTTTTGGTTTTGTCCGTGATTTGGTTTACGATATTACATATATTTGCGTATAGGTACCCCTCACGTGGACTTCAGAAGATGAAGAAGAGGATGGCGGCATCGACTTCGGCAGACAAGGGACATGCGAGTAGATGTATATCTACGGGGCAAGTCGGGTGGATGGCGTTTAGCAGCCCCGCAAACGTAGAATAGAAATATTATTTACTGTCATTAGGAAGTCGGACGTGACCTTAGATTCTTGGCGAGTAAGATCCTATTAAAGACTTTAAGCTGGAACAGATCGATTTAGAAAGACTTAACAAGAGAATAATGCCTTGGAGGGAATTCGTAGGTTTCAGGTAGACACACACACACGGACACACATACATTTGACTTGGTGTATATGTGTGTGTGTGTGTGTGTGTGTGTGTGTATGATTGTGTGTAGGTTTCTATTGGTATATATATGTATAACATATACACGTGATATGGGAAGGTTATATGATATCTGGGAAGGAGTCAGTATGATTGGGCGTGATGCCGTGAGTTAAAGATATACGATCGAGTATGATATGAGATGTACTATGATATTAGCGGATCGTTGGGAAATGATAAAATGGATAGTTATAACTAAACGATAATAGATGATGATGACATCGAGATATACGAGACTCTAGAATAGAACCCGGACTGTAATATGTGAATTAATCACGATATGATATATATGTGTATCGATCACGATATGATATATATATGACTTAATCACGATATGATATATGTGACATGATATTTCTGATGACCATCGGATGATGTATATTTACACAGACAATGATATGTGTTTGATGATATTGGGATGTATACGATTATAGCACAGTACCCTTGATCATGATATTGTTTGATGATGATATTAAATGAATAATAATGTACGTAGGTGATACTTGACCCGTACCTCGATTTTGGGATGCCGTACGATGGATTTTACAGTACGAGGCATAGATGTGATGATTGATCCGCACTCTTGGTTCGAGGAAGTCATACTACGTACGTGACGCTTTTGAGGCTGGATCGCCGACTATTATATATATGGGCTCAGACCTTAGGTGGATTCTTATTTCCTATCGACTAGTTTCTTTAGTTTAGTTCCTTAGGGGTTAGATAGATATTAGTTTAGGCTCGAGTCATATAGTTGAAGTTAGGTATGTATATTCCAAATGAGTGGTTAATACACATTCATCTTTACATTCAGATTGTAATAATCAAGTTGCATGTTCATACATATATTTCTTTAGTCAGTATGAAACTCTGCCTGTTAGGACACCAGCACCATTACCGATGATGCGCATATTCCACGTACACTTATTTGCCGGCTCACACACATCATCATCGGTAATTGCCATGTCACGTACACTTTAGAACAATATTATCTTTTATTGATAGACTCAGCTAAAGGCTTAATCAATATAATATTGTGATTACTCTTAGGTGCTAGTCTAGACATTGGATTTATTACTTAGATACTTCATGCATTCACATTTTCATGTTATCATGCAGTATTGTGGGGCTTATGCCGATACTCATTATTACTTACTCATGATTTTGGGATTTTGGATTTCTATGAGATTTCTGGATTTTGAGAAAAACCGCAAGAATATATATGAAAACTTCTCTCTCTCTCTCCCTCTCTTTTCAAAATACAAGTTGCGGTTTTCTCATGATGTATGTGTCATCCACCATGAGATTTCATGTTTTTTGTTGGATTTCGAGATCCGATTCGAGGAATAGATGAACCATCTCGGGTACATGGTGGACCCGGTATGGTACCCCGGGGCAAGAAGATCGAGTTGTAGACGATGAGCCTGGTAGGGGAAGACTACCTACCGGTGATGTCTGGCGTGGCAGATATCCGGAGGATACCGACCGTTGTTGTGAGATTTGATGATATGGGCCGATCCGGACTGACGGAGCCCGAGAGATTGAGACTATGTGATATTGAGACTATGGGCTATTGAGATTTTGAGTTTTACATGTTTTGTGTCGATACTTGACACGGATTTCTATGGATTTCATTGCTGATTCAGATTACCATACCGATTTTACTTTGATAAAGTTAAAGATTTCTTATACAGATATACCCATATTTCATGGTTTATTGTTTTACATTCATGGTGCATGCATACTCATATACATGACATGTTACTACTTGAGGCACTGACACGAGCACTGAGCATTGCACTTGCGCATAGTTTTTTACCCTGCACTACTAGACGACTAGTGATATATTAAGTATATTATTATGACCTAGGACAGCGTCGTGCATTCGATTTCTTCTCGCAGATGTCTTCTACTCGCGAGTTGGCAACTCATCCCCGTCGAGCCAAATTTTTCTATAAGTTTCGATGTACAGGTTTCCTTGGCAGCTTACTGGTACATCATTTCATTCAGGGTGATTTGCTTGGTAGGTTGGTTCACTTGTATCAGGACAGCCGTTGTACCTTTATTATTTCATTTGTATCTAGTAAGCTCCATCAACCAGACTTGTATTACTTGATAGTCTAGAAGACCAGTTGTTTTATTTCTACCATAGAGTCGCGCTTGTATAATTATGGTTTCTGGTGGATTTGGTTTTCTTTTTAGTTTTAAGTGTAATACCCAGTTTTTCTTATACGTCTAAATCCGTATTCCTTTTACCTATAAGATTTATTTATAATTATTTATTTATTTTCAAAATCCTATTAAACCCAGATCTTATCGTTCTTTCCTCTGCCTCAGCCATTTTCCTGTTATTGAATTTAGAAACCAAGACTAAACCTTTTCACTTGATTTTTCCCCGCTATTTTTCTCAAACCCTTATTCCAATCCCTTATGTTCTTTTCCCATTTACCTAAACATCGTTTCCGGTCTAGAACTCCATTTCGTTTTGATCATTCCTTAGCCAAGTTAAATAGCAAAACTTTAAATGTAAAACCCAAATACTAACTCCAGACCCTACTCACTTTTATTTAAATTAAAATCCATTAGTATTTTAAAGAGCCCGGTCCGTTTCCTTTTTCCCATTTAAATGCTTTATTCCCTGCCTTAGCCCGGCCCACTGATCCACTCAGCCCACCCTCTATTCTCCTCAATTCCCTTTAGAATTTTTCCTAGTTAATCCCCATAACCCAGCCCATTTATTCATTTCCTTTTCAATTTGCTCGGGCTGTCTTCCCTCCTCCTTTAATCCTTTTATGCAGGCCGGCCCACTATTTTTCCCAGCACGGCCCGCTCCAATCGCGCCCGCTCCTCACCCGACCCGACCCGATTCTGCGCTTCTTCCCCAACGGCTCTATTCCATTCCCGCGCACGTTTCTCGCGACCACGTCGCGCATTCCTCGCCTCCGCCGTCGCCCACGCCAGCTCTCGAACGTTACCCGTGACGCTCGCCTCATATTCATTTCCCTCAACCCTCACTCTCGCAACTTCTTCCGCCTTCTCTCCTTCACCCACGTCCCCAAGTTTTTTCCCACGTCGGCTACGCCTCCGTGCTCGTCGCCACGACCGCGCGCCTCGCAAGCTCCACAAGCGCGACCCCTCCTCCTCCTATCTTCCTCCACTGCCCCGAGCGACTTCGCCTGCACCCACCTCGCCTGCCTCACGCCGCTCGTCCCACCTCGCCGCCTTCACCCTCGTCCCTCGTCGCACCCATCATCTCTCCTGCACCCGAGCCGACCACCCTCTTCACCGTCGTTTCGACCACCACCGAGCCCCTCCTCGCCCCATCATCAACATCATCATCGTCATCCTCACTCCCCCGACCACTGCGCTCCCCATCACACCCAACTCGAGCCACTTCCCTTGCCGACCCATCACCGGCCATCCTAACCCACAAACACCCCACCAACTCCCCCAACCTCTAATCTCTGGCCACCGCCTCACTGCCGGCCAACTCGTTGCCCTACAACTCCAAAGCCTCCGGCCTCCCAACCTTTCCAGAGCCACCATCACCACCCAATTACAACTCCTAGCCGTCACCTATGGCCTCTACGCTATCGGCCATCGCCTGAGCTCGTTGTCGCCGTCCGCAGCAGCCCATCTCCATCTCCGAGCCAAGCTCCACGGTGCCGATCCCCGCGACGCAGGCCCAAGCCTCGCCGAGCCTGTGCCGAGATCAAGCCGAGCCAAACCCTTGTCGCCGTTTCCGTACCGTGCTGTACTGCGTCTGCCGTACGCCTCCAGGCAAGTTTGTACTTGCTTACATGCTATTTACATTTGGTACCGTCACTAAATACATGGAGGTTACAGTTACAAATTTAACCCAATTTTTATGCCATAACTGTTCGATGCTTGTTCCCATAGAAAATCATTATCGTATTTGACGGAACTGGACATATTATATTGGCCCTTGTAGAGGTGATTAACGTGTGCAAATTTTATTAGAAAATACGACTGTTAACAGTTAAAATGACTACCCCCAAGTTTAACCGTAAAGCTGAAATCCTATTGCACCTGAAAACCGTTAAATTCACCATAAATTACATACATATTAGAATGGTGCGTTCGAGGGCTCAAATCGAAGCCGACTCGATGAACTTCAACCATATACTAGTTTCCAGACATTTCTGTATTTAAACTGTGGCGATATTCGAATCGGAGTGTGACTCTGGACTGCAGTCCAGAACTACTCCAGTTATTGTTTGCTGTACCGTATTGGATACTACAGTATTTCCTTAATTCGTAGGTTGCGGAACTCCACTGGTTATCGTAGTTAACTCTGTTAGCTAGACAACACAATTAGTTTCATCCTGTTTCGTTATCATTTACTATTTAATCTGTAATTTAGAAGATCGGGACACATAACAGTCCCAGCAGAATCAGAATTGACATGTTGATATTAAGAAGATTATAACTCCTAACGTACAGACGCGATTGAAGATCCGTTTATTGCGTTGAAAACTTTACTGAAAACCCTAGAATTCATCCAACTGTAGCGTCGCTTGAATCTGATCCCAACTGGGATTAAAATGCGTTGCGAAATGGATTCCTGATTCTGAAATTGGATTTCCAGCCGCGTGCGCTTAAAATGAAACAGTTATAACTAATGATCCTGAAACCCGTCTGACCTGAAACAAAATTCTAAGGATAGATAGCTGAACATATTAAATACTACCTGTTTATCATTTCGCTAAATTATATACATATGTTTCATGATAAATCGTGCAAGTGATAGACTGCTGTTTTTATGATACCTTAGTTGTGCTTCTTATACTGTTCATGCATCATATCATACCTATATCATTGTAGTGATAACCTAGTGACATCGTGCATTTACCCAGTGTTAGATTTTAGTGTTGATTGCGGCAAGTACGTCAGTGTTCGTGTATCCGTGATTAAGTGAAAGTGATACGTACTTGTGCACAATCAGTGTCCCTTTTATTCTATTGCATTGTCGACGTCTGTGGGATGCGTGTACGTGTGACTATAAGTGGTATGGGACACTTATGGAAGCACTTGCACGGATGTCACAGATAAGGCATCCGACACTGCCATTTATCTTAGGTATTAGTCGGGACGTGCTTGATGGAGGTCCTGCCTCCAGTTCTCGCGCAGACTTGTCACGGATCGATTAGTATTTAGGGTTATGGTTAGCGTTTGATGTAGACCTCGGGGTGTGGGGTAGTTCAAGTGTGAATTCAACAGAATCTCGGGAGTCCCATGCCGGCTTATATATTTAGGGAGTTATATGGAGATTTACAGGGTATGTGCTATAGACACCGTGATACATTCGTTACATGTTGGGCCCGTGGTCCCTTGCCCTTGGGTTCTACCCTTGGGTGGAGGACACTCGCGAGTGGTTGACTCTCACACTTGGACTGACGATAGGCTTATTGACCTGTGCAGTGAGACTTAGAGACTGATAGGGTTACTGTCGTTTACATTCCTTATATACTGTGTTGACATACATGACATATCGTTATACTGCTTTACTGTTCCGCTGCATTCATCTCTGCTCATTTATATTCATGCTGTTATTGATTTACTGTTATTCATATCCTTCACCACTGTTAGAACTGTTACTTGATTATATATATTATATTGCCTTTGTGTCGCTCTGACGACCTGAGTATGCATGCTCAGTGTGAGGAGAAGATTTAGCCTGGACCAGAACTAGACGTGCATCACAGACTTCTTGACACGCCTTCCCGAGTTACATTATTTTGTTCCACTTCAGGTCAGTCTTTACATCGTTTCTTTCAGTTACTGCATCTCTCATTACCTGTGCACTATCTACTGTTTACCATGAGAAACTAGAAGCCGAAGTGTGACTACGGCAGGACATTTCCTTGACCGTAGGAGCATGGCTGGCCTTGTCTACCCCTCGTATTCCGTATTTTGGGAAGCGGGGCGTGACATGGTTTAGTTGGTATCAAAGCCCGGGTTTCGCATCGATTGGGATTGCAGTTTTCCGTGTACAGTTTGGCAATCTAGGACGTCCCTCGGTCTAGATTGTAAACTTGTCATTCTTGATCCATATTCACATCGTGTGTTCAGCTATCCATTCACTATGATTTTGGGTGACTTGACAAGGATACGTGGTTGCAATTGCTCTACCGTACTTTAATCAAGTGACTTAAAGTCATACAGTTGATTCCCCACTTATAATAAATTCAGCATCTCTGATATTCTTGAATCCTTGTTCTATCCATATTATATTTTGATTCATTTAGCTTGCGACTTATATCATCCTCAAATTATTGTTTCAGGATCATGTCTTCCAACGACTCTTCATCTTTGTCCGCTCCCCAGAATCAGACTGTTGAGATCCTTAGTGTACTACAAGGTTTAAAGGAAGCCCAGGAGCGAACAAACGACCTATTAGCTGAAGGGCTGAGTAGACAAGTGAGTCAGACCCCAGTGGGAGTCTCCTATCATACAGGGATCTCTATTGGACGAGGAAAAGGGAAGAAGATGAAACGCCAATTTGTTTCCCCGCAACAGAAGAACCAGAAGCACCCCTGCTGTGGATATTGTAAGAGGCCAGGACACCTTCAGAGGGATTGTCGCCGTGCTCAACGGAAATGTCTGATATGCGGTTCCGACAAACATCTCATCAACGGATGCCCAGAAAGGAAAGAACTGCAAGGGAGAAACTCGTCCACACTCCCCACTTCTGCCAAGTGAGGATTGCCGCGTAGTTCGGACTTCGACGATAAGGCGGATCAAACGCAGGATTCAACTCACGCGACGAGAATGCAATGTTATAGTAATCGAAGAATAATTTTCATGTTATCTACTTTCAGTAATAATAATGTTGTCATCCTTTATGAATATTTCTTTCTGCTTGAAATCCTGTATCCTTTGAACTTTTAGTTGAATGCAATGAAATTTGAATCATAATATATGTATTATTCTCATGCTTTCTCTATGTCACATTCTATTCCTTATCACAGTATTTTCATTCGAATCTTTCAGTTCCTGCAACCGCATATTTTTCCTATATTGCGTACCCCGAGTTTTCCTTGATATATTCCACTGTCTAATCATGACTTCTCTTTCAGGCCATGGCCCACCCTGGAGCAGCGCCGCATCTAGACGAGGATGCACGGTCATGCGTTTCCTTAGATCACATATTGACGAGTTCCGATGATGAGGTCGATGGTCCACAGGTCAACTTCGAAAACAATGATTCAGAGGAAGAAGGAGCAGCCGCCCCAGAGTTCGGCATGATAGCTGATTCTGACGAAGAAGAAGTAGATCCTGAAGAGAACCTGATAGAGGAAGATCCCGAGGGAGATCCAATAGAAGAAAATCCAGTGGAGGAAGACCCATTGGAAGAGAACCCAGAAGGAGAGAATCACATGGAATCAGAACTCAATGAAGAAGTTCTATCCGAGGATGAAGGACCAGAAGATCAAGACCCTGCCACGGAAGAACTTCCTTTAGCGATACCTGCGAGGCGCTATGGAAATGGACGCCCCTACCTGAGCGCACGAGCCTACCGCAACCTGCTGAATCTCCACCAGCGCGACTGATGGGATTTCTTTTGATATTGTCTTTTGGCCGAATAAAATGTGTTTAGTTTAGGGCCGCTTCTAGTATTGGATAATGCCTTGTTTCAAATTTTCTTGAATGAAATAAATCTTTTGAATTCGTCAACCTTTTTGATAATTGGTTTGCTTGATGTTTGTTTATTGCTTATATCCATTTATTTTCGGCTAAGATCCCTGACTGTCCACCCCTACTCATGGTATAGTTTCCACCCTCGTTTCGATTGGAAAGTACGGCACTCTGATCCTTGGAATGAGCCACCATTCATCCTTCGTCTGCGCCCGTTTGAGATCCTGCCGGGATGAGAACAGTACCTGTGAAACTTCCGAGTTCACTAACTCTTCAAATTTTGATTCGTGTGTCGTATCGACTGTTGTTTCCTCCACACTTTTTCTTTTGTATTCCTTTGTTGCTCTCCCTTACTTACTGTGCCGACCCGATCCCAATCTCCTTGATCTTCAGCCTAAAACCGACACACTCCAACCTTCTGATTGAGCCACATTTCCTTATAATCATTACCCTATCTAGCCCCGTACCTATTGGTGTTCTTCCTATTACCCTAATTATATTTAATGATGCTGTTATTCAAAAATCTAGTTTCAGTATTTTGAATTTATCGAAGAGAATGTGTTATTGATTACCCTGTTTCATGTATTTTAAGTACACTATTAGTATTCTCTTTTTCTGTAGCGCACCCGTACACCGCGCAAATTTTGTTCCATGTTTCTTAGATTCACTATACAAGTTTTCAAAAATCATTTTAAACCTATTTTCGATACATTTTCCTAAAATGTTTTAACCTACTGACTGGTTTTTCACTTTATTATTGTCGTTACTTTATTTTCGGGTTTGTACTTATGTTTACTATATAAATAGATGAGCTTTATACTTTTCTGCTTGTTTTACTAAACTTAAATGTGCACATATATGGTTTCGACTTTTATCGAACACACTTTGATTATTATTGTTCGTTATTGTTACCTATGTCCTCGGGTACTTATAGTTCGCCCTTATAGTTTTCCTATATTATACCTTGTAAGACTATTTTTGTATGTGGTTCTTATACATATGTACGTACTTTCAAAACTTTGTCCACCCGTTTTTTAGTAATTCAGCATGTATTAGTGTTCGATATGATAATTCTTCGCTTATTATGTATATCTAGTTGTTTCTTTTAAATTTCGAGGACGAAATTTTTGTAAGGGTGGTATGATGTAATACCCAGTTTTTCTTATACGTCTAAATCCGTATTCCTTTTACCTATAAGATTTATTTATAATTATTTATTTATTTTCAAAATCCTATTAAACCCAGATCTTATCGTTCTTTCCTCTGCCTCAGCCATTTTCCTGTTATTGAATTTAGAAACCAAGACTAAACCTTTTCACTTGATTTTTCCCCGCTATTTTTCTCAAACCCTTATTCCAATCCCTTATGTTCTTTTCCCATTTACCTAAACATCGTTTCCGGTCTAGAACTCCATTTCGTTTTGATCATTCCTTAGCCAAGTTAAATAGCAAAACTTTAAATGTAAAACCCAAATACTAACTCCAGACCCTACTCACTTTTATTTAAATTAAAATCCATTAGTATTTTAAAGAGCCCGGTCCGTTTCCTTTTTCCCATTTAAATGCTTTATTCCCTGCCTTAGCCCGGCCCACTGATCCACTCAGCCCACCCTCTATTCTCCTCAATTCCCTTTAGAATTTTTCCTAGTTAATCCCCATAACCCAGCCCATTTATTCATTTCCTTTTCAATTTGCTCGGGCTGTCTTCCCTCCTCCTTTAATTCTTTTATGCAGGCCGGCCCACTATTTTTCCCAGCACGGCCCGCTCCAATCGCGCCCGTTCCTCACCCGACCCGACCCGATTCTGCGCTTCTTCCCCAACGGCTCTATTCCATTCCCGCGCACGTTTCTCGCGACCACGTCGCGCATTCCTCGCCTCCGCCGTCGCCCACGCCAGCTCTCGAACGTTACCCGTGACGCTCGCCTCATATTCATTTCCCTCAACCCTCACTCTCGCAACTTCTTCCGCCTTCTCTCCTTCACCCACGTCCCCAAGTTTTTTCCCACGTCGGCTACGCCTCCGTGCTCGTCGCCACGACCGCGCGCCTCGCAAGCTCCACAAGCGCGACCCCTCCTCCTCCTCTCTTCCTCCACTGCCCCGAGCGACTTCGCCTGCACCCACCTCGCCTGCCTTACGCCGCTCGTCCCACCTCGCCGCCTTCACCCTCGTCCCTCGTCGCACCCATCATCTCTCCTGCACCCGAGCCGACCTCCCTCTTCACCGTCGTTTCGACCACCACCGAGCCCCTCCTCGCCCCATCATCAACATCATCATCATCATCCTCACTCCCCCGACCACTGCGCTCCCCATCACACCCAACTCGAGCCACTTCCCTTGCCGACCCATCACCGGCCACCCTAACCTACAAACACCCCACCAACTCCCCCAACCTCTAATCTCTGGCCACCGCCTCACTGCCGGCCAACTCGTTGCCCTACAACTCCAAAGCCTCCGGCCTCCCAACCTTTCCAGAGACACCATCACCACCCAATTACAACTCCTAGCCGTCACCTATGGCCTCTATGCTATCGGCCATCGCCTGAGCTCGTTGTCGCCGTCCGCAGCAGCCCATCTCCATCTCCGAGCCAAGCTCCACGGTGCCGATCCCCGCGACGCAGGCCCAAGCCTCGCCGAGCCTGTGCCGAGATCAAGCCGAGCCAAACCCTTGTCGCCGTTTCCGTACCGTGCTGTACTGCGTCTGCCGTACGCCTCCAGGCAAGTTTGTACTTGCTTACATGCTATTTACATTTGGTACCGTCACTAAATACATGGAGGTTACAGTTACAAATTTAACCCAATTTTTATGCCATAACTGTTCGATGCTTGTTCCCATAGAAAATCATTATCGTATTTGACGGAACTGGACATATTATATTGGCCCTTGTAGAGATGATTAACGTGTGCAAATTTTATTAGAAAATACGACTGTTAACAGTTAAAATGACTACCCCCAAGTTTAACCGTAAAGCTGAAATCCTATTGCACCTGAAAACCGTTAAATTCACCATAAATTACATACATATTAGAATGGTGCGTTCGAGGGCTCAAATCGAAGCCGACTCGATGAACTTCAACCATATACTAGTTTCCAGACATTTCTGTATTTAAACTGTGGCGATATTCGAATCGGAGTGTGACTCTGGACTGCAGTCCAGAACTACTCCAGTTATTGTTTGCTGTACCGTATTGGATACTACAGTATTTCCTTAATTCGTAGGTTGCGGAACTCCACTGGTTATCGTAGGTAACTCTGTTAGCTAGACAACACAATTAGTTTCATCCTGTTTCGTTATCATTTACTATTTAATCTGTAATTTAGAAGATCAGGACACATAACAGTCCCAGCAGAATCAGAATTGACATGTTGATATTAAGCAGATTATAACTCCTAACGTACAGACGTGATTGAAGATCCGTTTGTTGCGTTGAAAACTTTACTGAAAACCCTAGAATTCATCCAACTGTAGCGTCGCTTGAATCTGATCCCAACTGGGATTAAAATGCGTTGCGAAATGGATTCCTGATTCTGAAATTGGATTTCCAGCCGCGTGCGCTTAAAATGAAACAGTTATAACTAATGATCCTGAAACCCGTCTGACCTGAAACAAAATTCTAAGGATAGATAGCTGAACATATTAAATACTACCTGTTTATCATTTCGCTAAATTATATACATATGTTTCATGATAAATCGTGCAAGTGATAGACTGCTGTTTTTATGATACCTTAGTTGTGCTTCTTATACTGTTCATGCATCATATCATACCTATATCATTGTAGTGATAACCTAGTGACATCGTGCATTTACCCAGTGTTAGATTTTAGTGTTGATTGCGGCAAGTACGTCAGTGTTCGTGTATCCGTGATTAAGTGAAAGTGATACGTACTTGTGCACAATCAGTGTCCCTTTTATTCTATTGCATTGTCGACGTCTGTGGGATGCGTGTACGTGTGACTATAAGTGGTATGGGACACTTATGGAAGCACTTGCACGGATGTCACAGATAAGGCATCCGACACTGCCATTTATCTTAGGTATTAGTCGGGACGTGCTTGATGGAGGTCCTGCCTCCAGTTCTCGCGCAGACTTGTCACGAATCGATTAGTATTTAGGGTTATGGTTAGCGTTTGATGTAGACCTCGGGGTGTGGGGTAGTTCAAGTGTGAATTCAACAGAATCTCGGGAGTCCCATGCCGGCTTATATATTTAGGGAGTTATATGGAGATTTACAGGGTATGTGCTATAGACACCGTGATACATTCGTTACATGTTGGGCCCGTGGTCCCTTGCCCTTGGGTTCTACCCTTGGGTGGAGGACACTCGCGAGTGGTTGACTCTCACACTTGGACTGACGATAGGCTTATTGACCTGTGCAGTGAGACTTAGAGACTGATAGGGTTACTGTCGTTTACATTCCTTATATACTGTGTTGACATACATGACATATCGTTATACTGCTTTACTGTTCCGCTGCATTCATCTCTGCTCATTTATATTCATGCTGTTATTGATTTACTGTTATTCATATCCTTCACCACTGTTAGAACTGTTACTTGATTATATATATTATATTTCCTTTGTGTCGCTCTGACGACCTGAGTATGCATGCTCAGTGTGAGGAGAAGATTTAGCCTCGACCAGAACTAGACGTGCATCACAGACTTCTTGACACGCCTTCCCGAGTTACATTATTTTGTTCCACTTCAGGTCAGTCTTTACATCGTTTCTTTCAGTTACTGCATCTCTCATTACCTGTGCACTATCTACTGTTTACCATGAGAAACTAGAAGCCGAAGTGTGACTACGGCAGGACATTTCCTTGACCGTAGGAGCATGGCTGGCCTTGTCTACCCCTCGTATTCCGTATTTTGGGAAGCGGGGCGTGACATTAAGCCTCGCCATATGGCGTTGTATATTATTGTGCATTGTGTGGTTGTTTCCGCCTGTTGACGTAGAGCTAGCTCCCGCTTGGGATGCCTTTTTATTGTTTGTATATATTATTCTTGTTTGTACCCGTTTGGGGCCAGTTTTTACAAAGGAGACTCTGCCGAAATTTTTGAGAAAATTTGATGTTGCTTTTAAACTTGTTCTCCTACATGTTTTCCTTTACATCTTCTTTGAAAGGTTTAGATTTCTGGGCTTCGGCTTGCTTAGATTACGATACGCCTCTAGACGTTTTATAATTTAAGTGCCGGTCACGTTCCGTACCTTCGGGTCATGACAAAAAATACCACGTTCCGATGCGCACGAAAATCGAAACCAAATACAGATGCCACGAATATGCACAGAAACAAAACTGAGTGCAACAGGTGTGCACAAAAACATCTGTCAGGTGCAAAGGGCATGCACGACAACAATATCAGGTGTGTCTAATCTGCTCAAAATCCCGATTTAATGCATCTGGTGTGCTCCAAATCACATCAAGCGCGCCAAGTGTGCTCAAAACCAAATAAAAGTATGAAAAGTGCATGAAAACTATACCAAAAGAATAAGTCCAAAATCATGTACAACCCATATACACGAATTCAAATCAGTATCTCCGAATGTATAAAATCAAAACCAAGTGCAATGGGTATGCGCAAAAAGAACATCAATACAACTGATACATGGAACACGAATCGAGTGCAATGAATGTGCACATAGGAAATACCAATCATAAAATGAAATACACAAAACACCTGAATCCAAACAATGGAAATATGATATTTGAGCCATCAAATCGTAAATCGTAACACTGACGTCGATATGCTCCTTCTCTAATGTCGAAAGGGGTCGGTGCATCCAAAACTAGCAGAGCAAGACATCTCGTTCTTAGTTTGGCGCCTGGTGTTCTTTGGCTCTCGTCTCTACGCAGCTGTATGAACGGCGCTACAAATGGCTATACTCATATCTAGAGTCTCCCAAGTAATGTATCCCATCACATGATATACGGACTACGTTAAACTTTTCAATCGATTTATCAAAGTCCCGAACCCCCCCGAGAGCACAACACTCGAGTACAATTTAAAAATATACAGTACATGCCACAGCACCTGCGGACCAGCCGTAGAAGGGCAAAGCTAAGCCTCACAAATGGCACCGCAGAACTGCCGCAAACCCTAAGGTTCAAAGGCGTTCTCATAGTCATTATGTCTAGTTGGGGTTTCATTCTTCTAGAGGATCCATAGAATAACTTGCATGTTCTTCCGAATATCTTAAACTTGGGAAAATGGGTTTCTGACATTCGTTCGAACCTTTTAACTTTGCCTAGACGACATGTGAATACCTTTCGTCTACACGCTAAACAGTGCCCCGATCCTCAAGAATAGACGATACACTAATGGTCAACACATTCTAACCGGTCTCTAGCAATGGCCCGATCATCTGGTGCAGATATCAAACGCTCGCGCTGACCACAACTCTAGCCGCAGCTCTCACTGCTTGTGCAACCGTGGTAACAGAAACCACCATCCGACATCGACGCAGATAGATCATAGGAATGAATAGAAATACGGTTCAAAGAAATGTACATTCTAAGGGTTCTTAAGCGGAGTAGCGTATCGTAAATATGCCGCGGAACATACCCATGGTACGTCACTCTACTTTAGCCACCTACTCCATCAACCAAGGGTCATCCTACACTAGAAGGTAAAACCTAACGCTCTGATACCAACTTTATCATGACCCGAAGGTACGGAACGTGATCGGCACTTAAATTACGAAATGTCTAAAGGCGTAACGTAATCTAAGCAAGCCGAATCCCAGAAATCTAAACCATTTAAAAGAAGTACAGGAAAATAAGTTTAAAAGCTACATCAAATTTTCTCAAAAATTTCGGCAGAAATTCCTTTGTAAAAACTGGCCCCAAACGGTACAAACAAGAATATATACATAAGCAACAATAAAAGGCATCCCCAAGCGGGATCTAACTCTTCGCCAATTAGCGGTCACAACCACGAAAGCCAAAAAATATACAACGCCGAAGGTCGAGGATCAAAACTCAAGGAAAACCATCAAAACCACCAAAAAAACCATAATAATACAAGCGCGACTCAAAGGTCGAAAGAATAAACATCTGGTCTTCTAAATCTATCAATTAATACAAGTCTGGTTGATGGAGCTTACTAAATACAACTGAAATAATATAAAAGTACAACGGCGGTCACGATACAAGTGAACCAACCTACCAAGCAATCACCCTGAAAGAAATAGCATGCCAGCAAGCCGCCAAGGAAACCTGTACATCTAAACCTGTAAGAAAAGTTTGGCACAACAGGGGTGAGTTGCCAACTCGTGAGTAGAAGACATCAGTGAGTAGAAATCGCATGCACGGCGATGATCTCCTTGGTCATAATAATATACATATGTAACACTAGACATCTAGCAGTGACAGGGTAATAATCTATGCATAAGTGCAATACTCAGTGCATGGTGTCAGTATCACTAAACAGTAATATGTCACATATCTGATGTATGAATGCATCATGAATGAGAAAATCAACCATGAAATCCGAATAATCTGATATAAGAAAAACATCAATGAGTCTTG
Organism: Agapanthus africanus; assembly: GCA_030015575.1. Taxonomy (NCBI): domain Eukaryota; kingdom Viridiplantae; phylum Streptophyta; class Magnoliopsida; order Asparagales; family Amaryllidaceae; genus Agapanthus; species Agapanthus africanus. Next base: position 215,670,106 of record CM057349.1, read on the forward strand.
TATAATAAAACTGAAAGCTCATCAGTGAAATCGACTGAAATCCGTGTCAAGCATCGACACAAAATAGGTATATCTTAAAATCTTAAAATCTCATAACTCTGTATCTCAAATCTCAATATCTCTGTATCTAAGTCTCAATATCTATGTATCTCAAATCTCAATATCTCTGTATTTTGAATCTCAATATCTCTGTATCTCGGGCTCCGACAGTCCGAATCGGCTCATATCATCCAATCTCACGACCACAGTCGGTATCTTCCGGATATCCGCCGCGTCAAAATAACAACAATAACCGGTCGGTAATGTTCCTGTGCCTGGCTCAACGCAATCTTCTGCGATCTTCTTGCCCCGGGGTACCCTTCCGGGTCCACCATGTACCCGCAGATGGTGCATCCCCCGCCTCGAATCGGGTATATGATACTGCTCAAGAACAAAGAAAACTCATGGTGAACAGCACACGGATCACTTCATGAGAAAACCGCAGATTTTCTTTGAAAATAATAATAAGTTATGAAATTGTTGCGGTTTTCCCCAAAATCCAGAAATCTCATAGAAAATCCAAATCCCAATATCCTAAGTAAATAAATAATAAGTATCGGCATAAGCCCCACAAAACTGTATGACAGTATGAATATATTGTTAGTGTTTATACCCTAGGGGCCATTATTGTATCATACTAGTTTGCATATTACTTAATGGAAGCTTGGGATATTCACAGTTGTATTAACAGTCTTGCTCAACATATTAGTATGCTACTTGGTTTATATCTATCTTTATATGTGTATATGTTTCTTTTAGCATATCGCGAATACATATTGATGGAGCCCATAGGATCTTGCTTGACTACCAGCGTTGTGATGGCAGTCACAGTAGTGGGTACTGGGTAGTCTACAAGCACATCCTTTTTCAGGTCCTTAGTCGTAGGATTATCGAGACAGGGCATCGATACTCCGGAGTAGACTAGTGTGTACGCTTCTCATCCCAGTTGGGGAAATGGTATGTCCCATAGCCATTAGTACGTTGTAATGGAGATAGTATGCAGGTACTTGTTGGGTTACGGGTACACCGGAACGGACTCGCAGGGAACTGTTGGTTGGTATTATACCCGTCGTCAGTTAACAGTTCCCAGGTGACATGAGTGCAGCATAGTCCGTAGACTTGACACTGCTTCTTCGTCTCGAGTGTGTTCCCGCTGTTCTTAGATTGCCACCCTACCACGGCTCAAAGGAGTCGTGCTAACAGGTAGCAGTTGGGTGCAGTCCTGAAGCACTTAGAGGCAGTGGCAGTTAGAAAGGATTCATCTCTCCCGGTATTGGGAGTTGATATCGCACTGTGTTTGGAGAGCCATTGCGCAAAGTCCCTGTCCAGGGCAAACAAGATTTACTGGTAGGATTTCCAGTAACTTCTCAAGGTGTAATGGGCTTTACTCCGACACGACTTATACCGCCTTATTGGGGACTGACGCTTGCCTCCCCCCTATGCCCGATATGCGATAATCTTAGACGAACAGACCAGAATGTACGGAGATTGTCATATCAGGCTCAGTAGGAGTTCGGATGGGTTTCCTCATCGGCCTTCTTATCGACATCTACCTGGGGACCGTTACGTACAGCTAGTACCGCTTGCGGCCTGTGGTTAAACCCACTGCCAGCGTAGTGTCGAGTCTTTAGAGTCCTACACAGAGAGTTTCCCTGCTTCAGTCGTAACGATATAGAGGTCATATGGTTTTACGACAGGGTTCGGACTTATACGTGTACTTGTGCACGTATGATGTTCGGAAAGATTATACTAGCGGGCTTTAGTTTAAGCCAGATTCTAGTATTGGATTATTGGATTTATGCAGTCTCAGTATATCCGTGTTTTTTGTAAATACGGATGGGAGGGGCATTCTCGTAATTAGTCGAGAAGCTTCTAGAAGAAAGGTGACTCATTTAGATTTAATTCATTTATGAATTAAACTAAATGAGATTGAGAGCTTATGTGTTATTTGCATTAAATGAATTAGTGACTCATGAGATGATTCATCCAAATGAGTTAATGAAGCATTAATTGTTTTGATGACTTATAAGATGATTCATTCATTTGTATTAAATGAAGCATGGTTGTAATTATCTCATATGATTTATTTGATAATTATTATGCTTCATAATATATAGAAATGAGTTATATTTTCATTTCATTCTCACATACACACTCTCTTTCCTCAAGCTCTCTTCTTCTTCAACCTAACCCTAATCCTCTCGTGAGTTGAGATCCTAAGGGTTAGAAAGACTAATAGATCCTTAATCCACTTCTATATCTTCTAGGTCACTTGGATTAGCAATCCTAGCCACTTAGTTACCTCAAGTTAGAGGTTAAAACTTGGAGAAGGAACTCTCGGGTGGATCTTCTATCACATCGAGGAGGCCGACGAGGAGGTGAACAACAAGAACAAGAAGGACTAGTATCTTGAGATATAATCATTTATCATAGTAGTTTAGCACTTCTAGATAGTTGTTAGTTAGGGTTTAGCAAAGATCCGTAAAGTTAGTCGATGTTACCTTAAACAAAATGATTTTTTTACTTATTCCTCCTCCTCGCATCTTGTGGGTTGTCTAACGTCGACTTACAGTGGTATTAGAGCCTGGCTAAACCATAACTAAAATGTTCGCAAAGTCTTTAGAAATTCGATCGCGATTTAATCCCGAAAAACCGACGTTTTGACCAAGTTTCTACCGATTTTAAAATGGGTCTAAAAATTTTTCAGGGACCCTTAAAAATACAAGCAGGGTTTTTTAAGAATTGTGAAGAAATTTGGGATCGTGACTCGTCCAAACCACAGCAGAACCGCGGCCGATCCAAGCGATCCGCCGTGGATCCGCGGCCGAGTTGATACCGAGTCAACCCAAATTTGCTCAGTTATTCTTCTGTATTGATGTTGTGTTTTCTGGGATATTTTGTTTGTGCTCTGGTTTTATATGCACAGAGAATTATTTGGAGTAGATTCATTTGTGTTGCTTGATAGAAATTCTAAGAACTTTGGCTAACTGGATTATATCTGTGTTGTGTTTAATGTGTTTGTAAACCTCCCCTACTTGTTAGTATGTCGGTTAGCAGGGGGTTGCACATTTCTGTAATGGTTTTTACTGGTTTGTGAATATGAACTTGTTGGATTGTCATGAATAGATAGCCGGAGATGTGAGATGAGTGTTTTTTTCATTCAAATGTAAATTGTAATTTGTTGTAATATTCTTTTGCGCGACACATCCAGGTTGAGGTTGTAGCCACCGTTGTATTATTTCATTTACTGTTTTCTACTCCTAGGATAGAACCAAGGTGGGGTGCACAAACTACCGGGTAGTTTGAAGTGCTTAGTGGCCTATTCACGTCGTTGAGAGAGACCGCTTCACTTCGGGTACTTGGCGGGTAGTTTTCCGTACTCGTAGGGGTCTAGGGTGGGGGTTTGGCTATTCATCGCGACTGTGTAATCCGTCTTTCATTGCAGGCTCAAAAGAAATGCGGATTGCTTGTATATCCAATATGTTCATCTGTGATCTGGAATGCCTATTATTGTGTCTGACGAATGTATAATATCTATATATGATATCTAGTAGGCGTTACTTACGTTTTCCACCTGCGCTAGCCCAGCCCCCGCTCTGTCGTTAGTTAAGTAACCTAACGGGTGAATGACGGGCCCCAGTGGCGAATGCGGATGGCAGAAGAGGACGTTGTATTTTCGTTGTTTTCTGCAATGATAGGTTAATTGATGGGACGCATTATATTATTGCAAAGAAAATAAACTAAAGTTGAATCGTTGGAACAGTTTAAAAGAAACCACTCGGTTATTTTAAAACAGAAGATTTTTTTTAATTGCGGAGCTTAAACCACTCCTTTTAAAAGCTATCAGGTTCCTTCGATCATATCAAGTTCACTACGTTCACGGTTTCGCCAAAACCATTCATAGCCCTCCGTCATTTCATTTGGGTATTCAGTAGTATTCAAGCTATGTATTTTGACCAACGCCAAGGCATAGTGTTTGGTAGCTGCTGGGTATTCATCTGTTGCATAGATAGATGAGTTGGTTTGGGACAGTCGTACTGCCATTTGTCTAACGTCAGGGGTATGTATGGGTGGCTTCAAATTAACAAGATAATGATGGGTAGAACTTGACATGTGATTTATGACATTTTGACCAACGCCAAGGTCATAAGAGCATAGGGCAGAAATCGATATCGGGAGTTTCTAAAGAAACTGAAACTTGCTAGTGTTGCATAACATTTGGAGTGTGATAATTTTGGTAGGATTCCTTCAGCTTTATCACACGATGATATTTGGATCCCGATCCTACTATGAGTATATGCTACTCATCGGGAGATTCATTCACTTAACGATCAATGCTATAAACCAAGTACATATCGAGAAAGGTGTCAGCAGGGCTATGCCCCCAGGAAAAGAGGTTATTTAATTAAGGAACTTCGCAAAAGCGTCGTAAAAGCTCCCTCGAAGTATCGACACTTGCCTGCCTGAACGGTTAAGCAAGTTTTGTACAGTAAGAATAGTCCTTACTAGTTCTTCCTTTTTTGTTTGAGAAGGGATTGGAGAAACAGTGGGAGCCATCATGTTTAGATAAACTAAAAATCACTCTAAACTAGCAAGAGCATCATGCTAAAGTTTCTCCTCTCTCTCTCCTAATTGTAGCGACCCAGAACATGACAGGCCTTAAGTAATTATTAGATAAAAATATTTTGACAGGGCCAAACTATAAAGATTGGTTCTGGAATGTTAAGATGGTAATTACCTATGACAAATTGGGGTATGTCCTTACTACTAAGGCCCCTGCCGTCCCAGGTCCTGAATCCAGTGTCGTGGATAAGGAAATCCGCAAGACCTGGGAGTTAGATTGCGCGAAGGCCAAATGCATCGTGCTTGCCTCTATGAATAATGAACATCAGAGGAGGCACGAGAATATGGATCTAGAATCTATATTTCTCCATACCAAGGAACTGTATGGAGAGCAATCTCGTATAGCTAGATACGAGACCTCGAAGAACTTGTTTCAGTTGAGAATGGCCGTCGGATCATCTGTAGGGGAACATGTCCTTAAGATGATTGGCTATATTGAAGAGCTCGCAGACCTCAGGACAACATTAGAGAACGAGCTGTATGCAGTCTTGATTCTCCAGTCCCTTCCTTCCACCTACGCCCAGTTTATCTTGAATTTCAACATTCAAGTTAAAGAAGTTAAACTTCCAGAACTCCTTAACACGTTGAGGAGTGCAGAAGGCACCTTGCAGAAGGCAAGGGAAACACCCACTATGTTTGTTCGTGGTGCTTCCTTTTCCAGGTCCAAAGCAAGGGCCAAAGGAAGGAAGAAGAAGGCAGCTACCAAACCAAGAGGTGGTGTTGGTAAGGTGGGAGCTAAGGGAAAGGCAAAGGTTGCGGTGCCGGTAGTGGTAAAGGACTAGTGCTTCCTCTGTCGTAGGAAATGCCATTGGAAGAAGGATTGCAAAGCTTGGATTGCAAAGAACTAGGACCCGAGGCAAGTTATGGCTTCAGCTTCAGGTTGTGTTTGTAATTGAAAATTGTTTGTCAATCAACTCTACTTCCTGGGTGTTGGATACCGGATCAGGATCTCATATATGCAATTCATTGCAGGCACTGAGAAACCGTAGAGTGCTAAAGGTTGGTGATATGACCCTCCAGGTTGCTAACGGAGCTAGCGTGAATGCTGTGTCCGTAAGGGATTATCACCTTGGATTGACGAGTAGACATATTTTGGTTTTGCGCAACTGTTTTTGTGTACCTAGTTTAACGTGTAATATCATATCAATATCGTTGTTATCAAAAGAAGGTTATGATTTCACGTTTGTAAGTGATGTTGTTAACATCCTCCTTAATCATGGTTTGATTGGTTCCGGTACACTAGATAACGGTATATACGTGTTAAACCAATTGCAGCTTTTCAATGTCCAGAACACACTAAAAAGAAAGTCTCCAGATATAAATCAGGCTTTCTTACGGCATTGTAGACCAGGTCACATCAATGAGACAAGGTTAACTAAGTTACATAGAGAAGGATATTTGGATCCGTTCGAATATCAATCTTATGCCACTTGTCAATCATGTCTCAAAGGAAAGATGACAAAGACTCCATTCACTGGACATGGAGTAAGTGCGAGCGAGGTCTTAGGACTCATACACAGTGATGTATGTGGTCCAATGTCTACACATGCAAAAGGCGGTTTTTCATATTTCATTACATTTACGGATGATTACTCTAGGTATGGATTCATTTTCTTGATGAAACATAAATCCGAGGCCTTTGAGAAATTCCGAGAATATAAGAATGAAGTAGAAAACCAAACCGGCAAAATTATCAAGACAATGATCTGATCGAGGTGGTGAATACTTGAGTGCCGAGTTCCTGGGTTACCTAAAAAGAGAATGGAATTCTCTCTCAGCTTACTCCCTCATACACTCCATAACATAACGGTGTAAGTCTACGGTAGCGCCCCGGCCGTCTATCCGAGGCCAAAATGCGGAATCGAAAACTTTTTCTAAACTTGAAACCGGCGCTATCGCAGACTTTAATCCCGGATCGAACCATTAACCTACAACTAGCTAACTAGAGAAGGGTTAGGAAAGCTATACCGATCGATCCGTGTCCTTCGGTCTTTGGCCACTAACCCAAGCTCCTCGCGGCATCTCCGATCTCCGGTCTCCTCGTCGGAAAGGGCACCACATCTTCGAATCCTTTTACGGGCTCCCGCTTTGTCCGAAGCAACTCGGACACGAAATTTGCTAGCCGACGTGTCCAAGGTGATGTAGAGAATGTTTGCGATCACTTTGTCTCTTGCATCCATTGATTCTCAACGCATGAGAGTGTATGGATGGAAGTTGAAGATGAAGCCATTAATGGAAATGGTGAGCTAGAGGAAGAAGAGGAGGAGGAGCCTTTTCTTTCTTATGTTGTATGATAAAATGAGAGTGAGAGATCAAGAATAATACAAGAGCAAAACCTCCTCTTGGCTTCCCTCTCTCTCTCTTCTTATCATATCAACCCATAAATCAATCAAAAATGTGACACATGCATAAAGAAAGAGACCATGAGTCACCACTTGTGCATGTGCATAATTAATGCTCCTAATCATGACTTTTAGCTCATTATTTCCATTTGTAAACATTAACCCAAATGTTTACAACAACAAAAAGATATGTCAACATCTAAAGTAAACTCGTGACGGATCACAAGGATACACCTCACATGTATATACATACCTGCATCCGCATTCCGACCGAATGCGAATGCGATGAGACTAAAGTAATCCAACAAATCTAATACTAGGATCCAGCTTAAACCAAAGCCCACTGGTATGATCCGTCCGATCATGATCCGTGCACGACTGCACGTATATGATCGAACCCTGCCATATATCATACGGCCTCTACAACGTTTCGCCCGAAACTTGAGAAACTGTCTGTGGGGGAATCTAAAGACTCGTCAATACTGGCTGTGGCTTTAACCACTGGCACGTCAGTGGTAGTAGCTATACGTAATGGGCTACCAGGTATTGACCAAAAGGGAGGTTGATGAGCTAACTCATCCTGACACCCTACCGAGCCAGTCAGTGACAATATCCGTACAGTCCGGTCCGTTCTTCTATGAGCATCGCATGTCGGGCCTAGGGGGTTGGTAAAAGTCAGACCCCTAAAAGCGGTACAAGTCGTGTCGGAGTGTAGCCCAGAACACCCTGAAATACTACTGGAATACCTACCAGTAAATCTCCTGTCTTGGCCAAGGACTTCGTGTAATGGCTCTCCTAGACACAGCGCGATCTCACCCTCAATACCGGGAGATACGAAACCCATGCCGATCCGCTCATTGCCTCCATGTGGCTCGGGACTGTACCCAACTAAAACCTGTTTGCACGACTCCTTTGAGCCGTGGTAGGGTAGTAATCAAAGCACAGTGGGAACTCACACGAGACAAATGACGATCTCAGGTCGATGAACTAACCTGTACGCATGTCACCAGGGAACTGCTATCTGACATCATAATAGCAACTAGAATGTTCCCGGCGAGTCCTGTCCGGTGTACTCATAACCCAATGAGCACCTGTATACATTTTAGGTGAACCAACTGACACCAATGGTTTGTGAGACCGACCACCGCCCCTCATCGGGGTCCCGACTGTATACACTAGTCTACTAACGGAGTATCGATGCCCAGTCTCGAAACTCCCACAACTAGGGACCACTTTAAGGATGTGCTTATAGACCCCCAGCTCCCACGTATATGATCTCCATCATACTGCTGGCCGTCAAGCAAGAATCCTATGGGCTCTATTAATGTGTAATAGTGACCTGTAATGTCACCTAAAGCTGTACACGATGATAAAGATAAACCAGATAGCATACTATCATTTTGAGTAAGACTGTCCTACCGGCGTAGGTCTTCCTTCAATCATTACAATCATGTGCCTGTGATCCAATAATTGACTCTGAGGGCACTATATCCAACAATCTCCCACTTGCACTCAAGGCTAATTATTGCGATGTCGCATACTCACAGCCCGTGTGATACCGAACACCCAACTCCTCTACTAATCAGTTTCACAAAGCCCGTTTGCGAAACTATTGCATTCGAGGAATAGCCTCAGTGAGTGGATCCGCCCTAATGTTTCTTTCTATGTCTCTCTTTATCTCAAGTTCGTGGAGAAAACCATCTCCCGAAATGACCAATAACTGTCTTAGAATATGTTTGGATATCTGATGGGTCCTAGTTCATAATTGAACTCCAAATCCAAACTTCTTAGACTGTATCGTCAACCGAATTTAATCAGTATTCTGCGTCACGCCTCCCTCAGTGTCCGCTTGGATCTCCTGTCCAAACTACTGCCCCTCGTCAGAGGGAAAACTACAACTCTGACAGTCACTCTGTCATCCAGGTGACCTTGGAAGCCTGGAATGATAACCGTCTCCCGAAAGAGGCTATTGTTATCATATCCCTAGAACATCAACTTATGTTCTAAAACTGCTTCCAAACGTTTCTCCAAGATAGGACTAATATCAATTTATTGCATCTAGTGCAAAAACAACATCTGGTGTGGTTCTTGACATCTCATGATTGACTCAATTGCCTAAGCAAGTGATATGTCAATCATGTACATCCCTCTCCCCTTTAGTCTGTAAGACACCTTTAGAGAGGGTGACTCCATCACCTGCAGGTACACAACCGTGCCAGGAGTCATCCATTCTAAAATACCTGTAGAATGCTGTCTAAGTACCCTGATTGGGAAACTACCAAAATCTAGATCTAAAACCATAGATCTAGTAACCAGAATGTCTGATATTATATCTATATCTTATGTGAAGAAACCACTATGTGACAACCAAAGTATAACAGATCGTAGTATAGGAATTTCACTTCCTACTATGTGTATGTCATCCATATACCAGGACATCACACCCTACTACCTTCTTAACAGATCCATCCCCTATTCTGATGAAGTCAAACCAATGACTGTCACATCAGAAATAGATGATCTATCTCCGCTGTATCTGCTTTAGTCCATAAATAGACATAAGTTACTTATCCACTATGCTTCCGCTGCTCCCACTGACTACGACAACCCTCTGGCAGAGTCATATACGCGTACACTTTTAAAGCTAGTTTAGAACAACGCTATACTCATCCTCCTGCCAGGTCTCACTGTCTGGAACAACAGCAATGGCAAGTCTGGGTAAATAAGAACCTCCATGTCACCGTCCTTGAGGCTACCGGGGCACCTCTCGGTTGCCTGAGGTCACCCACCATATCTGCGGAGTGGCCAATGGAATGTCAAACTAGATTGAATCTTTAGGTTCTTATCAAATTTTCAGTAATCATTTGCGGTTCTGGAATCACTTCCAGTTCTACCATATTCCCACTACTGTTTTCTGAAAAAATCCATTTTATTAAAACTGTGGCGAGTCAAGAACAATATCACTATTGATCTTCCAGATGGTAGAAAGTCAACCCTCGTCATAGCCCGGGTCAACCCACAAACAATCATTACAGAAACGTGTTTTGAATTGTCCAGATTCTGATTTTAAGCATAAGCCGGACAACTTCCCGTACCATAACATTGTTAAGACATGAACTATTCTATATCCAATATAGAAACAGAGGCACTGATTTAATCGGAACCAGATTCAAATCATGCAGCTGTCTCCAGTGCATGTCAACTAAATGGAGAGAGGCCTATCAGCATTACACAACTTAGGAATACATCCAATTATGAGTAACCTGAAAGAGAAGCAAGTTCTCATAATCATTACTATCAACTGAATACCATACACAAGTATCTACATCTTCGATCACCTTGAAGAATCCTGATACTTGCAACACCTGGTTCTCTACTTTATTCATATACCTGTAACTTCTCAAAACTTAGATCTTGTATTTCTACGAAACACATGTCTAAGAACTAGAGAAGTCACAAGTAAACAGAATATAGTACGAGTACCAACCCCTCCGTCCTAATGGACACTGGACAACATACAATACTCTGTATAAGTTCCATGAGTCTAATAACTCAAACCCTGTGCGTCGTAGATTGAAAACTGTACTTATGTTTAAGAAGAATTACAACGCTGTTTAATGCTCCTTACCTAACCATCCACTGATATAGGTAAATGTAATGGACATAATTTCAAAATGTTATATCTCACTTTATAAAAATAAACGTACAGATATATCAATTTGAAATTGGTGCATAACAACGGATATTCAAAACCAAATATTTGCCGTCCGGCAAACAACCCAGGCGATTTCCTCAAATATTGTAGGGTTCCTAGGCACCCTAATGAGGTCTCACAAGGCATCAACCATTCCAATTTCAAATTTTAACGGTGCCGAGAAACCCTAATACGGATCGTTGGCTAGATGTCTAGGCGAAAAAGAAACTAGTTAACACTTAACTACAAGAATACGGAAATACAACCTTTGTAGATCCGGTCCTCCACCTCTACGGCTCCGTGATGAAGTCATCTCCGCTGTCCAAATCAAAATCCGGGCTCTAGCGTCGGCTTCATCGGAGAAAGAGCGGGCAAGGTCGTCGGCTTCGTGCCGAAGATGATCTACGTCGAGGCATCGCTAGATCAAGCTCCAACTTCACCAAGTGATGAAACTTGTGAAGAAAACACACTCTACTACTTGGCAAGAGGTAGAGGATGAAGAAATAGGAAGTGGGTAGACTTTAGAATTGGATTTCTCACTCATTTCATCAATCCACCATTGATGAAGTGAAGCTTTCTTCATTGAAGAAGATGAAGAAGAAGAAGAAAGTGTTATGATAAGTTAATTTGAATAATTGAAAAAGAATTATCCTTATCATAACATGAACCATGGTTTAATGTAGAGAGTTAACTCAAGTTAGATGAATGGTTAGGGTTTGAAGAAGAAGACAAAAAGGTTACATGAGTCAAAGTTGCATGAAGCTTCATGAAGCTTCATGTAAGAAAGCAACCTTTTTATTTTCTTTTCCCTTTTTCTTTTAATCCAAATTAAAAGATAAAAGAATAAATGAATAATAAATAAAACCCTAACCATTTACTTAACCAAGGTTTAACTCTTTACACAAAACTTAGTAATCTTGCATCATCAAACATGATACAATCAAGAGCACAAAAGTATATCACATATACAATGTGCACACCCGAGTGAGAATATCCATTTAAAGTGAACCGATACGAGTTAATGCAAAGTAATATATCAAATATATAATTATACATTAAATCATTAAATCAACACTTGATTTAACGATCCGGTCATATCACATATAACCGACTAGTATCCAATGTATCGGTTTATCGAATCAATCCTTGATTCGATAACTAGGGTATATCGAATATAACCAATCGATACATTCATCGCGAGAATGGAATACGGTATCACATACACGCATTATTCTCGGTCCCGCACATATCTCATATGCGCTCCTATTTCGTTACGCTTGAGCCAGGAAACCTCTGTGTAGGACTCTAAAGACTCGTCAATACGCCGGCAGCAGATGATGATCATATCAAACACCCACAAGCCGCAAGCGGTCTGCTAAACGTAACGGCCACCCGGGTATTGAGCGATCTGAAGATCGACGAGCAAGCCCGCTCACACTCCAGTGAATCCAACCAGTAACACTACCGTACAGTCCGGTCTGATCGTCTGATATGTCGCATATCTCGCCTAGGGGTGGTAAACGTCAGACCCCAATAGCTCGATAAGTCGTGTCGATATGAGGTCTATAACAATTCGAGAAACTACTGGTAACACTTACCAGTAAATCTCAGCAACCCTGGCCAGGGATTTCCGGTTATAGCCAATCGAACACAGCGCAACATCAACTCCCTATACCGGGAGAAACGAATCCCCTCCTATCGCTCATTGCCTCCATGTGACTCGGGACTGTACCCAAAAACCACCGTTTTGCACGCCCTCTTGGACGTGGTAAGATGGAAATCAAAGCACAGTGGGAACCACACAAGACTCTATGACGATCTCGGGTCAACAGACTACTCTGTACCAGTGTCACCAGAGAACTGCCATCTGACGTGAGGTATAAAACCATCTGGGAGTTCTCGGCGAGTCCGTCCAGTGTACCCAGTCTCTACTGAGCACCCGTATATCATCTCTGATGTCAAACACCAATGGATATGGGATCATCCATCGCCCATCTGTATGGGTCGAGAAGGTACACGCTAGTCTACTGTGGTATATCGATGCCCCGTCTCGATATACCCACGACTAGGGACTTTGAAGGATGTACTTATGGACTACCATGTCCCCACTAGTATGATCCGCATCATAGTCCAGGTAGTCAAGTACAGATCCTAAGGGCTTTACCAACATGTAACAGGGAGACAATCAGTGTACACGTTAAGGTAAAGATCAACCAGATAGCATACTATCATGTCGAGCAAGAAAGTCCTCCCTATATATGTCCCAGCATCCACTACGATATACATCCTATGTATAGTAATGGCCTCTAGGGCATACATATAACTAACAATCTCCCACTTGCACTAGGGCCATCTGATAGCAGTGGTTGCAGTATCTCATACTCAACCATCCCATAAAAGTCTCTCTCTGGGAACAGGCCTTTGTGAGTGGATCCGCTGTGTTGTCCTCTGAGTCTACTCTCCTAACCTCGATCTCCCTGGAGATCAACCATCTCCATGATCAGGTGACACTGCCTTAGAATATATCTGGATCACTGATGGGATGGACGTTCCTTGGCATAAGCCACAACTCCATTGTCTCACAATGGTTGGAACGTAGTTCATCTCATGAACCAATATACACCCAAACAGCCTCTTTGGTAGCATCTGAAGTAGCGATGTATCCAGCCTTTATCGTCTAGTATGTCACGGTATCTAGCTTGGAACTCTTCCAACACACCGTCCCTTTACTGAGGGTAAAGACAATGCCTGTGACTGACATTCAGTCGTCTTTATCACCCTGGAACCCTTCCAGTGATTCTCCCCAGGATCGATTGATACCATCTCACTACAACTAGTGAGAATCCTAACATCCAATTAGATCTATCTCATAGATCCAAAGTCCAGGATTTAGTAGGTATGACTTTGATCCTATGTGGAGAATCATTGTGATAAACGGAGATTGATCGAGCGTAGCATAAGAAACTCCTTTCTTATCAAGAGTATGTCATCCACGTACTCTACGAGGATCACCACCATACTCCCTACTACCTTTTTGTTTATACAAGGTTCATCTACCATTTTGATGATGTCAAACTCTTTGACTAATCCATCAAAACAGATGTTCCAACTCCGCGATGCCTGCTTTAATCCTATAAAGCATCTTGCACACGTTTCCGCTGCTCCCACTGTCTACGAAGCCCTCTGGCTGTGTACTTACAGACGTTCTCTTCTAAAACATCATTTAGAAAAGCTGTCATGACACCCAACCACCAGATATCGTAGTCATGGTATGTAGCCGTGGCAAGTAGGATCTGGATGGACTTAAGCATAGCCACTTGAAAAGGTTTCATCATTGTCCACGCCTGGTCGATGACGAAAACCTTTAACAAGTCTAGCTTTGAAAGTCTCACCTTTTCCATCTACACCAAGTAATCTTCTAAAGATATACTTGCTCCTGATGGGGATTTAACCCTTCAGATATAGCAACCAAAGTCCATACTTTGTTGGTGTATAAGGATTCCATCTCAGATCGATAAACATCCAGCCATTCTTACAGAGTCTCACTCCTGATGGCCAGCTCGAAACTAGTTGGGTCATCATCTCATGATGCAATCCTCGCTCCCACTGTCATAGAGAAACCGAAGTATCTCTCAGGTGGGTGAGAAACCCTACTAGATCGGCGGAGAGGCTGAGGTTCGTTAGAATCTACTAAATCCTTTGGTTTTATCAAATCATCGGCTGCAAATTGTATAGCTGGAACCTTTCCAGTTGTACATTACAGACCTTGCCTCGAGCTTGTCCGGATTTTGCTTTCAGACATAGGCCGGTCAACCCCAAATCTTAATTAACTTAAGACATGGGCTCTTCCCTTTCCATATCACATATGAAGTGGTAGGCAACTGATTTGATTTGAACCCTTTTCAATAGGTATGTAGCTTCTCAAGTGCATAACTCCCAAAAGGAAATAGGTCACTCAGTAATACTCATCATAGAGCACACCATATCATATAGGGTGTGATTGCTCCGCCCCGATATACCATCGTGCTATGGTGTATACAGAGGAGTAATGCTAAGAGAGAATCTCATTCTCCTTTAGAATAGTCCAGTATTTCCGTGTTCAAGTATTCTCCTCCTTGATCACATCAAAGGACATAATACTTATACCCGTATTTTGGTTCTCTACTTCTAACTTATATTCTGTGAATATCTCAAAAGGTTCGGACTTGTGTTTCAACAGGAACATAGGTCTGAAACTCGAAAGATCATCAGAGAACGTAATGAAGTATAAAGAACCAGTCCTGGCATGTGTAGACAGGAGACCTTACATACATCATCATGTATCAGTCCCAAGAGTTCACTAACTCTTTCTCTGTTTCCAGTAAACGGAGCTATGGTCATCTTATCTCTGTGACATGACAGGCAAGTTTCACAAGATGTAAATTCAAACTAATTTAAATATACATCTAAATGTAACTTCAGCTAGTCGGGTCACATTGATCTGACCTAGTCTACAATACCTCAAGAAAAATCCGTTCATTTCTGAACTCTTCCTCTTGTGTGTGTTCCATATACTAAGAACTGTAGTTTGATTTAGAACATCAATGCTTTTAGATAACGTGCCTGAACCGATCAACTTTTGATATAGGAAATGTTCAAAACATTATCCATCAATACAAAATTATATCCTTTCTTTTCTAATAAAGAGACTGATATGATTTTGTATATCAGGTTCGGTATCTAACAACATTCGTTCAGAATCAATGTATTGGTAATACAGGGTGACAGTGACCAACAGACTTGGCTGCAACTCTTGCCCCGTTTTCTGCCTCATGAAACTTATCACCCGTTCTCAGTTCTCTACCTATCTGTAGCCCTATGTAACAGATTACATATCTGGGATCCTGATCTGGTATCACATACCCAGGACGTAAAGGATACTGAGAAACAGTTCTCTGTAATGAACACACCCGAAGATGATGCATCATCATGCACTCTCCTCGTTTGGGCGGCACGGGAATTCTGGTAATCCCCAATTTCCTGCTCTGTCTTATAACAATTATAAGTTGGAGCGGGACCAACGTTCCCCAGCTCAGTATAACAAGCGGGTTCGGTCAAATATCCGTTTTATTATCTTGATTAAGGCGTGACATGGTCGCTACCAGGAGAGAGAGAGAAGAAAACACTCAGCGTGCGCTCTTGCAAGAATAGATTGGTTATTATTTTATCTAATCAGGATGGCTCCCACTGCTTTTTATCAAATCTTCCTTCAAACCCTAAAAGGAAAGACTAGCCGGGATTAATTACACACTACAAGTTCGCCAATCTTTCAGCCAGGCCAGTGTCGGTACTTTGAGGGAGGTCCCCCGTGCTTTCGCACGAACCTAATTAATGTAAACCTCATTTTCCCAGAGGCGTAACCCCGTTAACACCTTTCTAGACACCTACTTGATCGGCTAGTTGCAATGTGTAAAACTCTCCCAGGAGTAACAATTACTCGCAGCGGGTATCGGGATCCAACTATCTCATAGAAGGTATGCAATCTCATTGCAAATTTCAACACTTGAAATTCCCGATAATATTTTGCCCCTAACCTCCTATGACCTTGACAAAGGCCAACAAACCATAGGATGCTAGTCAAGTTCAACCCGTCATTTCTTGATCGAAATAAACCCACCCGCACGGCCCTTGACAAAGGCCAACAAGGTCGCATGACTACCCTAATCCAATCTGCATCATATGCATAAGCAGATAAGCACCAGTTAGCTACCGCACACTGCGCCTTGACAAAGGCCAACAAACGCAGCACGAATACTAACTAGTACTTATCTGAAATGACGGAGGGCTACGACAGGTTTTTCTGAAAACCTATTGCGTAATGAACTTGATATCGTTGTAGAATCAAATGATTTTGAAATGGAGTGTCTTTGAGGCTTTTCTAGTTTTGCTAAAGGAGTCACTCCCGGTGAAGGGATCGTCGGTCCTTTCCTCGTCGAATGAGGTGCGGGATATATCATATATATCACTGTGCAAAGCAAAAACTCTTAAAAGCAATCAAAATACAAACCGAGTGTGTAGCATCTGCCAGTTATTGCTAAAGGAGTCACTCCCGGTGAAGGGATCTCGGTCCTTTCCTCATCGAATAAGGTGCAGGATATATCACATATACCGCTGTGCAAAGCAAGAACTGTAGCTACCTGTTTTATTTTGAAATTCGATTCTACAACATCTTAGGTTTCTTTTATTTTCATTAATCACATTAATGAAGTCCCATCATTTAAATTACCTAAACATCACAGATAAATACGACGTACACTTATGCCATCCGCATTCGCCTCGATGTCCCCTTGTGCACCGTTAGGTTAGGTAACTAACGGCAGAGCAGGGCAGGGCTATCGCGGGTGTAAAACATAAGTAACGTCTATATAATATATCATATATACTATATACTGTATCCATCACAGAACATCACATGATCACATCACAGATATCGCAGCAGAAGAAACATATGAAATATTGGATATACTAGGATGTCCGTGTTTTCAATACGAGCCAGTATAAAACACGGATTCCACGGTCGTGATGAATAGCCAAACCCACACCCCTAGACCCCTACGAAAGCGGCAAGCAACCCTACCAATTCTAGAGTTAGGAGACCCGGACTCGACTCCTCGAGTTGGTCTCCCACTGGACTCCAGAACCCGGTTACTTGTGCCCTCCTCCTTGGGTCTATCCTAGTGCGGAAAAGTAAATAATATACAAAGGGTGACAGCTTCCGCAACCTGGAAGTGCCCCAATAAAAGAATATTACATACAAGTTTTTACATGAATGAAAATGAAAAACACTCATCTCACATAAAAACCCCCGGCTATTCGAACACGATGATCCAATATAACATATCCAGCAACACATAACATCACATGTCATCAACGTAAGTAAACATGCGCATCCCAATTGTCGTTGACATATAGCAACGAAACCAGCGATATCACATATTACACTCACGGTCACAGAAAAGAAAGTGTAAAACTACAACAGTTGGAATCCGCAACCACCTCAGACATCGCATGCCTGACCAAATGAATTACTTAGACATCATATGCCTAATAATTATAAACCCCGCATTTTAGTCTCATTATCGAAAACTCTTTTCAATATCAAGTCGGGTAATTCAACAAGATTCCCGACATCCTGATCGAATGCTCGTCGCAAACTTCAGTAGACGGCTGCACCCCCGATATCGTCGACGAAGTGCACCAAGGCGGAACACCGCTACCACGAGCACCCGAACGAATGCTTTCGGCGACGGGGTTCTCCTACAGTCACTTGGTCGGGGCTATGGGATGTAGCTGTCTATTAAGTTTGTCCGGCGAATATCCGCGTACGCTACGTGATTGCGACGGACTTTTGATCACATCAAAATTCCGTGGCAACCGATCAAGTATGACTAAACTGCTATGTTTATAACATTCATTCAGTTATCACATAACTTTTGTGAATTCCAATTGTTGTATCAGATTCCGGATAAACAGAAAATGTTAAACTTTCCGATTGAACATTCGAACACCCAAGTTTTCCCAATACAGATCAACACATGAAACAAGTCTAAAAACATTCAGTTCGTGCCTCAGTACCAACGGTCCAGCCGTAGAAGGGTCAAGCCAACGCCTCACATGTGGCACGCCGTACTGCCCCAAACCCGAAGGTTCAAAGGGCAGTTCAAGACGGTCACATAATCGAGTTAAGGTTTGTTGTCTTCTAGAGGGTCCATCGAGTTACTTGCACTACTTAGAAC
Organism: Agapanthus africanus; assembly: GCA_030015575.1. NCBI lineage: Eukaryota > Viridiplantae > Streptophyta > Magnoliopsida > Asparagales > Amaryllidaceae > Agapanthus > Agapanthus africanus. Next base: position 215,688,579 of record CM057349.1, read on the forward strand.
GTCTTTAAACTATGGAAAAATCCAACACTTGGAAATTTCCCGACAGGGGAAAAATTGGGTATTTATATCCGGTCGAACTTTTTAACATATTCTAATATTTATCCGGAAAGCCACATAGACAAAATCTGATACTCCGATCGAAACACCGAATTCCCAAAACAATCCCAGAAAATTCAACTCTTGAATAAATATTAAAACATCCCAGAAAATCAAGCACCTGAAACCATGAATTACTGTACAAAAATTATAGGACAATACAATAATAAGGCCGCGGAACCGCCGCATAAGCAGGGCTTATGCCGCGGTTCCGCCGCGCTCTGGAAGCTTCAATGGAAAAATTTTGTATCGTAATTCTTAGGTTTTCCTGCTGAATTTTTTACGAATTTTTAATTTGGAAAAATCCATGTTTTCAGAAAAAGTCCACAGAGCACTTTTGAGTTGGGGTTTCGGGTTCGTTCGGGTTTCAAACTTCGTCTGGACTTCGCCTAAGGCTCTAGCTAGGCTCTGATACCACTGTAGGGTTCCTAGGCACCCTAATAAGGTCTCACAAGGCATCAACCATGCCAATTTCAAATTTTAACGGTGCCGAGAAACCCTAATACGGATCGTTGGCTAGATGTCTAGGCGAAAAAGAAACTAGTTAACACTTAACTACAAGAATACGGAAATACAACCTTTGTAGATCCGGTCCTCCACCTCCACGGCTCCGTGATGAAGTCATCTCCGCTGTCCAAATCAAAATCCGGGCTCTAGCGTCGGCTTCATCGGAGAAAGAGCGGGCAAGGTCGTCGGCTTCGTGCCGAAGATGATCTACGTCGAGGCATCGCTAGATCAAGCTCCAACTTCACCAAGTGATGAAACTTGTGAAGAAAACACACTCTACTACTTGGCAAGAGGTAGAGGATGAAGAAATAGGAAGTGGGTAGACTTTAGAATTGGATTTCTCACTCATTTCATCAATCCACCATTGATGAAGTGAAGCTTTCTTCATTGAAGAAGATGAAGAAGAAGAAGAAAGTGTTATGATAAGTTAATTTGAATAATTGAAAAAGAATTATCCTTATCATAACATGAACCATGGTTTAATGTAGAGAGTTAACTCAAGTTAGATGAATGGTTAGGGTTTGAAGAAGAAGACAAAAAGGTTACATGAGTCAAAGTTGCATGAAGCTTCATGAAGCTTCATGTAAGAAAGCAACCTTTTTATTTTCTTTTCCCTTTTTCTTTTAATCCAAATTAAAAGATAAAAGAATAAATGAATAATAAATAAAACCCTAACCATTTACTTAACCAAGGTTTAACTCTTTACACAAAACCTAGTAATCTTGCATCATCAAACATGATACAATCAAGTGCACAAAAGTATATCACATATACAATGTGCACACCCGAGTGAGAATATCCATTTAAAGTGAACCGATACGAGTTAATGCAAAGTAATATATCAAATATATAATTATACATTAAATCATTAAATCAACACTTGATTTAACGATCCGGTCATATCACATATAACCGATTAGTATCCAATGTATCGGTTTATCGAATCAATCCTTGATTCGATAACTAGGGTATATCGAATATAACCAATCGATACATTCATCGCGAGAATGGAATACGGTATCACATACACGCATTATTCTCGGTCCCGCACATATCTCATATGCGCTCCTATTTCGTTTCGCTTGAGCCAGGAAACCTCTGTGTAGGACTCTGAAGACTCGTCAATACGCCGGCAGCAGATGATGATCATATCAAACACCCACAAGCCGCAAGCGGTCTGCTAAACGTAACGGCCACCCGGGTATTGAGCGATCTAAAGATCGACGAGCAAGCCCGCTCACACTCCAGTGAATCCAACCAGTAACACTACCGTACAGTCCGGTCTGATCGTCTGATATGTCGCATATCTCGCCTAGGGGTGGTAAACGTCAGACCCCAATAGCTCGATAAGTCGTGTCGATATGAGGTCTATAACAATTCGAGAAACTACTGGTAACACTTACCAGTAAATCTCAGCAACCCTGGCCAGGGATTTCCGGTTATAGCCAATCGAACAAAGCGCAACATCAACTCCCTATACCGGGAGAGACGAATCCCCTCCTATCGCTCATTGCCTCCATGTGACTCGGGACTGTACCCAAAAACCACCATTTTGCACGCCCTCTTGGACGTGGTAAGATGGAAATCAAAGCACAGTGGGAACCACACAAGACTCTATGACGATCTCGGGTCAACAGACTACTCTGTACCAGTGTCACCAGAGAACTGCCATCTGACGTGAGGTATAATACCATCTGGGAGTTCTCGGCGAGTCCGTCCAGTGTACCCAGTCTCTACTGAGCACCCGTATATCATCTCTGATGTCAAACACCAATGGATATGGGATCATCCATCGCCCATCTGTATGGGTCGAGAAGGTACACGCTAGTCTACTGTGGTATATCGATGCCCCGTCTCGATATACCCACGACTAGGGACTTTGAAGGATGTACTTATGGACTACCATGTCCCCACTAGTATGATCCGCATCAAAGTCCAGGTAGTCAAGTACAGATCCTAAGGGCTTTACCAACATGTAACAGGGAGACAATCAGTGTACACGTTAAGGTAAAGATCAACCAGATAGCATACTATCATGTCGAGCAAGAAAGTCCTCCCTATATATGTCCCAGCATCCACTACGATATACATCCTATGTATAGTAATGGCCTCTAGGGCATAGATATAACTAACAAATATCACCAATTACAACGAATCCCGATATAATGAGGATGATCACCCAATTCCCAATTACTTACTCCCGATCATCATCTGTAAAACCATACAGATGTGAGAATCAAACCTAGTAAATACATACCCTGGAGTAAGGGCTAATTGGGAAATCAGCTTTCTTTTAACAATACACAGTGAAACTTAAACATGTAAATGTTTCGAAAGGGTATCCGGGTATTCTTAGTAATGCCTCTTCCATTATCAGATGCACAACTGCAACCGTATATTTCTTTGCCATCTCTCCAAATCCCTTTATATGTCTTTAGTCATTACCTTCTGTACACCCCTTTAGGCTAATTGGTTTTCTTCCCTCCCTACCGTTCGGCACCAGCCTATGGTTTGGAAGAAGACTATCCAATAAGCATAATGGGTGTACTCTCCTAATCCTAGGAGTACTCGTAACCTGAGAGAAGGTGATGAATAAAGACAACTGAATAAAACCTTATTCCTATTTCTCCTGAACCAGAATCCATCACCGAACTGGAACAAGTTCCATCGAGTTCGTATATAACCATACGATGGAGTATCTAAAAAACAGTGGATCTTCGTAGTGATATGGAGTGTTCTAGAGAAATACAAAGGTGAAGTAGGAGTGGCTATGAAATACTTGGTTTGGTCGTTAATAGCGGTCGCAGTTTACTTTGCCCTCTTTCTAATCCTTTTATTTGTCTTAACTTATTACCTTCTGTACACCATCGTTAGGCTAATTGGTTTTCTTCATTCCCCACCGTTCGGCACCTGCCTATGGTTTGGAAGAAGATTATCCAATTAGCGTAATAGGTGTACTGTCCTTATCCAAGGAGCACTCACAACCTGGGAGAAGGTAAAAGGAAAAGATAACTGAATAGTCCTATTCATTTTCTCCAGAACCAGAAACCATCCTCGAATCTGGAACAAGTTCTTTCGAGTTCGTATATAACCATACGATGGTTTTATCCAATGGAAGTGGATATTCGTAGTAATATGGGGTGTTCTGGAGAAAAAGGGTAAAAGTAGGAGTGGCAATGAGGTATGCAACTCAGACAATCTAAAAGCCAGTGTTTTAAGAAAGTTCGGTTAACTTGGTCACTGAGTTATAGTCTAGGGTCGGGTCATGGTCGCTGCCAAAGGGAGAGAGAAAAGAAACCCTCTGCGTGCACTCTAACCTAGATCAGAATGGTTATCAATTTATCTAATCAGGAAACCTCCCACTATAACCTCAAATTCTCCTCCAAACCTAAAAGAAGGATTAGTCGGGATCACCCGAGGAGTAAACCAACTCATCAGTGGGAATCGGGATCCATCTATCATCGCATGATAACGTGATGGAATCCACTCACGTTATCACACTCCAGAAGATATGCGCATATCTGGCAAGTTTCAGTTTCTTTAGAAACTCCCGATGTGATTTTTACCCCATGCTCTTATGACCTTGACGATGGCCAACATATCATAAGTCACATATCAAGTTCTACCCGTCATTATCCAGGTTAATTTGAACCCACCCATACATACCCTTGACGAAGTTCAAAATAGTAGTACGACTGTCCCAAACCAACACATCTATTTATGCAGCAGAAAAGTAACAAATAGCTACCATACACTATGCCATGACGAAGGCCAACAAACAAAGCATGAAGACTAAGTGCTACCCGTCTGAAATGACGGAGGGCTACGAATGATTTTTGGCGAAAAACCTTTAACGTAATGAACTTGATATCGTTGAAGGAACCGGATAGATTTTTATAAAAATATAGTGGCGAAAACCTTTGCTAAAGAGGTCACTCCCGGTGAAGGGATCTCGGCTCTTTCCCCGTAGAATGAGGTGCAGGATATTCCACCTGAATACCACGATGCAAAGCAAAAAGGCAATCGGCTATAGTGAAGTTATTACCATGATGCAAACTTCTGTCCAAGGGGTCACTCCCGGTGAAGAGATCTCGGCCCTTACCTCGTCGACTGAGGTGCTGGATATTCATAACCGAATACCACTGTGCAAAAAAAAAAAAGTCCTTGCAATAACAGCTTTTTGAAAAATGTTCCAACAACATCAAAATAGGTTTTTTTAGCTTGCATTGATCCGAATCAATGCAGTCCCATCAATTAATCACACTACAAAAGAACGAAAATATGATGTACGTATATGCCATCTGCATTCGCCACTGGGTCCCGTCATCACCCGTTAGGTTACTTAACTAATGACAGAGCGGGGACTGGACTAGCGCGGGTGTAAAACATATACAATATCTACTAGTATATATATCAATATATAATATTCGCTCATGGCGTGATAAAATGCAACATCACAGAAATGTAATAAGCATCACAGAACAATACAGATAATCTGTGATACCCGGGTTTCATAGAGCCGCAAGTGAAACCTGACGTTCCCCTGGTTGTGTGGATAGCCTGTGCAATGAAATCCTAGACCCCTACTAGTGCGGCAAGTTACCCGCCAAAACCAGAAGCGAGGCAGCTCCTTTCAACAAAGTGAATGGACCACCCAGCACTTCACGGAATCCGGTAACTTGAGCACCCCTCCTTGGGTCAACCTATACCCCATACGAGTGCGGCGAATAGCCCGCCAATTCTACAGTAAAGCCCCCTCCGTCTTAAAGCCATGAGATGCGGGCTCGTTGCCCTCTAGAACCCGGCTATCCATGCACCCCACCGCGGGGTAATCCTAGTACAGAAAGTAAAATATATATAACGGGTACATCGACCTCAGCCCGGTCATGCCCCAAAAGAATAATATACAAACAGGAAGTGACGGCAGTCTACATGTCGGACGCTCGCCCCGCAATATCAAATGTACAAATACAACCAAACTGTACTACCATTGCACCCAGGCTATCCACCACGACAAATCCGCAACATCACAGCACAACACAGAACATCAACGTGAATGTCACGTTCGCAAATCCGTCTAAAAGGGCTATAGCAATTAGACAAGATTTACCGATCAAATGACATTCACGGTCATAGATATAAAGTAAGTACTGTAAACTAACATATTTAAATTTTTCGATCGACAAAATTTCCCGAAGTGGGCCCCAAGCACAAATCCAGCACTCAAAATAATCTGGGCCAAAATAAAAAATACCAGAAACCCCAATTCCAAGCCAGAGACCACTGTAGAAAATTTGGTGCAGTAAAGCTACAAAATGGCGGCGGAACCGCAGCCAAAACATGGGTATGGCCGCGGTTCCGCGGCGCGATTGTAGTATCATGCTACCAAATTTTCTCAGATTTCTTAAAAAAGCCTGCCTGTTTTTCTGCAACACTCAAAATAATTTTTTGATTACCAAAAAAATTCGACAGAAACATCATGAAATGGAATCGCGGTTTCGGAAATTTCGTTCGATCAATATTTTAAATACGTTAGAGCAAGCTAGTAAAGGTTAATGGTGTGGCTCTGATACCATGTAAGTCTACGGTAGCGCCCCGGCCGTCGATCCAAGGCCAAAATGCGGAAACGAAAACTTTTTCTAAACTTAAAACCGGCGCTATCGCAGACTTTAATCCCGGATCGAACCATTAACCTACAACTAGCTAACTAGAGAAGGGTTAGAAAAGCTATATCGATCGATCCGTATCCTTCGGTCTTTGGCCACCAACCCAAGCTCCTCGCGGCATCTCCTATCTCCTCGTCGGAAAGGGCACCACATCTTCGAATCCTTTTACGGGCTCCCACTTCGTCCGAAGCAACTCGGACACGAAGTTTGCTAGCCGACATGTCCAAGGTGATGTAGAGAATGTGTGTGATCACTTTATCTCTTGCATCCATTGATTCTCAACGCATGAGAGTGTATGGATGGAGGTTGAAGATGAAGCCATTAATGGAAATGGTGAGCTAGAGGAAGAAGAAGAAGAGGAGCCTTTTCTTTCTTATGTTGTATGATAAAATGAGAGTGAGAGATCAAGAATAATACAAGAGCAAAACCTCCTCTTGGCTGCCCCCTCTCTCTCTTCTTATCATATCAACCCATAAATCAATCAAAAATGTGACACATGCACAAAGAAAGAGACCATGAGTCACCACTTGTGCATGTGTCGCAATTAATGCTCCTAATCATGACTTTTAGCTCATTATTTCCATTTGTAAACATTAACCTAAATGTTTACAACAACAAAAAGATACGGCAACATCTAAAGTAAACTCGTGACGGATCACAAGGATACACCTCACCTGTATATACATACCTGCATCTGCATTCCGACCGAATGCGAATGCGATGAGACTAAAGTAATCCAACAAATCTAATACTAGGATCCGATTTAAGCCAAAGCCCACTAGTATGATCCGTCCGATCATGATCCATGAACGACTGCACGTATATGATCGAACCCTGCCATATATCATACGGCCTCTACAATATTTCGCCCGAAACTTGAGAAACTGTCTATGGGGGACTCTAAAGACTCGTCAATACTTTGGCTGTGGATTTAACCACTGGCACGTCAGTGGTACTAGCTGTACGTAACGGGCTACCAGGTATTGACCAAAAGGGAGGTCGATGAGCGAACTCATCCTGACACCCTACTGAGCCAGTCAGTGACAATATCCGTACAGTCCGGTCCGTTCATTTATGAGCATCGCATGTCAGGCCTAGGGGGTTGGTAAAATTCAGACCCCCAAAAGCGGCACAAGTCGTGTCGGAGTGTAGCCCAGAACACCCTGAGATACTACTGGAATACCTACCATTAAATCTCTTGCCTTGGCCAAGGACTTCATGTAATGGCTCTCCTAGACACAGCGCGATCTTACCCCCAATACCGGGAGAGACGAAACCCCTGCCGATCCGCTCACTGCCTCCATGTGGCTCGGTACTATACCCAACTAAAACCTGTTTGCACGACTCCTTTCAGCCGTGGTAGGGTAGTAATCAAAGCACAGTGGGAACTCATATGAGACAAATGACGATCTCAGGTCGATGAACTAACCTGTACACATGTCACCAGGGAACTGCTATCTGACGTCAAGTATAATACCAACTAGTATGTTCCCGGCGAGTCCTGTCCGGTGTACTCATAACCCAATGAGCACTTATATACATCTTAGGTGAACCAACTGACACCAATGGCTTGTGAGACCCCAGCTCCCACGTATATGATCGCCATCATACTGCTGGCCGTCAAGCAAGAATCCTATGGGCTCTATCAATGTGTAATAGTGACTTGTAATGTCACCTAAAACTGTACACGATGATAAAGATAAACCAGATAGCATGCTATCATTTAAAGTAAGACTGTCCTACCGGCATAGGTCCTCCCTCAATCATTGCAATCACGTGCCTGTAGTCTAATAATTGACTTTAAGGGCACTATATCCATCAAACGGTGTATCGGAAAGACGGAACCGAACCCTATTGGATATGGTACGTTCCATGATGAGTAATGCTGAGTTACCGCGATCTTTCTAGGGTTATGCAATAGAATCAGCTGCATATCTTTTGAACAGGGTTCCTACCAAGACTGTGCCTACCACACCATATCAGATGTGGAGTGGGAAGAAACACTATCTTCAGTATCTGAAGATATGAGGATGTCCGGCTTTTGTAAAAAAGCAGCAATGCGGACAAACTCGAGGCACGATCAGTACAGTCTAAGTTTGTGGGATATCCAAAAAACCCCAAGGGGTATTATTTCTATTAAGCAGAGGAACAAAAGGTTTTTGTTTCCCGTAATGCCCATTTTCTAAAACAGCAGTTCTTAGAAAAGGAAACAAGTGGGAGCGCAATAGAACTGGAAGAAATTCCAGAACCACAAACTACTACTGAAAGTTTGGTGGAGCCAGAAGTTCCAGAAGAACAGGACATTCCCGCACCCCTCCGCGGGAGTAGTAGGCCGTCTCATCCGCCTGAGAGATACTACGGTTTTCTCATATACGGGGATAGAGAGGATTGCGTCATTGATAATGATGACCATACTAGCTTCCAGCAAGCCATTAAGAGCGGCAACTCAGTAAGATGGCTGGATGCAATGCGGACCGAGATGGAGTCCATGTACACCAACAAAGTATGGACTTTGGACTTTGATCCAGATGGGATAAACCCAAAAGGATGCAAGTGGATCTTCAGAAAGAAGATTGGTGTAGATGAACAGGTAGAAACCTATAAGGTTAGACTTGTTGCAAAGGGTTTTCGTCAAAGCCCTTGTTTGGACTATGACGAAACTTTTTCTCCAGTGGCTATGCTCAAATCCATTCGGATCCTTCTTGCCATTGCCGCCTTCCAAGATTATGAGATCTGGCTGATGGACGTAAAGACGGCTTTTCTAAATGGTAATTTAGAAGAGTGCGTCTATATAGATCAGCCAGAAGGTTTCAATCAGAGTGGGAGCAGCGGGAAAGTGTGCAAGTTGCTTAAGTCCATTTATGGGCTAAAGCAGGCATCGCGGAGTTGGAACATCTGTTTTGAGAAACGGTCAAAGAATATGACTTTATCAAAAATCCAAATGAACCATGTATATATAGTAAAATTGTAGCACGACCTGTCGTATTCCTCATCTTGTACGTGGATGACATTCTCTTGATAGGAAATGACATTCCTATGCTACAATCTGTCAAAGGATTCTTGTCACACAGGTTCTCCAAGAAAGACCTGGATGGTGCCTCTTACATTCTGGGGATCCAGATCTATCGTGATAGATCTAAGAGGATGTTAGGACTTTCACAGTCCAGCTATATCAACACTATACTGAAAAGATTCAGTATGGAAGATTCTAAGCGCGGTAATTTACCGGCTTGTCACGGAATCACCCTCTCCAAAGAGATGTCTCCCAAAACTGATTTGGAAAGGGCTCGCATGTCAGTTGTACCCTACGCTTCTGCGGTAGGCTCTATAATGTATGCGATGTTGTGTACCGGACCAGATGTAGCTTACGCACTGAGCGTGGTAAGCCGGTATCAGTCAGACCCAGGGAAGAAGCACTGGATAGCAGTAAAGAACATGCTCAAGTACCTGAGAAGGACTAAAAATATATTCTTGGTTTACGGTGGAAAAGACCTCCAGATCGAGTCTTTTGCTGACTCCAGCTTCCAGAGTGACAAGGATGACTCCAAGTCCATGTCAGGTTATGTCTTTACCCTCAATGGAGCGGCGGTATGCTGGAAGAGTTCCAAGAAGGACACCGTTGCTGACTCGATGATGAAAGCGGAGTATATAGCTGCTTGCGATGCCGCAAAAGAAGCAGTCTAGATGAAGAAGTTCCTAATAGAACTTCAGGTGGTTCCTACCATTGTTAATCCAATACCGCTGTATTGTGACAACAACGGCGCTATAGCTTTAGCGAAGGAACCCAGGTCCAATCAGAAGTCCAAACACATCTTAAGGCGGTATCACCTGATCAGGGAGATCATAGATCGCCAGGAGATCAAGGTCCGGAGAGTTGCTACAGAGGAGAACACTGCAGATCCATTCACAAAGGCCATACCTCAGACACATTTCGAGAGACTATTCAAGATGATAGGTCTTCGATATGCCGGTACATGCCCCTAGTGCAAGTGGGAGATTGTTAGTGTATATGCCCTAGGGGCCATTATTGTGTCATACTAGTTTGTATATTAATTAATGGAAGCTCGGGATATTCACAGTTGTATTAACAGTCTTGCTCAACATAGTAGTAGGCTACTTGGTTTATATCTATCTTAATATATGTAAATGTTTCTTTTAGCATACCGCGAATACATATTGATAGAGCCCATAGGATCTTACTTGACTACCAGCGTTGTGATGGCAGTCACACTAGTGGGAGCTGGGTAGTCTACAAGCACATCCTTTTTCAGGTCCCTAGTCGTAGGATTATTGAGACAGGGCATCGATACTCCGGTGTAGACTAGTGTGTACGCTTCTCATCCCAGTTGGGGAAATGGTATGTCCCACAGCCATTAGTACGTTGTACTGGAGATAGTATGCAGGTGCTCGTTGGGTTACGATTACACAGGACAGGACTCGCAGGGAACTGTTGGTTGGTATTATACCCGTCGTCAGTTAACAGTTCCCAGGTGACATGAGTACAGCATAGTCTGTAGACTTGACACTGCTTGTCACGCCCCGCTTCCCAGAGTGCACTAAGATAGGCACGTGACAGAGCCAACCATGCTACCTGTGGATAGGAAATGTCTCTCCACAGTCATAATACGGCTGTCGAGATATCAAGAACAATAATAAACTATCTAACACATGTCCATAAGCCAAAATAAACGAGTCAAGAAATAATATAATGCGGAAGCAAAAGATCCTCTAATAATAACATCTGGAAAGTAAAGAAATAACTAACTGGATACTAACAGTATCCTCACTGCTCGGCCTGACGGTAGAAAAATACTCCTGATCAGCCTGCGACAAAGGTAGAGGATCTGGGCCATGCAAAACCCAGACGTCAGTGCGTTATAATATCAAGCATTAATAAAATCAAGGAGTAGCAAGGCATGCAGGTACGAGTATGAACGGTAAAACAGGTATAACAGTAATATAAATAGTGACAGTGAAGGGTAAGGCACAGGTGATGTGCAGTGAATAATCTAAATTGGTCTACTGGGTTAACTACTCTCAAGTCTTTTGAAATCAATTTGATGAATCATCGATGTAACTCAATAGTATCCCGTGCGTGCCCGGGACCACGGTCAAGATTCTCGGGCTGAATCTGAGACGTGCCGCTAGGCAGTAAAAGGTAGTATGTAACGATGAATGATGTTAACCGCATCATCCCGGGGCTGGCTTAGCCCGTAAAACTGATCAGTAAAGGTATCGAACTGTCGAGTTACAAGTCAGGTTTCATCATTGATTTTCCCATGCCCCTAAGTTATGTGTTCAAGTCAGGTATTGATAAATCTGGAGTTAATGACAACACAGAATCAGGCAAGTACAGGTTTGTCTGGATAGACAACAGGAAATGTCCGTAGGGACAACATGTCTAGATTGTTGGCATCAGTAACAAGATTAGGTAACAGGTCAAGTTGTGGTACATCAGGTCATGTCAGGTAGGGTATATGGATCCAATCATGTCAAGTATTGCACATGCATCGAGTCATGTCAAGTAGTGTGTATCAAATCATGTCAGCGGTGCACAAGTATCACATGGGTGTTTATAATTATACTGTAATAAGCATGGGTACAAAAAAACAAGTATGGGGTACTACCATAACAATAAAAATGGAATAATGTGATGTGGTATGCAAATAGGTATAGATTCAAACATATGGATGCGCACTTATCGATTAGAGTTTCATTTATAGTTCCAATACGAAATAGGATGCACTTTATTAAACATAAAATGTTAATATCATAGTATTATGTATTAATATGATATATGGATGCAATTATATATATATTAGACGAGATAGATGCAAACAGGTATCCGAAAGGTTATAAACTATAAAATGGTACTATGGGATGTACAAATAAGCACTATGTGATATAAATATTGATATGGGTGTAGTATATTGTAATCTAGTATGCAACAAGATTAGTTTTCATGATCTAGATTTAAAATGATATAAATGGAACATCGAATCGTTATAAAATGAAACATGGGATACAAGATTAAAACTACATGCATGATATTTATTTAAATAAGTATATAATGAATTATATAGCATGTAGCAAGTTTAACTTGCCTCGATGGAACACGATACGAATACGCCCGGCAGGTCCGACGTCGGGCAAACGTCGCCACATCCACACGCGTACACGGGACAGGTCCAGGTACGGCAAGAAGGTAACCATGCAGGTAGGGGACGACCACAGGGTTGCTTGGACCGTCGGCAGCGGTACGGCTCCAGCGGTGACCGGAAAAACGGAATCAAGAAAAGAAATGAAAAGAAGAAGAAGAGCAGGAAGAAGAGGCTGGTGCTCTGGAGTTTGGTTTGAAAGTTATGGGACAGAGGCTAGAACAGAAATGGTGACGACGTCGATGATGGGGTTCGACGGCAAGGGCAGCGGGTTAAAGTCGGGGGTCGATGTGTGCGGGAAAATGAGAGGGGAGAAGGTGTTTTGCGTGGGATTCTTGCTGGAGTGTAGGAGAGAGGAGAAGTTGGAGATGAAGGCGGTAATGAGGGTGGACGGAGCTTCGGCGAGGTGCAGGTGAGGCTAGGTCATAGGTTCTTGGTTGCGTGGTTTGGGTGTGCAGGGGTTCTCGTTGCGAGAAAGGAGAGTTGCAGGTGACGGATCTTGAGTGGAAGGAGAAGGAAGTGATAAAGATGGAGGTGGTTGTAAGGGTGTGAGGAGATGAGGGAGGCGAAGATGGCGAGTTCTGGGGTTATGCGGCGACGGCGAAGGCTGCGACAAGGGTGTGCAGGGTCGAGTTCTGGGTTGCCTGAGAAAAGAGAGGAGGCGGAGGAGATGTCGAGGAGGGGTCGGAGGTGCAGGCGAGGGTCGACGGTGATGAAGTTAGAGTTTCATGTGAGCGCGGGGTTTTTTCAAATGAAACGAAGAAGAAGAAGAAAGAAGAGAGGGAGGTGATGATAATGCGTGAAGGAGGGTGAGCGGATCATGAGGAATAGGAATCGTGATAAGAGAGAGAAACTCGAGAGGAGAGAGAAATTTGGCTTTTGCGGGAGAGAGTGAAAGAGAGAAGCGCGGTTGCTGAGAGAGAGAAGTGAGAAAGAAAAATAAAGAAGAGAGAGATATGTAATTGGTTAGGATTATTATAAAATAAGGAGAGAGAGAGATATAGGGAGACAGAGAAAGAAAGCAAGAGAGAAAGGAATGCGAGAGGAGAGAGAGAGAAGAGAGAGACAGAGTGAGGAGAGAGAAGTTTGGAATTTAGTAGGTTAGGATTTGATTTAATAAAATTTCGATAGTTTTAAAAATATTTTAGTTGTTAAAATTTAAACGGTTAAATTAATTTAAGATTATAATAAATAAATTTGAATTTTGGCGGGATACAAAAATAGTCCAAAAGACGCCCGGTCGGGTCGAATGCAGAGTAAAATGCAAAATATCATTCGCACCCAAACACGATAAACCAAGAAAATAACACAAATAAGTAAATACGAGAATTGTAATTAGTATAAATAAACTAGGTTGTTACACTGCTGCTTCGTCTCGATTTTGTTCCCACTGTTCTTAGATTGCTACCCTACCACGGCTCAAAGGAGTCATGCAAACAGGTAGCAGTTGGGCGCAGTCCCGAAGCACTTGGAGGCAGTGGCAGTTAGAAAGGATTCGTCTCTCCTGGTATTGGGAGTTGATATTGCACTGTGTTTCGAGAGCCATTACGCAAAATCCCTGGATAGGGCAAACGAGATTTACTGGTAGGATTTCCAGTAGCTTCTCAAGGTGTAATGGGCTTCACTCCGACATGACTTCTACCGCCTTTTAGGGGACTGACGCTTGCCGCCCCCTAGGCCCGATATGCGATTGTCTTAGACGAACAGACCGGACTGTACGGAGGTTGTCACATCTGGCTCAGTACGAGTTCGGATGGGTTTCCTCATCGGCCTTCTTATCGACATCTACCTGGGGACCGTTACGTACAACTAGTACCGCTTGCGGCCTGTGGTTAAACCCACTGCCAGCGTAGTGTCAAGTGTTTAGAGTCCCACACAGAGAGTTTCCCTGCTTTAGTAGAAACGATATAGAGGTCGTATGGTTTTACGACAGGGTTCGGACATATACGTGTACTTGTACACGTATGATGTTCGGACAGATTATACTAGCAGGTTTTAGTTTAAGCCAGATTCTAGTATTGGATTATTGGATTTATGTAGTCTCAGTATATCCGTGTTTTTCGTAAATACGAATGGGAGAGGCATTCTCGTAATTAGTCGAGAAGCTTCTAGAAGAAAGGTGACTCATTTAGATTTAATTCATTTATGAATTAAACTAAATGAGGTGGAGAGCTTATGTGTTATTTTCATTAAATGAATTAGTGACTCTTGAGATGATTCATCCAAATGCGTTAATAAAGCATTAATTGTTTTGATGACTCATAAGATGATTCATTCATTTGTATTAAATAAAGTATGGTTGTAATTATCTCATATGATTTATTTGATAATTATTATGATTCATAATATATAGAAATGAGTTATATTTTCATTTCATTCTCACATACACACTCTCTCTCCTAAAGCTCTCCACTTCTTCAACCTAACCCTAATCCTCTCATGTGTTGAGATCCCAAGGGTTAGAAAGACTAATAGATCCTTAATCCATTTCTATATCTGCTAGGTCACTTGGATTAGCAATCCTATCCACGTAGTTACCTCAAGTGAGAGGTTAAAACTTGGAGAAGGAACTCTCGGGTGGATCTTCTATCACATCGAGAAGGCCGACGAGGAGGTGAACAACAAGAACAAGAAGGAATATTATCTTGAGGTATAATCATCTATCATAGTAATTTAGCACTTCTAGATAGTCGTTAGTTAGGGTTTAGCAAAGATTCGTAATGTTCGTCGATGTTACCTTAAACAAAATGATTGTTTTACCAATTCTGCCTCCCCGCATCTTGTGGGGTGTCTAACGTCGACTTACATATATAAATGCATGAAGTCTCTGAATAAGCAACGCAATATCTAAACTAGCACATGAAGCAAGCGTACAAAAATATGTTTAAACTACTAATTAACAGCTATACTAAATGAAGTAGCTTTTCCTAAATTTTGCATAACATGGCAATTACCGATGATGATGTGTGTGAGCCGGCAAATAAGTGTACGTGGAACATGCGCATCATCGGTAATGGTGCTGGTGTTCTAACATATGGAATCATAACAACTAAGGAACATATGTATAAACATGCAGTATAATGACAATAACATGAATATAACAGAGAAGGAGTGATAACTGCAATACCGAAGAATATACATTTCTACTATACGAGTCATATCGTTTTGGTGTTTAAAATAGCACGAATCGTGGTTTTTAGAAAAATAGGGCTACGGTGTTTTTGAGAAAAGATAAATCCTTTGAAAATCCGTAATATCCCCTGGTTGTCTTTTTGAAAATGCTCACAATTCGTTTGTTTTGAAAATAGGTATGACTCGAGCCTAAACTAGCATCTACCTAAACCACGAATAGACTAACTAAGGAACTGGTCGAAAGGGTAGGAAAATTCCACCTGAAGTCCGATTCGATACCTCTAGGAGTCGGCGATCCAGCTTCAATAGCGTCCCGTACATAGTACGACTTCCTCGAGTCAAGAGTGCGGATCAATCATCATATATATACCTCGTACGGTAAAATCCATCGTACGACAACCCAAATTCGGGATACGGGTAAATTATCATATATACATCATCCTTCATATGGTATCATCAACAAACAATATCTCTACTGATCTACAGTCTCTTACATTCCAATGTCATCCTACATTTTATCGTATATATAAATATATATTTTCTTATCGCCCAACGATCCGCTATAAAATTATAACATATCTCGTATCATAACTCAATCATATATCAAATATCTCACGGCATCATGCCCAGCCATATCGACTCATCCCCAAGTATCATATAACATCCTCATGTCACGCGTATATGTTGTATGTCCGTGCGTGCACGCGCGTGTGTGTATATAGAAACCTATACACACACACACACACACACATATACCCCAAGTCAAGTGTATTTGTGTGCGTGTGTGTGTGTCTGCGTGAAACCTATGAATTACCTCCAAGGTAATCATCCTTTGGTTAAGTCTTTCTAAATCAACCTAATCCTACTTATGGTCTTCAATAGTACCCTACTCGCCAAAATCCAAGGTCACGTCCGACTCAAAATAATAATACGCAATAACCTTACTCTAAGTTTGCGGGGGTGCTATACGCCATCCACCCGACTTCCCCCATAGATATACATCTACTCACATGGTCCTTATTTGCCGAAATCAATGCCATCGTGCTCTGGCTTCTCGTCTCGAAGTTTACGCGGAGGTACCTATATATCATAACATAACGTATCGCATTAAAATCCGATTCAAAACCAAAACGACATGCGAGTTGCCTATAGGTTAGAACCTATAGCCTACGTAAGCAAAAACATCCAAATAACCCCCGTCATCGACGTACAAACGTCCGACGACCAAATCCTCATTTAAATACCAAAAACCAAGTCATGAAAACCATGAAACCAAAACAGCAACTTTAAAAAAAAAACTTGCTCCAGATTTTAGTTTAGGTGAAATTATGTTAAACAAATAGTACTGGAGTGATGTATAGGGGGTATATGAGCTACAGAAGAAATTTCAGCACAATTCACCACATTTTGGCAGGCCAGAAAGCCCCATATTCCGAGCTCGTCGGCCAGGTAAGCTTCAAATGGGTTCGTCTTTTAAGGGGGGTGGTCTTCTAGTGTTGAGTCTAAGTTAATGGTCTTGCTAATTTTTCTAGTAAATGTCTCAGGTCACTTCCGATTCCCTGTAGGCCACCAGTTTAACACGAAACCAACATTTGGGTTTCTAAAGTTCAAGTCACATAAGATCACAATACTGAAATTATAGGTAATTGGTCCAAGATTTTATATGGAGAAGAAACAAGAAAAACAAACAAGACCAAACCCCATACAATACATACAGATAACTACCTGCAAAGTTTCAACATTTTCTGACAAAGTTAGGCCGGCCACCATCGGGTCTTCACCGGGTCGATCTTCACGAAAAGGGTCTGGATACCTACACTACACTCCTAACATAATGTATAGTCTAATGTATATGTTTGTTTAATTTAAAAACTACTCTAGTAACATCAGATTCACAGTATCTTAAATTTAGATTAAAAACCGTATTAAAACACAATTTGTGAAATTTGGTCAATTCAGTTGAAAACTTGTTGTGGGAACTGGATTGTTTGACACCAACCACACTTAATTATCCTATTCAAGCCACACAACCTTAACTTATCCTAAACATCTTTTAAATATCAAGCTTAGCACTAATAACAATACTAAACACTAAATTTATGTTCAGTGATTAGAAAGTTTAGCAACAACGAATTTAGATTGGCCTATACCTCACAAGTTAGGAATCTAGCCTGCAACTTAGCCTCCCAAAGCTGGTCTCACACTCGAAGATCCAAGCTAGAATAGGCTATAGAGAATGAATGAAGGATTAACTTGAATTTGAGAAATTTTATTTGGAGGTTTTTTGGTGGATTTAAGATGAATTAGAGATGAAGAAAATGGGATGAAACATGGGGGAACCCTGCAGGAAATGTACTCGGCCAGAAGGGAGGACAGAAGATGTGTGTGTGAGTGTGGGACTTGTGTAGAAATTTCTAGGCCAAGAAACTCTCCTAACTCATTTATGCACACACACCATTTTCTTATCTTAAATTATTTATTTTATATTCTTACATTGACCAAGGAATTTACTAGAACTTTTGTGACCAAAGAGATAAAGAAAATATGATATAATCTTGGTTTAAGTTATCATGGTGCATGTTTGACAAACTAGCCTAATCTCATTTGTAATTAATACTAATTCGGTGTATTAATGAGAGTTTATAATATTATTAAAAATAATTAATTATGGAAAAATATTTAAATAACTAGAAATTTATAATTGACTACTTTGATCACCAAAACTAGTAATTAAATATCTAGCTTAGGTATAATTAGGCTTATATTGAAAAATAATTAAAAATTTATTTTACGGAAAATACAAGTTATTTACCGATTATCGGAAAATTACTTAAATGATTTTCAAAGTGTTACAATCTCCCCCCTTAAATAAATTCGGTCCCCGAATTTAAATTTAAACCCCTCAATTACTGAAACGTTTCAGTAAAAAGAATCAAGTTGTCGGAGCTCCGAAATCATAATACATAAAATATGTCGTAGCGCAATGCATGCGCATGAAAACAAGTACATACTCAAAAGGAAGACTCCGTCAAGCGTCACGCAATCATCGGATTTATGGTGAAAATACAATATCAAAGTCCAATACGAAAACCAACATGATATACATCAAAACTATAACTAGTATATAGTTCGCATCGTAGTAAAATCGTTCAAACATCCGAAAAGAAATACATGAAAAACCCTTTTCAAATCGCCGTGCGATGCGCGTATCACGGTAAAAGTAGCGGACGTTCATTTAAGGAAAATGGTTATACGTATATACATATCTTTTAACATACACATCCCACCATTTTTGAAAGTAATCTAGAAGGGTATTCCTTGTAAAATGGTTCGTGTCATCTCAGACACATAGGAAAATAATTGAGACTATAGCTCCTTTTTGGAAATCCCTTCGGTAACTATCAATGCATGCAAAAACATCTAGGTACTGTTCTCAGAACAGTCCTACTCGGTTACTAAACCAAATAGTAATTATCATAAAAAAACGTACTGCCCAAAATGAAATCAATCCAAATTACAGTATAAAAATACCACGTGCGTTCGGTGCGCACGAAAATCGAAACCAAAATACAGATGCCACGAATATGCCTAGAAACAAAACTGAGTGCAACAGGTGTGCACAAAAACATCTGTCAGGTGCAAAGGGCGTGCACGAAAACAATATCAGGTGTATCTAATCTGCACAAAATCCCAATTTAATGCATCTGGTGTGCACCAAATCACATCAAGCGCGCCAAGTGTGTGCAAAAACAAATAAAAGTATGAAAAGTGCATGAAAACTGTACCGAAAGCATAAGTCCAAAATCATGTGCAACCCATATACACGAATTCAAATCAGTATCTCAGAACGTATAAAATCAAAACTAAGTGCAATGGGTATGCGTAAAACGAACATCAATACAACTGATACATGGAACACTAATCGAGTGAAATGAATGTGCACATGTGAATTACCAATCATAAAATGAAATCCTCAAAACACCAAAATCCAAACAGTGGAAATATGTTATTCGAGTCATCAAATCGCATATCATAACACTGACATCGATATGCTCCTTCTCTAATGTCGAAGGGGGTCGGTGCATCCAAAACAAGTAGAGCAAGACATCTCCTTACATCCTGTTCATAGTCTGGCATCTGGTGTTCTTTGGCTCTCGTCTCCTCGCAGTTGTATGAACGGCGCTACAAACGGCTATACTCATATTTAGAGTCTCCCAAGTAATGTATCCCATCATATGATATCCGGACTACGTTAAACTTTTCGATCGATTTATCAAAATCCCAAAATCCCCCGAGAGCTCAACACTCGAGTACAGTTTAAAAATATCCAGTACATTCCACAGCACCTGCGGACCAGCCGTAGAATGTCAAACCCAAGTCTCACAAATGGCACCGCGGAACTGCCGCAAACCCTAAGGTTCAAAGGCGTTCTCATGGTCATTATGTCGAGTTAGGGTTTCATTCTTCTAGAGGGTCCATATAATTACTTGCATGTTCTTCCGAATACCTTAAACTTGGGAAAATGGATTTCTGACATTCGTTCGAACCATTTAACTTCGTCTAGACGACATGTGAATACCTTTCGTCTGCATGCTAAACAGTGCCCCGATCCTCAAGAATAGACGATGCACTAACGGTCATAACATTCTAGCCGGTCTCTAGCAATGGCCCGATCATCTGGTGCAGATATCAAACGCTCGCGCTGACCACAACTCTAGCCCCAGCTCTCTCTACCCGTGCAACCGTGGTAACAGAAAGCACCATCCGCAATCGACGCAGATAGATCATAGGAATGAATAGAAATACGGTGTAAAGAAACGTACATCCTAAGGCTTCTTAAGCGGAGTAACGTATCGTAAGTATGCCGCGGAACATACCCACGATACGTCACTCTACTTTAGTCACCTACTCCATCAACCAAGGGTCATCCTACACTAGAAGGTAAAACCTAACGCTATGATACCAACTTTGTCATGACCCGAAGGTGCGTAACGTGACCGGTACTTAAATTCCGAAATGTCTAAAGCCGTAACGTAATCTAAGCAAGCCGAAGCTCAGAAATCTAAACCATTTAAAAGAAGAAGTGTAGGAAAACAAGTTTAAAAGCTACATCAAATTTTCTCTAAAATTCCGGCAGAGTCTCCTTTGTAAAAACTGGCCCCAAACGATACAAACAAGAATATATACATAAGTAACAATAAATGGCATCCCCAAGCGGGAGCTAACTCTTGGCCAATTGGCGGTCACAACCACGCAAGCAAAAAAATATACAACGCCGAAGGGGGAGGATCAAAACTCAAGGAAAACCACCAGAAAACCATAATAATACAAGCGCAACTCTAACGTCGAAAGAATAAACAACTGGTCTTCTAAATATATCATGTAATACAAGTCTGGTTGATAGAGCTTACTAGATACAACCGAAATAATATAAAAGTACAACGGTGGTCACGATACAAGTGAACCAACCTACCAAGCAATCACCCTGAATGAAATAGTGTGCCAGCAAGCCGCCAAGGAAACCTGTACATTTAAACCTGTAAGAAAAGTTTGGCACAACGGGGGTGAGTTGCCAACACGTGAGTAGAAGACATCTGCGAGTAGAAATCGCATGCACGACGATCTCCTAGGTCTTAATAATATACATATGTAACACTAGACATCTAGTAGTGACTGGGTAATAATCTATGCATAAGTGCAATACTCAGTGCATCGTGTCAGTATCACTAAACAGTAATATATCACATATCTGATGTATGAATGCATCATGAATGAGAAAATCAATCATGAAATCTGAATAATCTGATATAAGAAAAACATCAATGAGTCTTGTATAATAAAACAGAAACCTCATCAGTGAAATCGACAGAAATCCGTGTTAAGCATCGACAAAAAATAGGTATATCTCAAAATCTCAAAATTTCATAACTCTGTATCTCAAATCTCAATATCTTTGTATCTTAAATCTCAATATCACTGTACCCTGTACTCCGGCAGTCCGGATCGGCCCATATCATCTAATCTCACGAACATGGTCGGTATCCTCCAGATATCCGCCGCGTCAAAATAACTATAATAATCGGTCGGTAGTGTTCCCCTGTCGGGCTCAATGCCATCATCTGCGATCTTCTTACCCCAGGGTACCGCACCGGGTCCACCATGTACCAGGAGACGGTGCATCCCCCTCCTCGAATCGGGTATATGATACTGCTCAAGAACCGAGAAAACTCATGGTGGACGGCACACACATCACATCATTAGAAAACCGTAGTTTTCTTTGAAAATAATAATAAATTATGAAATTGTTGCAGTTTTCTCCAAAATCCAGAAATCTCATAGAAAATCCAAATCCCAAAATCCTGAGTAAATAAATAACAAGTATCGGTATAAGCCCCACAAAACTAAATGACATTATGAATATATAAATGCATGAAGTGTCTGAATAAGCAATGCAATATCTAAACTAGCACATGAAGCAAGCATACTGAAATATGTTTAAACCACTAATTAGCAGCAATACTAAATGATGTAGCTTTTCCTAAAGTGTGCGTGACATGGCAATTACCGATGATGATGTGTGTCAGCCGGCAAATAAGTGTACGTGGAACATGCGCATCATCGGTAATGGTGCTGGTGTCCTAACATATGGAATCATAACAATTAAGGAACATATGTATAAATATGCAGTATAATGATAATAACATGAATATAACAGAGAAGGAGTAATAACCGCAATACCGAAGAGTATACATTTCTACTATACGAGTCATACCGTTTTGGTGTTTAAAATGGCACGAATCGTGGTTTTTAGAAAAATAGGGCTACGGTGTTTTTGAGAAAAGATACATTCTTTGAAAATCCGTAGTATCCCCCGGTTGTAATTTTGAAAATGCTCACGATTCGTTGGTTATGAAAATAGGCATGACTCGAGCCTAAACTAGCATCTACCTAAACCACTAATAGGCTAACTAAGGAACTGGTCGAAAGGGTATGAAAAGTCCACTTAAAGTCCGAGTCGATACCTCTAGGAGTCGGCGATCCAGCCTTAATACCATCACGTACATACTATAACTTCCTCGAGTCAAGAATGCGGATCAATCATCATATCTATACCTCGTACGGTAAAATCCATTGTACGGCATCCCAAATTCGGTGTACAGGTCAACTATCATATATACATCATCATTCATATAGTATCATCAACAAACAATATCATGATCTGCTACTGATCTACAATCTCATACAATCTAATGTCATCCTACATTTTATCGTATATATACATATATATTTTCTTATCGCTCAACGATCCGCTATAAAATCATAACATATCTCGTATCATAACTCAATCATATATCAAATATCTCACGGCATCATGCCCAGCAATATCGACTCATCCCCAAGTATCATATAACATTCTCATGTCACGCGTATATGTTGTGTGTGTGTGTGTGTATAGAAACCTACACACATTCATTCACACACACACACACACATACCCCAAGTCAAGTGTATGTGTGTACGTGTGTATGTCAGCGTGAAACCTATGAATTACCTCCAAAGTAATCATCCTCTGGTTAAGTCTTTCTAAATCAACCTAGTCCTACTTAAGGTCTTCAATAGTATCGTACTCGCCAAAATCCAAGGTCACGTCCAACTCAAAATAATAATACACAATAACCTTACTCTACGTTTGCGGGGATGCTATACTCCATCCACCCGACTTCCTCCGTAGATATACATCTACTCATCTGGTCCTTACTTGCCGAAGTCAATGCCATCGTGCTCTTGCTTCTCGTCCCGAAGTTCACGCGGAGGTAAACCTATATATCATAACATAACGTATCGCATTAAAATCCGATTCAATACCAAAACGACACGCGAGTTGCCTATAGGTTAGAACCTATAATCTACGTAAGCAAAAACATCCAAATAACCCTCTTCGTCGACGTACAAACGTCCGACGACCAAATCCTCATTTAAATACCAAAAACCAAGTCATGAAAACCATGAAACCAAAACAGCAACTTTAAAAAAAAAAACTTGCTCCAGATTTTAGTTTATGTGAAATTATGTTAAACAAACAGTACTGGAGTGATGTATAGGGGTATATAAGCTACAGAAGAAATTTCAGCACAATTCACCACATTTTGGCCGGCCACAAAGCCCCATATTCCGAGCTCGCCGGCCAGGTAAGCTTCAAATGGGTTCGTCTTTTAAGGGGGTGTCTTCTAGTGTTGAGTCTAGGTTAAGGGTCTTGCTAGTTTTTCTAGTAAATGTCTCAGGTCACTTCCGATTTACTGTAGGCCACCAGTTTAACACAAAACCAACATTTGGGTTTCTAAAGTTCAAGTCACATAAGATCACAATACTAAAATTATAGGTAATTGGTCCCAGATTTTATATGGAGAAGAAACAAGAAAAACAAACATGACCTAACCCAATACAATACATACAGACAACTACCTGCAAAGTTTCAACATTTTTTGACAAAATTAGGCCGGCCACCATCGGGTCTTCACCGGGTCGATCTTCACGAAAAGGGACTGGATTCCTACATTACAATTCTGACATAATATATAGTCTAATGTATATGTTTGTTTAATTTAAAAACTACCCTAGTAACATCAGATTCACAGTATCTTAAATCTAGATTAAAAACCGTATTAAAACACAATTTATGACATTTGGTTAATTTAGTTGAAAACTTGTTCGGGGAACTAGATTGTTTGACACCAACCACACTTAATTATCCTATTCAAGCCACACAACCTTATCTTATCCTAAACTTATCTTAAACATCAAGTTTAGCACTAATAACAATACTAAACACTAAATTTAAGTTAAATTAGTTGAAAGTTTAGCAACAAGGAATTTAGATTGGCCTATACCTCACAAGTTAGGAATCTAGCCTGCAACTTAGCCTCCCAAAGCTGGTCTCACACTCGAAGATCCAAGATAGAATAGGCTATAGAGAATGAATGAAGGATTAGCTTGAATTTGAGAAATTTTATTTGGAGGTTTTTTGGTGGATTTAAGATGAATTAGAGATGAAGAAAATGAGATGAAACTTGGGGGAACCCTGCAGGAAATGTACTCGGCCAGAGGGGAGGAGTAATAAAATGAATATAATAGAGAAGGAGTAATAACCGCAATACCGAAGAATATACATTTCTACTATACGAGTCATACCGTTTTGGTGTTTAAAATAGCACGAATTGTGGTTTTTAGAAAAATAGGGCTACGGTGTTTTTGAGAAAAGATACATCCTTTGAAAATCCGTAGTATCCCCCGGTTGTCTATTTGAAAATGCTCATAATTCATTGGTTATGAAAATAGGTATGACTCGAGCCTAAACTAGCATCTACCTAAACCACTAATAGACTAACTAAGGAACTGGTCGGAAAGGTAATAAAAGTCCACCAAAAATCCGAGTCGATACCTCTAGGAGTCAGCGATCCAGCCTCAATAGCGTCACGTACATAGTACGACTTCCTCGTGTCAAGAGTGCGGATCAATCATCATATCTATAGCTCGTACGGTAAAATCCATCGTACGACATCCCAAATTCGGGGTATGGGTCAACTTACATATATACATAGTCATTAATATGGTATCATCAACAAACAATGTCATGATCTGCTACTGATCTACAGTCTCATACATTCCATTGTCATCCTACATTTTGTCGTATATATACATATATATTTTCACATCGCCCAACAATCCGCTATAAAATCATAACATATCTCGTATCATAACTCAATCATATATCAAATATCTCACGGCATCATGCCCAGCCATATTGACTTATCCTCAAGTATCATATAACATCCTCATGTCACGCGTATATGTTGTGCGCGCGTGCGCGCGCAGCGCGCGCGCGTGTGTGTGTGTATATATATATAGAAATCTACACACATTCATACACACACACACATATAGCCCAAGTCAAGTGTATGTGTGTGTGTGCGCGTGTGTGTTTGCGTGAAACCTATGAATTACCTCCAAAGTAATCATCCTCTGATTAAGTCTTTCTAAATCAACCTAATCCTGCTTAAGGTCTTCAATAATACCATACTCTCCAAAATCCAAGGTCACGTCCGACTCAAAATAATAATACGCAATAAAACCACGATTCTTAGGTTTCACGCAAGGACCAGGTGAGTAGATGTATATCTACGGGGGATGTCGGGTGGATGGCATATAGCACCTCGCAAACGAAGAGTAAGGTTATTGCGTATTATTATTTTGAGTCGGACGTGACCTTGGATTTTGGAGAGTAGTGTATTATTGAAGACCTTAAGTAGGATTAGGTTGATTTAGAAAGACTTAACCAGAGGATGATTACTTTAGAGGTAATTCATAGGTTTCACGCAGACACACACACGCACATACACATACACTTGACTTGGAGGGTGTGTGTGTATGTGTGTGTGTATGAATGTGTGTAGGTTTCTATATACACACGCGCGCGCGCGCGCACAACATATACGCGTGATATGAGGATGTTATATGATACTTGGGGATGAGTCGATATGGCTGGGCATGATGCCGTGAGATTTTGATATATGATTGAGTTATGATACGAGATATGTTATGATTTTATAGCGGATCGTTGGGCGATGAGAAAATATATATGTATATATACGACAAAATGTAGGATGACATTAGAATGTATGAGACTGTAAATCAGTAGCAGATCATGATATTGTTTGTTGATGATACCATATTAATGATTATGTATATATGAAAGTTGACCCGTACCCCGAATTTGGGATGCCATACGATGGATTTTACCGTACGATCTATAAATATGATGATTGAGCCGCACTCTTGACTCGAGGAAGTCGTACTATGTACATGACGCTATTGAGGCTGGATCGCTGACTCCTAGAGGTATCGACTCGGATTTCAGGTGGATTTTCATTACCCTTTCGACCAGTTCCTTAGTTAGTCTATTAGTGGTTTAGGTAGATGCTAGTTTAGGCTCGAGTCATACCTATTTTCATAACCAACGAATTGTGAGCATTTTCTGTTAGTGTATATGCCCTAGAGGCCATTACTGTATCATACTAGTATGTATATTACTTGATGGAAGCTTGGGATATTCACAGTTGTACAGACAATCTTGCTCAATATAGTAGTATGCTACTTGGTTCGTCTCTGCTTTAATGTGTACTTGTGTGTTTATTTATTATATCACCTATACGCATTAGTAGAGCCCTTAGGATCTTTGCTTGATTACCGGCGTTGTGATGGCGACCACACTCGTGGGGGCTGGGTAATCTATAAGCACATCCTTATACACGTCCCTGGTCGTGGGAGTATCGAGATAGGGCATCGATACTCCGGAGTAGACTAGCATATGCGCTTCTCATCCCAGCACGGGATACGGTCTGACCCACAGCCGTCGGTACGTCGTACTTGAGATAGTATGCGGGTGCTCGTTAGGTTACGAGTACACTGGACAGGACTCGTCGGGAACTGATGGTTGGTATTATACCTATCGTCAGTTATCAGTTCCCAGGTGACATGAGTACAGCTTAGTCCGCTGACTTGACACTGTCACTCCGCCTCGAGTGTGTTCCCACTGTTCTTTGATTACTACCCTACCACGGCTCTTCTGAGTCGTGCAAACAGGTAGTAGTTGGGAGCAATCCCGAAGCACTTGGAGGCAGTGACGGTTAGACAGGATTCGTCTCTCCCGGTATTGGGGGTTGACATCGCGCTGTGTCTAGGAGAGCCATTACACAAGTAGTCCCTGGCCAGGGCAAGCGAGATATACTGGTAGGTTCCAGTGCTATCTCAGGGTGTTCTGGGCTTCACTCCGACACGACTTGTACCGCTATTAGGGGTCTGACGCTTGCCGCCCCCTAGGCCCGACATGCGATGTATCAGACGAACAGACCGGACTGTACGGAGAATGTCACATTCAGACTCAGTAGGAGTTCAGATGGGTTTTACCTCGTCAGTCTTCTTATCGGCATCTACCTGGGGACCGTTACGCACAGCTAGTGCCGCTTGCGGTCTGTGGTTAAACCCACTGCCAGCGTAGTGTCGAGTCTTTAGAGTCCCACACAGAGGGCTATTCGCCTCTGGGCAAAAATGAGTAGAGGTCGCATGGTTTTGCGGCAGGGTTCGTTCTCATCCGCGCACTTGTGCACGTTTGGAGTCCGGACGGATTATACTAGCAGACTCTGGTTTGAGTCAGATACTGGTATATGTTTTGGGGTTGCTTTTATCTCTCAGTATTCATGTTCCTCGGAACGAGAATGCAGGTGTGTATGCACAGTTGTTTGAGACGGAGGAAGAGGACTTTCATTAGGGTTTCGGAACGGGTGCGTATGCACAGTTGACAATCGTCTTTTTCCAAACCCTAATGGATTTATGAAATATCAATTAATAATAGTAATTAAATGAAATTGTGTCATGGTTGATTTTGTTGACTTGTTGACCATGGTTGACTTGTTGACCATGGTTGAATGTTTGACCATCATCATTGCTTTGCAAGGATACTCCTTGATTCTAGCTTACATTCATTTAATGAAGTGATGATAATGGTCATTCCAAATACAACCATCAACTATTTCATTTGAATTATTATTATTAATTAGATAATTCTTTTTCTTTTGTTATGGTTGCAAAAGAAAAAGATAGCTGATTCTATCATATAGATTCTCTCTCCTCATTTCATCTTCTTCTTCCTCAAGCTCAAGGAGAATCCTTCTCATGTGTTGAGAATCCCTCTCCTTGAAAAGAAAACACCCCATAGATACTCTCTACTCTCTCTAGGGTTCAAGGTTTAGCAAGCCGGAGATCCTAGTTCACTCTAAGTTCGAGAAAGAGCCCGAAGGTTGAACCCTCAGGTGGATCCATCTTTGACGGAAGAAGGCTACGAGGAAAGAACCATCAACCTCTACTAGGTTTCAAGAAGAAGGAGTTCAAGTTAGGTATAACCCCTAACCGAGTAGATACATCTCAAGTTAGGATGCTAGTGTCTGGTTTAGCAAAGATCCGGCTTTTACGGTCCATGTTACAAAGTTTAGAAAAAATTTTGTTTTACCGTTTCCGCATCCCCGAAAGTACCGGGAGAGGTAACGTGGACCTAACAGTGGTATTAGAGACAGGCTAAACTTAAACTAGCTTGGTAGCGAAGTGTATGGAAGTTCGAAACAAAAAAATCGCAAAACCGGAAAATCAAAAACCCTAAGTTTCTGTTGAAATTTTTTTTGCTCTAAAAGTAAAAAGTTTTACTCCTAAAATCGGCTCAGGGTTTTGTGAGAACACCCACCAAAAACGATCCCATGAATCCTTCAAACCGCCGCGGATCCGCGGCCTCAGGTATTCTTCTCGCCGCGGATCCGCCGCCGTTTGGGCTCTTCATGTGATCGTGTTTTGTGCAGTGTTCTTCTGGTAGGGTTTTAGGATTTTTAAAATATATTATATGTGCCCAGATTTTCCAGAATAGAAATTTTTTTTTGGGGGCCTATAATTCCGTATTTTTTTTTGAAACTTCACTACACTTTGACTATGTTGGTTATATCTGTGATGTTTGCATGTATTGAACGTCGGCTAATCGCTATAAGTCGATTAGTCGGGGTTATACATCTCTGTGATCTGTGTTTGATATTGGAATGTGTATATGAATGTGTTGGACTGTCACGGGTGAATAGCCGGGGTGGATGTGAGATGAGCTTTTGTTTTTCTTTCATTCATTTGTAATATGTAAATTGATGTAATAATATTATTTGTATGGCCGCACAACCGGGTCGGGGTTGTAGCCGTCATTGTATAATTCTTTTTACTGTTTTTGCTCCTAGGATAGACCCATGGAGGGGTGCACAATCTACCGGGTACTTGGCGGGTAGTTTGCCGCACCCGTAGGGGTCTTGGGTGGGGTTTTGGCTATTCACCGCGACCGTGTAATCCGTTTTTCGTTGCAGGCTCGAACGGATTGCGGATTCCTAGTATATCCAATGTATTCATCTGTGATCTGTAATGTCTATCATTGCTTTATATTTAGGCGTTGCTTATGTTTTACAGCCGCGCTAGCCCAGCCCCCGCTCTGTCGTTAGTTAAGTAACCTAACGGGTGATGACGGGACCCCGTGGCGAATGCGAATGGCATAAGCGTACGTCATATTTTGGTTGTTTTCTGCAATGGTAGGATTTAAATGATGGGACGCATTAAAAGAACTAATGCAAGAAAATAAAACTAAAAGACGTTGTTGGAACAAGTTTTTCAAAAAGCTGTTATTACAAGGACGTTCATCTTTTTGTTTTGCATCGAGGTATTCGGTTATGAATGCCCAGCACCTCAATCGACGAGGCAAGGGCCGAGATCCCCTCATCGGGAGTGACCCCTTGGACAAAAGGTTTGCGTCAGGGTAATAACTTCACCATAGTCGATTATTCTTGCTTTGCATCGAGGTATTCATCTTACGAATGCCCAGCACCTCACTCGACGAGGAAAGAGCCGAGATCCCTTCACAGGGAGTGACCTCTTTAGCAAAAGTTTTCGCCACTATGTTTTCAAAAGGATGTATCACGTTCCTTCAACGATATCAAGTTCATTACGTTAACGGGTTTTTCGCCAAAAACCCAGCCGTAGCCCTCCGTCGTTTCTTATAAGTTATACTTAGTATTCTTGCTGCGTTTGTTGACTGTGTCAAGGCGCAGTGAACGGTAGCTAAGTGTAGCTTATTTGCTGGATACAATGTGATTGGTTAGGACATTTGTAGAACCTTGTTGACTGTGTCAAGGGTTATGCAGGTGGGTTTAATGCAATCAAGATAATGACGGGATGAACTTGACTAGGACTTTTTGATTTGTTGACTGTGTCAAGATCACTTGGGTCCTAGGGGCAAAAACCGCATCGGGAGTTTCAAAAGAACTGAAACTTGCAGATTTCGCATACCTTCTGGAGTGTGGTAGCTAGAGTGGATTCCATCTAGGCTATCACACAATGACAGTTGGATCCCGATCCCACTGATGAGTTGGATTACTCTCAGGAGATTACTTTCACTTAACGATCAATGCTATAAACCTAGTAGGTGCCTAGAAAGGTGTTAGCAGGGCTACGCCCCCAGGGAAAAGAGGTTCTTGAATTAAGGAACTTCGCGAAAGCGTTGGAAAACCTCCCTCGAAGTACCGACACTAGCCTGGCTGAAAGGATAAGCAAGTATTGTGACGTGAATTAAAACCCGGCTAGTTCTTCTTTTAAAAAGGTTTTAAGAAGAATTTGAGTAAACAGTGGGAGACATCCTGGTTAGATAAATTAATAAACCAATCTAATCTGGCAAGAGCATACGCTGAGTGTTTCTTTTCTCTCTCTCCAGGAAGCAACCTTTCAACGCCCTAATCAAGATAATAAAATGTATCGCTTGACCGATCCGAATTCTTATTCGGGACTGGGGAAAGTTTGTTCAGCTCTAACTTGTGACAACAGTCATGAGTATGAGAATGGGAAAGGGGATTGTATGGATTTCCAGGATACCCAGTCAAAGAAGAAGCATGGTTTTGCATCTACTTCAGGTGTTCTTGTAATTGAGAACTGTTTTACGGTCAGCCCTACCTCCTGGGTACTTGATACCGGATCAGGATCTCATATCTGTAATTTATTACAAGGACTGAGAAAAAGTAGGAAAGTTGCACCGGGTGATATGTCGCTCAGAGTAGCGAACGGAGCACAAGTTAATGCGGCAGCCGTCGGTGAATATCACCTAGTATTGCCAAATGGCAAGACTATGATTTTGAACGATTGCTACTATGTACCCTCCATGGTTTGCAACATCATATCAGTTTCTTTACTCGATAAAGATGGATATAACTTTGTTCTTGAAAAGAATATCATGAACATTTACCTTGATAAGGTACTGGTTGCAGAGGGTACACTGTTTAATGGTATCTACGTTCTAAATCAGAATACAGTTCTCAACATACAAAACACACGCAAGAGGAAGAATTCAGATACGAATGAATCCTACTTATGGCATTGTAGACTTGGTCATATCGGAGAGAAAAGACTGAGTAAGTTGCATAAAGATGGACTCTTGGATACGTTCGAGTTTTCATCTTATGAAACTTGTCAGTCTTGTCTCAAAGGAAAGATGACCAAATCTCCGTTCACCGGACATGGAGAAAGAGCAGCAGAGCTCTTGGGACTCGTACATAGTGATGTATGTGGTCCGATGTCTATACATGCAAGGGGTGGGTTCTCGTACTTCATCACATTCACTGACGATCTCTCTAGGTTCGGATATGTGTATCTGATGAAACACAAATCTGAAGCTTTTGAGAAATTCAAGGAATTCAGAAACGAAGTAGAGAACCAGACTGGCAAAAGTATCAAGATCCTCCGGTCTGACAGGGGAGGGGAGTACTTAAGCACGGAATTCTTAGATTACTTAAAAGAGAATGGTATTCTCTCTCAGCTTACTCCTCCTTATACACCACAGCACAACGGTGTTTCGGAGCGGAGGAATCGTACCCTATTGGATATGGTTCGCTCCATGATGAGTAGTGCTGAGTAACCTCTTTCATTCTGGGGATATGCTGTAAGTCCACGTTGCGACCCCCGGTTCTTACGGGGAGGCGGAAACGGTATAAAAATCAAATTTTTAGCGCAAGGGGCAACATGGACTAAGCAAAGTCGGGATCTTTAGCTAAACTAAAACTAGCATACAAGCTAAAGAAAGTTAGCTACTCGGATGAGGATGGTTATACCTAAACTTGAACTCCTTCTTCTTCAAACTTTTATAGAGGTTGATGGTTCTCTTCTTGTCGCCTTCTTCCGCCGAAGATGGATCCACCTCGAAGGTTCGACCTTTGGGCTCTTCCTCGATCTTTGAGTGAACTAGGGTTTCCGGCTTGCTAAACCTTGAACCTAGAATGAGTAGAGAGAGTCTAAGGGGTGCTTTTCTTTTTAAAGAGATGGATTCTCAACACATGAGAAGGTTTCTCTTTAGCTAGAGGAAGAAGAAGATGAAGTGAAGAGAGAGAATGAATATGATAGAATGAGCTATCCTTTTTCTTTCTTGCAACCATAATGCAAAAGAAAAAGAATTATCAATAATAATAATGAAAATGAAAAGGTTGATGGAAAGTTTTAGAATGACCATTATCATTTCAAACATTAAATGAATTTGCTAGAATCAAAGAGCATCTTTCTTTTGTAATGATGATGGTCAAAACTTCAACCATGGTCAACAAGTCAACCATGGTCAACAAGTCAACAAAAACCAACCATAACACAATTTCATTTTATTATATATTATTAATTGATATAATACAAATCCATTAGGGTTTGGAAAAAGACGACTGTCAACTGTGCATACGCACCCGTTCCGAAACCCTAATGAAAGTCATCTTCCTCCTCCTCAAAAACTGTGCATACACACCTGCATTCTTGTTCCGAGGAACATGAATACTGAGAGATAAAAGCAACCCCAAAACATATACCAGTATCTGGCTCAAACCAGAGCCTGCCAGTATAAACCGTCCGGACTCCAAACGTGCACAAGTGCGCGGATGAGAACGAACCCTGTCGCAAAACCATGCGACCTCTACTCTGTTTTGCCCAGAGGCGAATACCCTCTGTGTGGGACTCTAAAGACTCGACACTACGCTGGCAGTGGGTTTAACCACAGACCGCAAGCGGCACTAGCTGTGCGTAACGGTCCCCAGGTAGATGCCGACAAGAAGGCTGACGAGGTGAAACCCCATCTGAACTCCTACTGAGTCTGAATGTGACATTCTCCGTACAGTCCGGTCTGTTCCTCTGATACATCGCATGTCGGGCCTAGGGGGCGGTAAAACGTCAGTCCCCCAATAGCGGTACAAGTCGTGTCGGAGTGAAGCCCAAAACACCCTGAGATAACACTGGAACCTACCAGTATATCTCGCTTGCCCTGGCCAGGGACTACTCGTGTAATGGCTCTCCTAGACACTGCGCGATGTCAACCCCCAATACCGGGAGAGACGAATCCTGTCTAACCGTCACTGCCTCCAAGTGCTTCGGGACTGCACCCAACCACCACCTGTTTGCACGACTCCTTTGAGCCGTGGTAGGGTAGTGATCAAAGTGCAGTGGGAACACACTCGAGGCGAAGTGCCAGTGTCAAGTCAGCGGACTAAGCTGTACTCATGTCACCTGGGAACTGATAACTGACGATAGGTATAATACCAACCTTTCAGTTCCCGACGAGTCCTGTCCAGTGTACTCGTAACCCAACGAGCACCCGTATACTATCTCCAGTACGACGTACTGATGGCTGTGGGACAGACCATCTCCCACACTGGGATGAGAAGCGCATACGCTAGTCTACTCCGGAGTATCGATGCCCTGTCTCGATAGTCCTGCGACTAGGGACCTGTATAAGGATGTGCTTATAGATTACCCAGCCCCCACTAGTGTGACTGCCATCACAACGCTGGTAATCAAGCAAAGATCCTAAGGGCTCCACTAATGCGTATAGGTGATATCGCAATATAAACACATGTACACATTGAAGTAGAAACAAACCAAGTAGCATACTACTATTTTGAGCAAGATTGTTTATACAAGGTGAATATCCCAAGCTTCCATCAAGTAATATACAAACTAGTATGATACAGTAATGGCCTCTAGGGCATATACACTAACAATCTCCCACTTGCACTGAGGCCATGAACTGGCGTACCGAAGACCTATCATCTCGATCAGCCGCTCGAACTGAGTCTGGGGTAAGGCCTTGGTGAATGGATCTGCAGTGTTCTCTTCTGAAGCAACCCTCCGAACCTCGATCTCCTTGCGATCTACGATCTCCCTGATCAGGTGATACCGCCTCAAGATGTGCCTGGATCTCTGATGGGACCTGGGTTCCTTTGCTAAAGCTATAGCCCCGTTGTTGTCGCAATACAGAGGTACTGGGTCAACAATGGACGGAACCACCTGAAGTTCTTTTAAGAACTTCCTTATCCAGACAGCTTCTTTTGCGGCATCAGATGCAGCGATGTATTCCGCTTCCATAGTCGAGTCTGCAACGGTTTCCTGTTTGGAACTCTTCCAACACACCGCCCCTCCATTGAGGGTAAAGACAAAACCCGACATGGACTTGGAATCATCCTTGTCACTCTGGAAGCTGGAGTCAGCAAAGGCCTCAATCTGGAGGTCTTTTCCGCCATACACCAAGAACATCTCCTTAGTCCTTCTCAGGTACTTGAGAATGTTCTTTACTGCTATCCAATGTTTCTCCCCAGGGTTTGACTGATACCGGCTTACTACACTCAGTGCATAAGCTACATCCGGTCTGGTACACAACATCGCATACATTATAGAGCCTACCGCAGAAGCGTAGGGTATAATAGACATGCGATCCCTCTCCAAATCAGTCTTGGGAGACATCTCTTTAGAGAGGGTGATCCCGTGACAAGCCGGTAGGTTACCGCGCTTGGAATCTTCCATACTGAATCTTTTCAGTACGGTGTCGATGTACCTGGACTGTGAAAGTCCTAATATCCTCTTGGATCTATCACGATGGATCCGGATCCCCAGGATGTAAGAGGCATCACCCAGGTCTTTCATGGAGAACCTGTGTGACAAGAAACCCTTGACAGATTGTAGCATAGGAATGTCATTTCCTATTAAGAGAATGTCATCCACGTATAAAACAAGGAATACTACAGTTCTCGCTACAAATCTACTATAGATGCATGGTTCATCTGGATTTTTGATAAAGTCAAATTCCTTGACCGTCTCATCAAAACAGATGTTCCAACTCCGCGATGCCTGCTTTAGTCCATAGATGGACTTAAGCAACTTGCACACCTTTCCGCTGCTCCCACTCTGAATGAAACCCTCTGGATGATCCATATAGACACACTCCTCTAAACTTCCATTTAGAAAAGCGGTTTTTACGTCCATCTGCCAAATCTCATAATCGAGGAAGGCAGCAATGGCAAGAAGGATCCGAATGGATTTCAGCATAGCCACTGGAGAAAAGGTTTCGTCATAGTCCAAGCCAGGTCTTTGACGGAAACCCTTTGCTACAAGTCTAGCTTTATAGGTCTCAACCTGTCCATCTACACCAATCTTCCTTTTGAAGATCCACTTGCATCCTACGGGTTTTACCCCGTCTGGAGCAATGTCCAACGTCCATACTTTGTTGGTGTACATGGACTCCATTTCGGTCCGCATTGCATCCAGCCATTTTACCGAGTCAACGCTCTGAACGGCCTGCTGGAAGCTAGTAGGCTCATCATAATCTATGATGCAATCCTCTCGATCCCCGTCTATGAGAAAACCGTAGTATCTCTCGGGCGGATGAGACTGCCTACTACTCCTGCGGAGCGGCGTAGGAATGTCCTGTTCTTTTGAACCCTCTGGTTTCTCTAAGCTTTCAGTAATAGCTCGTGGTTCTGGAATTTCTTCCAGTTCTACTGTGCTCCCACTTATCTGGTTTTCCAAAAACTCAGTTTCCAAGAAGTAGGCATGACGAGAAACAAGAACTTTTTATTCCTCTTCACAGTAGAAGAAATATCCTTTGGAGTTCTTTGGATATCCCACGAACTTACACTGTACTGAGCGTGCCTCGAGCTTGTCCGCATGCTGCTTTTTAACAAAAGCTGGACATCCCCATGTCTTAATGTGCTTAAGATAGGGTCTCTTCCCACTCCACATCTCATATGGTGTAGTAGGCACAGTCTTAGTAGGAACTCGGTTCAAAAGGTACGCAGCTGATTCTAGCGCATACCCCCAGAATGATCGCGGTAACTCAGCGTTACTCATCATGGACCGTACCATATCCAACAGGGTTCGGTTCCGTCTCTCCGATACACCGTTGTGCTGCGGAGTGTATGGAGGAGTAAGCTGAGAGAGAATCCCATTCTCTTTTAAGTAATTTAGGAACTCGGCACTTAAGTATTCTCCACCTCGATCCGATCTTAAAATCTTGATACTTTTGCCGGTCTGTTTCTCTACTTCATTCTTATATTCCTGGAACTTTTCAAAAGCCTCGGACTTATGTTTCATTAAGAAGACATAACCGTACCTTGAAAAATCATCCGTAAAAGTAATGAAGTAAGAGTAACCGCTTCGCGCATGTGTAGACATTGGACCGCATACGTCGCTGTGTACGAGTCCCAAGAGCTCGCTCGCTCTTTCTCCGTGTCCAGTGAACGGAGTCTTTGTCATCTTTCCCATGAGACAAGATTCACAAGTGGCATAAGACTGATACTCGAACGGATCCAAGTATCCTTCTTTATGTAACTTAGTCAACCGTGTCTCATTGATGTGACCTAGTCTACAATGCCATAAGAAAGCCTGATTAATATCTGGTGACTTTCTTTTGTGTGTATTCTGGACATTGAAAATCTGTGGTTGGTTCAATACGTATATACCATTGCTCAGTGTACCTGACCCAATCAGAACTTGATTAAGGTGAATGTTTACAACATTACTTACAAACGCAAATTCATAACCTTCTTTAGAAACCAAAGATACAGAAATGATATTACAAGTTGCGTTGGGTACAAAAAAGCAATTACGCAAAACCAAAACATGCCCATCTGACATTCCCAGGTGATAGTTCCCCACGGCTTTAGCGTCCATGCTAGCTCCGTTTGCAACTCTGAGGGTCATGTCACCTGCCTTCAAAACACTACGGTTTCTCAACGCCTGCAAAGAATTACAGATATGAGATCCTGATCCGGTATCCAATACCCAGGAAGTAGAGTTTATAGAAAGACAGTTTTCAATAACATACACACCTGAAGCTGAAGCTGCAACCTGCTTCAGTTCCTGTGTCCTGGCTTTCCAAGCCCTGCAATCTTTCTTCCAGTGTCCACTCTTATGACAATAGAAGCACTCTTCCTTTCCAACAAGCTTCCCCGCAATCTTTGTTGCCTTTTCCTTTCCCTTCGCACCCACTTTACTAACACCGCCTCTTGGTTTGGCGGGGGCTTTCTTCCTCTTTCCCTTGGCTTTCGCCTTGGACCTAGAGGAAGAAGATCCTCCTACAAACAAAGCGGGTGTTTCCCTACCCTTCTGTAGGGTGCCCTCTGCGCTCCTCAGCAGGTTGAGGAGTTCTGAAAGTTCAACTTCCTTTTCTTGCAAGTTGAAGTTCAGTATGAACTGGGCGTAAGTGGATGGAAGGGACTGGAGAATTATATCCGTATAGAGTTCACTGTCCAACGTGGTCCCAAGTTCCGCGAGCTCCTCAGTGTAGCCAATCATCTTAAGCACGTGGTCCGCTACCGATGATCCGACGGCCAACTTTGTCGAAAATAACTTCTTCGACACTTCGTATCTTGCGATACGAGACTGCTCTCCATACAGTTCTTTTGTATGAAGAAATATGGATTCCAAGTCCATATTCTCGTGCCTCCTCTGATGGTCGTTGTCCATCGAG
This sequence comes from Agapanthus africanus, assembly GCA_030015575.1. NCBI lineage: Eukaryota > Viridiplantae > Streptophyta > Magnoliopsida > Asparagales > Amaryllidaceae > Agapanthus > Agapanthus africanus. The sequence continues at coordinate 215,726,525 of CM057349.1, forward strand.
GCAAGTACGAGGCATCTGGCCTTCGCGCTGTCAATCTCCCAAGTCTTACGGATTTCCTTATCCGCGACGCTGGAGGTAGGACCTGGGACGGGGGGAGCTTTGGTGGTAAGAAGATACCCCAGCTTGTCGTAAGAGATTGCCAATTTGACATTCCTGAGCCAATCTTTGTAGTTTGGCCCTGTCAATATGTTTTTATCTAGAAGTAACTTAAGTCCAGTCATTTCGAATTTGGTCGCTGCAGGGGGGAGAGAAGAAACACTTTAGCAAGATGCTCTTGCAAGTTTAGAATGGTTTTTAATTTGTCTAAACAGGATGGCTCCCACTGTCTCTCGAATCCCTCCTCAAACCACAAAGGAAGAATTAGCCGGGATCAATCCCACCGCACAATACTTGCTTAACCGTTCAGCCAGGCCAGTGTCGGTACTTCGAGGGAGGTTTTCCAACGCTTTCGCGAAGTTCCTTAATTAAATAACCTCTTTTCCCTGGGGGCGTAGCCCCGCTAACACCTTTCTAGGCACCTACTAGGTTTATAGCATTGATCGTTTAGTGAGAAATTTCCCGAGGAGTAGCATATACTCACAGTAGGATCGGGATCCAAATATCATCGCGTGACGAAACTGAAGGAATCCTACCAGAATCACCACACTCCAAATGGTATGCAAATCTAGCAAGTTTCAGTACTTATGAAACTCCCGATGTGGATTTTTGCCCCATGCTCTTATGACCTTGACTTTGGCCAACAAATCATAAGTCACATGTCAAGTTCTACCCGTCGTTCTCCAGGTTAATTTGAATCCACCCGTACCTACCCTTGACTTTGGCCAACAAGGCAGTACGACTGTTCCAAACCAACGCATCTATCTATGCTGCACATGAATACCCAATAGCTACCAATCACTATGCCTTGACTTTGGCCAACAAACACAGCTTGAATACTATTGACTATTCATGTGAAACGACGGAGGGCTACGAATGGTTTTGGTAAAACCGTGAACGTAGTGAACTTGATATGATCGATGGAACGAGATAGCTTTTAGAAGGAGTGGCTCAATCTCCGCGTTTAAAAGTTAGTTTTGAAAAGAACCGAGTGGTTTTTCGAAAGTGTTCCAACGATTTTAACTTGGTTTATTATCTTGCATTAGTTCTTTTAATGCGTGATATTCTTGCATTAGTACTTTTAATGTGTCCCATCATTTAATTCCTACCATTGCAGAAAACAACCAAAATATGACGTACGCTTATGCCATTCGCATTCGCCATGGGGTCCCGTCATCACTCGTTAGGTTACTTAACTAACGACAGAGCGGGGGCTGGGCTAGCGCGGCTGTAAAACATAAGCAACGCCTAAATAGAAAGCAATGATAGACATTACAGATCACAGATGAATACATTGGATATACTAGCAATCCGCAATCCTTTCGAGCCTGCAACGAAAAGCGGATTACACGGTCGCGGTGAATAGCCAAATACCCCACCCAAGACCCCTACGGGTGCGGCAAACTACCCGCCAAGTACTCGGCAGTTTGTGCACCCCCTCCATGGGTCTATCCTAGGAGAAAAAACAGTAAAAAGAATTATACAATGACGGCTACAACCCCGACCCGGTTGTGCGGCCAAACAAATAATATAATTACATCAATTTACATTTACAATGAATGAAAGAAAAACAAAAGCTCATCTCACATCCACCCCGGCTATTCACCCGCGACAGTCCAATACATTCATATACACATTCCAATATCAAACACAGATCATGTATAACCCCGACTAATCGTCTTATAGCGATTAGCCGACGTTCAATACATGCAAGCATCACAGATATAACCATCATAGTCAAAGTGCAGTGAAGTTCGGAAAAATACGGAATTATAGGACCCCAAAAGTGAATTTCAGTTCTGGAAAATCTGGGCACATATAATATATTTTAAAAATCCCAAAACCAACACAGACACACACTGCACGAAAAATGATGCACAGAAGACGACAAACCGCGGCGCTTCCCGCGGCACATGCCTACCTCGTGCGGCGGAAGCGCGGCGGTTTGAACGAATCACTGCATCGTTTTTCTTGGGTGTTCACAAAAAACCCTGAGCCGAATTTACAAGTATAAAGAATTTCATTTAGAGCAGAAAACATTTCAACAGAAACTTAGGGTTTTGTTTTTCCGGTTTTGTGATTTTTTTCGGTTCCGAACTTCGTTACACTTCACTACCAAGCTAGTTTAAGTTTAGTTAGGCTCTGATACCACTGTAAGTCCACATTGCGACCCCCGGTTCTTACGGGGAGGCGGAAACGGTATAAAAATCAATTTTTAGCGCAAGGGGCAACATGGACTAAGCAAAGTCGGGATCTTTAGCTAAACTAAAACTAGCATACAAGCTAAAGAAAGTTAGCTACTCGGATGAGGATGGTTATACCTAAACTTGAACTCCTTCTTCTTCAAACTTTTGTAGAGGTTGATGGTTCTCTTCTTATCGCCTTCTTCCGCCGAAGATGGATCCACCTCGAAGGTTCGACCTTTGGGCTCTTCCTCGATCTTTGAGTGAACTAGGGTTTCCGGCTTGCTAAACCTTGAACCTAGAATGAGTAGAGAGAGTCTAAGGGGTGCTTTTCTTTTTAAAGAGAAGGATTCTCAACACATGAGAAGGTTTCTCTTTAGCTAGAGGAAGAAGAAGATGAAGTGAAGAGAGAGAATGAATATGATAGAATGAGCTATCCTTTTTCTTTCTTGCAACCATAATGCAAAAGAAAAAGAATTATCAATAATAATAATGAAAATGAAAAGGTTGATGGAAAGTTTTAGAATGACCATTATCATTTCAAACATTAAATGAATTTGCTAGAATCAAAGAGCATCTTTCTTTTGTAATGATGATGGTCAAAACTTCAACCATGGTCAACAAGTCAACCATGGTCAAACAAGTCAACAAAAACCAACCATAACACAATTTCATTTTATTATATATTATTAATTGATATAATACAAATCCATTAGGGTTTGGAAAAAGACGACTGTCAACTGTGCATACGCACCCGTTCCGAAACCCTAATGAAAGTCATCTTCCTCCTCCTCAAAAACTGTGCATACACACCTGCATTCTTGTTCCGAGGAACATGAATACTGAGAGATAAAAGCAACCCCAAAACATATACCAGTATCTGGCTCAAACCAGAGCCTGCCAGTATAAACCGTCCGGACTCCAAACGTGCACAAGTGCGCGGATGAGAACGAACCCTGTCGCAAAACCATGCGACCTCTACTCTGTTTTGCCCAGAGGCGAATACCCTCTGAGTGGGACTCTAAAGACTCGACACTACGCTGGCAGTGGGTTTAACCACAGACCGCAAGCGGCACTAGCTGTGCGTAACGGTCCCCAGGTAGATGCCGACAAGAAGGCTGACGAGGTGAAACCCCATCTGAACTCCTACTGAGTCTGAATGTGACATTCTCCGTACAGTCCGATCTGTTCCTCTGATACATCGCATGTCGGGCCTAGGGGGCGGTAAAACGTCAGTCCCCCAATAGCGGTACAAGTCGTGTCGGAGTGAAGCCCAAAACACCCTGAGATAACACTGGAACCTACCAGTATATCTCGCTTGCCCTGGCCAGGGACTACTCGTGTAATGGCTCTCCTAGACACTGCGCGATGTCAACCCCCAATACCGGGAGAGACGAATCCTGTCTAACCGTCACTACCTCCAAGTGCTTCGGGACTGCACCCAACCACCACCTGTTTGCACAACTCCTTTGAGCCGTGGTAGGGTAGTGATCAAAGTGCAGTGGGAACACACTCGAGGCGAAGTGCCAGTGTCAAGTCAGCGGACTAAGCTGTACTCATGTCACCTGGGAACTGATAACTGACGATAGGTATAATACCAACCTTTCAGTTCCCGACGAGTCCTGTCCAGTGTACTCGTAACCCAACGAGCACCCGTATACTATCTCCAGTACGACGTACTGATGGCTGTGGGACAGACCATCTCCCATACTGGGATGAGAAGCGCATACGCTAGTCTACTCCGGAGTATCGATGCCCTGTCTCGATAGTCCTGCGACTAGGGACTTGTATAAGGATGTGCTTATAGATTACCCAGCCCCCACTAGTGTGACTGCCATCACAACGCTGGTAATCAAGCAAAGATCCTAAGGGCTCCACTAATGCGTATAGGTGATATCGCAATATAAACATATGTACACATTGAAGTAGAAACAAACCAAGTAGCATACTACTATTTTGAGCAAGATTGTTTATACAAGGTGAATATCCCAAGCTTCCATCAAGTAATATACAAACTAGTATGATACAGTAATGGCCTCTAGGGCATATACACTAACATATGCACTTCAAACTGCAGCACATCTATTGAATCAAGTTCCATCCAAATCCGTGCCTAAGACTCCGTATGAAATATGGAGTGGTAAAAGTTTGTATCTTAAACGTATTAAGATTTGGGGTTGCCCAGCTTATGTCAAAAAGCAGAACCCAGACAAACTTGAGGCACGGGCAGTTTTGTGTAAGTTTGTGGGATACCCAAAAGATTCAAGTGGGTATCTATTCTACCATGCAGAGGAACAGAAGATAATTGTTTCAAGAAATGCCACATTTTTAGAAAAAGAATTTCTTGTTAAAAACATTAGTGGCAGCACGGTAGAACTGGATGAAGTTCCAGAAACACAAGCTTTAACAGAAAATTTGGAGGAACCGCTAGATTCAATAACCCCAAACGAACCTCAGCCACTCCGCAGATCTGGTAGGATTTCTCATCCGCCCGAGAGATACTACGGTTTTCTCATAGACGGGGATCGAGAGGATTGCATCTTGGAAGAAGATGACCCTACCAGTTTCAGGCAGGCCATTATCAGTAAGGACTCTGATAAGTGGCAGGAAGCAATGCAATCCGAAATGGAGTCCATGTACGCCAATAAAGTGTGGACCTTGGATATTGCTCCACCTGGGGTAAAACCCGTTGGATACAAATGGATCTACAAAAGGAAACTTGGTGTAGATGGGCAGGTGGAAACCTATAAAGCTAGACTCGTTGCAAAAGGTTTCCGTCAAAGACCTGGTTTGGACTATGACGAAACTTTTTCTCCGGTGGCTATGCTCAAATCCATTCGGATCCTACTTGCCATTGCTGCCTTCCATGACTATGAGATCTGGCAGATGGATGTTAAAACGGCTTTCCTAAACGGTTGTTTGGAAGAGTGCGTTTACATGGATCAACCAGAAGGTTTCGTAGACAGTGGGAGCAGCGGGAAGGTGTGCAAGTTGCTTAAATCCATTTATGGATTAAAGCAGGCATCGCGGAGCTGGAACATCTGTTTTGATGAGGCAATCAAGGAATTTGATTTCATCAAGAACGAAGATGAACCCTGTGTATATAAGAAGATTGTAGGACGAACTGTCGTATTCCTAGTCTTGTACGTGGACGACATTCTTTTGATAGGAAATGATATTCCTATGCTACAATCGGTCAAGCTATTTTTGTCACAAAGGTTCTCCATGAAGGACCTGGGTGATGCCTCGTACATTCTGAGGATCAAGATCTATAGAGATAGATCCAAGAAACTATTGGGACTTTCGCAGTCCAGGTACATAGAGACCGTACTAAAGAGATTTAGTATGGAGGGTTCCAAGCGCGGTAACATACCCGCATTGCACGGAATTACCCTCTCCAAGAAGATGTCTCCTAAGACTGACGTGGAGAAGGTTCGCATGAGCACTATACCCTACGCTTCGGCGGTAGGATCTATAATGTATGCGATGCTATGTACAAGACCAGATGTAGCTTACGCATTGAGCGCGGTAAGCCGGTATCAGTCAGACCCAGGGGAGGACCACTGGACAGCAGTGAAGAACATTCTCAAGTACCTGAGAAGGACTAAGGAGATGTTCCTGGTTTACGGTAATGGAGACCTCAGGGTCGAGTCCTTTACCGATTCAAGCTTCCAGAGTGACAAAGATGATAGCAAGTCTGTCTCGGGTTTTGTGTTTACCCTCAACGGAGGGGCGGTATGTTGGAGGAGTTCCAAGCAGGATACCGTCGCAGACTCGACGATGGAGGCTGAATACATTGCTGCAAGCGATGCCGCAAAAGAGGCGGTCTGGATGAAGAAGTTCATTAGTGAACTTCAGGTGGTTCCGTCCATTGTTGACCCAATACCTTTGTATTGCGATAACAATGGGGCTATAGCTTTAGCGAAGGAACCAAGGTCCCATCAGAAATCCAGGCACATCTTAAGGCGGTATCACCTGATCAGGGAGATCATTGATCGCCAGGAGATCGAGATGCGGAGAGTGGACACAAAGAACAACACTGCGGACCCATTCACGAAGGCTTTACCCCTGACTCAGTTCGAGCGGCTGATCGAGATGATAGGTCTTCGATACGCCAGTACATGGCCTTAGTGCAAGTGGGAGATTGTTAGTGTATATGCCCTAGAGGCCATTACTGTATCATACTAGTATGTATATTACTTGATGGAAGCTTGGGATATTCACAGTTGTACAGACAATCTTGCTCAATATAGTAGTATGCTACTTGGTTCGTCTCTGCTTTAATGTGTACTTGTGTGTTTATTTATTATATCACCTATACGCATTAGTAGAGCCCTTAGGATCTTTGCTTGATTACCGGCGTTGTGATGGCGACCACACTCGTGGGGGCTGGGTAATCTATAAGCACATCCTTATACACGTCCCTGGTCGTGGGAGTATCGAGATAGGGCATCGATACTCCGGAGTAGACTAGCGTATGCGCTTCTCATCCCAGCACGGGAGACGGTCTGTCCCACAGCCGTCGGTACGTCGTACTTGAGATAGTATGCGGGTGCTCGTTAGGTTACGAGTACACTGGACAGGACTCGTCGGGAACTGATGGTTGGTATTATACCTATCGTCAGTTATCAGTTCCCAGGTGACATGAGTACAGCTTAGTCCGCTGACTTGACACTGTCACTCCGCCTCGAGTGTGTTCCCACTGTTCTTTGATTACTACCCTACCACGGCTCTTCTGAGTCGTGCAAACAGGTAGTAGTTGGGAGCAATCCCGAAGCACTTGGAGGCAGTGACGGTTAGACAGGATTCGTCTCTCCCGGTATTGGGGGTTGACATCGCGCTGTGTCTAGGAGAGCCATTACACAAGTAGTCCCTGGCCAGGGCAAGCGAGATATACTGGTAGGTTCCAGTGCTATCTCAGGGTGTTCTGGGCTTCACTCCGACACGACTTGTACCGCTATTAGGGGTCTGACGCTTGCCGCCCCCCTAGGCCCGACATGCGATGCATCAGACGAACAGACCGGACTGTACGGAGAATGTCACATTCAGACTCAGTAGGAGTTCAGATGGGTTTTACCTCGTCAGTCTTCTTATCGGCATCTACCTGGGGACCGTTACGCACAGCTAGTGCCGCTTGCGGTCTGTGGTTAAACCCACTGCCAGCGTAGTGTCGAGTCTTTAGAGTCCCACACAGAGGGCTATTCGCCTCTGGGCAAAAATGAGTAGAGGTCGCATGGTTTTGCGGCAGGGTTCGTTCTCATCCGCGCACTTGTGCACGTTTGGAGTCCGGACGGATTATACTAGCAGACTCTGGTTTGAGTCAGATACTGGTATATGTTTTGGGGTTGCTTTTATCTCTCAGTATTCATGTTCCTCGGAACGAGAATGCAGGTGTGTATGCACAGTTGTTTGAGGCGGAGGAAGAGGACTTTCATTAGGGTTTCGGAACGGGTGCGTATGCACAGTTGACAGTCGTCTTTTTCCAAACCCTAATGGATTTATGAAATATCAATTAATAATAGTAATTAAATGAAATTGTGTCATGGTTGATTTTGTTGACTTGTTGACCATGGTTGACTTGTTGACCATGGTTGAATGTTTGACCATCATCATTGCTTTGCAAGGATACTCCTTGATTCTAGCTTACATTCATTTAATGAAGTGATGATAATGGTCATTCCAAATACAACCATCAACTATTTCATTTGAATTATTATTATTAATTAGATAATTCTTTTTCTTTTGTTATGGTTGCAAAAGAAAAAGATAGCTGATTCTATCATATAGATTCTCTCTCCTCATTTCATCTTCTTCTTCCTCAAGCTCAAGGAGAATCCTTCTCATGTGTTGAGAATCCCTCTCCTTGAAAAGAAAACACCCCATAGATACTCTCTACTCTCTCTAGGGTTCAAGGTTTAGCAAGCCGGAGATCCTAGTTCACTCTAAGTTCGAGAAAGAGCCCGAAGGTTGAACCCTCAGGTGGATCCATCTTTGACGGAAGAAGGCTACGAGGAAAGAACCATCAACCTCTACTAGGTTTCAAGAAGAAGGAGTTCAAGTTAGGTATAACCCCTAACCGAGTAGATACATCTCAAGTTAGGATGCTAGTGTATGGTTTAGCAAAGATCCGGCTTTTACGGTCCATGTTACAAAGTTTAGAAAAATTTTTGTTTTACCGTTTCCGCATCCCCGAAAGTACCGGGAGAGGTAACGTGGACCTAACATTTTCAAAAAGACAACCGGGGGATACTACGGATTTTCAAAGGATGTATCTTTTCTCAAAAACACCGTAGCCCTATTTTTCTAAAAACCACGATTCGTGCTATTTTAAACACAAAACGGTATGACTCGTATAGTAGAAATGTATATTCTTCGGTATTGCGGTTATTACTCCTTCTCTGTTATATTCATGTTATTCTCATTATACTACACCTAGTGAGTAAGCTATATCTGGTCTGGTATATAACATCGCATACATGATAGACCCGACTGCCGAAATATAGGGTATTCCTTGCATGTGAGCCCTCTCCAAATAAGTTTTCGGAGACATCTCTTTGGAGAGAGTAATTCCTGAGCAAGCGGGTAAGTTACAACGCTTAGAATCTTCCATACTAAACCTTATTAGTATGGTGTCTTTGTACCTAGATTGGGACAATCCTAACATCCGTTTAGATCTATCTCTATAGATCATAATCCCCAGGATGTAGGAGGCATCACTAAGAACAATCATGGAGAACTTGTGCGATAAGAAGATCTTGACCGAGTGTAGCATAGGAACATCGTTTCCTACCAGGAGTATGTCATCCACGTACAATACGAGGAAGACAACCTTACTCTCTACAACCTTCTTGTATATACAAGGTTCATCTACATTTTTGATGAAGTCAAACTCTTTGACAGCTTCATCGAAACAGATGTTCCGGCTCCGCGATGCGTACTTTAATCCATAGATTGATTTAAGCGGCTTGCACATGCTTCCGCTGCTCCCACTGTCTACGAAGCCCTCTGGCTGTGTCATGTACACGCTCTCTTCTAAATCACCTTTAGAAAATTGGTCTTGACGTCCATCTGCCAGATTTCGTAGTCATGGTATGCAGCAATGGCAAGTAGGATCCTGATGTAATTAAGCATAGCCACTGGAGAAAAGGTTTCATCATAATTGACACCCGGTCGTTGACGAAAACCTTTTGCTACAAGTATTGCTTTGAAGGTTTCAACCTTTCCATCTACACCAATTTTCTTCTTAAAGATCCACTTGCTCCCGATAGGGTTCACCCCTTTAGGAGCAACTTCCAAAGTCCATATTTTGTTGGTGTACATGGATTCCATCTCAGATCTCATAGCATCTAGCCATTTCACAGAGTCCCCACTTGTAATGGCCTGCTTGAAACTAGTTGGGTCATCATCTTCCATGATGCAATCCTCGCTCCCACCATCTATGAGAAAACCGTAGTATCTCTCAGGTGGATGAGGTACCCTATTAGATCTGCAGAGTGGCTGGGGTTCGTTGGGGACTATCGAATCCTCCAGTTCCACCAAATTGTCAGTTACAGTTTGTGTAGCTGGAACTTCTTCCAGTTCTACCTCATTACCACTGATTTCTTTTACAAGAAAATCATTTTCTAAAAAGGTGGCATGTTGAGCAACAAACGCCTTTTGTTCCTCGCAATGGTAGAAGATATATCCATGTGAATTTTTAGGATATCCCACAAACTTGTAAAGAACCGACTTTGCCTCGAGCTTGACCGGATTTTGCTTTTTGACATAGGCCGGACAACCTCATATCTTAACTCGTTTAAGATATGGTCTCTTCTCACTCCATATCTCATATGGTGTTTTAGGCACAAATTTTGATGGAACTTGATTCAATAGGTATGCAGCTGTCTCAAGTGCATAACCCCAAAAGGAAATAGGTAAATCAGCAGTACTCATCATAGAGCGCACCATATTTAATATGGTGTGATTCCTCCGCTCCGATACTCCGTTGTGCTGTGGTGTATACGAAGGAGTAAGCTGAGAGAGAATCCCATTCTCTTTTAAATAGTCAAGGAATTCCGCGCTCAAGTATTCTCCTCCCCGATTAGATCGAAGGATTTTATTACTTTCACCCGTCTGGTTCTCAACTTCGTACTTATATTCCTTGAATTTCTCAAAAGTATCAGATTTGTGTTTCAACAGGAACACATGTCCGAATCTTGAGAGATCATCAGTGAATGTAATAATGTACGAGGAACCATTCTTGGCATGTGTAGACATAGGACCGCATAAATCACTATATATCATTCCCAAGAGTTCAGTAACTCTTTCTCTGTGTCCAGTAAACAGAGTCTTGGTCATCTTGCCTTTGAGACAAGACTGGCAAGTTTCATAAGATGTAAATTCGAACTGATTCAAATATCCATCTTTATACAACTTAGCTAGTCTTGTCGCATTGATATGACAAAGTCTACAATGCCATAAGAAGGCTTTGTTCGTTTCTGAACTTTTTCTCTTGTGTGTGTTCTGTACGTTTAGAACTGTGTTTTGATTTAGAACGTATATACCGTTACACAACGTACGAAACCCAATCAACACCTGATTCAGAAAAATGTTCATAATATTATCCTCTAATGTGAAATTATATCCTTCTTTAGTTAGCAAAGAAACTTATATAATATTACACATCATCTTTGGTACATAGTAACAGTCATTCAGAATCAATGTATTACCATTTGGTAACGTTGGGTGATATTCACCAATTGCTTTGGCTGCAAAAATTGCTCCATTCCCTACTTTTAGAAACATATCACCCTTTCCCAGTTTTCTACCTCTCTTTAGCCCATGTAACAAATTACATATGTGGTATCCTGATCCGGTATCCAATACCCAGGACGTAGGGTATACTGAGAAACAATTCTCGGTAACGAACACACCCGAAGACGATGCATCATCATGCTCTTTCTTCGCTCGGGTGGCATGGGAATCCTGATATTCTACCATTCCTTGCTCGGACTTATGACAATCAAAAGATAGAGCGGAACGAATGTTCTCCAGCTCAGTATAATAAGAAGGTTCGGTCAATACATCCATATTATTATCTTGATTAAGGCGTGTAATTGGTCGCTACCTAGAGAGAGAAAGAAGGAAACACTTTAGCGTGCGCTCTTATAAGATTAGATAGATTATTATCTTATCTAATCAGGATGGCTCCCACTGTTTTTATCAAATCTTCCTTCAAACCCTAAAAGGTAAGATTAGCTGGGATTAACTACACCCTACAAGTTCGCTAATCGTTCAGCCAGGCAGGTATTGGTACTCTGAGGTAGTCTCCCCATGCTTTCGCATTGAACTAATTAAATAACATCGTTTCTTCAGGGGCATCACCCCGTTAACACCATTCTTAGACACCTAATGGATCGGCTAATTGTAAAGTGGAAAACTCTCCCAGGAGTAACTCTTACTCGCTGTGGGTATCAGGATCCAACTATCAGATAGAAAGTATGCAATCTCATTGCAAATTTCATCACTTGAAATTCCCAATATCTATTTTTACCCCTAGCGACTTATGACCTTGGCTAGGTCAACAAATCATAAGTGCTAGCCAAGTTCGACCTGTTCATTTCGTGATTGAATTGAACTCACCCACACGAACCTTGACGCAGGCCAACAAAGTCACACGACTATCTTAATCCAATCGCATCACACGCTGCAGATAAGCACTAATTAGCTATCGCACACTACATCTTGGCTATGGTCAACAAACGTAGTGTAAGTGCACGGCGGCGCCCCGGCCGTCAATCCGACGGCCAATTGCGGAAGCGGTGAAAAACTTTAATTTTGCGGACTTAGCAAACCGGCACCACCGCGCACTAAACACCCGGATCGTAACCATTAACAAGTCTAAGCTAACTAGAAGATGGGTTAGAGATATACCGACGATCCAAGTCCTCCGGTCTTCTCGTCATCGTCCCGATCTCCTGCGGAATGTCCCGTCTCCTCCTCGTCGCCGGAAGTGCACCACATCGCCTACTTTGTTTACGGGCTCCCACCTCAATGCCGAGGCAACTCGGGCACGAAGCCGGCTACTCGACGTGCCCAAGGTTTGCTGTAGAATGTGTAGTAGAGGATTGTGTCTCATTTGGGGTTCATGGAGGTGCCTTTTGGTGGAGGAAAAGAGACAAGAACTATATGGAGGGACTTTGGGGATTTTGGAACATCAAATGAGCAAAAACCCCACTCCATAAAATTTGGACAGCCCCACTCAAGCTTGGGCCGGCCACTACTATCGGGAGAGTGAGAATGAGGAGGTTGTATGATAGAAAAGGAGAGAGCCATCCCATAATGCAATGGAGAGAGAGAAGGCTATCAAGCCAAAAAGGAAATGATCACAACAATAAACCCACACTCAACCAACCTCACCCCTCATCATCATCAACCATCATGTCCCTCCATCATCATACATAAGTCAAGCCATGATGAGGTTATGAAGTCAAGCCATCATGAAGAAATCAAGTCAAAGGATGGTGCTATCATGATACAACAAAAAAGCAGATAACCCCCTCGACAAATGCCTATTTGCAACAATGCAAATAAACCCTCCTCCACCAATCTTCGGCCAATGAACGGAACAATGGAAATTGGCCGAAACGAAAAGCAAACTGGCAACTCCAGAAAACTGGTCCCGTAATAAATTACAGGAAAACCCCGATACTGTGCATACACACCCGCATTTGTATTTCGACCGAAATACAAATGCAATGAGACAAAATCTACACTGTACTATACTAGGATCCGGCTTATACCAAAGTCGGCTAGTAATATCTGTTCGATCCTGATCCGTGCAATACCGCACGTATCTGATCGAACCCTGCCATATAACGATACGGCCTATAGTACAAACTGTCCGATCCTGATCCGTGCAATACCGCACGTATCTGATCGGACCTTGCCATATCTCCATACGGCCTCTACAACCTTTCGCCCGAAAGCTGAGTAACTGAATGTGGGGGACTCTAAAGACTCATCAACACCTTGGTTGTGGATTTAACCACTAGCACGTCAGAGGTATAAGCCAATACGTAACGGGCTACCAGGTACTGACTAAAAGGGATGTCTGTGAGCGAACTCAGCCTGACAACCCTACTGAGCCTGTCAGTGACAATATCCGTGCAGTCCGGTCCGTTCGTCTATGAGTATCGCATGGCGGGCCTAGGGGGTTGGTAAAAGTCAGACCCCCAAAAGCGGTACAAGTCGTGTCGGAGTGTAGCCCAGAACACCCTGAGATACTACTGGAATACCTACCAGTAAATCTCCTTGCCTTGGCCAAGGACTTTGTGTAATGGCTCTCCTAGACACAGCACGACCTCACCCCCAATACCGGGAGAGACGAACCCCTGAAGATACGCTCACTGCCTCCATGTGGCTCGGGACTGTACCCAACTAAAACCTGTTTGCACGACTCCTTTGAGCCGTGGTAGGGTAGTAATCAAAGTACAGTGGGAACTCACACGAGACAAATGACGATCCCCAGGTCGATGAACTAACCTGCACACATGTCACCAGGGAACTGCCATCTGACGTCTGGTATATGACCAACTAGCATGTTCCCGGCGAGTCCTGTCCGGTGTACTCATAACCCAATGAGCACCTGTATACATCTTAGGTGATCCAACTGACACCAGTGGCTTGTGAGACCGGCCACCGCCCCTCGTCGGGGTCTCGACTGTATACACTAGTCTACTAATGGAGTATCGATGCCCGGTCTCGAAACTCCCACGACTAGGGACCTTTTAAGGATATGCTTGTAGACCCCCAGCTCCCACTTATATGATCGCCCTCATACTGCTGGTGGTCAAGCAAGAATCCTAGGGGCTCTATCAACGTGTAATAGCGACGTGTCATGTCACCTAAAGCAGTACACGATGATAAAGGTAAACCAGATAGCATACTATCATCTCGAGTAAGACTGTCCTACCGGGATAGGTCCTCCCTCAATCATTACAATCACGTACCTGTGACCTAATAATTGACTCTGAGGGCACTATCTCCAACAATCTCCCACTTGCACTCAAGGCTAATTATTGCGATGTCGCATACTCACAGCCCGTGTGATACCGAACATCCAACTCCTCTACTAGTCAGTCTCACAAAGCTCGTTTGCGGAACTATTGCGTTCGAGGAATAGCCTCAGTGAGTGGATCCGCCTAGATGTTTCTATCTATGTCTCTCTATATCTCAAGTTCGCGGAGAAACCCATCTCCCGAAATGAGCAATACCTGTCTTAGAATGTGTCTGGATGTCTGATGGGACCTAGCTCATAAATGAACTCCAAATCCAAACTTCTTAGACTGTATCGTCAACTGAACTTAATCAGTATCCTGCGTGCCATGCCTCCCTCAGTATTGCCTTGGACCACCTGTCCAAAATACTGCCCCTCATCAGAAGGAAAAACTATAACTCTGACAACCTTCTTGTCGTCCATGTCACCTTGGAAGCCTGGAATGATAACTGTCTCCTGAATAAGGCTGTCGTTATCATATCCCTAGAACATCTACTTATGTTCTAGAACTGCTTCCGACCGTTTCTCCAGGATTGGATTAATGTCAACTTATTGCATCTAGTGCAAGAACAACATCTGGTGTGGTACTTGACATCTCACGATTGACTCAATTGCCTGAGCAAGTGATCTGCCAATCATGCACGTCCCTCTCCCCTTTAGTCTGTAAGACACCTCTGGAGAGGGTGACTCCATTACCTGCAGGTATACTACCGTGCCAGGAGTCGTCCATTCTAAATACTCTCAGAATGCTGTCTAAGTACCCAGATTGGGAAACCACCCAAATCTAGATCTAAAACCATAGATCTAGTAACCAGTATGTCAGATATAAAATCCATTTCCTTTGTGGAGAAACCACTGTGTGACGACCAAAGTATAACCGATTGTAGTATAGGAGTTTCTTTTCCTACTCTGTGTAGTGTATGTCATCCAAATACCAGGATATCACACGCTACTACCTTCTCAACAGATCCATCCCCTATTCTGATGAAGTCAAACCCATGACTGTCACGTCAGAAATAGATGATCTATCTCCGCTACATCTGCTCTAGTCTATAAATAGACATAAGCAGCCTGTCCACCAATGCTTCCGCTGCTCCCACTGACTACGACAACCCTCTGGCAGAGTCATATAGACGTACACTTCTAAAACTGGTTTAGAAAGACGCTATACTCATCCTTCCGCCGGGTCTCGTAACCTGGAACAACAGCAATGGAAATTGTGGGTAAACAAGAACTTCCCTGTCACCGTCCTTGAGGTTACCGTAGTGCCTCTCAGGTGCCTGAAGTTACCCACCTTATCTGCGGAGTGGCCAATGGAATGTCAATCCAGATTGAATCTTTAGGTTCCTTATCAAATCTTCAGTAATCGTTTGTGGTTCTGGAATCACTTCCAGTTCTACCATACTCCCACTACTGTTTTCTGAAAAAATCCATTTTTAATAAAACTGTGGCGAGTCAAGAACAATATTGCTATTGATTTTCCAGATGGTAGAAAGTCAACCCGTGTCATAGCCTGGGTCAACCCACAAACAGCCATTACAGAAACGTGCCTTGAGTTGTCCAGTGTCTGGTTTTAAGCATAAGCCGGACAACTCCCCGTACCTTAACATCGTTAAGATATGAACTGTTCTATATCCCATATAGGACCAGAGGCACTGATTTAATTGAACCAGATTCAAATCTTGCAACTGTCTCCAGTGCATGTCAACTAAATGGAAGGAGGCCGATCAGCGTTACTCAACTTAGGAATACTTCCAATTATGAGTAACCTGAAAGAGAAGAAAGATCTCTTTATCATTACTATCAACTGAATACCATATACAAGTATCTACATCTTCGATCACTTTGAAGAATCCCGATACTTGCTACACCTGGTTCTTTACTCTATTCAAATACCTATAACTTCTCCAAATTCGGACCCTGTGTTTCCACGAAACACTTGTCTAAAAACTAGAGAAGTCATAAGTAAACCGAATATAGTACGAGGACCAACCCCTCTGTCCTAATGGACACATACAATACTCTGTATAAGTCCCTTGAGTCTGATAACTCATTCACTGTGTGTCGTAGGTTGAAAACTGTACTTATGGTTAAGAAGAATTACACCGCTGTTTAATGCTCCTTACCTAACCATCCACTGATATAGGTAAATGTCGTAGACATAATTTCAGAAAGGTATATCTCACTCTATGAAAATAGACGTACAGATATATCAATTTGAAATTGGTGCATAACAGTGGATATTCAAAACCAAATATTTGCCGACCGGCAAACAGCCCAGGTGATTTCCTCAAATATCACCGATTACAACGAATCCCGATATAATGAGGATAATCACCCAATTCCCAACAACTTACTCCCACTCATCATCTGTAAAACCATACAGATGTGAGAATCGTACCTGGTAAATGCATACCCTGGAGTAAGTATCTAATCGGGAAATCAGTTTTCCTTTAACATTACACAGTGAAACTGAAACATTGAAATGTTCCGATGGGGTATTCTGGTATTCCTAGTAATGCCTCTTCCAGATTCACGATTGTAACCGTATAATTCTTTGCCACCTCTCCAAATCCCTTCATATGTCTTTAGTCTTTACCTTCTGCACACCCTTTTAGGCCAAATGGTTTTCTTCCTTCCCTACCGTTCGGCACCAGCCTATGGTTTGGAAGAAGACTATCCAATAAGCATAATGGGTGTACTGTCCCAATCCTAGGAACACTCGCAATGAGAGAGGGTGAAGATAAAAGACAACCGAATAAACCTTATTCCTATTTCTCCTGAACCAGGATCCATCCCCGAACTGGAACAAGTTCCTTTCGAGTTCGTATATAACCATACGATGGATTATCCAATAAAATGGGATCTTCGTAGTGATACGGAGTGTCCTGGAGAAATACAAAGGTGATTTAGGATTGGCGAAGAAATACTTGGTTTGGTCGTGAATAGCAATCGCAATTTACTTTGCCCTCTTACTAATCCCTTGCTTTGTCTGAACTTAATACCTTCTGCACACCATCGTTATGCTAATTGGTTTTCTTCATTCCCTACCGGTCGGCACCAGCCTAAGGTTTGGAAGAAGACAATCCAATTTGCGTAATAGGTGTACTACCCCTAAACCAAGGAGTACTCGTAACCTGAGAGAGGGTAAAAGGAAAAGACAACTGAATAACCCTATCCGTTTTCTCCAGAACCGGAAACCATCCTCGAATAAATTCTTTCGAGTTCGTATCTAACCATACGATGGTTTTGTCCAATGGAAGTGGACGTTCATAGTAATACGGGGTGTCCTGGAGAAAAAGGGTAAAAGTAGGAGTGGCAATGAGGTCTGCAACTCTGACAATCCAAAAGCCGGTGTTTAAGAAGGTTCGGTCAACTTGGTCACTGAGTCAAAGTCTTAGGGTCGGGTCAATGGTCGCTGCCAAAGAGAGAGAGAGAAAAGAAACACTCAGCGTGCACTCTAATCTAGATCAGAATGGTTACCAATTTATCTAATCTGGAATCCTCCCACTGTACCTCAAATTCTCCTCCAAACCTGAAAGAAGAATTAGTCGGGGTTACCCGAGGAGTATACCAACTCATCAGTGGGAATCGGGATCCAACTATCATTGCATGATAACGTGACGGAATCCGCTCACGTCATCACACTCCAGAAGGTATGCGCATATCTGGCAAGTTTCAGTTCTTTTGAAACTCCCGATGTGATTTCTGCCCCATGCTCTTATGACCTTGGCGTGAGGTCAAAATATCATAAGTCACATGTCAAGTTCTGCCCGTCATTATCCAGGTTAATCTGAACCCACCCGTACATACCCTTGACGTAGGCCAAAATAGTAGTACGACTGTCCCAAACCAACGCATCTATCTATGCAACAGATAAATACCCGGCAGCTACCAATCACTATGCCTTGGCGTGAGGTCAAAATACATAGCTTGAATACTACCGAATATTTAACTGAAATGACGGAGGGCTACGAATGGTTTCTGGCGAAAACCTTTAACGTAATGAACTTGATATCGTTGAAGGAACGGATAGCTTTTTGAAAATATAGTGACGAAAACCGTTGCTAAAGAGGTCACTCCCGGTGAAGGGATCTCGGCTCTTTCCCTGTAGAATGGGGTGCAGGATATTCCAAATGAATACCGCGATGCAAAGCAAAAGTAATCGGCTATAGTGAAGTTAATGCCCTGACGCAAACTTCTGTCCAAGGGGTCACTCCCGGTGAAGGGATCTCGGCCCTTGCCTCGTCGACTGAGGAGCAGGATATTCCAACTGAATACCACGATGCAAAACAAAAGTGAACGTCCTTGCAATAACAGCCTTTTGAAAAGTGTTCCAACAACATCAGATTAGGTTTGTTTTTAACTTGCATTGATCCAAATCAATGCAGTCCCATCAATTGATCACAACATAAAGAACGAAAATAATATGACGTACGTATATGCCATCCGCATTCGCCACTGGGTCCCGTCATTACCCGTTAGGTTAGCTAACTAACGACAGAGCGGGGACTGGACTAGCGCGGATGTAAAACATATACAACATCTACTAATATATATACCAATATATTATATTTCGCTCAAGGCGTGAATAAAATGCAACATCACAGAAATGTACAGCATCACAGAAACAATACAGATATCTGGGATCCCCGGGTTTCACAGAGCCACTACTGAAACCCGACGTTCCCCTGGTCGTGTGGATAGCCTGTGCAATGAAATCCTAGACCCCTACGGGCGCGGCAAGTCACCCGCCAAAACCTGAAGCGAGGCAGCCCCCTTCAGCACCGTGAATGGACCACCCAGCACTTCACGGAATCCGGTGACTTGGGCATCCCTCCTGGGTCAACCTGTACCCCCTACGAGTGCGGCGAATAGCCCGCCAATCCTAGAGTGAAACCCCCTCCGTCTCAATGCCATGAGATGCGGGCTTGCTGCCCTCTAGAACCCGGCTATCCGTGCACCCCTCCGCGGGGCAATCCTAGTACAGAAAGTAAAATATACATACACCGGGTACATCGACCGCAACCAGGTCGTGCCCCAAAATAATAATACAATCAGGCAGTGACGGCAGTCCACATGTCGGACGCTCGCCCCGCAATAACAAATGTACATAATACAACAAAAACGGTACTAGCATTGCATCCAGGCTATCCCCACGACCGATCCGCAACATCACAGCAAATATATAGAACATCAACGTGAAAGTCACGTTCGCAAATCCGTCTAACCGGGCTATAGCAGTTAGACCGGATTTACCGATCGAGTGACATTCACGGTCGCAGATATAATGTAAATACTGTGAAAAATGTGTTTAAAATATCCGACCGATCGAATAATAACAAGTGGGCCCCAAAACAAAACTGTAGCAGTTACAGGAAAAATGGGCCCAATTTTAATGTTCAAAAACCCCAAAAATAATGCCAGAGGCCCACTGAAAAAATCCGGCCCATTGACTCCTCTATTCTGCGGCGGAAGCGCGGCCATAAGGTGGTTTTGGCCGCCCTTCCGCGGTCAGTATGGAAGATCATGGTGTCGGATTTTTACAGAGGTCTTAAGTTTGCCTGTACAGTGCTTTTATACAACCTGAAAAATTTTTAGAGACCAAAAAATTTCAACAGAAAACTGTCGTGAGCAAATACGGGTTTTTGGACATTTCGATCGATCGGAACTGAAAAACACATTACACAAAGCTAGACTAAGTTAATGGGGAGTCTCTGATACCACTGTAAGTGCACGGCGGCGCCCCGGCCGTCAATCCGACGGCCAATTGCGGAAGCGGTGAAAAACTTTAATTTTGCGGACTTAGCAAACCGGCACCACCGCGCACTAAACACCCGGATCGTAACCATTAACAAGTCTAAGCTAACTAGAAGATGGGTTAGAGATATACCGACGATCCAAGTCCTCCGGTCTTCTCGTCATCGTCCCGATCTCCTGCGGAATGTCCCGTCTCCTCCTCGTCGCCGGAAGTGCACCACATCGCCTACTTTGTTTACGGGCTCCCACCTCAATGCCGAGGCAACTCGGGCACGAAGCCGGCTACTCGACGTGCCCAAGGTTTGCTGTAGAATGTGTAGTAGAGGATTGTGTCTCATTTGGGGTTCATGGAGGTGCCTTTTGGTGGAGGAAAAGAGACAAGAACTATATGGAGGGACTTTGGGGATTTTGGAACATCAAATGAGCAAAAACCCCACTCCATAAAATTTGGACAGCCCCACTCAAGCTTGGGCCGGCCACTACTATCGGGAGAGTGAGAATGAGGAGGTTGTATGATAGAAAAGGAGAGAGCCATCCCATAATGCAATGGAGAGAGAGAAGGCTATCAAGCCAAAAAGGAAATGATCACAACAATAAACCCACACTCAACCAACCTCACCCCTCATCATCATCAACCATCATGTCCCTCCATCATCATACATAAGTCAAGCCATGATGAGGTTATGAAGTCAAGCCATCATGAAGAAATCAAGTCAAAGGATGGTGCTATCATGATACAACAAAAAAGCAGATAACCCCCTCGACAAATGCCTATTTGCAACAATGCAAATAAACCCTCCTCCACCAATCTTCGGCCAATGAACGGAACAATGGAAATTGGCCGAAACGAAAAGCAAACTGGCAACTCCAGAAAACTGGTCCCGTAATAAATTACAGGAAAACCCCGATACTGTGCATACACACCCGCATTTGTATTTCGACCGAAATACAAATGCAATGAGACAAAATCTACACTGTACTATACTAGGATCCGGCTTATACCAAAGTCGGCTAGTAATATCTGTTCGATCCTGATCCGTGCAATACCGCACGTATCTGATCGAACCCTGCCATATAACGATACGGCCTATAGTACAAACTGTCCGATCCTGATCCGTGCAATACCGCACGTATCTGATCGGACCTTGCCATATCTCCATACGGCCTCTACAACCTTTCGCCCGAAAGCTGAGTAACTGAATGTGGGGGACTCTAAAGACTCATCAACACCTTGGTTGTGGATTTAACCACTAGCACGTCAGAGGTATAAGCCAATACGTAACGGGCTACCAGGTACTGACTAAAAGGGATGTCTGTGAGCGAACTCAGCCTGACAACCCTACTGAGCCTGTCAGTGACAATATCCGTGCAGTCCGGTCCGTTCGTCTATGAGTATCGCATGGCGGGCCTAGGGGGTTGGTAAAAGTCAGACCCCCAAAAGCGGTACAAGTCGTGTCGGAGTGTAGCCCAGAACACCCTGAGATACTACTGGAATACCTACCAGTAAATCTCCTTGCCTTGGCCAAGGACTTTGTGTAATGGCTCTCCTAGACACAGCACGACCTCACCCCCAATACCGGGAGAGACGAACCCCTGAAGATACGCTCACTGCCTCCATGTGGCTCGGGACTGTACCCAACTAAAACCTGTTTGCACGACTCCTTTGAGCCGTGGTAGGGTAGTAATCAAAGTACAGTGGGAACTCACACGAGACAAATGACGATCCCCAGGTCGATGAACTAACCTGCACACATGTCACCAGGGAACTGCCATCTGACGTCTGGTATATGACCAACTAGCATGTTCCCGGCGAGTCCTGTCCGGTGTACTCATAACCCAATGAGCACCTGTATACATCTTAGGTGATCCAACTGACACCAGTGGCTTGTGAGACCGGCCACCGCCCCTCGTCGGGGTCTCGACTGTATACACTAGTCTACTAATGGAGTATCGATGCCCGGTCTCGAAACTCCCACGACTAGGGACCTTTTAAGGATATGCTTGTAGACCCCCAGCTCCCACTTATATGATCGCCCTCATACTGCTGGTGGTCAAGCAAGAATCCTAGGGGCTCTATCAACGTGTAATAGCGACGTGTCATGTCACCTAAAGCAGTACACGATGATAAAGGTAAACCAGATAGCATACTATCATCTCGAGTAAGACTGTCCTACCGGGATAGGTCCTCCCTCAATCATTACAATCACGTACCTGTGACCTAATAATTGACTCTGAGGGCACTATCTCCAACACGTAGCACGAATACTAAATAGTACTTATCTGAAATGACGGAGGGCTACGGCTGGTTTTTAAGAAAATCTTTAACGTAATGAACTTGATATCGTTATAGAATCTAGTGATATGAAAATGAGTGTTTTTTTGTAGCTTTTACTAGTTTCGCTATAGAGATCACTCCCGGTGAAGGGATCTTGGCTCTTTCCTCATCGAATGAGGTGCTGGATATTCATCAAGGAATACCACTATGCAAAACAATAATTAAAGAAGCTATAAAAACAAAACGTAGTGGGTTGTAGAATTTGCTAGTTTTGCTAAAGAGGTCACTCCCGGTAAAAGATCTCGGCTCATTCTTCATCGAAAGAGGTGTTGGATATTCATCAAGGAATACCACTATGCAAAATATGAACTAGAGCTATCTTTTTAAGAACTTTTTATTCTTCAACATCTTTAGGTTACTTTTCATTAATCTCATTAATGAAGTACCATCATTTATTTTTCCCTAAACATCATAGAAAAAGAAACGAAAATAGAACATACGCTTATGCCATCCGCATTCGCCATGGGGCCCGTCATGCACCGTTAGGTTACTTAACTAACGGCACAGCGGGGGCTGGACCAGCGCAGATGCAAAACATAAGCAACGTTTATTATATATATCATATATATATAGCATTCATCTCACGCAGTTATATGATCACATTACAGAACCAAGCAGCAGAAGTCAACATATGAAATATTGGATAGACTAGGAGGTCCATGTTTTAAATTAATCCAAAAATGAAAAACACGGATTCTACGGTCGTGATGAACAGCCAAACCCACATCCCTAGACCCCTACGAGAGAGGCAAGCAATCCTGCCAATTCTAGAGTTAGGAGACCCGGTCTTGACTCCTCGAGATGGTATCCCACTGGACTCTAGAACCCGGATACTTGTTCTCCCCGCCTTGGGTCTATCCTAATGCGGAATAGTTAATAATATACATCAATGGTGGCATCATCCTCAACCAGGAAGTGTCCCAATAAAAGAATATTACATACAAGTTTTACATTAATGAAAATTGAAAAACTCTTATCTCATGCAACAAAACCCCAGCTATTCATTCACGAAGATCCAATATAACATATCACAGCAACACATAACATCACATGTCATCAACGTATGTAAATATGCGTAACCCGAATGTCGATGACATATAGCAACGAGATTTGGGATACCCCACATATTACACTTACGGTCCCAGAAAAGAAATGAAAAACTATAATAATCAGAATCCGCATTTCTTTAGACATAATAAACCCGGAATATCTCATATTCTGAATTTCATGCCTAACCCTATAAACCTTGCATTTTAGTCTCATATCGAAAACACTTTTCAATACCTTAGTCGGGTAATTCAACAAGATTCCCGACAACCCGATCGAATACTCGTCAGGAACTTTAGTAGATAGCCGCACCCCCGATGTCATCGACCAAGTGCACTTAGGCGGAACACCGTGGCCGCGAGCACTCAAGTGGATTCTTTTAGCAACGGGGTTCTCCTAAAGTCACTTGGTCAAGGTTATGGGGCGTGGCTACCTAGTAAAGTTATCTGGTGAGTATTCACATATGATACGCGATTGTGACAGAGTTTGGATCCGAATCGAAATTTCGTGGCAATCGATCAATAGATACTAATAGGCTAGATTTACAAACAAACTAGCTTTCACAAAACTAAATTAATGTGGATTCCAACTACTGCATCACATATCAAACTTAAACCCGAAACGATGTTAAATTGCGACTACGAAACACTCCGTATTAGCCCCAAAAGAAAAGTTAACATTACATGCAAACTGGGCTAATCAAAAAGTAACATGAAACCCTAAACCTAGCCAATAGAACACAAAAC
The DNA here is from genome assembly GCA_030015575.1 of Agapanthus africanus. NCBI lineage: Eukaryota > Viridiplantae > Streptophyta > Magnoliopsida > Asparagales > Amaryllidaceae > Agapanthus > Agapanthus africanus. Next base: position 215,750,729 of record CM057349.1, read on the forward strand.
AAAAACGAGCCCAATACAACATGACTGAACCTGTCACGACCCGAAAGGAACGGAACATGACCTGCACTTAAATTACGAAACGTCTCGAGGCATACGTAATCTAAGTAAGCCAAAACCCAGAAATCAAAACTAAAGAAGCAGTAGAGTGAAGGAAAAACCAACTTCAAACAAGTAGTTTTAATAGCATAAGCCGAATTATGCGGTTTCAAAAACATCAAATATTTCCTGAAAATTTCGGCAGAGTCTCCTTTGTAAAAACTGGCTCCCAAACGGGATACAACATGAATAGTATACGAAATCAATAAAAGGCATCCCCAAGCGGGAGCTAGCTCTTCGTCAATCGACGGTCACAACCACACAAGCAATATAATATACAACGCCAAGGGCGAGGATTAAAACTCAAAAGGAAACTCAAAACCACCAGAAATCCACAGAAATATAACGCGCGACACTAAGGTCGAAAGAATAACATCACTGGTCTCTATCTCAGAAATAATACATGTTTGGTTGATGGAATTTACTAGATACAACTGAATAATATTATACAAGGTAATATGATGGGTACGATACCAATAAACCTACCTACTAGTAAGTCACCCGAAAGAAACTGTGCCCGCAAAGCCGTGATGAAACCTGTACGGCAACACTGCAAGAAACTGGGGCACAACCGGGGTGAGTTGCCAACTCGTGAATAGAAAAATATCTACGAATAGAAATCGCATGTATGACACAATCCTAGGTAATACGATCATAATATAATCCTCAAATATATAACCAGCAACATATAACCATGGCAAGGGCAAATATCTAACCCAAGTATAATCCCATGTGCCCGTGTCAGTGCCTCAGGTAGCAATGTATCATATGGATGATGTATGAATGCATGAAACAGAATGCATGTACTGAAGAAAACTGCTTTCATAAATCAGTGAGATTTCTGTATTCTAAAAATGAGATACCATAAATGAAATCAGTATAAAACAGTGCCCAGCATCGACACAAAACAAGTGTCCAAATGTCTCGATATCTCTGTGTCACAATCTCTGTACCTCAATATCTCAAAATCTCAAAGTCTCAATCACAATATCTAGGGCGCCGTCAGTCTAGACCGGCCCCTACCATCCATCTCAAGACCACGACGGTATCCTCCGGATATCCGACGCATCGGGTAAAATCACCGGTCGGTAGTGCTCCCCCACCAGGCTCAACGTCAACAACACGACCTTCTCGCCCCGGGGTACCGCACCGGGCCCACCATGTACCCGAAACGGTTCACCCAACTCCTCGAATCGGGTCTCGAAATCCATCAGCAAACTCATGGTGGACGACTCATACATCATGGGAAAACCGCGCTTTTCATTTAAAAAGAGAGAGAAGAAATTTGTATAAGTTTTGCGGTTTTCCCCTAAATCCAGAAAATCTCATGGAAATCCGAATCCAAAACCTCAATAGCACGTAAAATAGTGAATATATGCATGAGAATCCATGAATGCGGCATAACAATGAATAACAGTATGCATGAAGTAGCAGGTAATAACTACAATGTCTAAACTAACATATAAGGCAAGTACACTAATATCATGTCTAAACTATTAGCTAACAGGCTATGTCAATGTAATAGTATTTTCTAAGTGTACGTGACATGGCAATTACCGATGAAGATGTGTGTGAGCCGGTAAGTAAGTGTACGTGGTACATACGCATCATCGATAATGGTGATAGTGTCCTAACAGCATGATATCAATAATGAAATATGAATTACAATAAGTATGCGATGTGGAGCAACAGCAATAATATGCGGGAGCTGAAGACACAACGATAAAAAAACTGCATTAACCTAATATAAGTCCTACAATAGTGCCTTTTTAAATAACACGAATCGCGGTGTTTTGAAAATAAGGGCTACGGTGTTTTTATGAAAAGTTACATCTTTTGAAATATCCGTAGAATCCCTTGACCTGTCTTTTAAAATACCCACGATTCGTTAGTTTTGAAATAGTTAGGAGTCTAATCTAGTCTAAGAACTACACTAAACTATACGGCTGAACTAACAAGCTGAACTACAGGTAAGAAAACCGCCTAACATCTGAGTCGATACGTATACATACCTGTATATATATTAGTCGGTGATCCCGCCTCAATAATATCATATCCGATACCATATCTATAATCAGACATCCCAAGTTAAGAGTGCGGATCAATCATCAATATATAGCTCGTACGTAAATCCGTCGTACGGCATCCCCAAATCTGGGTACGGGTCAATATCATACTCATCACACTGTTCATCTGATATCCTCTTTATCAAGATCATCATCTGGGGTACTGACCTACGTCTAGTACACTACTAATATCACTATTCACATGGCATTGTCATTCAAAGATCCGCTATAACATCAGGACGTATCTCAAGTACGAATCTTGCCATATCACCGATCTCACGGCCTCAACTCAAATCTCATCGACTCATCTCAATCCCAAGTATCATCCGCAAATCCAGTATGTGAACACCTAGTCCCATACCTAGGGGAACACATAAACACATCTCCCCATATACGCACAGGTAATAACATAGATGTATGCATGTGTGTGTGTGCGTGTGTGGGTGTAAGGACTACTCTAGGGTTTCGCAACTAACACTAAACTAATACATGAACACCTAGAATCTACCTTTATCATCAAGTCTAATATCAACATAAAATATATAATCAAAATATATGTGTGTCAACTCGGCCGCGGTTCCGCGGCGGGAGCAAGCTCCCGCCGCGGAAACGCGGCGCGTTGATCGATTCAGTGGGTCAAATTTTTGCAGTTTCTTCTAAAAACCCTGAGTCGATTTTTGGTATATCTCAAATAATTTTTGCAGCACTTTGAAAATCGACAGAAAGTTTGAATTTCGGGTTTATTTCGGGACTTTTTCTCCGATCGAATTTCTAGCTACTATGCTAACATGTTAGATAGAGTTTAACTAGGCTCTGATACCACTGTAAGTCCATGCTACCTCTCCCGGTACTTTCGGGCATGCGGAATTTGGTAAAAAACAATTTTCTAGAGGTGGTAACATGGACTCAAAACCGGATCTTTGTTAAACATCTAACTAACAACCTAACTAGGAGTTGTTAACTACTCGGTTAGGGGGTTATACCTTTCTTTCTTGAACTCCTTCGTCTTCAAGCCTCGATGGTTGTCCGGATCGGCTTCACCCCGTCGTCTCCTTGCGCCGAAGATCGATCCACCTGAAAGCTTCTACCTTTGGCTTCTTCTTCGGTCTTTGAAGAAACTAGTTCACTCGGTTTGCTAAACCTTGTGAACTAGAGTGAGTAGAGGAGAATGTGTTGGGATTTTCTCTATGGTTCTTGGTTCTCAACACATGAGACAAGTGAACCATAGACTAAAGATAGGGAGAGTAAGAGGAAGGAGATGAGAGCTCAAGAACACAAGAGAGAGAATGAAAATGATAGAATGAGCAAGACTTTTCTCACTTGGCTCTCATAATCCAAAACCATCATCACAAAAATAGTAATCAAGTATTGTGTAAATGGTTTAAGTCAAAATGGCTATATCATTTCATGCACTCATATTGCACAAGAGAACAAGCAAGTAAAAAGTCTTTGCCATGAAATGATAGCCATTGTCATCATGATGGTCAACTAGTCCAACCTAGTCAACCGGTCAACAAAGTCAACAAGTCAACAAAGTCAACCCCTCAACAACCATGTCATCACAATACTTAATTAATATTATTGTTAATTACATATCATATTCTCATTAGGGTTGAGCAAAAAGTCAATAGTCAACAGTCAACGGTCAACAACCCTAATGAGAATCCTCTGCCTCTGTCTCTCCGTCAACTGTGTATACACACCCGCATTCACGTTCCGAGGAACACGAATACACACTGGATAAAACCAATCCCAAAACGTACACTAGGATCTGGCTTAAACCAAAGCCCGCTAGTGTTAACTGTCCGGACACTGTACGTGCACAAGTGCATGGATGTGACCGGACCCTGTCGCAAAACCATGCGACCTGTCGCAAAACCATGCGACCTCTACTCTTTTGCCTAAAGGCGAATAGCTTTCTGTGTGGGACTCTGAAGACTCGACACTACGTTGGCAGTGGGTTTAACCACAGACCGCAAGCGGCACTAGCTGTGCGTAACGGTCCCCAGGTAGATGCCGACAAGAAGACTGACGAGGTGAAACCCATCTGAACTCCTACTGAGCCTGAATGTGACAATCTCCGTACAGTCCGGTCTGTTCGTCTGATACATCGAATGGCGAGCCTAGGGGGGCGGTAAACGTCAGTCCCTTAATAGAGGTATAAGTCGTGTCGGTGTGAAGCCTAATACACCCTGAGATAACACTGGAAGCCTACCTGTATATATCGCTTGCCCTGGCCAGGGACTACTCGTGTAATGGCTCTCCTAGACACAGCGCGATGTCAACCCCCAATACCGGGAGAGACGAATCATGTCTAACCGTCACTGCCTCCAAGTGCTTCGGGACTGCACCCAACTACTACCTGTTTGCACGACTCCTTTGAGCCGTGGTAGGGTAGTAATCAAAGTACAGTGGGAACACACTCGAGGCGAAGTGACAGTGTCAAGTGAGCGGACTAAGCTGTAGTCATGTCACCTGGGAACTGATAACTGACGATAGGTATAATACCAACCGGTCAGTTCCCGACGAGTCCTGTCCAGTGTACTCGTAACCCAACGAGCACCCGTATACTATCTCCAGTACGACGTACTGATGGCTGTGGGACAGACCATCTCCCACTCTGGGATGAGAAGCGCATGCGCTAGTCTACTCCAGAGTATCGATGCCCTGTCTCGATAGTCCTGCGACTAGGGACCTGCATAAGGATGTGCTTATAGATTACCCAGCCCCCACTAGTGTGACTGCCATCACAACGCTGGTAATCAAGCAAAGATCCTAAGGGCTCCACTAATGTGTATAGGCGATATACTAAAATAAACACATGTACACATTGAAGTAGAAACAAACCAAGTAGCATACTACTATTTTGAGCAAGATTGTATATACAAGGTGAATATCCCAAGCTTCCATTAAGTAATATACAAACTAGTATGATACAGTAATGGCCTCTAGGGCGGGCATATACACTAACAGTGGGAACCATCCAGATTAGATAAAATGATTAACCATTCTGATCTAGGTTAGAGTGCACGCTGAGTGTTTCTTTTCTCTCTCTCTCTGGCTGCGATTGTGACCCGACCTTTGACTAAAACTCATGAAACCAAGTTAACCGAACCTTCTTAAAACACTTTGACTTTTGGAATGTCACGGTGTCGCATACATCATTGCCACTTCTATATCATCTCTGCTTTTCTCCAGAACACCTCGTATCACTGCGAGTATCCACTTCCATTGGATAAATCCGTCGTATAGTTACATACGAACTCAAAGGAACTTTTTCGAGGCTATCATCCTAAGTTAGAAATATCCAACCCTTATGTTTCACACCTCCTATCTGTTTTAACTTTAGATCCTATACGTTCCAAAAAAATTTAGAAAGATGTTGGTTCTCCTGAGTTTTCCTTCTAAAGTGCGGCCTCAAATCAGGGATTTTTATCAACTTTACAGAAAACACAAGTCTTATTCTTTATTTCTATCTCTTATCCAAACATCAATTGTATACCCCTACGTGTGTGTATATTTGCACCCCTACACTCAAGAATTCAATTCAAGCTATAATACCCTTGCCTTAATACCTAATACTACTTCTTTTCATTTAATGATGGACGGTGTTGCTCACACACCTTTCATGCGACTATTAATGCTTCTTGAGGCACTAACGGCCGATTACTGAATGTGTGAACTTTAAAGTGTAAATAGCAGTTTCCAGGTCTTGACTTTATTCTATTTTTTTCTTTTTTTCTTTTTATTTTTCTTTTTCTTTTTCAAGACCGGATATATTTTTCAATATGCTCTTTTGGTGCTTAGCTTTAAATACCGTTTTTTCTTTCATACTAAGTTTTCAGGCAAGAGTATTTCTAGGTATCCTCTACTATCCCAAGTTTCAAGGTGCGTGTAAGTGCAGTTTGTAGGGTATATACTTTCTAAATTTGAACTCAAGAAAAGAAACTATTTTTCAGACTTATCTTTCAGTAAAGCATCAATACTTTCCCTTCATCTTGACTTAACTCAAGAACTGAACTCATGATTACCTATTTCTCAAAAAAACTGTAAGGACGTATACTTACCAAAGTTAGACAGAATGAGGGTTATTTTTAGGGTTTTCAATTCCTAAGCCTAGAATTTAGTTATTTCTATCATATCAACTAAACTTTCGGAATAAAGATCTAAGTTACCCTATTAGCTAACTTGACGACAAAGTTTTTATATTTTTTTTGGAAAATTTTCAATTTTTGTGGGTTTTTAATAGGGTATGCAAATGCAGAATATACAAATGAATGCGAAGGCAGAAAGCTTACCGAGCACACCCCCAAACTTAAACTTGACAGTGCCCTCACTGTCAGGCTACACCAAGAGGGTCAAAAATGTCGGCGCTCCCTAGAAACAAATTATATACAAAACAAAAAGAAAAACAAAAAATATATACAAAAAAGAGTCCCCCCCAAACTTAAGTAAAACAGTGTTTCTACTGTTAAGCGTTGAAGTTCAGGATTAGGGGGGAAAGAGAATAGTATCAAGCTATACAAGGCCTTACACAGGCCAAAAGAGAGCACCAACCATTCAAAGATTTTATCTCTAAAAAGCAGTGGTTGGTCAAAGAAGGCGTAGAGAAAAGAAATGGAGAATACGCGAGACCGTATGGAGATAGAAGTGGGATACGGTCTCGGTATATCAGAAGAAGAAGAATGAAGTAAGGGAAAAAGAAGTGGAGTACGAACTTGAGGGTGCAAATGGAGTGAATAGATTAGCACAATTTGTGATGAGCGATGTGTAAAAATCGGTTGTGCTAATCTATTAACCCGTCGAGAAATGGGGTCAAATCCCTAAAGATTCGTGAGAAACCATGGGTACGCCGAACTTGGTAAACCAGACATATGAAATGAAAGTGAGACGGGTTCTTGCAAGGTCGGAACGATGGAAAGGATGGAGGTAGGTGATTGAGGAAGGTTATCGGTTAAAGGTTCAGGAGGGTGTACACAGTCAATGAAAGGAACAGGATGAATTGGAAAATCCGACTCATCAATTAAAACTGGTTCATCATCAAAGCTATCCTCAAAATTCTCCTCAAAATTTAGCACATCCATGCATTTTTCTTCAAAATCCAGACGCATATGGGGTTCGGGAAAAATTTTTAATGACTCGAGATGATGAATTGGAGAGAAAAACTCTGCCAGATCTACAGGTTCATCATCCAAAATATTCCCGGCGTCAATATCCTTAATCAAGTAAAAGTCAATTTTCTCAGACACCTCATCAAAAGCATGTATTTCAATCAATTCAGGTTCTAGAGTGGAGGTGTAGAGGTCAAAAGGATTGGGTGTGGTTTCACTCGAAAGGGACCCTTCACAATCGGGCAAATCAAACACTACAAAGCCACACAACTCATTATCTGTTCTATCTCTAATCAATGAATCGTTTAGAACACTAGATAGACATTCAAAACCGGAGTTGTGGGATGCAAGTTGAAACGGGTAGGCTTGATTCGGAAGGGGGTACAGCTCACTCTCTCCACTCAAATTCTCAACCTGTCCTACCGCCTCTTCATACATTGGAAAATTTGGAACTAGTTGAAAACTAGCTATCGGGTCACTAGGTTGTATGAGGGCGGCCATGGACGCATTCAAATCCATCATCTGTTGGCATGACGTTACCCTAAAGTCTTCCAACGACTGTTCCAGACTAGACATGTGTTGTGATGGAGTTTCAGTAAAAGATTCGAAGTTGTTTGGATACTGGAAACTCCCAAATGACGGTTCTGAAGCAATGTCTAGGGAAGGTGCAAAAGTTGGGTAGGATTGATAGGAACTGAATGGCTGGACAGGAGCAGGATCAACATTTGGATAAGAAGGTGAATGGAATTGTTGATCCCAAGAATCTGTAGTGGTGAAAGGAGTGAAAGATCGGCTACAGGATTGTTCAATATGTTCAGCGATGGACAAAGGACGACTTGCAAAAGGGGTATCAACATAAGAGGGTGGGGGAGGTTGAAAGGGTTGATACAAAGTGGATTGCGAAGGGCAAGTGTTTGTCCTAGACGCGTCTATCCGATCTTTCAAAGAGATTTTGGGCATGGAGGGGTCGTTCGAGGTTCGGCCAAAGCAAGAACTGTAAGAAGTAATGTCTGGTTGTGGGTATCAAAGTTCGGCAAGAGTTTTGCGAAGTGGGGTACCCATGATATGAAGAGAGAAAGAAAGAAAGGCAGAGAAAAGGAGGGGGAAAAGAATGTGATTTTTTATTTTTATTTTTATTTTTTTAAATTTTTTTTTTAGATATTAACAAAAGAATGAAATATACACACAAAAAAGAATATGAAAAAAAACAATCACGACACAAAAATACCACACACCTAATCGTTCTAGGGTTTACCTAGGTCAACTAAACCTGCTCCAGAACTTCATTGTCGAAGTAAAACTGTGTCGAGAAATGGGCTCAAGATACACTGATCACGAAGCCAGGTAAGTGCAGAGATAAGGGGAGGTTTTCCAACGCTTTCGCGAAGTTCCTTAATTAAATAACCCTTTCTCTTTTGGCGGTTTCGCCGTTAACACTTTCCTAGACACCCCGTAAACAATGTACCGTTAAGCGAGGTTCTAAACACGGTTAACTTCTCCTAATGAGCGCGAAGTCCTTAAGGCTTAAAGTCTTATTTCTTTTAAAATTTGTACGGGTAAACGTTATGCTCAAGTTCGTGATTTGTGGGCCACGGAAAAGGTGATGAAATCCTTTACCGTATATTATGTGGTTCGCTTGCCCTTAAGTCCCTATTAATGTATGCAATGCGCAATTCAATAAAAATTCTATAAAGAATCAAAAAATCGTTTTTTAGTTTAAGCGCGGCACTGCAACAAATACGGGTTAGTCAATTTTTAGCGTTTGTTAGCGAACTTGCAAAGAATCCTGCAAAGAATAGTATATTGGATGTGTCGGATTTGAGAAGAAGGTGTTAGTAAAGTACGTACCGTTAAGTTTTTGGGTTAGGAAACCCCCGTTGAATCAAATCCGGTAAGCTTGAAAAGTTCGCTTGCGCGGGTCAAACTACCCGGATCTTTGGCACTGTACTTTGCAATCACCTTAGTCTTGAATGTACACTTTGCTCCCCACAATCGCAGTTTGCAAATCTGCAAAAATCTGCACTCTTGCCCACAAAAATGATCAAAAAAAACAAAAAGATTTTTTTTATATAAATATATACAAAAAGAATGTTAACCCGAATAACAAGAAAGAAAATACGCTACCGTCTCCCCGGCAACGGCGCCATTTGATCGTACGCTTTTGGCGTGTCGGATGTTCAAAGTTCTAAAGTATAACCGCGATCAGGACGGTGTCGCTATGCAGCTAGCCGGTTGAGCACGGGTCGATCCACAGGGAGATGGTTGTATGTCCTTTCTTGTTTTAGACGAGTCAATAAAGAATGAGTATATGTTTGTTCAATCTAACCTATGTGTATTATTTGCAAGAGCAAAGTTGTTAAGAAAAGATACGATAATGTAAGCTAAACAAATCCGAACTCAAAATCTTTGAGCCGAGTCTTGACCAGTTGAAGCTAGAGCAATCGGCAACAACGTGGATTAGGGGATTTAAGCACGGTGTTCGTGGAATCCGGCTTATTTACCCCTTGTCCTTCCGTTCTTGTCTCTTGCTTTCGCCTCCGGCCAAACCGAACGCAACCGGTCGCGGTTAGGAATCACCGTTACCTTGTTAGGGTAGGGTGCCTAATGGAGCGCTTGCGTAACGTTTGGGCGGAGTTCAATGGAAAATAACGGGAAAAGGAAATGAGCAAAGAAAATCTTAACTTACAATACCGTACTGATTCTTAACAACGACAATAATTACAACATTCACAAAGAGAACCAAAAAGAGCAAAAGAAAAGAACAAAGAAAAGAAAAGATTACAAGTAAGTAAGTGCATGAATTAAATCGCAAATAAGTAAAGCAAGATAATAAAAAGCAAGTAATAAATAAGCAATAAAAAGAATTAGAAACTAGAACTCAAGACAAGCATGGGATCAATAGCCAACCCTTAAACTTGCAAGCTCAATCAAGAGGTTGCAAGATCAAGAGAAGGGTAGAGAACGCATGTAAAATGAAGTGCTAATTCCATAAGAAAAATACGACCCTTGAGATCAATAACAAACCCTTAACCTTTCAAGCTCAATGAAGAGGTTGAAAGATCAAGAGAAAGCAAGAATCTCAAGAGGAAGTTAAACAAAAGAGAATGATACAAAAACCCTCATCTTCATTAACATCCACTCAATGCTCTCACTACATTTTCATGGAGGAAGAATGAAGAAGAAGAAGAAGAACTACACTAAAACCTACAAAAGAGGAACAAAGAATGAACACAAAAATTGGACCCTTGGCTTAGCTCAGTTCTGGAGTATTTATAGGCAGGGAGCTGGAAATCTAGGGCAACATTCAGAACCTACATAAAAAGACCCAAATAGCCCTGAAAATTCATCACCCGAGGAGCCAGTACGGCCGCGTTTCCGCGGCCTAAGCAGGCTTATGCCGCGGAAACGCGGCGGTTTAGAGGAGTTGGCTCCTCGGGTTTTGGGTGCTTTCCTGGTTTGGTGTTGTCTGCTATGTGGTATATGACTTTTCTCAGAAACTCTTCACAATTATTCCAGAATTTTAGTAGAACAAAAAGGTGATGTGATGTGGATCTTTTGCCATGATTTCCTCGAGCTCCGCGTAGATTTCTTGGATCTTGTGTTGATATTGAGCTTTGTGCATGACATGACAATCGATTTGCCATTTTGTCCCTTAACTGGTATGTGGCAACACACGGATAGAGAGCAGAGACCCGTGTTTTATCTGTTGTTGGCAGTAATCCGGAATTTGTCGTACTTTTCCATGATATTCACTGTTTAGAGCTGAGACTAGTATTCTGCAAATATGTACTAAACACTGATTAAAAGCACCTGCCTATAAATAAACGAGCGTAAGAATGGGCGGTATAAAATGCAATATTCTGGTATGAACACCATACGACGAATTTACGTACGAGCTATATATTGATGATTGATCCGCACTCTTGACTTGGGATGTCTGATTATAAATATGGTATCGGATATGATATTATTGAGGCGGGATCACCGACTAATATATATACAGGTATGTAAACGTATCGACTCAGATGTTAGGCGGTTTCCTTACCTGTAGTTCAGCTTGTTAGTTCAGCCGTATAGTTTAGTGTAGTTGTTAGACTAGATTAGACTCCGACCTATTTCAAAACTAACGAATCGTGGGTATTTTAAAAGACAGGTCAAGGGATTCTACGGATATTTCAAAAGACGTATCTTTTCTTAAAAACACCGTAGTCCTTATTTTCAAAACACCGCGATTCGTGTTATTTCAAAGGCACTATTGTGGGACTTATATTAGGGTAATGCAGTTTAGTTATCGTTGTGTCTAGTTTTCAGCTCCCGCATATTATTGTTGTTGCTCCACATCGCATACTTATTGTAATTCATATTTTATTATTGATATCATGCTGTTAGGACACCATCACCATTACCGATGATGCGTATGTACTACGTACACTTACTTGCCGGCTCACACACATCTTCATCGGTAATTGCCATGCCACGAACACTTTAGAAAATACTATTTCATTTGACATAGGTTGTTAGCTAATAGTTTAGACATGATATTAGTGTACTTGTCTTATATGTTAGTTTAGACATTGTAGTTATTACTTGCTACTTCATGCATGTTATTATTCATTGATATGCCGCATTCATGGATTTTTATGTCCATATTCACTGTTTACATGCTATTGAGGATTTGGATTCGGATTTTCATGAGATTTCCTGGATTTGGGGTAAAACCGCAAAAACACTTATAAACTTCTTTCTCTTTTTTTTTAAAGAAAAAGTGCGGTTTTCCCATGATGTATGAGTCGTCCACCATAAGTTTGCTGATGGATTTCGAGACCCGATTCGAGGAGTTGGATGAACCGTTTCGGGTACATGGTGGACCCGGTAAGGTACCCGGGGCAAGAAGGTCGTGTTGCTGACGTTGAGCCTGGCAGGGGAGCACTACCTACCGGTGATTTTACCCGACGCGTCGGATATCCGGAAGATACCGTCGTGGTCTTGAGATTGATGGTAGGGGCCGTTCTGGACTGACGGAGCCCTAGATAGTGAGATTGATACAGAGATTATGAGATATTGAGGTACAGAGATTTGATGATACAGGCCAGTCCGGATAGCCGGAGCCTGAGATTTTAAGATATTAGGATTTACGTTTTGTGTCGATACTAGACACTGTTTATGCTGATTTCATTATGATACCTCGTTTTAAAAATACAGAAAATCTCACTAATTTATGAAAGTAGTTTTCTTTAGTATATGCATTCTGTTTCATGCATTCATACATCATCCATATGATATATTGCTACGTGAGGCACTGACACGGGCATATGGGATTACACTTGGGTTAGATATTTGCCCTAGCCATGGTTATAGGTTGCTGGTTATATATTTGAGGATTATATATTATGATCGTATGACCTAGGATTGCGTCATACATGCGATTTCTATTCGTAGATGTTTTTCTATTCACGAGTTGGCAACTCACCCCGTTGTGCCCCAGTTTCTTGCAGGTTTGCCGTACAGATTTCATTACGGCTTTGCGGGCACAGTTTCGTTCGGGTGACTTGCTGGTAGGTGGGTTTATTGGTATCGTACCCATCATATTTCATTGTATATTATTATTCAGCTGTATCTAGAAGTTCCATCAACCAAACATATATTTATTGAGATAGAGACCAGAGATGTTATTCTTTCGACCTTAGAGTCGCGCGTTATATTTCTGTGGAATTCTTGTTGTTTGAGTTTCCTTTTGAGTTTTGATCCTCGCCCTTGGCGTTGTATATTATATTGCTTGTGTGATTGTGACCGTCGATTGACGAAGAGCTAGCTCCCGCTTGGGGATGCCTTTTTATTGATTTCGTATACTATTCATATTGTATCCCGTTTGGGGGCCAGTATTTTCAAAGAGACTCTGCCTAAATTTTCAGGAAATATTTGATGTTTTTTAGAACCGCATAATTCGGCTTATTCTATTAAAACTACTTGATTTTAAATTGGTTTTCCTTCACTCTACTACTTTTCTTGGTTTGGTTTTCTGGGTTTTCGGCTTACTTAGATTACGTACGCCTCGAGACGTTTCGTAGTTTAAGTGCCGGTCATGTTCCGTACTTTCGGGACGTGACAGAGTTGGTATCAGAGCATTAGGTTTTACCTTCGGAGCGTAGGATGACCCTTGGTTGATGGAATAGGTGACTAAAGTAGAGTGACGTACCGTGGGTATGTTCCGCGGTATACTTATGATATGTTACTCCACTGAAGGAGCCTTAGGATGTACATTTCTTTGTTCAGTATTATATTCATTCCTGATTTAGCCTCATCGGTATGAGTTATGGTTTTGCTGCCACGATTACGGGCAGGGAGAGCTACGGCTAGAGTTGCGGTCAGCATGAGCTCGTCACGAACGAGGACTGACCAGGGCGTGATTCCGGAGACACACGATTGCGGAGATGTGTCATTTTACTGTGTTTTCGCACCGTGAGCGTTTGGCGGATCGCCTTTACGAGATTTCTCAGACATGCCGATCAGTATCGGAGGATTGGGCCACCGACAGAGGCCAGCCAGATTTTGATGACCGTTGGCGCATTGCTTATTCATGATAATTGAGGCACTGTTCAGCGTGCAGACGAGTGAGCCAGTTATTGCTGCGAACGACGAGATATCGCCCCAGATGTTGGAGCTATTGCAGTACGAGTTGTACTAAGAGATGATAAAAGGTCGCTAGTCACCCGGGGATGAATGACTAAGACATGTGGTTCGTTCGCTACCCCGATGCGAGGTCATCAGATAGATTGATTCTAGCTAGAGACCACTTTACGCGGAGACGTTGAGGGTCGACAGAGACGACCGAATGTCAGAAACCTATTATTCCAAGTTTAAAGTCATCGGAAAGACATGCAGGCAATTCTATGGACCCTCTAGAAGAATGAAACCCTAACTCGACTTAATGACCATGTGAAAGCCTTTGAACCTTAGGGTTTGCGGCAGTTCCGCGGCGCCATTAGTGAGGCCTGGGTTTGCCCTTCTACGGCCGGACCATCGATGCTGTGGTATGTACTCGATACTGTTAAACTGCACCCAAGATGTTGAGCTCTTGGGGGATTATGAGGTTTTGACGAGTCGATCAAATGGTTTGACTTCATTAGGATGCCAGGTGGTGAGATGCATTCCTTGGGAGACTCCAGATGCGAGGATAGCCGTAGGAGCTCAGTCCATGCAGCCACGATGAGACGAGTCCGAAACAGTCGACAGTAGAGAAAGTGGAGCTAGAGGTTCGTACGAGATCTTGATGAGACGACGTTCCACTCCGCTGACATCAGAGATGCGATACGCATGCCGAGGCATTGTGCTTGGATATACCTTCCAGAAGGAGTCGCGATGGGTATGCAGCCATTCCGGAACAAGAAACAGATATAGTAAAGGACGATGACTTCCGGACAGTTCGGCAGAGACATGATTTGGGAGAGGTCTTGACAGGACCTTTCTGGAATGAATTACAAGAAGACTAGGACCCAGGAGTGGTCATGTTGCGCACGCCGGCAGGCCAGAGTTCAGGATCGTCGACGAGACATGCTATGAGTGACCACGACAGTTGGCCAGAGGTTCTTAGAGGAAGTGCTTGAGCGGGGACTATTCCGCCATATTTGATTTCGGTATTTTGGGCGATCTATTCGCATAATTGATTTTGATGATTGAGTTTCATGATATTTGTTTTCATGCGCCATGGTTGCACTTACTGAGTATTTACGATTTTTGCACAATTGTTGCATTTGAGATAGTTTTCGTGCCTTGGTTTCTCATGTTTGTGATTATAAGGATTTCATACAGTTGAGTTGATTTGTGCGTATATACGCATACGATTTGGTTTTTGCACTCGGTATAGTTCATATATGCTTGCAGTGCAGTGTTAGGCATTTTGTGCACTTAGATGCACTGGACTTCGATTTCGATTGTGATACTCGATGTTTGTTTTGTGCACCTTGTGCACCTGATTTGATTTTACGCATGTTCGACGCTTGATATTGGATTTCATGATCTCGTGCATGATGGATGCACCTGGTCTGGATTTTCGCGCATGTTTTGAGAAGCGATTTTGGTGCATACCAGATGCATTAAATCGAGATTCTTCATGCGTGTCAGATGCACCTGTCCTTGCTGTCAGGCACACACGTTGCCTATGACAGAAGTTGTGTGCACACCCGATGCACTTAGATATTGTTTCTGTGCGCATGTATGGTACATATATGGATTTTGATTTCTGTGCGTACCAGACACACATAGAATTTATATGCATATTTTGGGAATTGATTTCTTATGGAGCAGTACGTTTTTATGATGATTGCTATGAGTTTTTATACTGAGCAGGACTAGTCAGAGGACAGTACCTGAATATACTTTGATGCATTGATAGTTATTGAAGGGATTTCCAAAAAGCGAGCTATAGTCTCAGTAATTACCTACGCGTCTGATATGAAATGAAATGTTTAAAACAAGGAGACCCTTCTAAATTGTTTCCAAAACGGTGGAACGTACATATTAAACAAAGGATATACATATATAGTTATTTTCTTACAATAGACGTCCGCCACTGTGCAGTGCTGCGAGCATCGCACAGCGATTTGAAGAAGATTTGGCATGCATTGCTTCCAGATGTTTTAATGATGTATATCATATTTATTTTCATTTTGGATTTAGAGATTGTGTCTTCACCATGACTCCGATGATTGCGGGATGCTTGACGGAGTTTTGATTTTGAGTTATATGCTCATTTTTCATGCGCCAGCGCTGCGCTGCGATTTGTTTTATGTATTTATGATTTCGGAGCCCCGACGACTTGATGGTTTTGCTTAGATGTTTTAGTATTTGGGGGGAGTTTTAATTTAAATTCGGGGACCGAATTTCTTTAAGGGGGGAAGATTGTAACGTTTTGAAAATCGTTTCGGTGAAATTTCGGAAAATCGGTAAAATAAGGGGGTTTTCTGTAAAAAGTCAAAATACAAATATCTTTATTATGAAATTAAATATACATATTCTAGCTATATAATTGCTAGTATTTGGTGTTTATTGAGCCACTGGTGAAATTTCAAATTTTCTGAAAAAAAATTATTTTAATATTATTTTAAGCCGTCACTAATACATTTAATTAGGGAAAATTACAAATTGGAATGGGTTGATAAAAATTTTATAATTCTTGACACACTAAACTGACGTGTAAAATATTGTTTCTGAAACGAAATCGTTTGCCAAAACGGTTTAGAAATTATTGAAGAAAAAAGGCTTTTTTTAGTGAATTTAGTGTAAATGGATGTTTGGGGTATAGTATTTATCATTTTCCAACACCCGACACCCACACCCACACTCACACCCCCCCATTTTTCCTCCCCCTTGGATGAATTCAGCAGCCCCCTTTTCTTGTCCCCACTTGTTTTGCAAAAGAAAAGAAAAGAAAAGAAAAGAAAAGAAAAGAGAATGATAGAAGTAAAAGGTGAACTTTGAATTTTCTTCTCACTTTCTCCACCTCACTCTCTCTCCTCCCTCACCCCCCCCTCCCCACAATTTCTGGACAAAATTCCACAGGCCCAACAGCACCCCCCCTTCCTTCTTCTCCTCTCTTTTCCATCAAAAAAATTGTCAAAAAAATCAAGTAAAACCTCACCGAAATCAAAATCCGATTCCTACCCATTTTCCCTCATCTCCTTAAGCATGGATCTTGGTACAAGGATTTCTAAATGGAGGTCTAGAATTCAAGTTTGATCATGGTTTGTGAGGTATAACTTTTGACCCATTGTTCATTTTTTGATTTAAATTCCTTAATGAAGCTAGTTAGGTGCTTAATTGCGGTTCAATTGAAAGATGTGGGTTTGCAAGAGAAGCTTTAGATTAGGGTTTGTGAAAAATCTAGTTAGGGTTTTGTATTGTGAGACTATGGTTGTGGGATGTATTTGACTTATCAATGTTTTGCTAAATCAAATTAAGTTGCTAGTTTGCATATTTATTGATTTAAATTGTGATAATTATATAAATTGTAAACTAGGTTTTTAAAATAATTATATTTTGGTGAGATAAAATTCTAATTAAGGTTCCATGTCATTATAAATATTATATTGAGTGGTTTAATGCTTTTAGTTCATGAAAATCGAAGCTAAATTGTTGTTTGTGCATTTTTGCTATAAATTGTTAAAATTTGGGTATATTGTAAACTAGATTTTTGGGGTTAATGAAATTTATTGTGATTAAATTATGGAAATTGTTTTTATGACTTATTTAAGATATTTAATAAGTATTATGGCCACTAGATTTATTTAAACGTCGAGTTTTGTACTAAAACGGGTAATTTTTGCGTGCTAGATTTTCGGAAAAATGGCTTTTAAGGTGAATTTGGGGTTTTTGTGAATTTTAACCTATTTTATATTATAATTAGTGTTCGTGAATGCGAAAATGAGAGTGTTTGGGTTTTTCTCGAGGGTTTGAAGTTTGTACATCGACATCGAGGGTTGGTTTGGCTATTCTTGCATGCGTAGGCGATAGGTTTTGACCTATGCGTGATACGCGTGCCGATTTGATTTTCGTATGCCGTTTCGATTTCGAATTTGGTTTTAATGTGATACGGTGTGTTATGATATGTAGGTACCCCATGTGGACTTCAAGACGACAAACAAGCGCGTGGCGACGTCGGCACCGGCGGGCAAGGACCAGGTGAGTAGATTTATATCTACGGGGAGAAGTCGGGTGGATGGCGTATAGCACCACCGCAGTTCGTGGTGATGTATACGAATGCGTATACACACATATATTGATTATATATTGTTTGAGGTTATTGATGCTAAATATGGATATTTGGTGTGCTTGGATGATTTAGTGTCGCGAAACCCTAGAGTAGTGGTCACACCACACATGCACACACACACCCATACTTGTATTCATTCTTCTTTCATATGCGCTTATATGGGATTCTATATAGTTATGTGTTCACATGGGTATGGGACTATGTGTTCATATACTGGATTTGAGATGAGTCGATGAGATTTGAGTTGAGGCCGTGAGATTGGTGATATGGCAGGATTCGTACTTGAGATACGTCCTGATGTTATAGCGGATCTTTGGATGACAATGCCATGTGAATAGTGATATTAGTAGTGTACTAGACGTAGGTCAGTACCCCAGAAGATGATCTTGATAAAGAGGATACCAGATGAACAGTGTGATGAGTATGATATTGACCCGTACCCAGATTTGGGGATGCCATACGACGAATTTACGTACGAGCTATATATTGATGATTGATCCGCACTCTTGACTTGGGATGTCTGATTATAGATATGGTATCGGATATGATATTATTGAGGCGGGATCACCGACTAATATATATACAGGTATGTATACGTATCGACTCAGATGTTAGGCGGTTTCCTTACCTGTAGTTCAGCTTGTTAGTTCAGCCGTATAGTTTAGTGTAGTTGTTAGACTAGATTAGACTCCTACCTATTTCAAAACTAACGAATCGTGGGTATTTTAAAAGACAGGTCAAGGGATTCTATGGATATTTCAAAAGACGTATCTTTTCTTAAAAACACCGTAGCCCTTATTTTCAAAACACCGCGATTCGTGTTATTTCAAAGGCACTATTGTGGGACTTATATTAGGGTAATGCAGTTTAGTTATCGTTGTGTCTAGTTTTCAGCTCCCGCATATTATTGTTGTTGCTCCGCATCGCATACTTATTGTAATTCATATTTTATTATTGATATCATGCTGTTAGGACACCATCACCATTACCGATGATACGTATGTACCACGTACACTTACTTGCCGGCTCACACACATCTTCATCGGTAATTGCCATGCCACGAACACTTTAGAAAATACTATTTCATTTGACATAGGTTGTTAGCTAATAGTTTAGACATGATATTAGTGTACTTGCTTTATATGTTAGTTTAGACATTGTAGTTATTACTTGCTACTTCATGCATGTTATTATTCATTGATATGCCGCATTCATGGATTTTTATGTCCATATTCACTGTTTACATGCTATTGAGGATTTGGCTTTGGATTTTCATGAGATTTCCTGGATTTGGGGGAAAACCGCAAAAACACTTATAAACTTCTTTCTCTTTTTTTTTAAAGAAAAAGTGCAGTTTTCCCATGACGTATGAGTCATCCACCATGAGTTTGCTGATGGATTTCGAGACCCGATTCGAGGAGTTGGATGAACCGTTTCGGGTACTTGGTGGACCCGGTAAGGTACCCGGGGCAAGAAAGTCGTGTTGCTGACGTTGAGCCTGGTAGGGGAGCACTACCTATCGGTGATTTTACCCGACGCGTCGGATATCTGGAGGATACCGTCGTGGTCTTGAGATTGATGGTAGAGGCCGGTCTGGACTGACGGCGCCCTAAATAGTGAGATTGATACAGAGATTATGAGATATTGAGGTACAGAGATTTGATGATACAGGCCAGTCCGGATAGCCGGAGCCTGAGATTTTGAGACATTGGGATTTACGTTTTGTGTCGATGCTAGACACTGTTTATGCTGATTTCATTATGATAACACGTTTTAAAAATACGGAAAATCTCACTAATTTATGAAAGTAGTTTTCTTTAGTACATGCATTCTGTTTCATGCATTCATACATCATCCATATGATATATTGCTACCTGAGGCACTGACACGGGCATATGGGATTACACTTGGGTTAGATATTTGCCCTAGCCATGGTTATAGGTTGCTGGTTATATATTTGAGGATTATATATTATGATCGTATGACCTAGGATTGCGTCATACATGCGATTTCTATTCGTAGATGTTTTTCTATTCCCGAGTTGGCAACTCACCCCGTTGTGCCCCAGTTTCTTGCAGGTTTGCCGTACAGATTTCATTACGGCTTTGCGGGCACAGTTTCGTTCGGGTGACTTGCTAGTAGGTGGGTTTATTGGTATCGTACCCATCATATTACATTGTATATTATTATTCAGCTGTATCTAGAAGTTCCATCAACCAAACATATATTTATTGAGATAGAGACCAGAGATGTTATTCTTTCGACCTTAGAGTCGCACGTTATATTTCTGTGGAATTCTTGTTGTTTGAGTTTCCTTTTGAGTTTTGATCCTCGCCCTTGGAGTTGTATATTATATTGCTTGTGTAGTTGTGACCGTCGCTTGACGAAGAGCTAGCTCCCGCTTGGGGATGCCTTTTTATTGATTTCGTATACTATTCATGTTGTATCCCGTTTGGGGGCCAGTATTTTCAAAGGAGACTCTGCCGAAATTTTCAGGAAATATTTGATGTTTTTTAAAACCGCATAATTCGGCTTATGCTATTAAAACTACTTGATTTTAAATTAGTTTTCCTTCACTCTACTACTTTTCTCGGTTTGGTTTTCTGGGTTTTCGGCTTACTTAGATTACGTACGCCTCGAGACGTTTCGTAGTTTAAGTGCCGGTCATGTTCCGTACTTTCGGGACGTGACATCACATGTATATTATACCCTACGCCTCTACAGTAGACTCAATAATGTATGCGATGTTGTGTATCAGACTAGATGTAGCTTATGCACTGAGTGTAGTAAGCCGGTATCAGTCAAACCCTGGGGAGAAGCACTGGAGAGCGGTAAAGAATATTCTGAAGTACCTGAGAAGGACTAAGGATATGTTTTTGGTTTACGGCGGAAAAGACCTCTAGATCGAGGCCTTTGCTGACTCCAGCTTCCAGTGTGACAAGGATGACTCCAAATCCAAGTCGGGTTATGTCTTTACTCTCAATGGAGGGGCGGTGTGTTGGAAGAGTTCCAAATAGGAAACCGTTGCTGACTCGACGATGGAAGAGGAATATATCGCAGCATCTGATGCCGCAAAAGAAGCCGTCTGGATGAGGAAGTTCTTGACAGAACTTCAGGTGGTTCCGTCCATTGTTGATCCAATACCTCTGTATTGTAACAACAACGGGGCTATAGCTTTAGCAAAGGAACCCGGTCCCATCAGAATTCCAGACACATCTTGAGGCGGTATCACCTGATCAGGGAGATCGTGGATCACCGAGAGATCGAGATTCGGAGGGTTGCTACAGAAGATAACACTGCAGATCCATTCACAAAGGCCATTCCTCAGACGCAGTTCGAGAAGCTATTCGAGATGATAGGTCTGCGATATGCCAGCACATGACCTTAGTGCAAGTGGGAGGTTGTTAGTGTGATATGCCCTAAAGGCCATTATTGTATAGTACTAATTTGTATATTACATTTTGGAAGCTTGGGATATATACACGGATTGACATTCTTGCTCAATATGGTAGTATGCTACTTGGTTTGTATCTATCTTAATATGTGTATGTGTTTCTTTTGACATATTTCTAATACATATTGATAGAGCCCTTAGGATCTTTTGCTTGACTACCAGCGTTGTGATGGCAGTCACACTAGTGGAGGCTGGGTAGTCTATAAGCACATCCTTATACAGGTCCCTGGTCAAAGGATTATCGAGACAAGGCATCGATACTCCAGAGTAGACTAGTGTATACGCTTCTCATCCTTGGAGGGGAGATGGTCTGTCCTACAGCCATCAGTACGTCGTACTAGAGATAGTATGCAGGTGCTCGTTAGGTTACGAGTACACTGGACAGGACTCGCTGGGAACCGTTGGTTGATATTATACCTATCGTCAGTTATCAGTTCCCAGGTGATATGAGTACAGCTTAATCCGTTGACTTGACACTGTCACTTCGTGTGTTCCCACTGTTCTTAGATTACTACCCTACCACGGCTCAAATGACTCGTGCAAACAGGTGGTAGTTAGGTGCAGTCCCGAAGCACTTGGAGGCAGTGACGGTTAGACAGGATTCGACTCTCCCGGTATTGGGAGTTGATATCGCGCTGTGTCTAGGAGAGCCATTACATAAAGTCCTTGGCCAGGGCAAGCGAGATTTACTGGTAGTGTTTCCAGTATTTTCTTAGGGTGTTCTGGGCTACACTCCGACATGACTTGTACCGCTATTAGGGGACTGACGTTTACCGCCCCCTAGGCCAGACATGCAATACTCTCAGACGAATAGACCGGACTGTATGGAGATTGTCATATTCAGGCTCAGTAGGAGTTCGGATGGGTTCACCTCATCGGTCTTCTTATTGGCATCTACCTGGGGAGCGTTACAGACAGCTAGTACCGTGTCACGTCCCGAAAGTATGGAACATGACCGGCACTTAAACTACGAAACGTCTCGAGGCATACGTAATCTAAGTAAGCCGAAAACCCAAAAATCCAAACCAAGAAAAGTGGTAGAGTGAAGGAAAACCAATTTAAATCAAGTAGTTTTAATAGCATAAGCCGAATTATGCGTTTTTTTAAAAACATCAAATATTTCCTGAAAATTTCGGCAGAGTCTCCTTTGTAAATACTGACCCCCAAACGGGATACAACATGAATAGTATACGAAATCAATAAAAGGCATCCCCAATCGGGAGCTAGCTCTTCGTCAATCGACGGTCACAACCACACAAGCAATATAATATACAACGCCAAGGGCGAGGATCAAAACTCAAAAGGAAACTCAAAATAACAAGAAATCCACAGAAATATAACGCGCGACTCTAAGGTCAAAAGAATAACATCACTGGTCTCTATCTCTGAAATAAATACATGTTTGGTTGATCGAACTTCTAGATAAAACAAAATAATAATATACAAGGTATAATGATGGGTACGATACAAATAAAACCACCTACTAGCAAATCACCCGGAATGGAAATAGTGCCCGCAAGCCGTAATGAAACCTGTACGGAAAAACCTGCAAGAAACTGGGGCACAACGGGGGTGAGTTGCCAACTCATGAGTAGAAAAACATCTACAAACAGAAACCGCATGAACAACGCAATCCTAGGTCATATGATCATAATATATCCTCAAATATGTAACCAGCAGTCTATAACAATGGCTAGGGTAAGTATCTAACTCAAGTGTAATCCCATATGCCCGTGTCGGTGCCTCAGGTAGCAATATATCATATGGATGATGTATGAATGCATGAAAACGGAATACATGTACCGAAGAAACTGCTTTCATAATTTAGTGAGATTTCCTTGTATTTTTAAAATGAGGTATCATAAATGAAATCAGCATAAACAGTGTCTAGTATCGACACAAAACATAAATCTTGTCTCAAAATCTCAGGCTCCGGCTATCCGGACTGGCCTGTATCATCAAATCTTAGTACCTCAATATCTCAAAATCTCAATGTCTCAATCTCAATATCTAGGACACCGTCGGTCCAGACCGGCCCCTACCATCCATCTCAAGACCACGACGGTATCCTCCGGATATCCGACGCGTCGGGTAAAATCACCGGCCGGTAGTGCTCCCCTGCCAGGCTCAACGGCATCATCTGCGATCTTCTTGCCACGGGGTACCGCACCGGGTCCACCATGTACCCAAAACGGTTCCTCCACTCCTCGAACTCGGGTCTCGAAATCCATCAACAAAACTCATGGTGGACGACTCATACATCATTGGAAAACCGCACTTTTTATTTAAAAAGAGAGGGAAGAGTTTATTTATGCTTTTGCGGTTTTCCTCCAAATCCAAGAAATCTCATGAAATCCAAATCCAAATCATCAATAACACGTACAACAGTGAAAATAGGCATGAGAATCCATGAATGCGGCATAACAATGAATAACAGTATGCATGAAGTGACAAGGAATAACTACAATATCTAAGCTGGCATATAAGGCAAATACACTAATATCATGTCAAACTACAAGCTAACAAGCTAAATCAAGCAATAATATTCTCTAAGTGTACGTGACATGGCAATTACCGATGAAAATGTATGTGAGCCGGTAAGTAAGTGTACGTGGTACATACGCATCATCGGTAATGGTGCTGGTGTCCTAACAGCATGATATCGACAATAGAATATGAATCATAATATAAACATGCGATGCGGAGCGAACAGCAATAATGAGCGGGAGCTAAATACTAAACACAACGATAACTAATCTGCAATACCCTAATATAAGTCCTAAATAGTGCCTTTTGAAATAACACGAATCGCGGTGTTTTGAAAATAAGGGCTACGGTGTTTTTTTTAGAAAAGATACGTCTTTTGAAATATCCGTAGAATCTCATGACCTGTCTTTTAAATTACCCACGATTCGTTAGCTTTTGAAATATGTAGGAGTCGAATCTAGTCTAACAACTACACTAAACCTAAGGGCTAAGCTAACAAGCTGAACTATAGGTAAGGAAACCGCCTAACATTTGAGTGGATACATATACATACCTGTATATATATTAGTCGGTGATCCCGCCTCAATAATATCATATCCGATACCATATCTATAATCAGACATCCCAAGTCAAGAGTGCGGATCAATCATCAATATATAGCTCGTACGTAAATCCTTCGTACGGCATCCCCAAATATGGGTATGGGTCAATATCATACTCATCACACTGTTCATCTGGTATCCTCTTTATCAAGATCATCATCTGGGGTACTGACCTACGTCTAGGACAACACTAACATAATCAATATAATCATGATCTGACTGCTGATCTACAGCCTCATACAAACTGATATCATCATCAAATATCGTCATAAAGAGGTATACATCGCCTAATGCGACCTATTATGAATATCTTAACATATTTTATCTCATATCACGATCACATGTCAACCATTCAATGTATAACACTATTCACATGTATCGTCGTCCCAAGATCCGCTATAATATGAGGACATATCTCAAGTACGAATCCTTCCATATCACCGTTCTCGCGGTCTCAAATAAAATCTTATCGACTCATTTCAAATCCCAAATACTATCCTCAAATCCTGTATGTGAACACATAGTCCCATACCCATGTGAACACATAAATACATATTCCCGTATAAGCACAAATGAAAGAAGAATGTATGCAAGTATAGGTGTGTGTATATGTGGTGCAACCACTACTCTAGGGTTTTGCAGCACTAAACCTATCCAATCACACCTAAAATCTATCTTTATCATCAATAACTTTAACAATAAAATCAATATATATGTGTGTATACGTATTCGTATACATCACCACGAACTGCGGAGGTGCTATACGCCATCCACCCGACTTCTCCCCGTAGATATAAATCTACTCACCTGGTCCTCGCTCGCCGGTGCCGACGTCGGCACGCGCTTGATTGTCGTCTCGAAGTCCACATGGGGTACCTACATATCATAACGCACCGTAACGCATTAAAATCCGACTCATGACCAAAACGACATACGAATCCCACATAGGTCAAAACCTATGGTTTGCTTTCACAAATCAACCCAAAAGCCCTCGACGTCGGAGTACAAACGCCAAACCATCGAGAAAAACCCAAACACACTCATTTGCACAATCACAAGCACTAATTATAATATAAAATAGCTTAAACTTCACAAAAACCTCAAACTCACTTTAAAAGTTATTTTTCCGAAAATCTAGCAAGTAAAAATTACCCGTTTTAGTACAAAACTCGATGTTTTAACAATTCTAGTGGCCATAATTCTCATTAAAACATATTAACTAAGCCACACAATCATTAACTAGATTTTAATCTCACTCTTTATATTAAATACAAAAATCTAGTTTGCAAAACAAACATAATTAGGACAATTTACATATAACAATTTGCAAACTAACAATTTGATTATGTTTCACATTCCACAAAATGATGAATTCCGCTTGCAACCATAATCACACAACAAAACCCTAACTATAATCTAAAATCATCCCCCTGAATTTCCAAACTTGAATTCAAAACCCCTTTATTTATTTTAAAACACCAATTTAAGCTTGATTTAAACATTCAATTAACAACTAACAAATATGGATGAATCTTTATACCTCATGATCAAGAGATCAACATGAAGATCATAGCCTTCAAAATACCAAATTTCCTCCAAGATCCATGCTAGCTTGGGCAAAGAAATAATGGGTAAGAGTTGGATTGAAGAATTATAGAGGTTTTAGCTTGATTTTGAGGCAAAAAGATGGATTTTTTTGATGAGAATGAGAGGAGAAAAATGAGGGCTGCTGTTGGGGGGCTGTTGGGGGACCCGCTGCTGAGTCAAGGGGAGAGGAGAGAGAGGGTGTGGTGAGGGAAAAAACCAAGTAAAGAAAAGTCCAAGTCAACCCAAACCCATACCTCCTTTTCTTATACTTTCTTTTCATTTTTAATTCTTTCTTTTGTGAAATGAGGGGACAAAGTTTTGGGGATGCCAAGGGGGGCTCGGCCAGCAGCCTAGGGGGTGAGGAGAGAGAGTGTGGAGAGTGTGGGTAAGGATAAAAAAGATAAATATTGTATCCCAATTTCCCTTTACATTAATTTCACCAAAAAACCCTTTTTTTCTTTGATAATTTCTAACACCGTTTGGCAGTTTCATTTTGTTTCAAAAACTACATGCTAAAATTTTGTTTAATTTGTTATGATGCACAAAATTTGTTTCAACCCATTCCAATTTGTAATTTTCCCTAATTAAATGTATTAGTGACGGCTTAAAATAATATTAAAATAATTAATTTCGGAAAAATTTTCAGAAAATTTGAAATTTCACCAGTGGCTCAATAAACACCAAATACTAGCAATTATATAGCTAGAATATGTATATTTAATTTTATAATAAAGATATTTGTATTTTGACTTTTTACAGAAACCCCCTTAATTTACCGATTTTCCGAAATTTCACCGAAACGATTTTCAAAACGTTACAATCTTCCCCACTTATAGAAATTCGGTCCCCGAATTTAAATTAAAACACCCCCCAAATACTAAAACATCTAAGCAAAACCATCAAGTCGTCGGGGCTCCGAAATCATAAATACATAAAACAAATCGTAGCGCAGCGCATGCGCATGAAAAATGAGCATATAACTCAGAATCAAAACTCCGTCAAGCATCCCGCAATCATAAGAGTCATGGTAATGACACAAATGTCAAATCCAATACAAAACCAATATGATATAACTCGAAACTATAAACGTAAATATCAAATCTATATAAGTAAATGTCTGAAGGAAATGCATGCCAAATCTCTTAAAGTCGCTGTGCAATGCGCATAACACTGCACAGTGGCGGACGTCTATCATAAGAAAATAACCATATGCATATATACCTTTTGTTTAAAATGTACGTTCCGCCGTTTTGGGAAACAATTTTAGAAGGGTTTCCTTGTTTTAAACGTTTCGTGTCATATCAGACACGTAGATAAATACTGAGACTATAGCTCGCTTTCGGTATTCCCTCGATAGCTATCAATGCATGCAAAATATATTCAGGTACTGTCCTCTGACTAGTCCTGCTCAGTATGAAAACACAGCAAATGTCATAAAAACGTACTGCTCTATAAGAAATCAATCCCAAAATATGCATATGAATACTACGTGCGTCTGGTGCGCACAGAAATCAAAATCCATATATGTGCCATACATGCGCACAGAAACAACATCTAAGTGTATCGGGTGTGCACACAACAATTGTCATAGGCAACGTGTATGCCTGACAGCAAGGACGGGTGCATCTGACACGCACGAAGAATCTCGATTTAGTGCATCTGGTGTGTACCAAAATCGCATCTCAAAACATGCGCTCAGCATGCGCGAAAATCCAAGGCAGGTGCATCTATCATGCACGAAATCATGAAATCCAATATCAAGCGCCGAACATGCGCAAAATCCAATCAGGTGCATAAGGTGCACAAAACCAATATCGAGCATCACGATCGAAATCGAAGTCCAGTGCATCTAAGTGCACAAAATGCGTATCACTGCACTGCAAGCATATGTGAACTATACCGAGTGCAAAAAAAAATCGTATGCATATATATATGCATAAATCAACTCAACTGTATGAAATCCATATAATTACAAACATGAGAAACCAAGGCACGAAAACTATCTCGAGTGCAACAACTGTGCAAAAATCATAAATACCCAGTAGGTGCAACCACGGTCCATGAAAACAAATATCATGAAACTCAATCATCAAAATCAATCATGCGAATAGATCGCTCAAAATACCAAAATCAAGTATGGCGGAATAGTCCCGCTCAAGCACATCCTCCAAGAATCTCTGGCCAACTGTCGTGGTCACTCATAGCATGTCTCGTCGACGATCCTGAACTCTGGCCTGCTGGTGTGCGTAACATGACCACCCCTGGGCCCAAGTCTTCTCGTAATTTATTCCAGAAAGGTCCTGTCGAGATCTCTCCCAAATCTCGTCTTTGCCGAACTGTCCGGAAGTCATCGTCCTTTACTATATCTGTTTCTTGTTCCGGAATGGCTACATACTCATCGCGACTCCTTCTGGAAGGTATATTTAGGTACAATGCCTCGGCATGCGTATCGCATCTCTGATGTCGGCGGAGTGGAACGTCGTCTCATCAAGACCTCGTACGAACCTCTTACTCCACTTTTCTCTAATGTCGACTGCTTCGGACTCGTCTCGTCGTGGCTGCATGGACTGAGCTCCAACGGCTATCCTCGTATCTGGAGTCTCCCAAGAAATGCATCTCACCACCTAGCATCTGAATGAAGTCGAACCATCCGATCGATTCGTCAAAACCTCATAATCCCCCATGAGCTCAACATCTTGGGTACAGTTTAACAGTATCGAGTATGTACCACAGCATCGATGGTCCAGCCGTAGAAGGGCAAACCCAAGCCTCACTAATGGCGCCGCGGAACTGCCGCAAACCCTAAGGTTCAAAGGCTTTCACACGGTCATTAAGTCGAGTTAGGGTTTCATTCTTCTAGAGGGTCCATAGAATTGCCTGCATGTCTTTCCGAATACTTTAAACTTGGAATAATAGGTTTCTGACATTCGATCGTCTCTATCGACTCTCAACGTCTCCACGTGAAGTCGTCTCTAGCTGGAATCAATCTATCTGATGACCTCGCATCGGGGTAGCGAACGAACCACATGTCCTAGTCATTCATCCCCGGGTGACTAGCGACCTTCTATCATCTTTTAGTACAACTCGTACTGCAATAGCTCCAACATCTGGGGCGATATCTCGTCGTTCGCAGCAATAACTGGCTCACTCGTCAGCACGCTGAACAGCGCCTCAATCATCATGAATAAGCAATGCGCCAACGGTCATCGAAATCTGGCTGGCCTCTATCATTGGCTCAATCCTCTGGTGCCGATCAGCACATCCGAGTAACCTCATACAACGACCCGTCAAACGCTCATGGCGCGAAAACACAGTAAAAAGACACATCTCCGCAATCATGTGTCGCCGGAATCATGCCCTAGTCAGTCCTCGTTCGTAACGAGCTCGTGCTAACCGCAACTCTAGCCGTAGCTCTCCCTGCCCGTAATCGGGGCAGCAAAACCATAACTGGTACCGATGAGGCTAGATCAGGAATGAATATAATACTGAACAAAGAAATGTACATCCTAAGGCTTCTTAAGTGGAGTAGCGTATCGTAAGTATGCCGCGGAACATACCTACGGTACGTCACTCTACTTTAGTCACCCATTCCATCAACCAAGGGTCATCCTACGCTCCGAAGGTAAAACCTAACGCTCTGATACCAACTTTGTCACGTCCCGAAAGTACGGAGCATGACCGGCACTTAAACTACGAAACGTCTCGAGGCATACGTAATCTAAGTAAGCCGAAAACCCAGAAATCCAAACCAAGAAAAGTGGTAGAGTGAAGGAAAACCAATTTCAATCAAGTAGTTTTAATAGCATAAGCCGAATTATGCGTTTTTTAAAAACATCAAATATTTCCTGAAAATTTTGGCAGAGTCTCCTTTGTAAATACTGGCCCCCAAACGGGATACAACATGAATAGTATACGAAATCAATAAATAGCATCCCCAAGCTGGAGCTAGCTCTTCGTCAATCGACGGTCACAACCATACAAGCAATATAATACACAACGCCAAGAGCGAGGATCAAAACTCAAAAGGAAACTAAAAATAACAAGAAATCCACAGAAATATAACGCGCGACTCTAAGGTCGAAAGAATAACATCACTGGTCTCTATCTCTGAAATAAATACATATTTGGTTGATGGAACTTCTAGATACAACAAAATAATAATATACAAGGTATAATGATGGGTACGATACAAATAAACCCACCTACTAGCAAATCACCCGGAATGGAAATAGTGCCCGCAAGCCGTAATGAAACCTGTACGGCAAAACCTGCAAGAAACTGGGGCACAACGGGGGTGAGTTGCCAACTCGTGAGTAGAAAAACATCTACAAATAGAAACCGCATGAACAACGCAATCCTAGGTCATATGATCATAAAATATCCTCAAATATGTAACGAGCAGTCTATAACAATGGCTAGGGTTAGTATCTAACTCAAGTGTAATCCCATATGCCCGAGTCAGTACCTCAGGTAGCAATATATCATATGGATGATGTATGAATGCATGAAAACAGAATACATGTACCGAAGAAACTGCTTTCATAATTTAGTGAGATTTCCTTGTATTTTTAAAATGAGGTATCATAAATGAAATCAGCATAAACAGTGTCTAGCATCGACACAAAACATAAATCTTGTCTCAAAATCTCAGGCTCCGGCTATCCGGACTGGCCTGTATCATCAAATCTCAGTACCTTAATATCTTGAAATCTCAATGTCTCAATCTCAATATCTAGGACGCCATCGGTCCAGACCAGCCCCTACCATCCATCTCAAGACCAGACGGTATCCTCCGGATATCCGACGCGTCGGGTAAAATCACCGGCCGGTAGTGCTCCCATGCCAGGCTCAACACCATCATCTGCGATCCTCTTGCCCCGGGGTACCACACCGGGTCCACCATGTACCCGAAACGGTTCCTCCACTCCTCGAACTCGGGTCTCGAAATCCATCAGCAAAACTCATGATGGACGACTCATACATCATTGGAAAACCGCACTTTTTATTTAAAAAGAGGGGGAAGAGTTTATTTATGCTTTTGCGGTTTTCCTCCAAATCCAAGAAATCTTATGAAATCCATATCCAAATCGTCAATAGCACGTACAACAGTGAAAATAGGCATGAGAATCCATGAATGCGGCATAACAATGAATAACAGTATGCATGAAGTGACAAGGAATAACTACAATATCTAAGCTGGCATATAAGGCAAGTACACTAATATCATGTCAAACTACTAGCTAACAAGCTAAATCAAGCAATAATATTCTCTAAGTTTACGTGACATGGCAATTACCGATGAAGATGTGTGTGAGCCGGCAAGTAAGTGTACGTGGTACATACGCATCATCGGTAATGGTGCTGGTGTCCTAACAGCATGATATCGACAATAGAATATGAATCATAATATAAACATGCGATGCAGAGCGAACAGCAATAATGAGCGGGAGCTAAATACTAAACACAACGATAACTAATCTGCAATACCCTAATATAAGTCCTACAATAGTGCCTTTTGAAATAACACGAATCGCGGTGTTTTGAAAATAAGGGCTACGGTGTTTTTTTTAAGAAAAGATACGTCTTTTGAAATATCCGTAGAATCTCTTGACCTGTCTTTTAAAATACCCACGATTCGTTAGCTTTTCAAATAGGTAGGAGTCAAATCTAGTCTAACAACTACACTAAACCTAAGGGTTAAGCTAACAAGCTGAACTACAGGTAAGGAAACCGCCTAACATTTGAGTCGATACATATACATACATGTATATATATTAGTCAGTGTTCCCGCCTCATTAATATCATATCCGATACCATATCTATAATCAGACATCCCAAGTCAAGAGTGCGGATCAATCATCAATATATAGCTCGTACGTAAATCCGTAGTACGGCATCCCCAAATCTGGGTACGGGTCAATATCATACTCATCACACTGTACATCTGGTATCCTCTTTATCAAGATCATCATCTGGGGTACTGACCTACGTCTAGTACAACACTAACATAATCAATATAATCATGATCTGACTGCTGATATATAGCCTCATACAAACTGATATCATCATCAAATATCGTCATAAAGAGGTATACATCCCCTAATGCGACCTATTATGAATATCTTAACATATCTTATCTCATATCACGATCACATGTCAACCATTCAATGTATAACACTATTCATATGTATCGTCGTCCCAAGATCCGCTATAATATGAGGACGTATCTCAAGTACGAATCCTGCCATATCACCGTTCTCGCGGTCTCAAACAAATCTTATCGACTCATCTCAAATCCCAAATACTATCTTCAAATCCAGTATGTGAACACATAGTCCCATACCCATGTGAACACATAAATACATATTCCCGTATAAGCACAAATGAAAGAAGAATGTATGCTAGTATAGGTGTGTGTATATGTGGTGCAACC
This sequence comes from Agapanthus africanus, assembly GCA_030015575.1. Classification (NCBI taxonomy): domain Eukaryota; kingdom Viridiplantae; phylum Streptophyta; class Magnoliopsida; order Asparagales; family Amaryllidaceae; genus Agapanthus; species Agapanthus africanus. The sequence goes on from CM057349.1 coordinate 215,783,333, forward strand.
ACTACTCTAGGGTTTCGCAGTACTAAACCTATCCAATCACACCTAAAATCTATCTTTATCATCAATAACCTCAATAATAAAATCAATATATATGTGTGTATACGTATTCGTATACATCACCACGAACTGCGGGGGTGCTATACGCCATCCACCCGACTTCTCCCCGTAGATATAAATCTACTCACCTGGTCTTCGCTCGCCGGTGCCGACGTCGCCACGCGCTTGATTGTCGTCTTGAAGTCCACATGGGATACCTACATATCATAACGCACCGTATCGCATTAAAATCCGACTCATGACCAAAACGACATACGAATCCCACATAGGTCGAAACCTATGGTTTGCTTTCACAAATCAACCCAAAAGCCCTCGACGTCGGCGTACAAACGCCAAACCATCGAGAAAAACCCAAACACACTCATTTCCACAATCACAAGCACTAATTATAATATAAAATAGCTTAAACTTCACAAAAACCTCAAACTCACTTTAAAAGCTATTTTTCCGAAAATCTAGCAAGCAAAAATTACCCGTTTTAGTACAAAACTTGACGTTTTAACAATTCTAGTGGCCATAATTCTCATTAAAACATATTAACTAAGCCACACAATCATTAACTAGATTTTAATCTCACTCTTTATATTAAATACAAAAATCTAGTTTGCAAAACAAACATAATTAGGACAATTTACATATAACAATTTGCAAACTAACAATTTGATTATTTTTCACATTCCACAAAATGATGAATTCCACCTGCAGCCATTATCACACAACAAAACCCTAACTATAATCTAAAACCATCCCCTTGAATTTCCAAACTTGAATTCAAAACCCCTTTATTTATTTTAAAACACCAATTTAAGCTTGATTTAAACATTCAATTAACAACTAACAAATATGGATGAATCTTTATACCTCATGATCAAGAGATCAACATGAAGATCATAGCCTCCAAAATGCCAAATTTCCTCTAAGATCCATGCTAGCTTGGGCAAAGAAATAATAGGTAAGAGTTGGATTAAAGAATTATAGAGGTTTTAGCTTGATTTTGAAGCAAAAAAATTGGATTTTTTGATGAGAATGAGAGGAGAAAAATGGGGGCTGCTGTTGGAGGGCTGTTGGGGGACCTGCTGCTGAGCCAAGGGGAGAGGAGAGAGAGGGTGTGGTGAGGGGAAAAACTAAGTAAAGAAAAGTCCAAGTCAACCCAAACATATACCTCCTTTTCTTATACTTTCTTTTCATTTTTAATTCTTTCTTTGGTGATATGAGGGGACAAAGTTTTGGGGCTGCCAAGGGGGGCTCGGCCAGCAGCCTAGGGGGTGAGGAGAGAGAGTGTGGAGAGTGCGGGTGAGGAAAAAAAAGATAAATACTATACCCCAATTTCCCTTTACATTAATTTCACCAAAAAAGCATTTTTTTCTTCGATAATTTCTAACACCGTTTGGCAGTTTCATTTTGTTTCAAAAACCACATGCTAAAATTTTGTTTAATTTGTTATGATGAACAAAATTTGTTTCAACCCATTCCAATTTGTAATTTTGCCTAATTAAATGTATTAGTGACGGCTTAAAATAATATTAAAATAATTAATTTCGGAAAATTTTTCAGAAAATTTGAAATTTCACCAGAGGCTCAATAAACACCAAATACTAGAAATTACATAGCTAGAATATGTATATTTAATTTTATAATAAAGATATTTGTATTTTGACTTTTTACAGAAACCCCCTTATTTTACCGATTTTCCGAAATTTCACCGAAACGATTTTCAAAACGTTACATACCGCTTGCGGCCTGTGGTTAAACCCACTGCCAACGTAGTGTCGAGTCTTTAGAGTCCCACACAGAGGGTTGTTCGCCTTTGGGCAAAGCAGAGTAGAGGTCGTATGGTTTTACGACGGGGTTCGTTCACATAGGCGCACTTGTGCACGCTTGGTGTCCGGGCAGTTATTCCTAGCGGGCTTTGGTTTAAACCATATCCTAGGTCTTGTCTCATAGTGTTCGTGTTTCTCGGAACACGGATGTGGGTGTGTATACTCAGTTGACAGAGGCGGAGGTACCGCATTAGGGTTTTGACCATTGACTTGATTAAAACCATAATGAGATTGAAGAAATTGATTAATGAGTTTTAATTAGTGATAATTGTATCATGGTTAATTAGGTTTGACCTTTTGACCAAGTTGACCCATGTTGACCTGGATATTTTTGTGAGCATGCTTAGCATTAATTATGATATGATAAGGGTCAAATCAACATCAACCATGACAATTTATCCTAATTAAAATTTTCATTATTCTTTTTGGTTCATACGAGAGCAAGGTTCATTTTATTCTCATTCTCTCTTGCTCTTCCTCTCTCAAAAGCTCTCTCCTTTTCCTCTCTCAAAAGCTCTCTTGTTTCATGAGTTGAAAAACATGAGCTTTATGAGATCAAACTATCAAAACACCTCTCTACTCACTCTAGGGTTCTTAGTCTAGAAAGCTAAGCACTCTAGTTACTTCTTTGTTGATGTAGGAGCACAAGGTAGAGGCCTTCGGGTAGATCCTTCTTTGGCAAAGAGAAGACGAAGAGGAGAAGTCGTCTACACCACTCCAAGGAGCTCACATCAAGGAGGACAACAATAAGAAGAGAAGGAGTTCAAGAACTAGGTATAACCTTCTAACCTAGTAGTTAGAACTTGTAGATTGTTTGTTAGTTTTTGTTTAGCAAAGATCCTCCATGGTTAGTCTATGTTCTCTTGTGATAAAAATTTGATTTTTACTGTTTCCACCTCCCCGTAAGTACCGGGGTGGGTTACATGGACTTACATATAATATATCAACCATGCTTTTATAGTGACATTAAATGAATAGAGAAATATAAAAGCCATGCTTCACCCCATTCCTCATTTTCCACCTCATCATTTCCATTTCCAATAAATAGAAAATCAACCATACTTCATTATATATATATTAATATATATATCAAATATATATATATAATGAAAATTATTAGAGAGCAATAATATTACTTAATATATAATTATATCAAATATAAATATATCTTATATCATTAAATCAACACTTGATTCAATAATCCGGTTATATCATATATAACCTACTAATATCATTTATCTGTATACCACATTATCAAATTAATACTTGATTTGATAATCTGGTTATATCTCAAATAACCTGACCGATAACAGAAAACTGCCAGATTAGAATACGGTATCTCATACTCGTATTCACTCAGGCCCCCTGCACAGATCAGCATATGTGCCCTACTTCGTTTTTCTTGAACCAGGAAACTTCTATATGGGACTCTAAAGACTCGTCAATACGCCAGCAGTAGGTGATGATCACATCAGTCATCCACAAGCCGTCAGCGGTATTAGCTGGACACAACGGCTACCCAGGTATTGAGCGAATAGAAGATCAACAAGTAAGCTTGTCCAAACTCCCATGAAGCCTATAAGTAACACTTACCGTACAGTTCAGCCTCGTCGTATGATATGTCACATATCGAGTCCGGTGGTGGTATCGTCAGATCCCAATAACTTGATAAGTAATGCCGATGTGTGGCCTATAACGGTACGAGAAACTACTGATAACACTTACCAGTAAATCTCATCAACATCCTTGGCCAGGGACTTCCTGTTATAGCCAATCGAGCATAGCGCAATATCAACTCCCTATATAAGTAGAGAAGAAACCCCTCCTATCGCTCATTGCCTCCATGTGACTCGGGGCTGTACCCAAAATCCATATGTTTGCACGACTCCTTTGAGCCGTGGTTGGGAGGAAATCAAAGCAAAGTAGGAACCACACAAGACTCAATGACGATCTCGGGTCTACAGACTAACCTGTACCAGTGTCACCAGAGAACTGCTATCTGACGATAGGTATAGTACCATCTAGGACTTCTCGGCGAGTCCTGTTCGGTGTACCCATTCTCTAATGAGCACTTGTGTACAATCTTTGATGTCAAACACCAATGGATATGGGATCAACCATCGGCCCATACAGGGTCAAGAAACATACACACTAGTCTACTCTGGAATATCGATGCCCTGTCTCGATATTCCCTCGACTAGGAACAATTGAAGGATGTGATTATGGACTACCCAGGTCCCGGTAGTATGATCCACATCATAGTCCTGGTAGTCAAGCCAACATCCTAAGAGATTTATCAACAAGTATATGAGAGACAGTATAATAATACCAGTGAACATGTTAAGATAAAGGCAACCAGATAGCATACTATCATATCGAGTAAGAAAGTCCTCCATATATATGTCCAAGCATCCACTATATCATACAATAATAGCCTTTAGGGCATACATATCACTAACACAATACTCATTCATTATCATTTTTGTGATATATGGGTACTATTAATCCGTGTCTGCTCAATAAATACATATAACAAGTATTCGTGACAAAACACTGGAAACATACTCAAATGCACAGATACGACATTTGTAGGCCGACACTGCAACCGGAACAGAAAAACGATCAGTATTCAAATAGTTTACAAACCAATTCAAGTGTACACATCTTTATTCAAGAATGGTCCAACATGATGCAACATGATACACGTATGAACACAAACTCTTTTGATGCATGAACCATGGTGGGGCAGCCTAACACAAGTGGGCACACAAGTTGCCTATAAAATCATGACTTGTGCAAGTGGATACACAAGCGGGCATGGGTCATGACTGAAGGATAGAGTGTGATTTGATTTAAAGATATATTTTCCTTCCAAAATCTACAGATTAATATCCAAGTGTTTATAATAGAATCAAACAGCACCAGAGAGATCATGAAGAGGATATAAGATCACCGCAAGAAAATGGGACCCACCACTCTACAGTAAACCGCCAAAATTGGCCAAAATACCGTTACCATCAGTCCCAACTACCACTTTTTGTGTCCAATTTTCTTTGGCTTAACATGTGAGAATAAGAACTTGAAACACACCATTTCCCCGCGGACGACCCGTACTCATCACGGCTAGCTACACGCGACGCTCTCTTGATTGCGGTTAACTTTAAACTTAGATATGACACGATAAATATCTTCGGATCAAATGGCGTCGTTGCTAGGGAGATGGTAACGTTTTTATTCTTGTTATTTCGGATTAATCTCTATATATCTTGTCTATAACACTAACGCCATTCTGAAAAACAAAACTAAAAATCAAAAAATTTCAAAAATAACATTTCTAACCTTTTTGTTCTCTGGAAATTTGATATGCTAACACTCTATGGTTAAATAGAAAAATCAAAGTGTAACAGTAGCCTACTACGATAACATAGAGCACCCACACAAAATTAGGACACCTAAATTTTAAAGTCTCCCGCCGGTTTCCCTTATCTGCCTGCTACCGCCAGTTTTGTTGTAGGGGTTTGGAAAAATTCTTTTTGGGTTTGCTTCAGTGTTCTGTTAGTACTCCATTTTTATTATTTGATTTATATAATTTTGTGTGAGTAGGAGTTTAGGCACTTATATCGCTTTTTCGCACTATATATCCATTTTTCCGATATTTTAAGATTTTAAGGAATTGCGAACTGCGATCGTGCGGATCAAAGTGTGCATTCAAGGCAAGGCGATAGCGAACTACAATGCCGAAGTTCCGGGTAGTTTGACCTGCTGAAGCGAACTTTTCAAGCTAATCGGATTTAATTCAATGAGGGTTTCTTATCCCAAAACATATCGGTACGTATTTCCTAACACCTTCTTTCTCAAATCGGACGTATCTACTTTTCTATCTTTACAGGATTCTTTACAAGTTCGCTGCCAAACGCTAGGAAGAACTAACTCGTATTTGTTGCAGCGCCGTGCTTAAACATAAAAAACGATTGTTTGATGTTTTGAACAACTTTTCATTGATTTACGCGTTGCATCCATTAAATACGGACTTAAGGGCAAGCGAAGCCCACAACATACGGTAAAAGATTTCATCACCTTTTCCGTGGCCCACAATCAAGAAATTGAGCATAACGTTTACCCGCACAAAATTTTAAAAGAAACTCGACTTTAAGTCTTTAAGGAATTCATGCTCATTAAGAGAAATTAACTGTGTTTAGAATACCGCTTAACGGTATATCGTTCACGGGGTGTCTAGGCAAAGTGTTCATGACAAAACCGCTAAAAGAGAAAGAGTTATTCTAACTAAGGAACATCGCGAAAGCGTTGGAAAACCTCCCCTTATCTCTGCACTTACCTGACCTCGTGATCAGTATATTTTGAGCCCGTTTCTCGACACGGTTTTACTTCAACAATCAAGTTCTTAAGCAAGTCTAGTTGATCTAGGTGAACCCTAGACCGATTGGGTGTGCGGTATTTGTGTTGTGATTGTTTTTGCTTTACCTTTTGTATGTATATTTTATTCTTTTGTTGATAACTAACATAAAAAATCATTAAAAAAATATTAAGAAAAACCCTCACCACCTTTTTCATCCCTTCTTCTTCTTTCATATCATGGGTACCCCATATCGACCAACTCTTACCGAACTTTGGTACTCTCAACCAGATATTACTTCATACGGCTCTTGTTTTGATAGAACGTCAAACGATCCATCCATATCCAAAATTTCTTTGAAATATCGGATAGACGCTTCTTGAAACACCACATGGACACAATCCATGTCATATCAACCTTTTCAAACATTCACCCCTTCTCATGTTGATACCCTTCCCGAGGGTAACGTGGCAACTCTTAAACCGATGTCCATTGCGGAACGTATTGCACAATCCCGTAGCCGATCTTTCATGCCTTTCACCACTCTGAATTCTTTAGGACAAAAATTTCAACCATCTTCCTATCAAGATGTTGATCATAATCCTACCCATTCCACACAACCATTCGATTCCTATCAATCCTACCCGACTTTCACACCCTCACTAGATATTGCCTCTGAACATCAATTTGGGAATTTCACGTATCCAAACTAATTTGAATCTTTTACTGAAACCTCTTCACAACCCATGTCTAGTCTCAAAAGAACATTAGAAGAATTTCGGGTAGCTTCGTGCTGACAAATGGAGGAATTGAATTCATCCATGGCCGCCCTCGTACAACCTAATTAACCAGCAGCTAGTTCCCAACTAGCTCAAAATTTTACAATGTATGATGCGGCGATTGAATATGATGATGAGTTGAGTAGTGAAAGTATGCAATCCACCCTTCAAAATCAAGCCTACCTATTCCAAATAGAATTCCACAACTCCAGTTTCAAAAGTCTATCGAGTACACCAAATGATTTACCAATTGAAGATAGAATGTTTGATGAGTTGTACGACTATGTAGTGTTTGATTTACCCGATTGTGAAGGGTCCTTTTCTAGTGAAACCATTGTTAGTTATATGTATGCCCTAGAGGCCATTACTGTACATGAGATGTATATTGTAGGGGATGCTGGGACATATATAGGTAGGACTTTCTTGCTCGACATTATAGTACGCTATCTGGTTGCTCTTTATCTTAACATGTATACTTACTGTCTCTCTGTTACATGTTGATAAAGCCCTTAGGATGTGTACTCGACTTGCAGGACTATAATGCAGATCATACCAGTGGGGCCTGGGTAGTCCATGAGTACATCCTTCAATGTTTCTAGTCATGGGAATATCGAGACGTTGGCATCGATATTCCAGAGTAGACTAGCGTATATCTTCTCGACCCATGTGATGGGCGATGGATGATCCCATATCCATTGGTGTTTGACATCAGAGATTGTATGCGGGTGCTCAGTGGAGACTGGGTACACTGAACGGACTCGCCGAGAACTCCCAGATGGTATTATACCTCACGTCAGATGGCAGTTCTCTGGTGACACTGGTACAACTTAGTCTGTTGACCCGAGATCGTCATAGAGTCTTATGTGTCTCCCACTGTGCTTTGATTTCCACCCTAACACGGCTCTACCGAGTCATGCAAACAGGTGGTTTTTGGATACAGTCCCGATTCACATGGAGGCAATGAGCGATAGGAGGGGATTCGTCTCTCCCGGTATTGGGGGTTGATGTTGCGCTATGCTCGACTGGCCATAACTGGAAATCCCTGGCCAGGGTTGCACTGATTTACTGGTAAGTGTTATCAGTAGTTTCATGCTTGTTATGGACCTTACATCGGCATGACTTATCAAGCTACTGGGGTCTGACATTTACCACCCCTAGGCGAGATATGCGACATATCAGACGAACAGACCGGACTGTGCGGTAAGTGTTACTGATTGGATTCGCAGGAGTGTGAGCAGGCTTGCTCGTTGATCTTCTGATCGCTCAATACCCGGGTGGCCGTTACGTTTAGCAGACTGCTTGCGGCTTGTGGGTGATTGATATGATCACCACCTACTGCCGGCGTATTGACGAGTCTTTAAAGTCCTACACAGAGGTTTCCTAGCTCAAGCGAAACGAAATAGGAGCGCATATGAGATATGTGCAGGATCGAGAATAATACCAGTATGTGATACTGTATTCTATTCTCGCGATTTGTATCATCAGTCGGTTATATGAGATATAGCCGGGTTACCGAATCAAGTGTTGATTCGATATATTGATACACTAGATATTAGTCGGTTATATGTGATATGACCGGATCATTAAATCAAGTGTTGATTTAATAATTTAATGTATAATTATATATTTGATATATTACTTTACATTAACTAGTATTTGTTCACTTAAGATTGACTTTCTCACTTTATGTGCACAAGTTGTATATGTGATATATGTTTGTGCACTAGTTTGTATCATGATTGATGATACATGCAAACTTGGGTGTGTGTATGACTTACACCATATTTAAGATAATAGTTTGGGTTTTTATTTATTTTAGTAAAACAAAATGGTGGCTTTCTTTGTCTTGGCTTGACGCTTCATGAAGCTTTTAAGCATCTTTGACAAAGTCCACTCAATTGTTTTGCATAAGATTTTTATTAACCAAACCATTAACTAAAACTATGGTTTAGTCTCTACAAAGGTTAACTCACCCATGGTTGCATTATGATAGACTTCACTTGATTATTCTTTTTAGATAATTCATTATTCTTATTCTTTTCTTTTTCTTCTTCTTCTCCAAGAAGAAGAAAAGCTTGCTAGAAAATTTTCAAGTGAAGAAATAAAGTGAGAAATCAAAATCCAAAGTGAACCCACTTCCTATTTCATCATCCTCTACTACATGCCATTTAGTTTAGGGTGTTCTCTTCACAAAGTTCATGACCTAGTGAAGATGGAGCTTGAGTTTGAGTCTCCTCGACGTAGATCATCTTCGGCCTCAAAGTTAACGAGCTAGCCCGTTCATTTCTCCGAGGAAACCATCACAAGAGTCCGGGATCTCAATGATTGAAGCGAAGGGACGTCAACACGGAGTTTTAGAAGTGAAGGACCGGACTACAAAGGTTGTAATCCCAAACTCTTAGAAGTAAAGTTGTTTACTTGCCTATTGGTTTCGCATAATCTCTAGTATACGATCTTGGTTAGGGTTGTTCGGCACGTCTAATTTTTGAATCGGGCATGGTTGATGCCTTGTAGACACTTGTGACAGTGCCTAGAAACTCTACAGTGGTATCAGAGCCAAGCTAGAGCTTTAGGCGAAGTCTAGACGAAATTAGATGTCCGATCGAACCACGAAACCCCGACACGGACCCTTCTCTGGAAATTTTTTAAAATTGTGTTTTTTTGTGAATTAAAAGTGCTCAAAAAAATTAGCAGGGAATTCTAAGGCCTTGTGTGAAAAACGATCCAGTAATACGCTTAAAGCGCCGCGGAACCGCGGCAGGAACATGCCTTCCGCGGCGGTTCCACGGCGCTACAGTGCGTTTATGGTGCGCTTTTTACACAGTAACTTCTGTACGAATTTCCTGAGATTTATGGGAATTTTTAATTTATACTTAAGTGTTGAGTTTTCTGCGTTGTTTTCGATCGGATAATTTAACTACGTTTAAGTTATTCCGGATAATTTTAGAACGTGTTAAAAAGTTCGAACGGATATCAATAACTTACTTTTTCCCCTGCCAGAAAATTTCCAAGTGTTGGATTTTTCCGTAGTTTAAGAACGTTCTAAGTCGTGCAAGTAACGCGATGGACCCTCTAGAAGACAATAAACCTTAACTCGATTATGTGACCGTCTTGAACAGCCTCTGAACCTTAGGGTTTGGGGCAGTACGGCGTTGCCACATGTGAGGCGTTGGCTTGACCCTTTTACGGCTAGACCATTGGTACTGTGGCATGTGATGGATATTTTTTGAACTCCGCTCAAGTGTTGAGCTATTTGGTAAATCTTGGGTGTTTTTTTATTCGATCGGAAAGTTTAACATTGTCTATTTATCTGGAATGTGATACAATATTTGGAATCCACATATAGTTATGAGATAACTAATTTGAATGTTATAAATCTAGCACTTTAGTCTCATTTGATCGGTTGCCACGGGATTTTGATGTGATCAAAACTCCGTTGCAATCATGTAGAGTACGCGGATACTCGCCGGGTAATCTTCCAGGTCTTACGGATTTCCTTATCCACGACGCTGGATTAAGGACCTGGGACAGGGGGAGCTTTGGTGGTAAGAAGATACCCCAACTTGTCATAAGTGATTGCCATTTTGACATTCCTGAGCCAATCTTTGTAGTTTGGCCCTGTCAGTATATTTTTTTTCTAGTAGTAACATAAGTCCGGTCATGATGTTTGGTCGCTGTAATTAGGAGAAAGAGAAGAAATACTTTAGCATGATGCTCTTGCAAGTTTAGAGTGGTTTTTAGTTTGTCTAAACAGGATGGCTCCCACTGTTTTTCGAATCCTTCCTCAAACCAAAAAAGAAGAATTAGTCGGGATCAATCTCACCGTACAATACTTGCTTAACCATTCAGCCAGGCCAGTGTTGGTACTTTGAGGGAGGTTTTACGATACTTTCACAAAGTTTCTTAATTAAATAACCTCTTTTCCCTGTGGGCGTAGCCCCGCTAACACCTTTCTAGACACCTACTTGGTTTATAGCATTGATCGTTAAGTGAGAAAGTTTCCCGAGGAGTAGCATATACTCACAGTAGGATCGGGATCCAAATATCATCGTGTGATAAAGCTGAAGGAATCCTACCAGAATCATCACACTCCAAATGGTATGCAGCACTAGCAAGTTTCAGTTTCTTTAGAAACTCCCGATGTGGATTTTTGCCCCATGCACTTATGACCTTGACGTAGGCCAAAATATCATAAGTCACTTGTCAAGTTCCACCCATCATTTACCAAGTTAATTTGAACCTACCCGTACGTACCCTTGACGTAGGCCAAAATGGCAGTACGACTGTCTCAAACCAACGCATCTATCTATGCAACAGATAAATATCCGGCAGCTACCAATCACTATGCCTTGGCGTAGGTCAAAATACATAGCTTGAATACTACCGAATATTTAACTGAAATGATGGAGGGCTACGAATGGTTTTGGCGAAACCGTGAACGTAGTGAACTTGATATAATCGAAGGAACCTGATAGCTTTTAAAAGGAGTGGTTTAAGCTCCGTGTTTAAAAGTTGTTTTTGAAAAGAAACCGAGTGTTTTTGAAATTGTTCCAACGATTTTAACTTTGGTTTATTTTCTTGCTTTAATTTAATGCGTCCCATCAATTAATCCTACCATTGCAGAAAACAACGAAAATATGACATACGCTTATGCCATCCACATTCGCCACGGGGCCCCGTCATCACCCGTTAGGTTACTTAACTAACGACAGAGCGGGGGCTGGACTAGCGAGGATGCAAAACATAAGCAACGCCTACTAGATATCATATATAGATATATACATTCGTCAGATGCAATGATAGCCATTCCAGATCACAGATGAACACAATGGATATGCTAGGAATCCGCGTTTCATTCGAGCCTGCAACGAAAGACGGATTACACGGTCGCGATGAATAGCCAAACCCCACCCTAGACCCCTACGGGTGCGGAAAACTACCCGCCAAGTACCCGAAGTGAAGCAACCTCCCTCAACAACGTGAGTAGGCCACTCGGCACTTCGAGGTACCCGGTAGTTTGTGCACCCTACCTTGGGTCTATCCTAGGAGCAGAAACAGTAAAAGAAATAATATACAATAGCGGCTACAACCTCATCCCGGATGTGCAGCCATAAAAATAATATTACATCAATTTACATATTACATCAAATGAAAGATAAAGAAAACTCTTATCTCACAATCCCCGGCTATTCATCCGCGACAATCCAACAAGTTCATATACACAATCCAACAACATTACAGATCACAGATATGCATACCCCCACTAATCGACGTATAGAGATTAGTCGACGTTCAGTGCATATAACACATTACAGATATAACCAATTAGCTAAAGTCTACAGAACTTCGATCAAAAATACGGATTTGCGACTACCCCAAACACAACATTGTTCTCTGGATAATCTGGGCAGAAACAAAGTATTTTAAAAATCACAAAACGTCAAAATAAGAACACTGCAACAAATCTGAGTCGCGCCCGAGTTGACTCGGCCGCAGATCCGCGGCCGAACGCATGGTTTCGCCGCGCTTCCGCGGCGGTCTGGTCGAATCGTGGGCTCGTTTTTCTTGTGTCTTCCCAGAACACCCTGCACGGATTTTTAAGATGTGTGGAAAAATTTTTAGGGCTGTTTTAAAAATCGGCAGAAACTTGAGGATTTTGACGTGTTTTGCGATTTTTTCTCGGATCGAAATTCTAAATACTTTGCTAACATGCTAGTTGTTGTTGTTTATCTAGTCTCTGACACCACTGTAAGTCCACGTTACCCACCCCGGTTCTTACGGAGAGGCGGAATAGGTAAAAAATGATTTTTTCTCAAGGCAACATGGACTAAAAATAAAGGATCTTTGCTAAACAAAAACCTAGCAAACTAACTACAAGTTTAGCTACTCGGTTAGAAGGTTATACCTAGGTCTTCAACTCCTTCTCTTCTTGCTCCTTGGAATGGTTTGAACGGCTCCTCCTCATCGTCTTCTCTTTGCCGAAGAAGGATCTACCCGAAGGCCTCTACCTTGAGCTCCTACCTCAACCTAGAGGTAACTAAAGTGCTTGGCTTGCTAAACCTAGAACCTTAGAATGAGTAGAGTGAAGTTTTGAAGGTTTTATCTCAAGAGCTCATGGTTCTCAACACATGAGAGATGAGAGCTTTGAGAGAGGAAGAGGGAGAGCTCATGGATGAGAGAGAATGAGCAAGTGAGAATGAGATAGGTTTTTTTACAACCATGCTCTCAAAATAAGAATAATGATAATAATAATAATAATTAAGAAATTGTGATGGTTAGTTTATGAATGACCATTATCATTTCATCATTTAATGCATTTGTAAGAAAGAAGAAGCATCTTTGAAATGAAATGATGAAGGTCAACATGTCAACAATAGTCAACCGGTCAACAAAGTCAACAAGTCAACAAAAGTAAAATGTTCAACTCAACCATGGCACAATTATCCTTAATTAATATTATTAATCATATTTCTCATTCTCATTAGGATTTAGAAAATGTCAACGGTCAACAACCCTAATGAGATTCCTCTGCCTCTTTCAACTGTGCATACACACCCGCATCCGTGTTCCGAGGAACACGAATACAATGAGATAAAACCAATCCCAAAACAAATACTAGGATCTGGCTTAAACCAAAGCCCGCTAGTAATAACTGCCCGGACACCAAAAGTGCACAAGTGCGCGGATGTGAACGAACCCCGTCGCAAAACCATGCGACCTCTACTCTGTTTTGCCCAAAGGTGAACAGCCCTCTGTGTGGGACTCTAAAGACTCGACACTACGCTGGCAGTGGGTTTAAATACAGGCCGCAAGTGGTACTAGCTGTACGTAACGATCCCCAGGTAGATGCCGATAAGAAGACTGATGAGGTAAACCCATCCGAACTCCTACTGAGCCTGAATGTGACAATCTCCGTACAGTCCGGTCTGTTCTTCTGAGAGTATCGCATGTCGGGCCTAGTGGGGCGGTAAACGTCAGTCCCCTAATAGCAGTACAAGTCATGTAGGAGTGTAGCTCAGAACACCCTGAGATAACACTGGAAACGCTACCAGTATATCTCGCTTGCCCTGGCCAGGGACTTTGTGTAATGGCTCTCCTAGACACAGCGCGATATCAACCCCCAATACCGGGAGAGACGAATCCTGTATAACCGTCACTGCCTCCAAGTGCTTCGGGACTGCACCCAACTACTACCTGTTTTCACGACTCATTTGAGCCGTGGTAGGATAGTAATCTAAGAACAGTGGGAACACACTCGAGGCGAAGTGACAGTATCAAGTCAACGGTCTATGCTGTACTCATGTCACCTGGGAACTGATAACTGACGATAGGTATAATACCAAACCAACAGTTCCCAGTGAGTCTTGTCCAGTGTACTCGTAACCTAATGAGCACCTACATACTATCTCCAGTACGACGTACTGATGGCTGTGGGACAGACCATCTCCCCTCCTGGGATGAGAAGCGTATACACTAGTTTACTCTGGAGTATCGATGCCCTGTCTCGATAATCCTATGATTAGGGACCTGTATAAGGATGTGCTTGTAGATTACCCAGCCCCTACTAGTGTGACTGCCATCACAACGCTGGTAATCAAGCAAAGATCCTAAGGGCTCCACTAATGTGTATAGGCGATATGCTAAAAGAAACACATGCACACATTAAAGTAGAAACAAACCAAGTAGCATACTACCATTTCGAGCAAGATTGTCTATACAACTGTGAATATCCCAAGCTTCCATCATGTAATATACAAACTAGTATGATACAGTAATGGCCTCTAGGGCATATACACTAATAGCAATGCATGCGCATGAGTAATGAGCAGATAACTCAAAATCAAATCTCCATCAAGCATCCCGCAATCATCGGAGTCATGGTAAAGACAAAAGGTCAAATCCAAAACAAAACCAATATGATATAAATCAGAACTATACATGTAAATATCTAAAGGAAATGAATGCTAAACTTTTTTAAGTCGCTGTGAGATGCACATAACACTACACAGTGGCGGACGTCTATTGTAAGAAAATAACCATATATGTATATATCTTTTGTTTAATATGTACGTTCCACCGTTTTGAAAACAATTTAGAAGGGTTCCTTTGTTTTAAACGTGTCGTGTCATATCAGACACGTTGGTAAATACTGAGACTGTAGTTCTCTTTTTGGAAATCTCTTCGGTAACTATCAATGCATGCAAAATATATTCAGGTACTGTCCTTAGACTAGTCCTGTTTAGTACGAATACAAAAAGCAATATCATAAAAACGTACTGGTCCATAAGGAATAAATCCCAAAATCTATATAAGAATACCCTGTGCGTCTGGTGCGCACGGAAATCAAAATCCACATAGGTTCTATACATGTGCACAGAAACAACATCTAGGTGCAACGGGTGTGCACGAAACATCTTTCATAGGCAACGTGTGTGCCTGACAGTAAAATCAGGTGCATCTGATATGCATAAAGAATCTTGATTTAGTACATCTGGTGTGCACCAAAATCGTATCTCAAAACATGTGTCAAACATGCGCGAAAATCCAAATCGGTGCATCCATCATGCACGAAATCATGAAATCAACATCAAAATCGGAATCGAAATCGACGGTATACAATACGGCACAATCAAGATCAGGTATACCGCGGTATATAAGCTCACAACTATGTGCATCAGCGTGCACAAAACAAATCAAGACACTAAAATTGTGTGAAAACCATGCCGAAGTATAAGTCAAATCACATGCATAACATAGGCATGAAATCAAAATCAACATATCGAATGACATCGAACCGAAGTCAGGTGCAATAAATGCACGAAATATAAAACTGGTGCATCCTGTGCACAAAACCCAAACAATAACTCAAATGCGTGAATAGCAACACCGAGTATACCAAGGTGTAAAAATCATAAGCGTGTGCAGCTGTGTGCACAAAACACATATCAATGCACTACAAGCACATATAAGCTATACCGAGTGCAAAAATCAAATCGTGTGCGTATCATATGCACAAAATCAACTCAACTGTAGGTATCCATGAAGTCATAAGCATGTACAACCAAGGCACGAAAACGATATCAGGTGCAATAACTGTGCACAAATCATAAACCAACACAACAGTGTATAAAGCACATCTCAAGTGTAATAACTATGCGCAAGAAATAAATGCCCAGTAGGTGCAACCATGGTGCACGAAAACAAATATCATGGAACTCAGCCATCAAGACTAAATCATGCGAATAAATCGCCCAAAATATCGAAATGCAAGGTGATGGATACGTGATAATCAAATCACCAAATCACAAATCATAAATACCGCCGTCGATATTTCCTCCTTCGCAGTCGAGAAGGTGTCGGTGCATCCGATACTAGCAGCGCAAGATATCTACTTGCCTCTTGCTCACGGTCTGGTGTCCTCTATCTCTGGACCCTTATCTTCTCTGTGGATTACCAATCTCGCGATCCATCGGCTCATCGGCCCTGTCAGGTGTGCTAACAGGGACGATTCCGTTCTGGCACTTCTCTGGTCATTTCTCAGCCAATCCTCACGGCCACTCGTAAATTAGCACGTCACTGGCGCCGACCTCTAGTCCTCTGAGTGCACATCACACATTTGATCCTGGGTGCAAATCTTATTGCAGCAGTGTCCTGGAAGGAATCCTGCTCAAGGTCTCTTCCGATCTCGCCTATGCCAAACTGTATGGAGGCTGGTGCTCTTGCATAATCTTTTCTCGCTCTCTGGACATCTGCGTCCTCAGCACAGCATTTTCTCGGAAACTGGTCGCATCCTCACGCCTCTGTAGACATATCCGACCTTTAACCTTAACGAGGAGTAACAACAGCTCGTCAGCATCTCGCACGAACCTCTTGTCCCACTTGTCTATATCATCGTCTACTCCGATGTCACGTCTCTATCTGCGCACTGCAAATGTTCTCGGCTACGATCCATCCGAAGTCTCTCACACGGACTCGAAATCACGAACTCGGTATCTTCATCACTCTGTAGAAGATATCTGTCTGAACACGTCCTCGGGAACTCGTCCCATCCTGCAGAGGTATACTCCATACTCGTCGAAATCTCGTGCGAACTCTTTACTCCGCTTTGTTCCAATATCGACTGATTCGGACTGGTCTTCTCGTGGCTGCATGGACTGCGCTCTAACGGCTATACTCGTATCTGGAGTCTCCCAAGAAATGTGTCCCGTCACATGATATCCGAATGATGTCGAACCATCCGATCGATTCGTCAAAACCTCATAATCACCTAAGAGCTCAACATCTTGGATACAGCTTAATAGTGTCGAGTACATACCACAGCGTTGGTGGACCATCCGTAGAAGGGAAAACCCAAGCCTCACTAAGGGCGCCGCGGAACTGCCGCAAATCCTAAGCTTCAAAGGATTTCACACGGTCATTATGTCGAGTTAGGATTTCATTCTTCTAGAAGGTCCATAGAATCGCTTGCATGTCTTTCCCAATACTTTAAACTTGGAATATGGGTTTCTGACATTCGATCGCCTCCATCGACTACCAACGAACCTGGGTGAAGTCGTCTCTAGCTGGAATCAATCAATTTGATGACCTCGCATCGGGGTAAGCGAAAGAACCATATGTCCTAGTCATTCATCCTCAGGTGACTAGCGACCTTCCATCATATCTGTGAGTATATACCCATGCTGCAGTAGCTCCAACATCTGGGCGAAATCTTGTCATTTGCAGCAACAACTGACTTATTCGTCTGTACACTAAACAGCGCCTCAATCATCCTAAGTAAGCGATATATCAATAGTCATCACATTCTGGCTGGCCTCTAGCAGTAGCTTGATCCTCTGGTGCCGATCAGCACATCCGGAAAATCTCGTAACAGCGATCTGTCAAACGCTCATTGCGCGAAAACGCAATAAAATGAAGCCTCTTTGCAATCGTACGTCGCTGGAATCACGCCCTGGTCAGTCCTCATCCGTGACGAGCTCAAGCTGACGCAACTCTAGCCGTAGCTCTCTTTCTGCCCGTGTAATCGTGGCCGCAAAATCATAACCAATATCGATGAGGATAGATCATAGCAATAAATATAATACTGTGCAAGGAAATGTACATCCTAAGGTTTCTTAAGCGGAGTAGAGTATCGTAAGTATGCCGCGGAACATACGTACGGTACGTCACTCTACTCAAGCTACCTACTCCATCAACCAAGGGTCATCCTATGCGACGAAAGTTCGGGTATAATACCCCCTCGACTAAGTCTAAGTTCCGTAAGGTCAAGCCTAAGTTCCGTATATATATTAACGCTCTAGGCTCCACATAGTCAAACTTAGACTCGAACCAACGTTAACCTAGCACTCTGATACCAACTTTGTCACGTCCCGAAATAGCACGTGACTGGCACTTGAATCATATGAAGTTTATAGGACCCTATCTAATTCAAGTAAGCCAAAAGCCCAGAAATCTAAAACCATTTTAAGGAGTAAATAAGGAAAACTAGTTTTTTTAAAAAGTAAGGAAAACACGTTTTAAAAGCAAGGTTTATAAATAAGTAAGCCTAATATACATTTTTAAAATGTCTTGTCTTTTCTGAAATTTTCGGCAGTGTTTCCTTTGTAAATACTGGCCCCGAACGGGGTACAACAAGAATAATATATATGCAGTGATAAAAGGCATCCCCAAGTGGGAGCTAGCTCTTCGTCAATCGATGGTCACAACCATGCAAGCAGTATAATATACAACGCCGAAGGGCGAGGATTAAAACTCAAAGGAAAACTCAAAATCAGCATGAAAACCATAATACCACAACGCGCGACTCTAAGGTCGAAATAATATACAACTGGTTTTCTAAGTCTGAAACAATATACATGTTTGGTTGATGGAATCTCTAGATACAACTGAATAATACATATACAATGGTGGTTCTGATACAAAGGAATCCACCTACCAAAGCAAATCACCCAGAAAGGGAGGTGTGCCAGAAAAGCCGCAATCAAACCTGTACGGCAAGACCTGCAAGAATTGTGGGACAACGGGGGTGAGTTTCCAACTCGTGAATAGAAAACATCGCAGAGTATAAACTGTATGCATGACATAATCCTAGGTCAATACGATCAGTAATAATATATCCTTAATATGTATAAGTCTGAAGCATGATAAGGTGGTTAGGGTAAACATCTATACATAAGTGTAATACCAAAAGCTCGTGTCAGTGCCTCAGGTAGCAATATATCATAAATATGAGGTATGATCTATGTAATCAATGTCAACTATATTAGGAAGTCTATGAGTATGTGGATATCATCCAACTATGTGATCAATGTCATCAATATCAATATATGTATGTGGAAATCGTCCACGTGTCACCCAATGACAAAAAGCATCAAGCATGTAAATATCATAAACATATGCATGGAAGTATGAGGATGTAAATCAACATGTGTCGCTCGCGACATATCAAAATCATGGAACCTGAGTGTCTAGCATCGACACTCGAAAACATCATGAAACCTGTGCCTAGCATCGGCACGTAAATCCTCATATATCGGGCTCCGCTAGTGCGGATCGGCCCATATCATCTCTCTACTACGGTCGGTATCCTCCGGATATCCGCCGAGCTCAAATACAATCACTGGTAGGTAGTAGTCCCTCTGCCAGGCTCACCGTCTGTATACACAGCATCCTTTTCTTGCCCCGGGGTACCATACCGGGTCCACCATGTACCCGCAGTCGGCCTCATCCGCCTCCTCGAATCGGGTTTCACATGTCACTCTCAGCACTGAGAAAACATATGGTGGACGCACTGAAATATCATATCAAGGGTAACAGGGTTTTTAAAACAATTACATACTCTCTTTTGAAATATCCACGGTTCCCAAATCCAGAAATATCATGGAAACAACATATCTCAATGCGTATAATCAAAAACATGATGTATGCGACATGTAAAAGAAATGTAAGCAAATCAGTATATCATGCAATATGGAATAGTCATACGCACATATTGAGGGAAACCACTCATTTAAAATGAATCAGTTTTAAAGTGTATCTTGCGGTTCCCAATTCTCCAAATCCAGCGAGAATCATCTATGTATATGTATGCACGTAGGGGTGTACAATAGGTATGTACACAGGTATGCCATGCAAGGGATCATATCCTGAATGCAACAATACTACAGCGTAGTGACATGGCAATTATCGATGATGAAGTGAGTGAGCCGGCAAGCAGGTGTACGTGGAACATATGCATCATCGATAATGGTGCTGGTGTCCTAACAGCATGAGTTTAATATAACAATAACCATTTGCACATGCAATGTGATGCGAATAACAAGAATATGCAGGAATCGACTAATAAATGCAACAGTGACGCATCTGCATCAATATAAAAAGTCATACAGTTTACCATTTGAAATAAGACGAATCATAGTTTTTAGTAAAATAAGGGCTACGGTGTTTTTAAGAAAAGATGCGTCTTTTGAAAATATCCATAGAATCGCTTGCCTATCTTTAACTACTCCCGATTCGTTAGTTTTTGAAATAGGTATGTGTTCACACTAGAATATTACATTTAATACCGCCCATTCTTATGCTCATTTGTTTATAGGTAGGTGCTTTTAATCCGTGTTTGCTACATATTTACAGTCTACAGGTTCTTAGTCCAAAATAACGCAAATGATACAAAATCTGCACTGTTACGCCAAAATCCAGAACATCTATTGCCAGCAGATAAAAGCCGGGTTCCGATCATCCGTATCCGTCCAGTGCCGCGTACCAGTTCCAGAGACAAGACAAATGACAGTGGTCATTCGTGTCTTGGACAAGCACAAAGCATAAGAGGGGCAGCACAAAGCACGAGGGAGGCAGCACAAGAATCAATGGGTGGGCGGAGCTCGAGGGGGAAAGGTCAAATCAATCAAAAGCGAAGCTATGTTTGGACTGTGCAGATCTGAAGAAATTGTGAAGGCATTTTGCAATTTGGGACATATTGAACATTATAAGATAGTAACACAAGGAAACCCAGAAAATCCGAGATCCCAACTCCACAAAACCGCAGCGGAACCGCCGCCAAATGTGGGTTTTCGTGGCGGATCCGCCGCAGTTTCATGTCATCATATGACCAAATTTTAGGGGTAGTTGGGTCATTATATTTAGGGCCAGAATGTTGCCCTAGGGTTTCAGCACGCAGCCTATAAATAGCCCAGTTTTGTGCCAAGCCAAGGGGCTTCTTCATGTCTTCTTTTCCCATCTCTTTTAGTGTAGTTTAGCTTAGCTTCTTCTTCTTCTTCATTCTTTCCTCCATGAAAATTGTAGTGAGAGCTTTTTGAGTGGATGATGAAATGAAGATGAGGGTTATTTTTATCTTGTCTCTTTTATTTATTGTCTTGTAATTTTATTATCTTGTATTGTAATTTTAATTCTTATTGTTAACTAGTTGTTGTTATTTCTTTTCTTGTTCTCTTTTCTTTTCTTCTTCTTATCCGTATTATTTCCAAGCGATGATACTCGACGGAGTTCCTTGCTAAAGTGAGGACTCAAGGGTTAGCTTGCTTCACTTGTAAAACGTATTTTTCTCTTTTCTTCCTTCTTGATTTGTTTTTTTTCTTTTATGATGTGTGAATAATTTCCTCCTTGTTAAGACTAAGGAAGGTGGTATGAGGGACGAAGAAATCCCTTGTGGTTCTCTTCGCCAAACATCTTGAAACGAACCCCGACCAAACAACCGCAACCCATTCACTTAGGCGCGCCATACGTGACATGTAGCCGCGACCTAAGTCGAGAAGTCCTTTAAGCGCACTACAACGTGACATGTAGTTGTGACTTATTTGGATACATGGTTGCGGGTGTTTGGCCGAGGGTTAGAAATAAGCGTATTTAGCGGACGGACAAGGGGCACTAGGAATGGATTTATCGTTGGAAAGCTTGCTTAAACTCGCAAATCCCATTCCTATGTCCTCCTAATCCCCGCTACTTTCGATTATCCCGACACCGTTTTAAGAATGGCAAAAGACAAGCACAAGACTAATCCTAACTCTACTAACCAACCTTAACCTTAACAAGCTTACTTGAATATAAATACGAATACTTAGGATAGAACTGAACAAACATATACGCATTCTTTATTGACTCGTCTAAAACACGAACGGACATACAACCATCTCCCTGCGGATCGACCCGTGCTCAACCAGCTAGCTGCAAAGCGACACCGTCCTGATCGCGGTTATAACTTTAGAACTTTGAACATCCGACACGCCAAAAGCGTGCGATCAAATGGCGCCGTTGCCGGGGAGACGGTAGCGTATTTTCTTTCTTGTTATTCGGGTTAATATTCTTTATATATATATATATATATATATAATTCTTTTTGCTATTTTTGATCATTTTTGTGTGTAAGTGTGCAGGTTAATCTGGAGCAAGTACAGTAATCCAAAAAGAAAATAGAAGTTTTTATTTTGGAGAAGAAAAGTAGTGGAGTTCGTTGACCAAAGACAAATCCCCAAGTCAACATTTTGACCGCGGAACCGCGGTCAAAAGGTGCCTTGCGCAGAGGTTCCGCGGTCCCATTGAGGCCTCTGTGCCCAATTTTTTCTCCACCCCTTTTTCTTTTCTTTTATCTTCTCTGCGAATTCCACTGTACTGTATTTTTTGCAGGTATCTTTGCACAGAATTGCACAGCCGCCAAATAAATTTTTGTTGTTTTAGATTTTGTTTGTTTACCGCTTTGCATATATTAATACGGACATTAAAGGGCCATAACACCAATTCAGATTGGGTGGGGATTTCATCACCCTTCCTAAGACCCCACAAATCACTAATTGCATACGCATTACCTTGAGCTAATAAAAAATACTAGACTCAGCCCTAAGGACATTGCGCTCAATAGGACAGAGGACTAGTTGTAGGCATCGGCCGTTGATCCTAACCTGACTTTGCGGTGTCTAGGCAAATGTGTCTAAGGCGAGTGGTTACTTAATTAGGGCCACTACTTGTAGTGGAGAGCCTCCCACTCACCTGGCACTTACCTGGCCGCAATTGGCTGTGAAGAGGCGGTTTGAGGTCCTATTTCTAGCCCTTTGGAACAGTTAGGAGCTGTCTGGCTAACCTAGGTGACCCTAGCTCTAGGTGTGTTTGTGCATTTTATGATTGTGATTGTGCTTGTAAATTTTAGTCCCATAATTCCGTATTCTTTCAAACAAACAATTTTCAAAACTCCAAAAACAAACATTTTTTTCTTTTAATAAAAATAAAAAATCCACATTCTTTTTCCTCTCCTTTTCTCTTCCTTTCTTTCTTTCTCTCTTCATATCATGGGTACCCCACCAAGAAAAACTCTTGCCGAACTTTGGTATCCACAATCAGACATCACATCTTATGGTTCTTGCTTTGGTCGAATTTCGAACGACCCCTCCATGCCAAAAATTTCATTAAAAGATCGCATAGACGCGTCTAGAACAAACACTTGCCCTCCACAATCCACTTTGCATCAACCTTTCTAACCTCCCCCACCCTCTTATGTTGATACCCCTTTTGCAAGTCGTCCTTTGTCCATCGCTGAACATATTGAACAATCCCGTAGCCGATCTTTCACTCCTTTCACCACTACAGATTCTTGGGATCATCAATTCCATTCACCTTCTTATCCAAATGTTGATCCTGCTCCTGTCCAGCTATTCAATTCCTACCAGTCCTACCCGACTTTTGCACCTTCCCTAGACAGTGCTTCTGAACCGCCATTTGGGAGTTTTCAGTATCCAAACAACTTTGAATTTTTTACTGAAACCCCTTCACAACCCATGTCTAGTCTGGAACAGTCATTGGAAGACTTTAGGGTAGCGTCGTACCAAAAGATGATGGATTTGAATGCGTCCATGACCGCCCTCATACAACCTATTGACCCAGTAGCTAGTTTTCAACTAGCTCCAAATTTTTCAATGTATGAAGAGGCGATAGGACAGGTTGAGAATTTAAGTAGAGAGAGTGAGATATACACCCTTCCAAATCAAACCTATCCATTGCAAATTGAAACCCACAACTCCGATTTTCAATGTCTATCTAGTGTTCCAAACAATTCATTGATTAAAGATAGAACAGATAATGAGTTGTGTGACTTTGTAATGTTTGATTAGCCCGATTGTGAAGGGTCCCTTTTGAGTGAAACCACACCCAATCCTTTTGACCTCTACACCTCCATCTTAGAACCAGAATCGATTGAAATCCATGCTTTTTATGAGGTGTCTGAGAATATTGATTTTCACTTGATTGAGGATATTGACGCTGGAAATATTTTGGATGATGAACCCATAGATTTGGCGGAATCTTTCTCTTTAATTCATCATCCCGAGTCATTAAATGTTTTTCCCGAACCACATATGTGTCTGGATTTTGAGGATAAATGCATGGATGCGCTTAACTTTGAGGAGAATTTTGAGGATACTTTTTAGGATGAAACAGTTCTTGTTGATGAGTCGGACTTTCCAATTCATCCTATCCCTTTCATTGACTGTGTACACTCTCATGAACCTTTAACCGATAACCTTCCTCAATCACCTACCTCCATCCTTTCCATCGTTCCGACCTGGCAAGACACCGTATCATTTTCACTTCCTGTATCTGGTTTACCGAGTTCGGCTTACCCATGGTTTCTCACGAATCTTGAGAGATTTGACCCAATTTCTCGACGGGTTGATAGATTAGCACAATCACTTTTCACACATCATTCATCACATATTGTGCTAATCTATCCACTCCATTTTCACCCTCAAGTTCGTATTCCACTTCTTTCTCCCTTCCGCCATTCTTCTTCTTATAAACCGAGACCGTATACCACTTCTATCTCCATACGGTCTCGCGTATTCTCCATCTCTTTTCTCTACGCCTTCTTCCACCAACCTGTACATTATAGCGATAAAATCTTTGAATGGTTGGTGCTCACTTTTGGCCTGTGTAAAGCCTTGTATAGCTTAATACTGTTCTTTCCTTCCGATCCTGAACTTCAACGCTTAACAGTGGAAACACTGTTTTACTTTAGTTTGGGGGGGGGGACCTTTTTGTATACATTTTTTATTTCATTTTTTGTTTTGTATATAATTTGTTTCTAGGGAGCGCCGACAATTTTGACCCTCTTGGTGTAGCCTGACAGTGAGGGCACTGTCAAGTTTAAGTTTGGGGGTGTGCTCGGTAAGCTTTCTTCCTTTGCATTCATTTGTATATTTTGCATTTGCATACCTTATTAAAAACCCATAAAAATCGAAAAAATTTCCAAAATATATAAAAACTTTGTCGTCAAGTTAGCTAATAGGGTAACTTAGATTTTTATTCTGAAAGTTTAGTTGATATGTTAGAAATAACTAAATTCTAGGCTTAGGAATTGAAAATCCTAAAAATAACCCTCATTCTGTTTAAACTTGGTGATTATACGTCCTTACAGTTTTTTTTATAGAAGTAGGTAATCTTGAGTTCAGTTTTTGAGTTAAGTGAAGATGAGGGGAAAGTATTGAAGCTTTACTGAAGGATAAGTCTGAAAAATAGTTTCTATTCTTGAGTTCAAATTCAGAAAGTATATACCCGACAAACTGCATTTACACGCACCTTGAAACTTGGGATAGTAGAGGATACCTAGAAATACTCTTGCCTGAAAGCCTAGTATGAAAGAAAAAACGGTATTTAAAGCTAAACACCAAAAGAGCATATTGAAAAATATATCCGGTCTTGAAAAAGAAAAATAAAAGAAAAGAAAAATAAATAAATAAAGTCAACACCTGGAAACTGCTATTTACGCTTTAAGCTCACACATTCAGTAATCGGCTGTTAGTGCCTCAAGAAGCATTAATAGTCGCATAAAAGGTGTGTGAGCAACACCGGTCATCATAAATGAAAAGAAGTAGTATTAGGTATTAGGGCAAGGGTACTATAACTTGAATTGAATTCTCAAGTGTAGGGGTGAAATAATACACACACGTAGGGGTATACAATCGATGTTTGGATAAAAGATAGAAATAAAGGATACGACTTATGTTTTCTGTAAAGTTGATAAAAATCCCTGTTTTGAGACCACACGCTTTAGAAGGAAAACTCAGGAGATACCAATATCTTTCTAAACTTTTTTGGAACGTATAGGATCTATTGTTAAATAAATAGGAGGTGTGAAACATAAGGGTTGGATATTTCTAACTTAGGATGATAGAGTTTCTAACGTAGATACTAAACTGTAGGAGTAGAATCGATGTTAACTTATGACACTAGTTTGACGGGATTTTGTGGGTGTAATCCGCTGAAAACCCTCAGGAGACAACACTGCTCCTACTAGGGACACCTAGAGATTTAATGGCTTGTTGCACAAGCTCAGTGCAATCGCGTTCCCTGCGAAAGTGAGGTTAGGACTTTTTGTGAATAATTGGTTTTGCTCGGGACGAGCAAAAGTTAAGTTTGGGGGCATTTGTTCACACTAGAATACTACATTTAATACCGTCCATTCTTATGCTCATTTGTTTATAGGTATGTGCTTTTAATCCGTGTTTGCTACATATTTACAGTCTACAGGTTCCTAGTCCAAAATAACGCAAATGATACAAAATCTCTGTTGTTACGCCAAAATCCAGAACATCTGTTGCCAGCAGATAAAAGCCGGGTTCCGATCATCTGTATCCATCCAGTGCCGCTGTTCCCCTCTGAACGGCGGCCAAGACGAGAGGACGACTTGCCTGAGATTCGGGGCAGATGCTATTTGGTTTTATCTGTCCACCTCTCCGAAGATGCCAAGTTTATTTATGGCACCGTGTATCGGAGGTTTAGATGGATGCGGCCGATGTAGCAGACTTCGTCATATTCCCCCTCGCTTGAGGGGTTTTTTGATTGTGGGGACGCTCTTCCCTGCAGGCGCAAGCCCCTGCAGTTAATTACGCTACCGCATCGTGGTAACAACTTTCTCCTTCTCCAGAATTTCACTTCGTGTCGTGGGTGTTTGTTTTGTTTGTGGTTACCCGTGGATTGTAAACGGAGACTAATTTATGTCGTCGCCCGTAGGACGTGGATTAGTCCAAATCCGTATTTTCTTAGATTTGGGTTTGGGGTTTTGGTTTGAGGATACCTTAGCCATATTTGAGGCTAAGATCAACTCAAACGTTTGTTAAGGATATGCTAGCTTAATTTTAGACTAAGATCAACTTAACGGGATCGTTTAGATCCAACAAAAGAGCATTTGTGGGCTCTATTGTTCCAGTTTAGGGACATAGTAGTCCATTGCTAGTTTAGGGACATGGTGGTCCATTGAACGTATGGCCGTCGGGACCCGTCACCTCGCTGACGACGTTAAAGGATTACAACGACAGATATCAGAGAAGTTCAGAGATGTACCCTTGGACCAAAGTTGGTTGGGAGATCTATAGTCCAATTTGGGACTAAAGTCTGTTTGAAGGTTTTGTTTTAAGGATACGTTAGCCATATTTGGGGCTAAGATCAACTCAAACGTTTGTTAAGGATATGCTAGCTTAATTTTAGACTAAGATCAACTTAACGGGATCGTTTAGATCCGACAAAAGAGCATTTGTGGGGTCTATTGTTCTAGTTTAGGGACATAGTGGTCCATTGCCAGTTTAGGGACATGGTGGTCCATTGAACGTATGGCCGTCGGGACCCGTCACCTCTCTGACGACGTTGAAGGATTACAACGACAGATATCAGAGGAGTTCAGAGATGTACCCTTGGACCAAAGTTGGTTGGGAGATCTATAGTCCAATTTGGGACTAAAGTCTGTTTGAAGGTTTTGGTTTAAGGATACGTTAGCCATATTTGGGGCTAAGATCAACTCAAACGTTTGTTAAGGATAAGTTAGTCCAATTTGAGACTAAGATCAACTTAACAGGATCATTTAGATCCGACAAAAGAGCATTTGGGGGCTCTATTGTTCTAGTTTAGGGACATAGTGGTCCATTGCCAGTTTAGGGACGTGGTGGTCCATTGAACGTATGGCCGTCGGGACCCGTCACCTCTCTGACGACGTTGAAAGATTACAACGAAAAATATCATAGGAGTTAAGAGATGTACCCTTGAACCAATGAGTTGGTTGAAAGAGCAGATGTGCTCAGTTCAAGATGATTTGAGGACTTATGGCCAGTTTGGGCTATGTCCAATTATGTTTGAAATATTGGCCCTTTGGGCCATTAGACATTTGTCTGGGTTCAGCCCCTCATCATTCAGCAGTACTGAACAGAGGTTTGGAGGCTCTGACAACATTTTGTCTTTGATTTCCTCAATTTTGAGATTCATTTGGAGGAGGGACTTTTACCTCTGGAAAATTAGCCAATTTGGCTAAAAGTAGTGTTAAACACTAGAGAAGAACAGTGTTAAACACTGGAGATAGAACTCTCACATTAGTGTTAAACACTAAAAGGCAATCAGTGTTAAACACTGGAAATATAATCTTCAATTTAGTGTTAAACACTAGAAAACAATCAGTGTTAAA
Organism: Agapanthus africanus; assembly: GCA_030015575.1. Lineage (NCBI taxonomy): Eukaryota > Viridiplantae > Streptophyta > Magnoliopsida > Asparagales > Amaryllidaceae > Agapanthus > Agapanthus africanus. The sequence continues at coordinate 215,811,788 of CM057349.1, forward strand.
CACTACAAATATAATCCCCAAATTAGTGTTAAACACTAAGAAAAGAGGGGTCACGTGAGGACACCCAAAGATGAGGCCAGATATCCATTACCTCGTTCGGCAATTAAGTGTTGAACACTTTTTTATTATTTTTATTTTGAGCATCACGTGTTGACACGTGATGGGGATTTATGCGCTGACTGTTAAAGCGTTTGCCAAGGGGTCACGTGGTAACACGTGAGAGCGCCTAAAGCCTTCATTTCCTTTGCTTTTTCTTTCTGCATCTTGGGAGTCACGTGGGAGCGCGTGAGGCATTGCCTCAAAGCTTCTTTCTTCAGGGATCTTTTCAAGGGTCACGTGGGGACACGTGACCTTAATTCTTTTCATGCACAGAGATCTCTTAAGTCTCTTTATTTTTAAGAATTGAATTCTTTGTAGGGTTAAACCCTGATTATGATTTTGGAGGAATTAAATTCCTATTGTGCAAGAATTAAATTCTTAAGTAGGGTTAAACCCCAACTTCTTTTTAGAGGAATTAAATTCCCATATATGTAAAAGAATTAAATTCTTATATAGGGTAAAACCCTAATTCTGTCCATCTTGAAGGAATTAAATTCCTGTGAGTTTGGGAGAATTAAATTCTCATATAGGGTTAAACCCTAATTTTGTTTTGGGAGAATTAAATTCTCTAAACTCAATTCTCCCTCTAAGTTTTGGATCTGCATGGCAGGATCACAACCCGATGAGAATTAAATTCTCATCTTATGGGGAGATGTGCTCTACGCAGATCTTCAACCAGAAGAAGAACTAAGTTCTTTTGTAGAAGAGTTCAACTCTTAAATTGAGAATTAAATTCTCTTTTTAAAGCTTTGATCCCCTTTCTTTTCTTATCTAGGGTTTTTCTCTGTAGAGAGTCAAATTCTCCTTTCTTTTCTTCTCTCTTGAGAATTAAATTCTCCTTTCTCTGTTCTTCTCTCCAAAAAAGTAGATCCATTCTCTTCTCTTCTTGGCTCCTATTTATAGGAGAAGGAAAAGAATCAATTTGTTAAGTAAATCTCTCATTGAAAGATTTTAATTGATTTCATGATTAATATGATCCTTTAGATCATTCAGTGAATTTTTATTCACCGTTGGATTTTAAATCCAAAGATATTCTGTTTGTTATTTCTGGTGAGATTTTCAGGGAAATCATTCATTGTCTAAAATCTTTCCATAAATTAGTGATTTTCAATCACCCTTGGATCTTTAATCCAACGGTCCCCATAATCCTTTTCCATTTGGAAAGATTTAGAAGCTTTTAGAATTTTAATTCTATTAACTGTGAGGCTTTCGGAGATAATCACGTGCTGACACGTGACCCTTGGTCACGTGTGAGCACGCGACCCCCAATTGAGTCCTTTTCTCAGCGTTTATTTACGCTTCAGTTTTAACCATCACGTGTCAACACGTGACCATTGGTCACGTGTGAGCACGTGATACCTCATTGAGGTATTTCCTTTAGCCATTTGTTTTTATTTCTGTTTTAACTATCACGTGTCAACACGTGACCATTTGTGACGTGTGAGCACGTGACCCCCAATTGGGTCCTTCTTCAGCCGTTTGTTTTTTATTTCTGTTTTAACTATCACGTGTCAACACGTGACCATTGGTCACGTGTGACCACGTGACACCTCATTGAGGTAATTCCTGATTTTTAATCAGGGAACAACGCATAGCATATTTGCTCATAACTTTTGATCCCGGATGAATTATGAAGCCCATAATATATCAAATCGAAGGGTTTTCGAGAAGCTTCCAATACAATCAGAATTTAATAGTTCCTGCTTTGGGAAATTATCAAAATACATGCCGGAAGATACTGGTTCGCATTTCCTTAAGCGTGTCGCTGCCATTTTATACCTTGGACTCTTCTGCGCAGAAATTTTTGGTGGCAACAGCCGCGTACCAGTTCCAGAGACAAGAAAAATGGCAGTGGTCACTCGTGTCTCGGACAAGCACAAAGTACGAGGGAGGCAGCACAAGAATCAATGGGTGCGCAGAGCTCGAGGGAGAAAGGTCAAATCAATCAAAAGTGAAGCTATGTTTGGACTGCGCAGATCTGAAGAAATTATGAAGGCATTTTGCAATTTGGGACATGTAGAACATCATAAGATAGCAACAAAAAGAAACCCAGAAAATCCAAGATCCCAACTCCACAAAACTGTGGCGGAACCGCCGCCATATGTGGGTTTTCACGGCGGATCCGCCGCGGTTTCGTGTCATCATATGACCAAATTTTAGGGGTAGTTGGGTCATTACATTTAGGGCCAGAATGTTGCCCTAAGGTTTCAGCACGCAGCCTATAAATAGCCCAGTTTTGTGCCAAGCCAAGGGGCTTCTTCATGTCTTCTTTTCTCATCTCTTTTAGTGTAGTTTAACTTAGCTTCTTCTTCTTCGTCATTCTTTCCTCCATGAAAATTGTAGTGAGAGCTTTTTGAGTGGATGATGAAATGAAGATGAGGGTTATTTTTATCTTGTCTCTTTTATTTATTGTCATGTAATTTTATTATCTTGTATTGTAATTTCAATTCTTGTTGTTAACTAGTTGTTGTTATTTCTTTTCTTGTTCTCTTTTCTTTTCTTCTTCTTATCCGTATTATTTCCAAGCGATGATACTCAACGGAGTTCCTTGCTAAGGTGAGGACCCAAGAGTTAGCTTGCTTCACTTGTAAAACCGTATTTTTCTCTTTTCGTCCTTCTTGTTTTGTTTTCTTTTCTTTTATGATGTGTGAACAATTTCCTCCTTGTTAAGGCTAGGGAAGGTGGTATGAGGGACGGAGAAATCCCTTATTGTTCTCTTCGCCAAACATCTTGAAACGAACCCCGACCAAACAACCGCAACCCCCTCACTTAGGCGCGCTATACGTGACATGTAGCCCCGACCTAAGTCGAGAAGTCCTTTAAGCGCACTACAACGTGACATGTAGTTGTGACTTATTTTGATACATGGTTGCGGGTGTTTGGCCGAGGGTTGGAAATAAGCGTATTTAGCGAATGGACAAGGGGCACTAAGAATGGATTTAGCGTTGGAAAGCTCGCTTAAACTCGCAAATCCCATTCCTATGTCCTCCAAATCCCCGCTACTTTCGATTATCCCAACACCGTTTGAAGAATGGCAAAAGTCAAGCACAAGACTAATCCTAACTCTACTAACCAACCTTAACCTTAACATGCTTACTTGAACATAAATACGAACACTTAGGATAGAACTGAACAAACATATACGCATTCTTTATTGACTCGTCTAAAACACGAACGGACATACAACCATCTCCCTGCTGATCAACCCGTGCTCAACCGGCTAGCTGCAAAGCGACACCGTCCTGATCGCGGTTATAACTTTAGAACTTTGAACATCCGACACGCCAAAAGCGTGCGATCAGTATGACATCAACCTAGCCTAAAATCTACTAGCAAAACTACGGCTCTAACTAACAAGTCAATCAGGAGGGGTATGGAAACCACCTAAATCTGATTCGATATATATATATATATAAGTATAATAGTCGGTGATCCCGCCTCAAAGGTACCGCATACGATACAATACCATATGACATCCTCGAGTCATGAGTGCGGATCTATCATCAATATAAAGCTCGTACGGTAAATCATCGTACGACATCCCAAACGCTGGGTACGGGTCAATATCACATTCATTTCATCAATTATCTGGTATCCTTATCATCATATATCATGATTTGGGGTACTGATCTAAGTCTAGTACAAATCGATACCGTCTATCTAAATATAAATGCGTGTGTGCAACACACGTCCCAAGGCCCGCTAAAATCACATGTCGTATTCCAAATACGAATCACAATATATCACCGATCTCATAGCACTATGCCCAATCTCATCGACTCATCTCCCAACATCATACACTATCCTCGTCACCTAAGTATATGTATAACAAATATGCAGGTGTGTGCATGTGGGTATAAGCCTATTCTAGGGTTCGCAACTAGGAATTATACTAGTTTACTTCTACGCCCTAATCTAATCATAGTACACCTAATATCATCTCAAATATCCACGACACACAATAAGCTATCATAAATAGTATATATATACTATACTAAACATCGAACTGCGGGGGTGCTATATGCCATCCACCCGACTTCCCCCGTAGATATAATCTACTCACCTTGCATCTTGCTTCTTGTGTGTCGATGCCGATGTCGCTATCTTCATCTTCAACGTCTCGACATCACATGGGGTACCTATACATATAACGTATCGTATCGTGTTAAAATCAAATTCAAAGACGAAACGACACACGAAAACCAAAACGATACGCTTAAAAGCCTATAGGTTAGAACCTATGGACTACTCTTTCAAAACCACCAAATAACACTTGATATAGACGTACAAACGTCAAGCGATCAAATACATACCAAATATCAAAACTTGAATTCGTAAAAACCACTGAATACAAGGCAGAAACCAAGAAAACATGCCCCAGATTTTAGTTCAGGTCCAAACTAGGTGCACAAACAATACTGGGATGAAGTATAGGGTGTATATGAGCTATGAAAACAACCTGGATACCCTCACCTACCAAAGGGCCAGCCACATCCCTATAAAAACCGGCCTCCTCGGTTTTGGGGAAGAATTAGGGCCTCGAACATGCAGGGGGGTCTCCTATGGTCTCAAATTGGTCCCTGGGGTTGTTTGTTTATCTCGTATTGGTCCCGGTTCACTCCAGATTTCCCTGCACCCTCAAAGTCATCACAAACCAACATGAAAGTTTCGTAATTCCGTATTTTTGGGTTTCAGGTTATGTATATGTGTTTAGCCTGGGTTTAAAACATTGTAGGGCGGTTTAAGGTCACCAAACACACTCAAGTTCACCACACTACTCAATTTAAACCCTAACCCTCTTTAGTGATGTCCAAAGTGCACTAAACTACCAGACATCGATTTCAAACTTGAAATGAGGCTTAAGCACAAGAAATACTACACTAATTGTGAAGGAATTACCTCATTAGACACTCATGAATTCTCAACAGCGCCAAAATGAATACTTTCTTAGTCCAAAGGGTTGCTTGAGGGCTTGTGCACATTTTTTCAGAAGAGGGAGTAGGGTTTTGAGTTTGTTTTGATGATGAAGTGGGGGTTTGAAGGTGGTAGAGGAGGGGTGCTGCCTTGGGCTGAAGGAGGAAGAAGAAAGACAAGGATGAAGAAGTGGGAGAGATGTGCCATGACTTAGGTTTGACCCTCACCTTTCTGTCTCTTGCCCATGCTCTTTACTTTATTCATTTCTTTCCTTTTCTTTTATTTCCCTCTCTAATTTCCTTCTCTCCTCAATAGTAAACCCAAAACAAACCATGGTAAAAATGCACAAGTGTAAAAAAAAGAAATGGTGTATGTTTGCACAAAATACGCTTAAAGAGCGATTAGCGATTTTTAATCGCGATTAGCACTAAATTAGTGTCAAATTAATTGTAAAAACCTAAAATTTGCATAATTCACATAAAACACCCTCTTTCTTGTATTTTCTATAATTTTCCAAAATTTTCCCAATTTATCGGTATTTAATTATACCGAAATATTTAAGTATTCATTTAAAATTAATATTAAATTATAAAAATTCCCAAAAATAATATTTTATTTTTGTGAAATGTTACAGATGTAATGTTGTATATCAGGTTCGGTATGTAATAACATTCGTTCAGAATCAATGTATTAATACAAGGTGATATCTGCCAACTAACTTGACTGCAACAATTGCACCATTCTCTAACACTTAGAGACATATCACCCATTCTTAGTTCTTTACCTTTCTGTATCCCATGTAACTCTTACATATGTGGGATCCTGATTCAGAATCTCATACCTAGGACGTAGAAGATACTGAGAAACAGTTCTCGGTAATAAGGACACCCGAAGAATATGCATCAACATGCACTTTCTTCGATTGGGTGGCATGGAAATCCGGATATTCCCCTATTTCCTTCTCGGACTTATAAAAGTTATAAGATAGAGGGGAACCAACGTTCCAAAGCTCAGTATAATAAGAAGGTTCAGTCAATGCATCCATATTATTATCTTGATTAAGGCATGACATGGTCCCTACCAGGGGAGAGAGAGAGAGAGAAGAAAATACTCTGCGTGCACTATTGCAGGATTAGATTGGTTATTAGTTTATCTAATCAGGATGACTCCCACTATTTTTATCAAATCTTCCTTCAAACCCTAAAAGGTAAGACTAGCCGGGATAAATTACACCCTACAAGTTCGTCAATATTTCGTCCAGGCAAGTGTCGGTACTTTGAGGGCGGTTCCCCGTGCTTTCGCACGGACCAAATTAAAATAAACCTCGATTTCCCAAAGGCGTAACTCCGTTAACACCTTTCTAGACCCCTACTTGATCGGCTAATTGTAATGTGTAAAACTCTCCCAGGAGTAACTCTTACTCGCAGTGGGTATCGGGATCCAACTATCTCATAGAAGGTATGCAATCTCATTGCAAATTTCAACACTTGAAATTCCCGATAATATTCTGACCCTAGCAACTTATGACCTTAACAAGGTCAACAAATCATAAGCGCTAGCAAAGTTCAAACCGTCATTTCCTGATTGAATTAAACCCACCCGCACGACCCTTAACAAGGTCAACAAAGTCGTACGACTACCCTAATCCAATCGCGTCATATGCTTATACAGAAAAGCACTAATTAGCTACCGCACACTACGCCTTAACATAGTCAACAAACGTAGCACAAATACTAAGTAGTACTTATCTGAAATGACGGAGGGCTACGACAGGTTTTTATGAAAACCTTTTGCGTAATGAACTTGATATCGTTGTAGAATCGAGTGAATTTAAAAGGAGTGTTTTTGAGGCTTTTATTAGTTTATCCAAAGAGGTCACTCCCGGTGAAGGGATCTAGGCTCCTTCCTTATCGAATAAGGTGCAGATATGTAACGTTTTAAAAATAATTAAATAATTAATTAAATAAATAAAATCGTTTAAGTGAATTTTATAATTTTCGGTAAAGTAAAACGTAGTTTTCATAAAACTAAACCGTAATTATTTTTCACTATAAATTTAAGAATACCTATTTTAATTATGTTATTACTAGTAAATGGTGTTTATTTAGCCACTTATAAATTTTTAGTTTAATTAAATATTTTTCTTAAATTAATTATTTTAAATTTTAACAAAAACTTTATTTTTACACTAAATTAGTGTAAGTTACAAATTTGAATGGGTTAAATTTGCAAAAATGAACCATTGCATCTTAGAATCAAGCGTGTTTCATGCAAAACTTATTTTTAAAATTTATCCATGGTTCTAGACCATTCTAGGTCAAATGGAGTGAAGAAAATAAAGAATTTTTAAATAAATTCATGAAAAGACTTAATTGTATGATATTTTTGTGAAACCTTCTATACTTTTCTTCACCTTTTCTCACTCTCCTCTCTTTTCCTCACCTCATGGCCGGCCTCACCTCCATGGGCAGCCCCAAAATTTTTCCCCCATCATTTTTTCATTAAAAATCATCAAAATTCATCAAAAATTCAATAAAAAAATCCTAATAAATTCCTACCCTCTATTCTTTGCTCACCTTTACATGGATTTTGGAGATGGAAAGCATTCATTTTCGAGGCTTATTTTCAAGTTTGGATCTCATGTTGTGGAGGTATAAATCTTCTTCTTTTGATTTATTGTTATTAGATGTTTCATTTAAGCATAATTAGATTTAATAAATAATTTCTATCTACAAGTTTTAAAAATTCAAGTTAGGGTTTGAAAAATCAAGTTATGGTTTTTACTAATTAAGTAGGGTTATATTTTGTAGTTTAACATTTTTAGAAGTGGAAAATCTTGTATGGATGATGTATTGTAAATTGTTTTCCAAAATTGTTTAAATTAAACCATTTTTGCAAACTAGATTTCTATAAGTTGTATATATTGGTGAGATAAAATTCCAATTAATATTTGAAACACTAGATTGTGGTTTTAAAGAGGATATTAACTTGTTAGTGGAATGAAAAACTTAATTTGGTTACTAGTTTCTTTTGATAATTGAAAAATACTAATAAAAATGCTATTTTTTTTGCTAAGTAGTTTTTGGGAATTCTTAAATAAATGAGAGTTAAATCTAATTTATGGTTTCATTATACTATTATAATCATGAATTGTAGTTTAGTAAGTTAATTCATGTAAAATCATGCTTAGTTGTGACATTGTGAAATTTTGCTTAAAAATATCGAAATCGGGCAAGTTTGCAAACTAGAATTTTCAAACTAATGTAAATTAGGGTGTTAAAAAAATGGTAATGGTTTCTATAATCTAATTAGGCTATTTAATGAATATTATGACCATTATTTTCTTTTAAACATCGAGTTTTGAAGTAAAACGGTAAATTGGAGTTTTCGGGTTTTTCGAAATCGGACGATTTGATCGTTTTTTAGGGTTTCGTTGAATTAAATCATGTTTTGTATTATAAGTGATGAGTTTTAAAACTATGAGTTGTTTGTTGATGTTTATCTCGATCAATCGGCGTTTGTACGCCGATATCGAGCGATATTTGGTTCTTTTGCGTGAACGGGACATAGGTTTTAACCTATGCGCGTTTCGTGCGTCGTTTTGGCTTTGTCTGTGATTCAGTTTACGATATTATATGTGTTGGCGTATAGGTACCCCTCACGTGGACTTCGGACGAGGAAGAAGAGGAGGGCGACATCGTCTTCGGTAGACAAGGACCAGGTGAGTAGATGTGTATCTACAGGGGGAAGTCGGGTGGATGGCGTTTAGCACCCCCGCAAACGTAGAATAGGAATATGTACTTATTTTCTTTAGGAAGCCAGACGTGACCTTAGAATTTCGGTGAGTAGGACCCTAGTAGTGACCTTAGGTTGGACTAGATTGATTTAGGAAGACCTTACCCAAGGATGAATATCATAGAGGAGATTCGTAGGTTTCAGGTAGATACACGCACACGCACACACTGAGACTCGACGTGGTGTATACGTGTATGTGTATGTATATATAGGACTAGGTGTAGGTATATATATATACACACAATACGTATATGTGATACAAGTATGTGACATGATACACGGGGATGAAACAATATAACTGGGCTGATGCCGTGATTCTTGGCTATACAGTCGTGTTATGATATTAGCGGATCATTAGAAAATGAAATAATGGATTTTTGTACATGAACAATAATAAAGGATGGTGATGATATTGAAGTATATGGGACTCTAAATAGAACCCGGACCGTAACCTGTGCCTGAAATTCTGATATGATATCATATAGGTGTGACTTGATTACGACATCACATAGGTGTGACTTGATTACGATATCATATAGGTGTGACTTGATTACGATATCATATAGGTGTGACTTGATTACGATATGATCTAAGTGTGACTTAATCACAATATGATACATATGACATGATATTTCTGAGGATAAATTAATGATGTATATTTATGCTGACAATGATATATGATTGATGTATGCGATTACAGTATAGAAACTTGATCTTGACATGTGTTGATGATGATATTATACGAATGATGAGACACGTAGGTGATACTTGACCCGTATCCCGATATTGGGATGCCGTACGATGGATTTTACCGTACGAGGTATAGATATGATGATTGATCTGCACTCTTGATTCGAGGAAGCCGTTCTATGTACGTGACGTTATTGAGGCTGGATCGCCGACTATTAGAGATATGGATTCAGACCTTAGGTGGACTCTTAATTCTTATTGACTAGTTTCTTAGGTTTAGTTCCTTAGGATGTTAGATGGACACTAGTTTAGTCTCGAGTCATATAGTTGTAGTTATACTTGTATATCACAGATGAGTGGTTATTACACATCCGTCTTTACATTCATACCGTAATCATAATGGTGCATGTTCATTCATATGTTTCTATAATCAGAATAAAACTTTGCCTGTTAGGACACCAGCACCGTTACCGATGATGCGCATATTCCACGCACACTTATTTGCCGGCTCACACACATCATCATCGGTAATTGCTATGTCACGTACACTTTAGATCATATTATCTTTTATTGATACAATCAGCTAACAGCTAGATCGATATAAGATTGTGATTACTCTCTGGTGTTAGTATAAATATAGTATTTATTACTTAGATATTTCACGCATTCGCATTTTCATGTTATCATGCAGTATTATGGGGCATATGCCGACACTTATCATATACTTACTCATGATTTTGGGATTTTGGATTTCTATGTGTTTTCTGGATTTTTGGGGAAAACCGCATGAATATATAAAAACTTCTCTCTCTCTCCTCCTCTCTTTTTAAAACATAAGATGCGGTTTTCTCGTGATGTATGTGTCGTCCACCATGAGATTTCATGTTTTCTGTTGGATTTCGAGACCCGATTCGAGGAGTGGATGAACCGTCTCGGGTATATGGTGTGCCCGGTATGGTACCCCGGGGCAAGAAGATCGAGTTGTAGACGATGAGCCTAGCAGGGGAAGGCTACCTACCGGTGATGTCTGGCGCGGCGGATATCCGGAGGATACCGACCGTTGTCGTGAGATTTGATGATATGGGCCGATCCGGACTGACGGAGCCCGAGATATTGAGACTATGAGACATTGAGATTATGAGGTATTGAGACTTGAGATTTACATGTTTTGTGTCGATGCTTGACACAGATTTCCATGGATTTCATCGTTGATATTTCATATTTCTATACACATTTTACCATGATAAAAGCTAAAGATTCCTTATGCAGATAAATCTAGATTTCAGGATTGGTTATTTTACATTCATGGTGCATGCATACTCATTCACATGATATAGTACTATATGAGGCACTGATACGTGCATGGAGCATTTGCACTTACACGTAGCGTATTATCTTGTCTTACTTGATGACTAGTAGTATATTAGTATATTATTATGACCTAGGATAGCGTTGTGCATTCGGTTTCTTTTCGCAGATATCTTCTACTCACGAGTTGGCAACTCTCCCCCGTTGTGCCAAATTTTATTACAGGCTCGATATACAGGTTTTCCTGGCAGATTGCTGGCACATCATTTCATTACGGGTGATTTGCACGGTTGGTTGGTTCACTTGTATCTAGACCGCCATTGTACTTTTATTATTTCATTTGTATCTAGAAAGCTCCATCAACCAAACTTGTATTACTTGATAGTTTACTGGACCATTTTTTTGTCTCGACCTTAGAGTCGCGCTTGTATTATTATGATATCTGGTGGTTTTGTTTTCTTTTGAGTTTTGAGCTTCGCCCTTTGGCATTGTATACTATTGTGTATTGATGTGGTTGTTTCCGCCTGTTGGCATAGAGCTAGCTCCCGTTTGGGGATGCTTTTTATTGTTTGTATATATATTATTCTTGTTTGTACCCGTTTGGGGCCAGTTTTTACAAAGGAGACTCTGCCGAAATTTTTGAGAAAATTGGATGTTGCTTTTAAACTTGTTTTCTACATGTTTTCCTTTACTTCTTCTTCTTTTTATGGTTTAGATTTCAGGGCTTCGGCTTACTTAGGATACGTTGCGCCTCTAGACGCTTCGTAATCTAAGTGCCGGTCACGTTCCGTACTTTCGGATCGTGACAAAGTTGGTATCAGAGCATTAGGTTTATCCTTGTATAAGTCTAGGTGACCCTTGGTTGATAGAGTAGGCGACTTAGGTTGAGTGACGTACCGTGGGTATGATCCGCGGCATACTTACGTTACTGTCATGACCCGCAGGGTATGGAACGTGACTGGCACTTAAGTTTACGAAACGTCTCAAGACGTCCGTAAAATAAGTAAGCCAAAGCCCAGAAACCAAAACCAAATAAGCAAAAGAGTGAAGAAAACCCAATCAATTGAAAGCGAGTTTATCAAATAAGTCATATAAAACCCTTTTTTTTAAAAACAATACCAATTTTTCCGAAAATTTCGGCAGAGTCTCCTTTGTAAATACTGGCCCCCAAAATGGGTACAACAAGAATATATATGAATCCAACAAATATGGCATCCCCAAGCGGGAGCTAGCACTTCGCCACAAGGCGGTCACAAATCCCACGCAATATAAAGCAACAACATGCGAAATAACCATAATGAAGCATAAGAAAAACAGCATGTCGACTCAAGTGAGCTCGACCCCAAAATACAGCATAAAAGTCCACAAACCTCACAGTCTCATCTCTAGGTCAAAATACAATAATACTGGTAGATACAGTAGATGGAGTACTCTAGATACAAAGAATATACAAGGTGATGCAAAAATAATAATATAACCCACCTAAGAGCAAAACCTCGAGTCCAGGCAAAAGAAGCAAGTACGCCTGCCGCTACTGTACTGACGGAGCGGACCTGAAAAAGGCTATGGCACAACGGGGGTGAGTTGCCAACTCGTGAGTAATAAATAACATCTATACAGGCTATCGTATGCGTGCGCACAAGCATCCTAGCATCTAAATACAGGTAAGGCAGGACATAATGGCAAGTATGTATACAATATGAATATACTAGCAGGTATGAATGCAATGCGAATCAACTCGTGATCTGAATGTGTAAGTATAAGAAATCATGTTTTTCCCTTTAAGAATCTCTTTTGAAATACCAGCACAATACCAATAGAATCAACAAGAACCTGTGTCCAGCAACGACACCTCAAAACTATCACAAATCTCATATATCCATGTCATAGTATCTCTGGCCTCAGCCATCCGGCTGACCCAGCTCAATATCAAAATCTCATTATCTCGCGGCTACGGTCGGTATCCTCTGGATATCCGCCGTGCCAAACAGTCACCGGTAGGTAATCCGTCCCCTGCCAGGCTCAACGTCAACACCACATTCATCTTGCCCCGGGGTACCATACCGGGCCCACCATGTACCCGTGACGGTTCCTCCACTCCTCGACACGGATCTCGAAAACCACAGCAAACTCATGGTGGACGACACTTTACATCACTAGAAAACCGCAATTACATATTTTAAAAACATAATAAGTTTAGAAATTTTGCGGCTTTCCCCCGAAATCAAGAAATATCATAAAATCTCAAGAAATCCTCATAAGTGCATATGTCAATGATAATGAATGCATATGGTATCAATGATCAAGTTGCGATGTGTGATTAATAGATTAGGCTTGAACAAATAATATGATGAAGCACATGCACATGAATAGCAATCCTACGATTTCATTTTAAGGAATTAAAGCAATAGCGCGAGTTTAAGTATCAATTATAGTAAAAGGTTTCAATTTAAAGGTTATCTAGTGTGGTGGCATGGCAATTACCAGGGCGTGTGTGTAAGCATGAATAGTGCTCGTGCTGCATATAAAAACCCTGGCAATGGTGCAGGTGTCCTATAAAATGGTTTCGCATATGTATGTCAATATAAGGCATGGATGCAGCAAATAATCATATAAGTATTACACCCCTAATTACTAACATCACTAAGAATCCTTTTAAGTTACTAAAACTATCGGGCGGCTTGTGCCATCCAACGATAATCCCCCGTAGATGTTACATCTACTCACCGGAATCCCTAGCTAGTCACGTCCAATCACCGCTTTCCCCTTTCGTGCCGCGTCTGACGTCTCCGCGACCGAACCTGGAATTTACATCAATACCAAACATAAGGTTACATATCAAGAACGACGCAAAACCCAAACGAAAACACTAACGTTCACAAGCTAGGTACAACGTGCACAAGGTGCGCGGAACACACGTGAAAATCGCAAAAACTGCAAAAATCGCCGATTTGGTCGCCCGGCAAAACTAAAACCCGACTACTCAAAAATCCGCACTCACGCATCCTAAATGTCATAGGATATGCCAACAATAATATCTAGATAACCCAATTAATTCGTCACAAAAATTTACATAAAACCTAGTAAGCTAGAAATTGCAAATTTGGTGCAAACATCGACAATTAGCGACAAAATTAACACAATCCAACACAACAATCCAAACTAACCCACTAGCTAGCCATTACACTAATTTTAAATCATTAACTATGCATCAAACCATAATTTCATAAACAAAACCTTTCTTGATTTTCATAATTAGCAATTTCAATCCAAAACTAAACATGACAATACCAAATTAACACTAATTTGAAGCCCACACAAATAAAGTAACCTCATTAACCTAGATTAGCAAACAACTAGATAGCTAATTAGCTTTAATTAACTAATTAATGGTTTCAAGAAACCCTAGTTAACTCAACCATTAACTTTAAACAACACTAGAATGAAAATAGCACTAAATTAACACTAAACAACTAGATTAAAGAATTCTAACCATATTAACTTAAAAGAGTAGAAATTATACCTCAAATCTATGGATCTAGCAAGAAGAAATTTGCATCAATTGATGGCCTCATAGCATCATGATTCCAAGCAAGGGAGGTGAAGGAAAAAGGGATGAAGAATGGGGTTTAATTTGTGAGTTTTAAATTTGGAATTTTTGAAGCAACATAATGAATTTTTTTGAAGAAAATGAAAAGAACAAAGAGATGAAGGGGGGGCTGCTGGAATTCGGCCAGAAATGAGGGAGAGGGGATGGTGTGGGGTGTGGGAAAGAGGTCTTGGTCAACTCCTACCAACCACAAAAAACTATACCCAAAAACAAATTCAAACCTTTCTCAAAACAACCATCATTTCCACACAATAAAACAAGTCAAGGAGCATGGAATTTTTCTGGACCTGATGGTGGTGGGGCCGGCCTAGAGGTGAGGAATGAGTGAGAGAGAGTGCACAAAAAATTTTTATGCAAAAAGACCCCATACAAGTCCAAAATTGCAAGTTTAAGCTTAAATTCAATAAATTTCGTTTTCCATAATAAAAATTAGTTAAAACTTAAAATAAATTACTAAAAATTTATGTTACAACTAGATTTTAATTAACATGATTTTAAAGCTTAATTTTAGCCCATTTAAATTTGTATTTATCGCTAATTTAATGTATTTTCTTACCGGCTTAAAATAATATTAAAAATTGAAAAAAGGGAAAAAATTTTAAATGACCAAAATTTCATAAGTAACTCATTAGCTACTAAAAACAAGCAATTACCTATCCATTTTAAGTATAATTAGTCCTAAACTGCAAAATAACAAAAAGACGGTTTTCGGAAAAATACCGAATTTTCACCGATTTTCAGGAAAACACCAAAACGAATTTTCAAGGCGCTACAATCTTCCCCACTTAAAGAAATTCGGTCCCCGAATTTAAAATATAACTACGCGTACCTTCAAAGAGATGGGGATATTTCTTCCTCATATCGCCCTCGGTCTCCCAGGTAACCTCCTCGCTGCTCTGGCTGCGCCAAAGAACTTTCACGGACGGCAGGACCTTTTGATCGAAGCTTCTTCACTTGCCGATCCAAAATCTCAACTGGCTTCACGGCGAACGAAAGGTCGGGCTCGAGCTGAACTGTCTGATGCTGAATCGTGTAGGAAGGGTCATGAAGATAACGGCGTAGCATCAATACGTGGAAGACGGGATGAACATCTGAAAAACTGGGTGGGAGAGCCAAACGATACGCAACAGCGCCGACACGCTCGAGGATCTCGAAGGGACCTACGAATCTAGGGCTAAGCTTCCTCTTTTGCCCAAAACGCATCACGCCCTTCATCGGAGAGACTTTCAGAAAAACATGGTCGCCAACTGCGAACTCTAATCTGCGACGGCGCCTGTCTGCGTAGGATTTCTGTCTGCTCTGAGCTGACCTCAACCGGTCTCGAATCAACTGTATCTTCGCTGTCGTCTCCTCAACAAGCTGCGGCCCCAAAATACTGCTCTCGCTGAGCTCTGTCCAATAGACGGGCGATCTGCATCTCCTCCCATACAATGCCTCGAAAGGTGCCATCTGAATAGTATCCTGGAAGCTGTTGTTGTAGGAGAACTCCACTAGAGGTAAATGACGATCCCAGCTACCGCCGAAGTCTAAAACGCACGCTCTGAGCATGTCCTCGAGAGTCTGAATGGTCCGCTCTGATTGTCCGTCGGTCTGCGGATGAAACGCTGTGCTGAAGCTCAAACGAGTGCCCAAAGCCTCCTGAAGTCTCTGCCAAAGTCGGCTGGTGAACTGGGTGCCTCGATCTGACACGATACAAGTCAGTACGCCATGTAGTCGCACGATCTCGTCAATGTAGAGCTGAGCATACTGAGCGAAGCTGAAAGTCGTCTTCACTGGCAGGAAGTGAGCCGCTTTCGTCAATCTATCCACGATCACCCAGATGGAGTCGTACCCTCGACTGGTCCTGGGTAGACCCACAACGAAATCCATCGAAATCTGCTCCCATTTCCACTCCGGAATGGGTAACGGCTGCAGCTCTCCTGCGGGCCTCTGGTGCTCGGCCTTGACTTGCTGACAAGTCAGGCATCTCGATACAAACTCCGCAATGTCCCTCTTCATCCCGTCCCACCAGTAGGTCTCTCTCATATCATGGTACATCTTGGTGGAACCGGGGTGGACACTATACACTGATCGGTGTGCCTCCTCAAGAATATCACGCCGCAATCCATCAGCATCTGGTACGCAAAGTCTAGATCCATAGCGTAAAATCCCCTGATCGTCAATCACGAACTCGGAAAATCTGCCCTGTCCCATCTGTGCCATGATCTCTGAGCAACGGTCATCACTGCGCTGTGCCTCATATATTCGGTCAAGCAACTGTGGGCGTGCACGAACATGCGCGAGCTGTCCCCCTGTCTGAGAGAACTCGAACTCAACTCGGCTGTCGCATAACATCTGCCCATCTGCTGACGACTGCCTCTGCACTGCGCGCAAAAAGGATAGACTACCCCCGGGCCTCCTACTCAACGCATCTGCCACTACATTCGCCTTGCCTGGGTGATATAAGATCTCGCAGTCGTAGTCTTTCACCAACTCCATCCAACGACGCTGTCTGAGATTCAGGTCTCGCTGCTGAAATATGTACTTTAAGCTCTTGTGATCGGTGAATATCTGACACGACTCGCCGTATAGGTAATGTCGCCAAATCTTCAGTGCAAAGACCACTGCAGCCATCTCCAAATCGTGAGTGGGGTAGTTCTGTTCATGCTTCTTCAACTGCCGAGAAGCATAAGCGATCGCCCGGCCATGCTGCATCAATACACATCCTAACCCTACTCGCGAAGCATCACAGTAGACCACAAATCCACCTGATCCCGAAGGCAAAGATAATACCGGCGCCGTAGTCAAACGAGTCCGTAGCTGCTGAAAACTGCGCTCGCACTCCTCCTTCCAGACGAAAGGAACTCCCTTCCGGGTCAAACCGGTCAACGGTGCAGCTATACGGGAGAAGTCCTGAACAAAACGTCTGTAGTAGCCCGCCAGGCCTAGAAAACTACGGATCTCAGTAACCGATGTAGGTCGGGGCCACTGCTGAACAGCCTCAATCTTCTTCGGGTCCACACATATGCCGTTACTCGTAACCACGTGACCCAAGAATCCGACGCTGTCCAGCCAGAATGCACACTTGGAGAACTTGCGAACAGCTGGTGCTCCCTCAGAGTCTGTAACGTAATCCGCAAGTGCTGCTCGTGCTCCTCTCTGCTCCAGGAGTACACCAAGACATCGTCGATAAACACGATGATGAACAAGTCAAGATACGGCCTGAATGTACGGTTCATCAAATCCATGAATGCTGCTGGGGCGTTGGTGAGTCCGAACGACATCACCAAAAACTCATAGTGGCCGTAGCGCGTGCGGAAAGCTGTCCTCGGTATATCCTCATGTCGAACTCGCAGCTGATGGTATCCTGATCGCAAGTCGATCCTCGAAAAATAACCCGTGCCCTGAAGCTGGTCGAACAAATCATCAATGCGTGGCAACGGATATCTGTTCCGAACGGTAACTTTGTTCAGCTGGCGGTAGTCGATGCATAAGCGCAAACTTCCATCCTTCTTCTTGACAAACAGAACCGGAGCACCCCACGGAGGAACACTAAGTCGAATAAGCCCCTTCTCTAACAAATCCTGCAACTGATCCTTCAGCTCTCGAAGCTCTGCCGGGGCCATCTGATAAGGCGGTAGAGAAATAGGCCCCGAGCCGGGAATCAAATCAATGCAGAACTCAACGTCGCGCTCAGGTGGTAGCCCAGGTAGCTCATCAGGGAAAACATCAGGGAACTCACAAACAACCGGGACCCGGTCCAATGGAACCTCTGCAGCTCGAGTATTACAAATATACGCTAAGAATCCCTGACATCCCTTCCGCAAGAGCTGACCAGTGCGAAGAGACGAAATTAAACTGGGAAGGGTGACACTGCGGTCTCCCTGAATAACAAGGACTGGCTCTCCCGGAAAGCTAAATCTGACTGCCTTCTCACGGCAGTCCACCGAAGCATAACAAGTGGCTAGCCAATCCATGCCTAGAAGCACGTCATAGTCCAACATATCGAGGAGAATCAAATCAACCGATGAATCCCTCTCCCCGATACGAACGGAACACAATCGAAAAACAAAACGAGCGACAAACGACTCGCCTACCGGAGTACTAATAACAAGCGGATGATCTAACGACGACGACTCACGGCCCAACATCGGTGTAAAGTGTATAGAGACGTACGAATGTGTGGAACCTGGGTCAAATAATACCCGCGCGTCGAAAGAACAAACTGGCAAGGTACCTGTCACAACGGCATTGGATGCCTGCGCATCCTGCGGTGTCAAAGCAAATACTCGGGCCTGTCCTCCACCGATAGCGGGCTGACCTCGACCTCGGCCTCTGCCTCCTCGTCCTCTCTGAACAGGACCGCCGCGTCCACGGCCTCTGGGTGCACCTAACTGCCGTGGAGCATCGCCGGTGGTAGGAAGTAGGGCTCTCTGAGGAGGGGGTGGTGATGGTGGTAGGGTCACATGTGGAACTGTCGCTGCTCCCTGTCCTCTCACCGGACAGTCTCTGATACGATGATGCAGGCTACCACACCAAAAACATCCTAACCATGGCTGCTGACCATATGGGTGATGGCGATACAACTGGCCCCTAAAGAATCCGCCACGGCCTCTGCGAACACTCCTAGGTGCTAACATATCAGTGCGAATCCGACTCGGTCTCGAAACGACCGTAGGGGGAGTAGTATCCGATCTCTGCGCTCGATTGACCTCTACTAAGGATCCCACCATCTGTCGCAGCTCCTCCATACCAGACTCTAGCCTGTCCATGCGACCTAGGGAATGCGGATCAGTCTGTCCCTGAGGCGTAGGTACACCCCCCTGCTCAGTCCTCGTCTCGGACGAGCCTGCTATGATCTCATCACGGGTGGCAGTCCTCTGCGCTCTCGTAGTCTTCGGCGGCATAGTGGCTGTTACAAGAACAGGATGATAAGAACAGTGCAATAGGATCATAGGATACACGGAATTTTCAAGCAAGTATATCCTAAAGTCACTTAGGCGGAGTACCGTATCGCAAGTATGCCGTGGACATACGCACGCTACGTTACCCTGCTTAAGTCACTTACTCCATCTACCAAGGGTCATCCTACACTCAAAAAGGTAAAACCTATCTCTCTGATACCAACTTTGTCACGACCCGCAGGGTACGGAACGTGACTGGCACTTAAGTTTACGAAACGTCTCAAGACGTCCGTAAAATAAGTAAGCCAAAGCCCAGAAACCAAAACCAAATAAGCAAAAGAGTGAAGAAAACCCAATCAATTGAAAGCGAGTTTATCAAATAAGTCATATAAAACACTTTTTTTTTTAAAACAATACCAATTTTTCCGAAAATTTCGGCAGAGTCTCCTTTGTAAATACTGGCCCCCAAAATGGGTACAACAAGAATATATATGAATCCAACAAATATGGCATCCCCAAACGGGAGCTAGCTCTTCGCCACAAGGAGGTCACAAATCCCACGCAATATAAAGCAACAACATGCGAAATAACCATAATGAAGCATAAGAAAAACAGCATGTCGACTCAAGTGAGCTCGACCCCAAAATACAGCATAAAAGTCCACAAACCTCACAGTCTCATCTCTAGGTCAAAATACAATAATACTGGTAGATACAGTAGATGGAGTACTCTAGATACAAAGAATATACAAGGTGGTGCAAAAATAATAATATAACCCACCTAAGAGCAAAACCTCGAGTCCAGGCAAAAGAAGCAAGTACGCCTGCCGCTACTGTACTGACGGAGCGGACCTGAAAAAGGCTATGGCACAACGGGGGTGAGTTGCCAACTCGTGAGTAATAAATAACATCTATACAGGCTATCGTATGCATGCGCACAAGCATCCTAGCATCTAAATACAGGTAAGGCAGGACATAATGGCAAGTATGTATACAATATGAATATACTAGCAGGTATGAATCCAATGCGAATCAACTCGTGATCTGAATGTGTAAGTATAAGAAATCATGTTTTTCCCTTTAAGAATCTCTTTTGAAATACCAGCACAATACCAATAGAATCAACAATAACCTGTGTCCAGCAACGACACCTCAAAACTATCACAAATCTCATATATCCATGTCATAGTATCTCTGGCCTCAGCCATCCGGCTGACCCAGCTCAATATCAAAATCTCATTATCTCGCGGCCACGGTCTGTATCCTCTAGATATCCGCCGTGCCAAACAGTCACCGGTAGGTAATCCGTCCCCTGCCAGGCTCAACGTCAACACCATATTCATCTTGCCCCGGGGTACCATACCGGGCCCACCATGTACCCGTGACGGTTCCTCCACTCCTCGACACGGATCTCGAAAACCACAGCAAACTCATGGTGGACGACACTTTACATCACTAGAAAACCGCAATTACATATTTTAAAAACATAATAAGTTTAGAAATTTTCCGGCTTTCCCCCGAAATCCAGAAATATCATAAAATCTCAAGAAATCCTCATAAGTGCATATGTCAATGATAATGAATGCATATGGTATCAATGATCAAGTTGCGATGTGTGATTAATAGATTAGGCATGAACAAATAATATGATGAAGCACATGCATATGAATAGCAATCCTACGATTTCATTTTAAGGAATTAAAGCAATAGCGAGAATTTAAGTATCAATTATAGTAAAAGGTTTCAATTTAAAGGTTATCTAATGTGGTGGCATGGCAATTACCAGGGCGTGAGTGTAAGCATGAATAGTGCTCGTGCTGCATATAAAAACCCTGGCAATGGAGCAGGTGTCCTATAAAATGGTTTCGCATATGTATGTCAATATAAGGCATGGATGCAGCAAATAATCATATAAGTATTACACCCCTAATTACTAACATCACTAAGAATCCTTTTAAGTTACTAAAACTATCGGGCGGCTTGCGCCATCCAACGATAATCCCCCGTAGATGTTACATCTACTCACCGGAATCCCTAGCTAGTCACGTCCAATCACCGCTTTCCCCTTTCGTGCCGCGTCTGACGTCTCCGCGACCGAACCTGGAATTTACATCAATACCAAACATAAGGTTACATATCAAGAACGACGCAAAACCCAAACGAAAACACTAACGTTCACAAGCTAGGTACAACGTGCACAAGGTGCGCGAAACACACGCGAAAATCGCAAAAACTGCAAAAATCGCCGATTTGGTCGCCCGGCAAAACTAAAACCCGACTACTCAAAAATCCACACTCACGCATCCTAAATGTCATAGGATATGCCAACAATAATATCTAGATAACGCAATTAATTCTTCACAAAAATTTACATAAAACCTAGTAAGCTAGAAATTGCAAATTTGGTGCAAACATCGACAATTAGCGACAAAATTAACACAATCCAACACAACAATCCAAACTAACCCACTAGCTAGCCATTACACTAATTTTAAATCATTAACTATGCATCAAACCATAATTCCATAAACAAAACCTTTCTTGATTTTCATAATTAGCAATTTCAATCCAAAACTAAACATGACAATACCAAATTAACACTAATTTGAAGCCCACACAAATAAAGTAACTGTTCCCCTCCGAATGGCGGCGCGCAGGACTGCGGTGTCTTGGCGCTGAGATTCGGGGCAGATGCTAATTGGTGCTATCCGTCCACCTCTCCGAAGATGCCAAGTTGATTTATGGCACCGTGTATCGAAGGTTTAGACGGATGCGTCCGATGTAGCAGACTTCGTCAGATTCCCCCTCGTTTGAGGGGGTTTTTGATTGTGGGGACGCTCTTCCCTGCAGGCGCAAGCCCCTGCAGTTAATTACGCTACCGCATTGCGGTAACAACTTTCTCCTTCTCCAGATGGTCACTTCGTGTCGTGGGTGTTTGTTTTGTTTTGTTGCCCATGGATTGTTTACGGAGACCGAGTTATGTCGTCGCCCGTAGGGCGTGGACTAGTCCAAATCCGTATTATCCTAGATTTGGGTTTGGGGGTTTGGTTTGAGGATACGTTAGCCATATTTGAGGCTAAGATCAACTCAAACGTTTGTTAAGGATACGTTAGTCCAGTTTGAGACTAAGATCAACTTAACGGGATCGTTTAGATCCGACAAAAGAGCAATTGGCTCTAATGTTCCAGTTTAGGGACATAGTGGTCCATTAAATTTATGGCCGTCGGGACCCGTCACCTCTCTGACGACGTTGAAGGATTACATCGACGGATGTCAGAGGAGCTCAGAGATGTACCCTCGAGCCAGAGTTAATTGGGGGGATTCATAGTCCAGTCTGTTTGAAGGTTTAAGGATACGTTAGCCATCTTTGAGGCTAAGATCAACTTAAACGGGACCGTTTAGATCCGACAAAAGAGCATACGGGGCTCTATTGTTCTAGTTTAAGGACATTGCGGTCCATGGGTAGTTTAAGGACGTTGCGGTCCATGGGTAGTTTAAGGACATTGCGGTCCATTGTTAGTTTTAAGACATCTCGGTCAAGGTTAAGGACGTCGTAGTCCATGGGTTTAAGGACCCCACAGTCCATTGTTAGTTTTAAGACATCTCGGTCAAGGTTAAGGACGTCGTAGTCCATGGGTTTAAGGACCCCACAGTCCGGTATGTGCTCTGGATGCTTCACACGGGTTCACTGCTGTGCTTGGCGAGGACCAGGCTCCGCTCTGGACGTTTTCCACGGGGTCAAAGAGTGACATTATCCGCGTTCCACGTAACCAGGAATTTTGCATTAGACGCGGGTTTAAGGACCCCGCAGTCCATATCAATGTGTGGTCGTCGGGACCCGTCACCTCTTTGAAGACATTGAGGGATTACAATGCCAAGTATCAAAGGAGTGAAGAGATGTACCCTAGAACCGGAATGACTTATATAGTCTTTGGCCCAATTTGGGATCAAGACCGATTAATTATGTTATGAGTCCATTGGCCCAGTTAATCACAAATTGAGGACTTATGGCCATCTTGGGCTAAGTCCAATCAGGAGAGGCTTTGCCTCCATCCATTTAGCCAATTGGGCCAATGTCTAGTGTTAAACACTACAGAGCAATCAGTGTTGAACACTGGGAATGAGGTTGACAAGTTAGTGTTTAACACTAAAAGATAATTGGTGTTAAACACCAGCAACAAGGCTTTCAAATTAGTGTTAAACACTAAAACAGATCAGTGTTGAACACTGCAAATAAAGCTTTTTAATTAGTGTTGAACACTAAGGCCCAACAGTGTTTTAACACTGGGTTCGAGAGTTTCAAGTTAGTGTTAAACACTAAGGCAAGAGGGGTCACGTGGCAACACGTGAGAGCGCCCTCCCTTTATTTATTCTGCTGAGATTACTGCGTCTTTCAGAGCGTCACGTGCCATCACGTGATAGGCATTCAAACGCTTATATGTTAAAGCTTCTGCCGGGGGTCACGTGGGTCACGTGGGGGACTGCCTCAAAGGGGCTTTCTGTAGATCTTTTAGGGGGGTCACGTGGTGGCACGTGACCCTGCCTTCATGTATTTTGTTTAGAGGCTCTGTTAATCTTTTTTCAGGAATTAAATTCCTCGAGCTTTAAATTTCAGAGGAATTAAATTCCTACTTCCTTTTGAAGACTTATATTCTGGAGTAGAGTTGAACTCTGAATCTTCCGTAGGAATTAAATTCCTCGTATATGTGAAGAACTGAATAGGGTTAAACCCTAATAAAAGATTTTAAGGAATTGAATTCCCATTCCCTGTTAAATGATGATTAAGGGAATTAAATTCCCGTTGTTTCAACAGAACTAAGTTCTTAATTAGGGTTAAACCCTGTTTCTCTCTGTTCTGAAGGAATTAAATTCCCATGACACAGGGTCAAGCCCTAATTTTATTTCAAAGGAATTAAATTCCTATAGTTCTGTGAGAATTAAATTCTCGCGTTTCCATTCCCTCTCTATGTTTTGATCTGCATGGCAGGATCTCAACCCATTGAGAATTAAATTCTCAACCTAAAGGGGAGATGTGCACTTTGCAAATCCTCTATCAAAGAGAGAAGAAATATGTTCTTCTGTTTTTATATTATCAGAGTTAAACTCTGTCGAGAATTAAATTCTCCTTCTTTCAAAAAGCCTTCCCTTTCTTACCTAGGGTTTTCTTTTGCAGAAGATCCAAGTTCCTCGAAGTATCAAGGCTCTCTCCCTTTTTCTTCCCTCTGCGTATATATATCTCCTTTTTTGTATATCTTGGCTCCTATTTATAGGAGAAGCAGCTGAGTCAATTAGTTTTTTGACGAATCTTCATTGAGAGATTTGATTTGCATCCATCATTCGTTTTGGACCTTTGGATTATTAGGTGAATTTTATTCACCATTGGATTTCAAATCCAGGGATTCTCCTTTGTTATTTCGGTTAGATTTAAAGGGGAAATCTTTCCAAACTCGAGATTTTTCCATAGATAGATGATATTTCATCACCTCTGAATCTTTAATTCGATTGGTTCCAGATAATCGCTTTCCTTTGGAAAGATTTGATTCTCCTTCAGAATTTAATTCTGTTAACAAAATGGGCATTGAAAGCCGGTCACGTGTGACCACGTGACCCATGGTCACGTGTGGGCACGTGACCCCCTTGGAACGATCCTTCCTCTTTCTTTTGCGCTCTGTCTTCTGATTGCTGCTTAACCGTCACGTGCCACCACGTGACCCCTGGTCACGTGTGAGCACGTGACCCTTGTCTGGAGCCTCTTTCCTTGGTTCAACTGGAGAACGAGTCTGCTGCTTTGAACGTCACGTGCCAACACGTGACCCTGGTCACGTGGGAGCACGTGACCTCTTCTGAAGCCTTTTCCTTGACTTGATCAGGGAACCGGTGTGCCTTTGACGCTTGCATTTAAATGTCACGTGTCGCCACGTGACCCTGGTCACGTGGGAGCACGTGACTCTTTCTGAAGCCCCTTTTCTTCAACGTAGTTAGGAAACTGAACTTGCCTTGATGATGTGCTTAGGTGTCACGTGCCAACACGTGACCGCTAGTCACGTGTAAGCACGTGACCCTCTTCTGAAGCTTTTCCCAGAAGCTTTCCTGATTTTAAATCAGGAAACAAATGCCCCCACAGCGTTGTTCTCACGTGTCTGCACGTGAGTGCAACGCTGTCACCTCTTGTGACCGTTGGATTCCTCTAGGGATCTGGGGAGATGAAACGTTTCCATTGCCTTCTATAAATACCTCTGTCTCTTCATAGGAGCCTTCACTTTGCTCATCTTCTTCTTCTGAGAACCTTTTCCTTGAGAATTTAATTCTCGCTTTCAGAGCTTAGTTCTCTGTCTTGAAACAATCTTCAGAGTTTAACTCTGTTCGAAAAGAATCCTTTTTCCTCAGGTAATGTTCTTGGACAACGATGGATCTTCACATTTCTCTGGATTTTAAATCCAAAACAAGGGTTTTTACCCTTTTTTCTTCATGTTTTCCCATAAGAACCGCTTAACCTTCAAACTGTAGATCTTTTAGGGTTTAGATGATCTTTGGGGAGATGATGATGGCGTTTCAACTCCATGGAATTTAATTTCCATCCAAAATGTTTCTGGGAATTTAATTCCCTTTTCTTAATAAGGAATTTTAATTCCAATGAAGAACTCGATTTCTTCACACAGAGGCTTCCTGGGGTCTCTTGGCCCGAGGTTGTTCTTCTGCAATTAATGAAATGGTGGTTTTGTAATGAATCTCACGACCTTTATTTCAGGTATCATGGATGCCCATCTGTATGGTCTTGACGAGATCATTTCCTATGGGAATATTCGTGCACTGGGCCGCAGTCAGAACCAGGAGTTCACCGATGCTCAATGTGCCGAGATTATGAGCCGCTTTGATGAGTACAACCATCGTCTACTCCCCCGTCGCTCTTCTCTTCTGAGGCTGATCGTGCTGGCGATCCGGGAGGCACTTCCTCTCTTTTGTACCGGCATACCGCTCGGGGCCTTAGACACTGCCGAGGATAAGGTGCATTCGGTGTACCTTATGGGCTTGATCTCAAAGAGGAGGCGAGATCACCTCATCGATCTTTTGCACCAGGCGTTCCAGCAGTCGGCCATACTTGCCGCCTATCGGAGGGTGGAGGACATTCGTGAGGACCCCGACGCTTGCGACCGCGAGAGGAAGCATACCCGGGAGGTTCGAAGTGCTTGGAGAATTTTGGACAAAGTTAATCTCGAGTTTCTCAACCCATGCCCCGCGTCTGAAGCCTTGCCATTGTAAAAGTTTTCTTTTTATTTTGTATGACCTTCTTGAAGTCTGGATGATAAGTTCTATTGTGTTTTTGTATGTTTGCATGCTTTTTTGTGGGATTTTATCATTTCACTATTGTTGTTGCTGGTGCTTTTAATATGCATGGTGCTATTCTATTTTCTAGTGCACGTCAAATTTGGGCCTCACGCGTTCCGCACGTGGGATCATTTGATGGGACTGTTCACAAAATTTTCCATGCCGCATCTTTAGCGCGCAGTATCAGATGCAGAAAAGGAGCCTTGGAAATAGTTCCATCTCCTTGATTTTCGATGCCTTTCCTTTTTTGGGCCTTGGTAACAGCTTTCGCATGCAAGATTTTCCGCGCATAGCACTTAATGCACCTCTTTATATCTGAGGCAATGGCCTTCCTTTTCTTTTCACAGAGAACTTTTATTCCCATTTTGACGCGATTCAATTCGAGAATAACTAAGTGCCATGGCCTGCAATCGTTTACACGCCCGTCGACAGCCATGGGAAGTGCCTATCGAGGAGATGATTTCTCGCTTTGCTGCACGATTGGTGGACCCTCTCCTGACCGACGACGAATGTGACTCAGCGGCATATGAGCTCTCGACTCGTAGGGGGTCCCCTCTTCCAATGGGCTCTCTCTGGCTCCGAATGATTCTTGCTGTTGTGCTTGCCGACGTCCCTCCTCACCCGGCGGAGATGACCCTAGCGATGCTCGATGCGGCTGAAGAAAAGCTCGAGGGCTTTCATGAAGCGTGCCTGATTACTCAGGCTTTGAAAGATCGCTCAGTTCATCTTTTGAGCGAAATAAGAGCCCGACGGGCTGTTATGTCTGCTTTTGCAGATGGCCATGGTGCCAATCGATGGGGAGCGACTTCTCGCGAGAACCGTCGCTTTGATGTGTTGGAGAGAGCAGAGAGAGAGATGGAGAACCTTGTTCTTTGTTTTGTTAACCCTTGTATTCCTGATCCCTTGTTTGGTGATCTTTTCCCACCAATGTAGTGTGTTTGAATCAATGTACTCTTTTAATCATTGGTGGTTTGTATGCTTTCTGTTGAATTTTCATGCTTGTCAGATAGTCGTACGTGTGTCTTGCTTGCATAAATGAGCCGTTTGTTTTTCTTTAATTACGAGCACCATCGTTACGTTGCATGCACATCAGTGCCTCAGGCAACATTTCCTTTTAAACATTCGTACAGTTACAAATGCGTGCCTGATAGGATACAGATCAGAAACTTGCCACGTTATCTCCCGTATCGGGTGGTTTGCGGTGGCTTTAGATCGAGCATTGTTTGTTGAAGGGAGGTTTATAAATGAAGACATATTCTTCTCTTCAATGGTGTGTCCCCTTTTTATTGAATGTATTCTGCGGATATTCTATCTTGATCTCCTTGCAGGACAGCGATGGCTCAGGGTTCAGGGTTAAGATCTGCTTTCTAAGGCTTTTGCATCTTATGAGCCACGAGGGTCTCATAAAGAGTTTTTCTCCCTACAAGTCGAGAGGATCCCATAGGTGTAAGTTCTTCTTAGAGATCGCGAGGATTCTTAAGCAGGTTTTCCCTTGAGAGTCATAAGGATCTCACAACGGAGTTTTTTCTTCCTTACAGGTCGTGAGGACCTGCAAGTGCTGGATGTGATCATCCTTATCCGTGTTTCACGGGGTCAAGGGCTGCTCCAGGTATCGTAGTTTAAAGACGTCACGGTCAAGGTTAAGGACCTCATAGTCCATGGATTTAGGGACTCCACCGTCCGCTGTTAGTTTTAAGACATCACGGTCAAGGTTAAGGACCTCATAGTCCGTGGATTTAGGGACTCCACAGTCCGATGTTAGTTTTAAGACATCGCGGTCAAGGTTAAGGACCTCATAGTCCGTGGATTTAGGGACTCCACAGTCCGATGTTAGTTTTAAGACATCACGATCAAGGTTAAGGACCTCATAGTCCGTGGATCTAGGGACTCCACAGTCCGGTGTTTGGTTGCAGGGACCCGTCACCTCTTTGAAGACGTTGAGGAATTACAACGCCAGGTATCAAAGGAGTGAAGAGATGTACCCTTAAACCAAGGCAGAATCCGTAGGGAATCGGGGTGGTTGATCGTTAGTTTTAAGACATCACGGTCGAGGTTAAAGACGTCATAGTCCGTGGATTTTAAGGACTCCACAGTCCGGTATTTGCTCTGGATGCTTCACACGGGTTCACTGCCGTGCTTGGCGAGGACCAGGCTCCGCTCTGGATGCTTCACACGGGTTCACTGCCGTGCTCTGCGAGGACCAGGATCCGCTCTGGACGTTTTCCACGGGGTCAAAGAGTGCCATTATCCGCGTTCCACGTAACCAGGAATTTTGCACAAGATGCTTCACACGGGTTCACTGCCGCGCTCGGCGAGGACTAGGCTCCGCTCTGGATGCTTCACACGGGTTCACTGCCGTGCTCTGCGAGCACCAGGATCCGCTCTGGACGTTTTCCACGGGGTCAAAGAGTGACATTATCCGCGTTCCACGTAACCAGGAATTTTGCACTAGATGCTTCACAAGGGTTCACTGCCGTGCTCGGCGAGGACTAGGCTCCACTCTGGACGTTTTCCACGGAGTCAAAGAGTGACATTATCCGGGTTCCACGTAACCAGGAATTTTGCACTAGATGCTTCACACGGGTTCACTGCCGCGCTCGGCGAGGACTAGGCTCCGCTCTGGATGCTTCACACGGGTTCACTGCCGTGCTCTGCGAGGACCAGGATCCGCTCTGGACGTTTTCCACGGGGTCAAAGAGTGACATTATCCGCGTTCTACGTAACCAGGAATTTTGCACTAGATGCTTCACACGGGTTCACTGCCGTGCTCGGCGAGGACTAGGCTCCGCTCTGGACGTTTTCCACGGGGTCAAAGAGTGACATTATCCGTGTTCCACGTGACCAGGAATTTTGCACTAGATGCTTCACACGGGTTCACTGCCGCGCTCGGCGAGGACTAGGCTCCGCTCTGGATGCTTCACATGGGTTCACTGCCGTGCTCTGCGAGGACCAGGATCAGCTCTGGACGTTTTCCACGGGGTCAAAGAGTGACATTATCCGCGTTCTACGTAACCAGGAATTTTGCACTAGATGCTTCACACGGGTTCACTGCCGTGCTCGGCGAGGACTAGGCTCCGCTCTGGACGTTTTCCACGGGGTCAAAGAGTGACATTATCCGTGTTCCACGTGACCAGGAATTTTGCACTAGATGCTTCATATGGGTTCACTGCCGCGCTCGGCGAGGACTAGGCTCCGCTCTGGACGTTTTCCATGGGGTCAAAGAGTGACATTATCCGTGTTCCACGTGACCAGGAATTTTGCACTAGATGCTTCACACGGGTTCACTGCCGCGCTCGGCGAGGACGAGGCTCCGCTCTGGATGCTTCACACGGGTTCACTGCCGTGCTCTGCGAGGACCAGGATCCGCTCTGGACGTTTTCCATGGGGTCAAAGAGTGACATTATCCGCGTTCTACGTAACCAAGAATTTTGCACTAGATGCTTCACACGGGTTCACTGCCGCGTTAGGCGAGGACTAGGCTCCGCTCTGGATGCTTCGCACGGGTTCACTGCCATGCTCTGCGAGGACCAGGATCCGCTCTGGACGTTTTCCACGGGGTCAAAGAGTGACATTATCCGCGTTCCATGTGACCAGGAATTTTGCACTAGATGCTTCACACGGGTTCACTACCGCGTTAGGCGAGGACTAGGCTCCGCTCTGGATGCTTCGCACGGGTTCACTGCCATGCTCTGCGAGGACCAGGATCCGCTCTGGACGTTTTCCACGGGGTCAAAGAGTGACATTATCCGCGTTCCACGTAACCAGGAATTTTGCACTAGATGCTTCACACGGGTTCACTGCCGCGTTAGGCGAGGACTAGGCTCCGCTCTGGATGCTTCGCACGGGTTCACTGCCATGCTCTGCGAGGACCAGGATCCGCTCTGGACGTTTTCCACGGGGTCAAAGAGTGACATTATCCGCGTTCCACGTGACCAGGAATTTTGCACTAGATGCTTCACACGGGTTCACTGCCGCGTTAGGCGAGGACTAGGCTCCGCTCTGGATGCTTCGCACGGGTTCACTGCCATGCTCTGCGAGGACCAGGATCCGCTCTGGACGTTTTCCACGGGGTCAAAGAGTGACATTATCCGCGTTCCACGTGACCAGGAATTTTGCACTAGATGCTTCACACGGGTTCACTGCCGCGTTAGGCGAGGACTAGGCTCCACTCTGGATGCTTCGCACGGGTTCACTGCCATGCTCTGCGAGGACCAGGATCCGCTCTGGACGTTTTCCACGGGGTCAAAGAGTGACGTTGTTCGCGTTCCACGTAACCAGGAATTTTGCTGAATATATCCGCATTTCACGGGGTGAAGGTTTGACTGTTGGCGATATGTATACCACCGAGCCATGGAACTGGGAGTTGCCGCTGTTCCGCTTAGCTTGAAGTTGTGTCCGTTGTTACGAGACGAGTGTTGGGATGATCTCTAGGTCGCTTATGGCCCGTCGAGATTTAGCTTCTTTCTTTGGTGAAACCTGGGGGAGGGAGGTACGTTCCCTTTTTGTTTATGCCATTGGATTGTATACAGGGTGTGATGGAACATCACCTGTAAGGCATACATTTTATTTTTATTTTATTTCTTTTTCCGTGATGCTCTATCGTTTCAGCTTTTATGTCGCGAAGGTCGCGATTGCCCCATCATTTCGGCTATTTTTCGCGGTGCCCAATCATTTCGGCTATTTATTTATTTTCTACTCGCTGCTTTTTATTGCGAGTTGCCCCATCATTTCGGCTATTTTTTATGCCTTCATTCTTACTTGCTGCTTTTTATTGCAAGTTGCCCCATCATTTCGGCTATTTTGTAGGCATGTGTGGCTTGCTAGCTTTTTCGCCGCAAGCTCGGATTTTGGACACTGATTTCGGCATCAGCATCGCTGCAACTGGGATGTTGCCAGGAGCGAATCATCATTTGCCATGAAAGAACTTGGGATTTGATACCGGTTTAGGCATCAGCGTCGCTGCGACTGGAATATTGCCAGGAGCGAATCATCATTTGCCTCTGTCGATGTTGAACAAAGGTGGCTTAGCAAACAGGGTTAAGGTCCTGTCGACTAAGGCTTTTGACTTCATGAGCCGTAAGGGTCT
This sequence comes from Agapanthus africanus, assembly GCA_030015575.1. Lineage (NCBI taxonomy): Eukaryota > Viridiplantae > Streptophyta > Magnoliopsida > Asparagales > Amaryllidaceae > Agapanthus > Agapanthus africanus. Next base: position 215,843,498 of record CM057349.1, read on the forward strand.
CACAAAGGTATTTCTCCCTACAAGTCGTGAGGATCTTGCAGGTATATTTTCTCCTTAGGGATCGTGAGGATTCCTAAGTGTATGTTCCTCTGTAAGTCGTAAGGATCCTACAAGAGGGTTTTCTCCTTATGGGTCGAGAGGACCCACAAGGGTTGGACTTTGCTGGGGAAATGTTTATTCGCGCCCGTGGATTGTATACAAGGGTCAGTATTGAGCCTCTTGTAGGGCAATATCGAAGGTTGCGGAGGATTTGCTTAAGAACAGGTTCAGGTTTCTGTAACTTAAGACTTTCAAATCTCATGAGCCGTGAGGGTCCCATAAGAGAATTCTCCTTACGAGTCGTGAGGATCTCGTAAGTGTATTTTCTCCTTAGGAATCGTGAGGATCCCTAAGTGTGCTGCTCCTTTGTGAGTCGTAAGGATCTCACGCCGGTGGTTTCTCCCTACAAGGTCGAGAGGACCCTACAAGTGTCTTTTAACGAGGTTGCGCCTTTTCGGGTTTTCACAAACACTCGCCGGTTGTCCTGCTGTTTTTACTCACGGAGCCCTTTTGGGTTTTCATCCGTGCCCATTTTTCTTATGGACATACCGTTTTTTTTTTCTTTTTCACTTTTTTTTTTACAAGGTCGCGCCCTTTCGGGTTTTCACGAACACTTGCCGGCAGCCCTGCTTTTTTTACTCACGGAGCCCTTTCGGGTTTTCATCCGTGCCCATTTTGCTTATGGACATACCGTTTTTTTTTATCATTTTTTTTATCTTCTTCTTTTTTTTTATCCATCTCGTCAACCTAAAGATGTTGCGGTAGTAGTTTAGGGACGTTTCGGTCCGTCGTTAGTTTAAGGACGTTTCGGTCCGCCGATAGTTTAAGGACGTTTCGGTCCGTCGATAGTTTAAGGACGTTTCAGTCCGTCGCTAGTTTAAGGACGTTTCGGTCCGCCGTTAGTTTAAGGACGTTTCGGTCCGTCGTTATGGGAAGGCCGGCTGTTGCTTGTAAAGTCTGAGCCTAGGAAGATAGTGAGCGGACATAGTCGTCGTCATCTATCATTGACCCAGGCTGCGGCTTATTAAGCGTAGTATTTCTTCAAGAAGCGGCCGTTTATTGGCCTGAAAGGCCTTTCACCGTGCAAGTCCATGAGTAGGTAGGCTCCACCCTGGTAGACCTTGTCTATGATGTACGGGCCTTCATAGTTTGGCTCAAATTTTCCCCGCTTGGCACGATTGGGGATCATAGGTCTTTTGACCACTAGTACGAGTTCGCCTTGGCGGAATGTCCTCGGCCTGGTCAATCTTTCGTACGAGCGCGTCATCTTTGCTTTGTAGGCCTCTAGATGTTGTTGCGCTATGAGCCGGGTTTCGTCGAGGGCATCAAGCTCCTCAAGCCGAAGGTGAGCATTTTCTTCATTCGTCAGCTCGTGATGGACTGCTATTCGTAGAGAAGGTAACTCTATCTCGAGGGGGAGCACTGCTTCCGTCCCAAATACCAACGCGTACGGCGTTGTGTTTGTGGCCGTCTTGAATGTAGTTCGATAAGCCCAAAGGGCTTCTTGCAGCCTTTCGTGCCAGTCTCTCTTATTCCTGGAAACGGTCTTTTTTATGATTTCGTCAAGGTCTTATTGAAGGCCTCGGCCAGACCGTTAGCTCGTGGGTTGTAAACCGAAGAATATCTCCAGTCTATACTGTGCTGCTGGGCGAAGCGGCTAATCTTATGGCTTTGGTAGGCCGGCCCATTATCGGAGATAATCCGCCGTGGAGTTCCAAACCGATAAATGACGTGCGTCTTGAAGAAATGGAGGATATTCTCCGTCTTCACTTCCTTCAGTGGTACTGCTTCTGCCCATTTGGAGAAGTAATCAGTCGTTGCCAGGATAAAACGGTGTCCCCGGGATGATGCTGGCTCAATGGGGCCGACTATGTCAGTCCCCCACATTTCGAATGGCCAACTAGCCACCGTTGGGTGCAGTGGATTCGGATGTTGGTGGATGAAGTCTCCATGAATCTGGCATGAGTGGCATTGCTTCGCATACTCGAGGCAGTCCTGGATCATCGTGGGCCAGTAATAACCCATCCGTTTAATTTTTAACTTCATCTTTGGGCCTGCTTGGTGAGAACCGCAAAGTCCGTCATGCACTTCCTGAATGACTCTTTCTGCTTCGTCAGGTCCTAAGCATCTCAGCCATAGAGAATCAAACGATCTTTTGTATAGAATATCGTTGACGAGAGCGAAAGATAGAGCTCGTTTCATGAGCTGATGTCTTGAGGACGCTTCTTCGGGCACTCGGTGGGGCTTAAAGTAGTCTATGAAGACTTCCCTCCAGTCTTCGGCCTTCTCATGGTCTTTTATTTGTAGGGTCGTCTGCTCAGTCGCTCCCTTCTCTTCGCATGATTCCGGAGACATTTCTGTCGGGGCGAGCACTCGACGGCTTTGTACCACGATTCTGACGTCATCGAGGTTCTCGTCAGCCAGTTCTTTAGCAAGTTTAGCCAACGCGTCTGCTTTGCTGTTTTCCGCACGCGGTATGTTCTCCAAAGTATAGGAGGGAATTTGGGTCAATAGTTGTTGCACCCTTTCGCCGTACTTCACCAACTCCGGCTTGCACGTTTGGTAATCACCATTTACTTGACTAACGACCAGCTGAGAATCCCCGTATATAAGGAGGTCTTCAATTCCCATGTCGATGGCGATCTCGAGGCCTGCTATCAGAGCTTCGTATTCAGCTTCATTGTTTGTCCTCGGCTCTGTTAAGGAGAAGGCGAAGCGCATTATCCCTCCTTGTGGAGTTGCAAAGATGAGGCCTATCACTGATTTGATCATTTGGATACCTTGTTTCTGTTTCTTTATAGAGGACGCTCCATCGAAATAGAGTTCCCATCGGGTGCTTCCGCTGCTAATCGCATCAAATGCATGCTCGTCCGGCAAATCACAGTTCAGAGGAGAATCGGCCGGTATCGGGTGCTCAGCAAGGAAGTCGGCAATGGCCTGGCCTTTCACTGCCTTGAGAGGTTGATACGTTATCGAGAACTCCATCAAGAGCAGGGCCCACTTAGCGAGTCGTCCCGTCAATATGGCTTTCGACATCAAGTACTTAAGAGGGTCCACCTTCGAAATAAGACGGACTTCATGTGCTAATGCGTAATGTCTAAGCTTTGTTATTGCGAAGATCAACGCCAGGCAGTGCTTTTCAATGGGGGAATAGTTGCTTTCTGCCCCCAGCAGCACTCGACTTAAGTAGTAAAGTGCTCTTTCTTTCCCCTGATCGTTCTCTTACGCCCATAATGCGCCTAAGGAACCTTCGAGGGCGGTTGTATAAAGAATGAGGGGTTTCCCCTTGACCGGCGCAGCCAACACCGGAGGGTTCTGCAGATACTGCTTGATCTCGTCTAGTGCACCTTGGCATTTGTGATCCCAAACGAATGGAGTTCCCTTCTTCATCAGGTGGCTGTAAGGATGGCATTTGCCTGAAAGATTGGCGATAAATCGCCGGATGTATGCGAGCTTCCCTTGGAGAGACCGCAACTGCTTGAGGGTTCTTGGCGGAGGCATTTCCATGATCGCCTTAATCTTTGACGGATCTATTTCAATACCTCGGTGTCGAACGATGAATCCCAGAAATTTGCCCGAGGAGACTCCAAACACGCATTTGAGGGGATTCATTTTCAAATTATATTGCCGAAGGCGTCGAAATACAGTCTCTAGATGCTTTAAATGATCTTCGTATGACATGCTCTTTACTACGAGGTCATCGATATAGCACTCGACGATGTCGTGTATGAGGTCGTCAAAGATCTTTGTCATGGCCCTTTGATAGGTAGCGCCAGCGTTCTTTAGACCAAAGGGCATAACCCTGTAGCAAAATATACCCAAAGGGGTGCGGAAAGCGGTGTGCTTCTGGTCTTCGGGATGCATCTTTATCTGATTGTATCCTAACGAACCATCCATAAAGGAGAAAACCTCGTGAGTGGACGTGTTATCTATCATTAGCTCGGTTACTGGTACTGGGAAATCATCCTTTGGACAGGCTTTATTGAGATCCCTGAAATCCACGCATATGCGTACCGTCCCATTCTTCTTCATTACCGGGACGATATTAGCGATCCGGTCGGGATATTGGACTTCTTGGATAAATCCAGAATCGATCAGCTTCTTGACTTCGGCGTTGATGCTCATCTCAAGCTCGAGTCGCATCCTCCTTGGCGCCTGCTTAACTGGCTTGATATCTGGGGATATTGCTAATCTATGCACAGCAATCTCCGGGTCTAATCCTGGCATCTCGGAGTAATTCCACGCGAAGCAGTCTTTATGCCGTAAAAGCACGTTCTTTAACGCAGCCACCCTCTCTTCGGATAACAGCTCGCTGACAAATGTCGGTCGCGGGTCGTCTGCCGATCCCAACTCAATCTTCTTGAGGTTATCTGCAGTAGTATGTATACCATCTTCCAGTTCTTTCGGAGCGGGCGGAAATTCCGAGATCACCTCATCATCGCTGTTCTCAAAGCACCGGGGAAGGTCATCTTGTTGGAGATAGTGCCCTCAGAGTCAATTATTAGGTCACAGGTACGTGATTGTAATGATTGAGGGAGGACCTATCCCGGTAGGACAGTCTTACTCGAGATGATAGTATGCTATCTGGTTTACCTTTATCATCGTGTACTGTTTTAGGTGACCTGACACGTCGCTATTACACGTTGATAGAGCCCCTAGGATTCTTGCTTGACCACCAGCAGTATGAGGGCGATCATATAAGTGGGAGCTGGGGGTCTACAAGCATATCCTTAAAAGGTCCCTAGTCGTGGGAGTTTCGAGACTGGGCATCGATACTCCATTAGTAGACTAGTGTATACAGTCGAGACCCCGACGAGGGGCGGTGGCCGGTCTCACAAGCCACTGGTGTCAGTTGGATCACCTAAGATGTATACAGGTGCTCATTGGGTTATGAGTACACCGGACAGGACTCGCCGGGAACATGCTAGTTGGTCATATACCAGACGTCAGATGGCAGTTCCCTGGTGACATGTGTGCAGGTTAGTTCATCGACCTGGGGATCGTTATTTGTCTCGTGTGAGTTCCCACTGTACTTTGATTACTACCCTACCACGGCTCAAAGGAGTCGTGCAAACAGGTTTTAGTTGGGTACAGTCCCGAGCCACATGGAGGCAGTGAGCGTATCTTCAGGGGTTCGTCTCTCCCGGTATTGGGGGTGAGGTCGTGCTGTGTCTAGGAGAGCCATTACACAAAGTCCTTGGCCAAGGCAAGGAGATTTACTGGTAGGTATTCCAGTAGTATCTCAGGGTGTTCTGGGCTACACTCCGACACGACTTGTACCGCTTTTGGGGGTCTGACTTTTACCAACCCCCTAGGCCCGCCATGCGATACTCATAGACGAACGGACCGGACTGCACGGATATTGTCACTGACAGGCTCAGTAGGGTGTCAGGCTGAGTTCGCTCGCAGACGTCCCTTTTGGTCAATACCTGGTAGCCCGTTATGTATTGGCTTATATACCTCTAACGTGCTAGTGGTTAAATCCACAACCAAGGTGTTGATGAGTCTTTAGAGTCCCCCACATTTCAGTTACTCAGCTTTCGGGCGAAAGGTTGTAGAGGCCGTATGGAGATATGGCAGGGTCCGATCAGATACGTGCGGTATTGCACGGATCAGGATCGGACAGTTTGTACTATAGGCCGTATGGTTATATGGCAGGGTTCGATCAGATACGTGCGGTATTGCACGGATCAGGATCGAACAGATATTACTGGCCGGCTTTGGTATAAGCCGGATCCTAGTATAGTACAGTGTAGAGTTTGTCTCATTGCATTTGTATTTCGGTCGAAATACAGATGCGGGTGTGTATGCACAGTATCGGGGTTTTCCCGTAATTTATTACGGGACCAGTTTTCTGGAGTTGCCAGTTTGCTTTCCGTTTCGGCCAATTTCCTTTGTTCCGTTCATTGGCCGAAGATTGGTGGAGGAGGGCTTATTTGCATTGTTGCAAATAAGTATTTGTGGAGGGGGTATTTGCTTATTGTTGTATCATGATAGCACCATCCTTTGACTTGATTTCTTCATGATGACTTGACTTCACAACCTCATCATGGCTTGACTTATGTATGATGATGGAGGGACATGATGGTTGATGATGATGAGGGGTGAGGTTGGTGGAGTGTTAGTTTACACTTGTGATCATATTCTTTCATGATTGGTTTTTGGATGCTTGGGATTATTGTTATGGTTGCACCACTCCTTCCTTGGCTCTCTCTCTCTCATTCTCTCCACTCTTGAAGTCATGGCCGGCCCAAGCTCTTTGGGGCTGTCCAAATTTTTGAAGTGGGAAAAATGTTGTTCATTTCATGCACCAAAGTTCTCCTAGCTCCTCCATATACTTCTTGTATCAATCCCTCCACCAAAGGCAATTCCTACAACCCCAAATGAGATCTCTACACTACATTCTACAGCGAATCTTGGGCACGTCGAGTAGCCGGCTTCGTGCCCGAGTTGCCTCGGCATTGAGGTGGGAGCCCGTAAACATAGTAGGCGATGTGGTGCACTTCCGGCGACGAGGAGGAGATAGGACTTTCCGCAGGAGATCGGGACCATGACGAGAAGACCGGAGGACTTGGATCGTCGGTATATCTCTAACCCATCTTCTTGTTAGCTTAGACTAGTTAGTGGTTCGATCCCGGTTATAGTGCGCGGTGGTGCCGGTTTGCTAAGTCCGCAAAATTTAAGTTATTCACCGCTTCCGCATTCCGGCGTCGGATTGACGGCCGGGGCGCCGCCGTGCACTTACAGTGGTATCAGAGCCTCCCCATTAACTTAGTCTAGCTTTGTGTAATGTGTTTTTCTGTTCCGATCGATCGAAATGTCCGAAAACCCCAATATACCCACGACAGTTTCTGTTGAAATTTTTCTGTCTCCAAAAATTTTTCAGGTTATATAAAATTATTGTACTCAAAATTCTAAGACATCTGAGAAAATTCGACAACTTCAGTCGACTACCTGAGCGCGGAAGCGCGGCCAAACCCCCCCTTAGGCCGCGCTTCCGCCGCACTCTGGAGTCTTCACAGTGTCAAATTTTTCCAGTGGGCTTCTGGGCTTATTTCAGGGGTTCTGGGATATTTAAATTGGGCCCATATTTTCTGTAACTGCTGCAGTTTTGTTTTGGGGCCCACTTGTTATATTTTAATCGATCGGATATTTTAAACACATTTTTCACAGTATTTACATTATATCTGCGACCGTGAATGTCACTCGATCGGTAAATCCGGTCTAACTGCTATAGCTCGGTTAGACGGATTTGCGAACGTGACTTTCACGTTGATGTTCTATGTATTTGCTGTGATGTTGCGGATCGGTCGTGGGGGATAGCCTGGATGCAATGCTAGTACAGTTTTGTTGTATTATGTACATTTGATATTGCGGGGCGAGCGTCCGACATGTGGACTGCCGTCACTGCCCGTTTGTATTATTATTTTGGGGCACGACCTGGTTGCGGTCGATGTACCCGTTGTATGTATGTTTTACTTTCTGTACTAGGATACCCCGCGGAGGGGTGCACGGATAGCCGGGTTCTAGAGGGCAACAAGCCCGCATCTCATGGCATTGAGACGGAGGGGGCTTCACTCTGGGATTGGCGGGCTATTCGCCGCACTCGTAGGGGGTATAGGTTTGACCCAGGAGGGGTGCCCAAGTTACCGGATTCCGTGAAGTGCTGGGTGGTCCATTCACGGCGCTGAAGGGGGCTGCCTCGCTTCAGGTTTTGGCGGGTGACTTGCCGCGCCCGCAGGGGTCTAGGATTTCATTGCACAGGCTATCCACACGACCAGGGGAACGTCGGGTTTCAGTAGTGGCTCTGTGAAACCCGGGGATCCCAGATATCTGTATTGTTTCTGTGATGTTGTTCATTCTCTGTGATGTTGCATTTTATTCACGCCTTGAGCGAATATAATATATTGGTATATATATTAGTAGATGTTGTATATGTTTTGCATCCGCGCTAGTCCAGTCCCCGCTCTGTCGTTAGTTAGCTAACCTAACGGGTAATGACGGGACCCAGTGGCGAATGCGGATGGCATATACGTACATCAGTATATTTTCGTTCTTTGTGGTGTGATCAATTGATGGGACTGCATTGATTCGGATCAATGCAAGTTAAAAACAAACCTAATCTGATGTTGTTGGAACACTTTTCAAAAAGCTGTTATTGCAAGGACGTTTACTTTTGTTTTGCATCGTGGTATTCATTGGAATATCCTGCTCCTCAGTCGACGAGGCAAGGGCCGAGATCCCTTCACCGGGAGTGACCCCTTGGACAAAAAGTTTGCGTCAGGGCATTAACTTCACTATAGCCGATTACTTTTGCTTTGCACCGTGGTATTCAGTTGGAATATCCTGCACCCCATTCTACGGGGAAAGAGCCGAGATCCCTTCACCGGGAGTGACCTCTTTAGCAACGGTTTTCGTCACTATATTTTCAAAAAGCTATCCGTTCCTTCGACGATATCAAGTTCATTACGTTAAAGGTTTTCGCCAGAAACCATTCGTAGCCCTCCATCATTTCAGTTAAATATTCGGTAGTATTCAAGCTATGTATTTTGACCTCACGCCAAGGCATAGTGTTTGGTAGCTGCCGGGTATTTATCTGTTGCATAGATAGATGCGTTGGTTTGGGACAGTCGTACTACTATTTTGGCCTACGTCAAGGGTATGTACGGGTGGATTCAAATTAACCTGGATAATGATGGGCAGAACTTGACATGTGACTTATGATATTTTGACCTCACGCCAAGGTCATAAGAGCATGGGGCAGAAATCACATCGGGAGTTTCAAAAGTACTGAAACTTGCCAGATATGCGCATACCTTCTGGAGTGTGATACCGTGAGCGGATTCCGTCACGTTATCATGCGATGAGAGTTGGATCCCGATTCCCACTGATGAGTTAGTTTACTCCTCGGGTGACCCCGACTAATTCTTCTTTCAGGTTTGGAGGAGAATATGAGGTACAGTGGGAGGATTCCAGATTAGATAAATTGGTGACCATTCTGATCTAGGTTAGAGTGCACGCTGAGTGTTTCTTTTCTCTCTCTCTTTGGCAGCGACCATTGACCCGACCCTAAGACTTTGACTCAGTGACCAAGTTGACCGAACCTTCTAAACACTGGCTTTTGGATTGTCAGAGTTGCAGACCTCATTGCCACTCCTACTTTTACCCTTTTCTCCGGGACACCCCGTATTGCTACGAACGTCCACTTCCATTGGACAAAACCATCGTATGGTTAGATACGAACTCGACAGATTTATTCGAGGATGGTTTCCGGTTCTGGAGAAAACGGATAGGATTATTCAGTTGTCTTTTCCTTTTACCCTCTCTCAGGTTACGAGTACTCCTTGGTTTAGGGGTAGCACACCTATTACGCAAATTGGATCGTCTTCTTCCAAACCATAGGCAGGTGCCGACCGGTAGGGAATGAAGAAAACCAATTAGCATAACGATGGTGTGCAGAAGGTATTAGGTTAAGACAAAGCAAGGGATTAGTAAGAGGGCAAAGTAAATTGCAACAGATATTCACGACCAAACCAAGTATCTCTTCGCCAATCCTAAAATCACCTTTGTATTTCTCCAGGACACTCCGTATCACTACGAAGATCCCATTTTATTGGATATTCCATCGTATGGTTATATACGAACTCGAAAGGAACTTGTTCCAGTTCGGGGATGGATCCTGGTTCAGGAGAAATAGGAATAAAGTACATTCAGGTATCTTTTATCTTCACCTTCTCTCGTGTTGCGAGTGATCCTAGGATTAGGACAGTACACCCATTATGCTTTTTGGATAGTCTTCTTCCAAACCATAGGCTGGTGCCGAACGGTAGGGAAGGAAGAAAACCATTTGGCCTAAAGGGGTGTGCAGAAGGTAAAGACTAAAGACATATGAAGGGATTTGGAGAGGTGGCAAAGAACTATACGGTTACAGTCGTGAATCTGGAAGAGGCATTACTAGGAATACCAGAATACCCCATCGGAACATTTCAATGTTTCAGTTTCACTGTGTAATGTTAAAGGAAAACTGATTTCCCGATTAGATACTTACTCCAGGGTATGTATTTACCAGGTACGATTCTCACATCTGTATGGTTTTACAGATGATGAGTGGGAGTAATTTATTGGGAATTGGGTGATTATCCTCATTATATCGGGATTCGTTGTAATCGGTGATATTTGAGGAAATCACCTGGGCTGTTTGCCGGTCGGCAAATATTTGGTTTTGAATATCCGCTGTTATGCACCAATTTCAAATTGATATATCTGTACGTCTATTTTCATAGAGTGAGATATACCTTTCTGAAATTATGTCTACGACATTTACCTATATCAGTGGATGGTTAGGTAAGGAGCATTAAACAGCGGTGTAATTCTTCTTAACCATAAGTACAGTTTTCAACCTACGACACACAGTGAATGAGTTATCAGACTCAAGGGACTTATACAAAGGATTGTATGTTGTCCAGGGTCCATCAGGACAGAGGGGTTGGTCCTCATACTACATTCAGTTTACTTATGACTTCTCTAGTTTTTAGACAGGTGTTTCGTGGAAACACAGGGTCCGAATTTGGAGAAGTTATTGGTATTTGAATAGAGTAGAGAACCAGGTATAGCAAGTATCGGGATTCTTCAAAGAGATCGAAGATGTAGATACTTGTGTATGGTGTTCAGTTGATAGTAATGATTAAGAGAAATTGCTTCTCTTTCAGGTTACTCATAATTGGAAGTATTCCTAAGTTGAGTAACGCTGATCTGGCCTCCTTCCATTTAGTTGACATGCACTGGAGACAGTTGCATGATTTGGATCTGGTTCAATTAAATCAGTGCCTCTGGTCCTATATGGGATATAGAACAGTTCATATCTTAACGATGTTAAGGTACGGGGAGTTGTCCGGTTTATGATTAAAACCAGACACTGGACAACTCAAGGCACGTTTCTGTAATGGCTGTTTGTGGGTTGACCCAGGCTATGACGAGGGTTGACTTTCTACCATCTGGATGAACAATAGCGATATTGTTCTAGACTCGCCACAGTTTTAATAAAAATGGATTTTTTCAGAAAACAGTAGTGGGAGTATGGTAGAACTGGAAGTGATTCCAGAACCACAAACGATTACTGAAGATTTGATAAGGAACCTAAAGATTCAATCTGGATTGACATTCCATTGGCCACTCCGCAGATTAGGTGGGTAACTTCAGGCACCCGAGAGGCACTACGGTAGCCTCAAGGACGGTGACAGGGAAGTTCTTGTTTACTCACAATTACCATTGCTGTTGTTCCAGGCTGCGAGACCCGGCGGGAGGATGAGTATAGCGTCGTTCTAAACTAGTTTTAGAAGTGTACGTCTATATGACTCTGCCAGAGGGTTGTCGTAGTCAGTGGGAGCAGCGGAAGCATTGGTGGACAGGCAGCTTATGTCTATTTATAGACTAAAGCAGATGTAGCGGAGATAGATCATCTATTTCTGACATGACAGTCATAGGTTTGACTTCATCAGAATAGGGGATGGATCTGTTGAGAAGGTAGTAGGGTGTGATATCCTGGTATTTGGATGATATACACAGAGTAGGAAAAGAAACTCCTACACTACGATCGGTTATACTTTGGTCGTCACACAGTGGTTTCTCCACAAAGGAAATGGATTTTATATCAGACATACTGGTTACTAGATCTATGGTTTTAGATCTGGATTTGGGTGGTTTCCCAATCAGGGTACTTGACAGCATTCTAAGAGTATTTAGGATGGACGACTCCTGGCACGGTAGTGTACCTGCAGGTAATGGAGTCACCCTCTCCAAAGGTGTCTTACAGACTAAAGGGGAGAGGGACGTGCATGATTGGCAGATCACTTGCTTAGGCAATTGAGTCAATCATGAGATGTCAAGTACCACACCAGATGTTGTTCTTGCACTAGATGCAATAAGTTGACATTAATCCAATCCTGGAGAAACAGTCGGAAGCAGTTTTAGAACATAAGTGGATGTTCTAGGGATATGATAACGACAGCCTCATTCAGGAGACGGTTATCATTCCAGGCTTCCAAGGTGACATGGACGACAAGGAGGTTGTCAGAGTTATAGTTTTCCCTCTGATGAGGGGCAGTATTTTGGACAGGTGGTCCAAGGCAATACTGAGGGAGGCATGGCGCGCAGGATACTGATTAAGTTCAGTTGACGATACAGTCTAAGAAGTTTGGATTTGGAGTTCATTTATGAGCTATGTCCCATCAGACATCCAGACACATTCTAAGACAGGTATTGCTCTTTTCGGAAGATGGGTTTCTCCGCGAACTTGAGATATAGAGAGACATAGAAAGAAACAACTGAGCGGATCCACTCACTGAGGCTATTCCTCGAACGCAATTGTTCCGCAAACGAGCTTTGTGAGACTGACTAGTAGAGGAGTTGGATGTTCGGTATCACACGGGCTGTGAGTATGCGACATCGCAATAATTAGCCTTGAGTGCAAGTGGGAGATTGTTGGAGATAGTGCCCTCAGAGTCAATTATTAGGTCACAGGTACGTGATTGTAATGATTGAGGGAGGACCTATCCCGGTAGGACAGTCTTACTCGAGATGATAGTATGCTATCTGGTTTACCTTTATCATCGTGTACTGTTTTAGGTGACCTGACACGTCGCTATTACACGTTGATAGAGCCCCTAGGATTCTTGCTTGACCACCAGCAGTATGAGGGCGATTATATAAGTGGGAGCTGGGGGTCTACAAGCATATCCTTAAAAGGTCCCTAGTCGTGGGAGTTTCGAGACTGGGCATCGATACTCCATTAGTAGACTAGTGTATACAGTCGAGACCCCGACGAGGGGCGGTGGCCGGTCTCACAAGCCACTGGTGTCAGTTGGATCACCTAAGATGTATACAGGTGCTCATTGGGTTATGAGTACACCGGACAGGACTCGCCGGGAACATGCTAGTTGGTCATATACCAGACGTCAGATGGCAGTTCCCTGGTGACATGTGTGCAGGTTAGTTCATCGACCTGGGGATCGTTATTTGTCTCGTGTGAGTTCCCACTGTACTTTGATTACTACCCTACCACGGCTCAAAGGAGTCGTGCAAACAGGTTTTAGTTGGGTACAGTCCCGAGCCACATGGAGGCAGTGAGCGTATCTTCAGGGGTTCGTCTCTCCCGGTATTGGGGGTGAGGTCGTGCTGTGTCTAGGAGAGCCATTACACAAAGTCCTTGGCCAAGGCAAGGAGATTTACTGGTAGGTATTCCAGTAGTATCTCAGGGTGTTCTGGGCTACACTCCGACACGACTTGTACCGCTTTTGGGGGTCTGACTTTTACCAACCCCCTAGGCCCGCCATGCGATACTCATAGACGAACGGACCGGACTGCACGGATATTGTCACTGACAGGCTCAGTAGGGTGTCAGGCTGAGTTCGCTCGCAGACGTCCCTTTTGGTCAATACCTGGTAGCCCGTTATGTATTGGCTTATATACCTCTAACGTGCTAGTGGTTAAATCCACAACCAAGGTGTTGATGAGTCTTTAGAGTCCCCCACATTTCAGTTACTCAGCTTTCGGGCGAAAGGTTGTAGAGGCCGTATGGAGATATGGCAGGGTCCGATCAGATACGTGCGGTATTGCACGGATCAGGATCGGACAGTTTGTACTATAGGCCGTATGGTTATATGGCAGGGTTCGATCAGATACGTGCGGTATTGCACGGATCAGGATCGAACAGATATTACTGGCCGGCTTTGGTATAAGCCGGATCCTAGTATAGTACAGTGTAGAGTTTGTCTCATTGCATTTGTATTTCGGTCGAAATACAGATGCGGATGTGTATGCACAGTATCGGGGTTTTCCCGTAATTTATTACGGGACCAGTTTTCTGGAGTTGCCAGTTTGCTTTCCGTTTCGGCCAATTTCCTTTGTTCCGTTCATTGGCCGAAGATTGGTGGAGGAGGGCTTATTTGCATTGTTGCAAATAAGTATTTGTGGAGGGGGTATTTGCTTATTGTTGTATCATGATAGCACCATCCTTTGACTTGATTTCTTCATGATGACTTGACTTCACAACCTCATCATGGCTTGACTTATGTATGATGATGGAGGGACATGATGGTTGATGATGATGAGGGGTGAGGTTGGTGGAGTGTTAGTTTACACTTGTGATCATATTCTTTCATGATTGGTTTTTGGATGCTTGGGATTATTGTTATGGTTGCACCACTCCTTCCTTGGCTCTCTCTCTCTCATTCTCTCCACTCTTGAAGTCATGGCCGGCCCAAGCTCTTTGGGGCTGTCCAAATTTTTGAAGTGGGAAAAATGTTGTTCATTTCATGCACCAAAGTTCTCCTAGCTCCTCCATATACTTCTTGTATCAATCCCTCCACCAAAGGCAATTCCTACAACCCCAAATGAGATCTCTACACTACATTCTACAGCGAATCTTGGGCACGTCGAGTAGCCGGCTTCGTGCCCGAGTTGCCTCGGCATTGAGGTGGGAGCCCGTAAACATAGTAGGCGATGTGGTGCACTTCCGGCGACGAGGAGGAGACAGGACTTTCCGCAGGAGATCGGGACCATGACGAGAAGACCGGAGGACTTGGATCGTCGGTATATCTCTAACCCATCTTCTTGTTAGCTTAGACTAGTTAGTGGTTCGATCCCGGTTATAGTGCGCGGTGGTGCCGGTTTGCTAAGTCCGCAAAATTTAAGTTATTCACCGCTTCCGCATTCCGGCGTCGGATTGACGGCCGGGGCGCCGCCGTGCACTTACACATCTACGTTCTAGAGCTCTTCTCCTAATATCGTAATCGTATAGCAAGTGCGAACCCGCTCCCCGGACTGAGGTGGACCCGATTCTGCTCTTGCGGCCTTGGGCTCATGCTTTTGCGGCGGCGTTACCTTCCAGCCGTCGGATAAAGCGAATCTGCCCCGTTGGTACTGGTCCTCGACCCAGTTCTTGAAGGTGACGCAGTCTTCGGTAGTAATCGTATAGCAAGTGCGAACCCGCTCCCCGGACTGAGGTGGACCCGATTCTGCTCTTGCGGCCTTGGGCTCATGCTTTTGCGGCGGCGTTACCTTCCAGCCGTCGGATAAAGCGAATCTGCCCCGTTGGTACTGGTCCTCGACCCAGTTCTTGAAGGTGACGCAGTCTTCGGTAGGATGTCCTATGGCTTGGTGATAAGAGCAATAACTCAGATGAGAAGCCTTGTTAGGTTGCTCAGGATGTCTAGACTCTGGAAGCGTGATCATTTGATGTTTTATAGCGAGGTTGAGTAACCTCTCCGTCTTGTCTCGGGGGAAGGAGTACGCTCGACTCATCTTCTTCATGAGGGACAAACCCGAGCCGCTTCTTGATTTATTTCCGTCTCTGTGTCGGGCCTTTCGTACAACGGGTTGACGAGGATAAGCGTCTTTGTCTTTTGCAGCACGTTGAAATAGACGTTGCGTCCTGGCCTTCTCGTAGATGGCCATTTCGCGGTTGTGGTCTTCCCGAGCTTTCTGACCCATTTTCCTGATAGGCTTGCCCATTCGTTCTTCAAACGACGGACTCGGCGCTTCAATCGCGGGGTCTAGTTTTGATGGGGGGTTGGCATCTCCTGACAGGGCGTCCTCCTCTTCATCAAAGGTATATATAGCGTAGCTGCTGTGAGCCCGTTCCCATTTTCCGGCTCTTGCGTATCCAAGCCCGAGTGTTTCCATCTTCCCGTTGGGCAATTTGCGTTGAGTCCCGGGGACATCCCAAATCCTGTTGTAGAACCGCGCCTGCCGAACGGTCTGTTCTAAGGATACTCCTTGGCGCTTCAATAGCTTCTTTAATCCATTTGTATAGTATCTGGGCAGACGGATGGGTTGGAGCCTGTCAAGTGTAGCATCCGCGCCATGCCAGATTTCTTTCTCTATTTTCGACTCTGAGGATCGGTAGAATAGGATCACATTCTCACCCCTTCGCCTGGGAGGGACGTAAAATGTTTGCAGGTCCTGCACATTGTGAGCCTGAAGCATGTCGAGATCCTTGTAGTGTTCTCGCGGTACCATGGTGATTTGCAAACTATGGTCATCGCCAGGGGGTGCTTGTATTGACAGCCGATTGGAGAACACAGCATTAACTTCATCTTCTGAATCACTTCCGAAGACCAACACGGGGGCGGGCGTCCCCAGGTTGTTGCGTTGAGATGGCCCTGCATAAACTATCTCTTCCTCTTCTTCGATGTCGCTTCCGAAAACGGGGATGGTGGCGACGGTTTTGTTCTCCGGGTTGCGACACCTTTCTGTATCCTCGAAATCTGGCAAAAAGTACTTCGCATCTTCGTATTTGCGGACTTCGTTCACGGAAAATGGGTTTAACTCACCTGTTACGGTATACTCGAAACCATCCTTGAAGTACTTCATACACTGATGTTGTGTAGAAGGGATGATATTGTACTCGTGCAGCCAAGGATGGCCGAGCAAGGCGTTGTAGCAGGTCTTGGCGTCAATGACATGGAATTTGATGTCTGTGACGAGAAGTCCAAAGCGTAATGTTAGTATCACAGATCCGAGAGTCCGTGACGATTGTGAATCGAAACCGGAGATAGTAATTTTGTTATGAGCGAGGTGTTGCACGCTCATGCAGATTTCCTTCAACACCCGACCATTAAGGAGGTTGACGGAGGATCCATTATCCACCAGGATCTTGCCTATCTTGATATCATGGCAGTATCCGGAGACATATAGGGGACGGTTGTGGTCGCACGTCCCGAGAAGGAGGTCTTCATCACCGAAAGTGATGTCGGCTGTATGCACTTCCTCCAGTTCATCCTTCATCTTTTCAGTGGCGAGGAAGGCTTGGAATTGCTCAGGTTCTTGTAGCGCCTTAATTAGTGAGTCTCGCGCTTCTTTTGATAATAGGAGGGCATCGAGAATGCTAAGCTGAGAAGGTAGCTTCCTTAGGTGTGCGAGGATGTTATAGTCCACTTTACTCTTCCTAGGAGGGTCTTTGGCAGCCAGCTCTCTCATGACTTGGTCATCTAAAGTGATATCTTCAGTGACCTTTTCCTTTCCCTTATCCTTTCTATTCCCGGGCCCGAGATTCTTTTCTGGGAGTGTGCGATTGCGCAGCTGAATGTTCTCGCAGATCTCCGATTCCTCCTCTTTCCCCAACACGGATTCTTTGAAGAGAGGGCCCAGAGCGATTTCTTCATCAGAGTCGCTCCCAAAGGAGAGAACTTGTGACCCCTCGGCGTTTACCATGTAACAGTTGCCAGTAGCTCTGTCGTGCCCATCGATAGTACTTCTTCGCTCCCGACGGCTCTTGCTTTTCATGCGCTTAACATGTTGTCGACGAGCGACATATCCTTGCCACCATATCTTAAAGGCGTCGCACTCCTCCGTGGGGTGTGAGATTTTCCGGTGATATGCGCAATAGTCAGGGTGCCTCTCCACCCCATCGTGTGTGTTTCCTTCCGAGGGTGGTAGCTTCATTCCCATTGACATGGCTTTGGCAAACCTTTTCTTCGTATTGAATATCTTCTTGTCTACTTCGGATGCCTTTCGCTCTGGTAGTTCAACTCTTTCGTTCAGCCGCCCGCATTTAGCTCCTTCCGATGTGGCCATCTCACGCTCCTGGTCCGCTTTACATTTTAGACGAATCTCGTCTAGAAAAGCGTCGATCATTTCGTCTGTTGGCCATGCACGCTCTGGTACAGGCTCTGCCTCCAGCTTTTTAGTGCCAGGAGTTTTCCCATCATCGGTAAACGAGTGGGAGATTACGTTACAACTCGCCACATATCCTTCGGATTCATCCGACGAGCTTTCTCCATCATCTTCCTCTTGAAAGATGTGTTTGAGGAACTCTTGCAGTGTGACAGGAGTTCGCGCCTTTTGATTGTATTCTTCCAACGCGTCGATTTGCTTCTGCAAGTTCGTGTGTTCGTTTCCAAGCTTCACGGGCTTCTTGGCTTTTTCTTCGAAGATTTTGACGGTTGGGCGTGAGTATTTGGGCCCTTATCGCGAATCTTCGTAATTGGGCGGGGCTTCAACATTCTTTCGATAATTTGAGGTTCAAGAGGGTCCTTCCATTCGATCGCAGGGCACGCATGAAGGTCTCTCAGCATTCTTTTGGTTTTAGTTGATAGCACGACCTCCCATGGAGCTTCTTCAATAAAAGAACATGTTGCCCCCGGTGTATCCGCTTTCCTAGGAGCGTGCGGCTGTGGTGCGTTCACCTTCCACTTTTCGGACAGTACAAACTTCCCCTGGAGGTACTGGTCTTCAATCCATCCTTTGAAGACGAAGCAATCTTCAATCGGATGGCCTACCGTTTGATGGTAAGGGCAATAGTTAGGGTTATTCACCTCGGCGGGTTGCGGCGGTCGCCTTGGATTTGGCAGGTTTATAAGTCTGTTGCGTATTGCTAGCTCGAATAGCCGTTTCGTCTTGTCCCGTGGGAACGAGTAGGGACGCTTCATCTTCTCATTATAATACCGACGCCTTTCCTCCAGTTGATCTGCCGGTTTCGGGGCGTTAGGTTGCTGTTGGGCATTCGCAACAAAGGTTGCTCTTCCTTTACCCTTGTCATTCCGAGGTTCCGACTTCGGGGGAGGTGGTCTATGACCCATCTGGTCCATCTGAGCCAACTTGTCGATCAAGCCTGGAATGTGGTTGGCTTAAAGAACATCATAAACTGGGAGATAGTTGCGTGGGGGTCTAGGGTTCCCACAAACATGCCCACTGCGGGTGCTTCCTCAATGCGTTGTTCACATCTCGACCACAAATTCCGCCAGCGTATAGCATACTGGACCCAGGTTTCTCCTGGTTTTACCCTGGCGTTAATCAATGCAGTTATTGGAGTGCGTTCGCTGGCACTTGCGAATCGCTGAGTGAATAACAACTCCATTTCAGCGAACGTTTTGATAGAATCGTTCGGGAGTTCCGAATACCATTCGAACGCAGTTTCCGATAAGCTGCCCACGAACTGGCGGAGCAACAGTTTATCATCACCGCCGGTGTTACCGCAGAGGGCCCGGAACTGGGCGACATGTTGATGGGGATTGCCGGTCCCCTTATACACGTGGAATTTTGGTATCGTATAGCCTTGCGGGTATTTGATTTGGTCGTACCAGCTCGGATATGGCCGCCCCGTTTTCACGACTTGACCAGCTGCCTCAGTCGCGTGATGAACCCGGATTTGCTGGGCTATGTAGTCAGCCAAGTCAGCCTTAGAGATTGCCTCCTCCTTGGCCGTTGAGAGGGCTGGTGGTGGATTTGACGTTTCTCCTCGGTCGTCTTCAAGAACGATTGGGGGATCCTCGGCGGGTAAGTCCTGCTGGATCATCATTCCTATCATATCTTGGAAGAGAAGGCCCATCCGTTGTATGTTGGCCGCTTGTTCAGCAGCCTCTTTGTCCTTTTTCTCCAGTGTCCGGCGAAGGAATTCAACGTCGGTTTCTTCCTCCCGGCGTGCGTCTGAGGACGTTTCTGGGTTTTCTTTTGGCCCGATGAGCGCGGCCATAGCATTCATCATTTCTTGAAGCTTTTGTTGCTGCTCCTGGGCCTTCGTCACGGATCGGGTTAGCGGTCGGTGGCCCGTAGAAGTGCGGCTTTCCTCTTTTCCAGAGGCCATGTAAACAGTGTGCACCACCATGCCCCCAGACTTAGGGCGTCTGGGCTCAGTGCTTTTAGCCGTCGTTGCATGCTGTGGGGTCTTCTCTGGCCTCCTCCTTTTTATGAGTCAGTTGATCAACAGCCTTTTGGGGTTTAGCCTGGTGACCAGCTTCCGGCTGGATTTTCAGCTTCTTGTGCTGGCGGGAGAAGTTTGGATCGATGATCGAGTCTCGGGCCTGCCGCCAAACCTTATAGATTTTGGAAGATAGCCGTTGAGGAGATCGGGGCTGTTCGGGTTTTATTTCCACAACCTTTTTTAATGGGGGAGGAGACCTCTTCAGCACTGCAGTAGCAGAATTCCTTCGCACCTTATTTAGCATTTCGAAGCTGTTCCCAGTTGGAACAGCAGCATTCACTTCTGCCACTGGGGCCGATGGAGTCAACCCGGAGGGGGAGTTGCCCCCAGCCTTCCTTACTCGGCGCCAATGGCGACGTCGAGCGTGTCGAGCGGACGGCGTAGGGTCAGCGGTAAGAATGGTTTCGTCTTGCCCCCTGTGTAGGTGGGGGGTCGCTGTTGGTGTTAGCCTGTCAAAGACCGACGTCCTTTGGGCAGCAGGAGCGGGAGCTGGAGCCGTCAATCTTGTAAAGACCGACCTTTTGGCCGGAGAAGCCGCCTTGACGATTTCGGGAGCAGGAGCAGCCACTTTCTTAGAAGCAGCCTTCTCTGAGATTGTAGGCCCCATGATGGGTTTGCAGGATTTCTGGCCCAATCTAGAGAAGACCGAGGCGTTGACGTTGGGCGACTCGTTGAGAGGAGCCGCGACAGGGGTGAGACGATCAAAGACCGACTTCTTGAGAGCTTCCGTTGTCAGCACCGGAGCGGTGAAGTTTGTCGGCGGGAGCATGGTCCCGAAGAACAATCCTGTGGTAGCGCGAGTGACCTGTTCCACGGGCATTGTGAATAGCGAAGCAGCTTGGGGTCCGTAGGCTATACCTCCTGGCAAGGCAGAGCGTTGGTTGCAATTGCAGTCTGAGCGGTTGGAGAATTTCACGGAAGTAGAAGCCATCGATCCTTTGCTTTCTGCAATAAGCGAGACGCCAATTCTTAGTATCTTGAAACCCAAGGGCAACCATTAGCGAACCGCGATTGGTTCGCGAGTCACGACACACGAAGTGTGGAGTGGAAAGAGGAAAAGGTCCCACCGGGCGTGCCAGAATCTGTTCCCCTCCGAATGGCGGCGCGCAGGACTGCGGTGTCTTGGCGCTGAGATTCGGGGCAGATGCTAATTGGTGCTATCCGTCCACCTCTCCGAAGATGCCAAGTTGATTTATGGCACCGTGTATCGAAGGTTTAGACGGATGCGTCCGATGTAGCAGACTTCGTCAGATTCCCCCTCGTTTGAGGGGTTTTTGATTGTGGGGACGCTCTTCCCTGCAGGTGCAAGCCCCTGCAGTTAATTACGCTACCGCATTGCGGTAACAACTTTCTCCTTCTCCAGATGGTTACTTCGTGTCGTGGGTGTTTGTTTTGTTTTGTTGCCCGTGGATTGTTTACGGAGACCGAGTTATGTCGTCGCCCGTAGGGCGTGGACTAGTCCAAATCCGTATTATCTTAGATTTGGGTTTGGGGGTTTGGTTTGAGGATACGTTAGCCATATTTGAGGCTAAGATCAACTCAAACGTTTGTTAAGGATACGTTAGTCCAGTTTGAGACTAAGATCAACTTAACGGGATCGTTTAGATCCGACAAAAAAGCAATTGGCTCTAATGTTCCAGTTTAGGGACATAGTGGTCCATTAAATTTATGGCCGTCGGGACCCGTCACCTCTCTGACGACGTTGAAGGATTACAACGACGGATGTCAGAGGAGCTCAGAGATGTACCCTCGAGCCAGAGTTAATTGGGGGGATTCATAGTCCAGTCTGTTTGAAGGTTTAAGGATACGTTAGCCATCTTTGAGGCGAAGATCAACTTAAACGGGACCGTTTAGATCCGACAAAAGAGCATACGGGGCTCTATTGTTCTAGTTTAAGGACATTGCGGTCCATGGGTAGTTTAAGGACGTTGCGGTCCATGGGTAGTTTAAGGACATTGCGGTCCATGGGTAGTTTTAAGACATCTCGGTCAAGGTTAAGGACGTCGTAGTCCATAGGTTTAAGGACCCCACAGTCCATTGTTAGTTTTAAGACATCTCGGTCAAGGTTAAGGACATCGTAGTCCATGGGTTTAAGGACCCCACAGTCCGGTATGTGCTCTGGATGCTTCACACGGGTTCACTGCCGTGCTTGGCGAGGACCAGGCTCCGCTCTGGACATTTTCCACAGGGTCAAAGAGTGACATTATCCGCGTTCCACGTAACCAGGAATTTTGCATTAGACGCGGGTTTAAGGACCCCGCAGTCCATATCAATGTGTGGTCGTCGGGACCCGTCACCTCTTTGAAGACATTGAGGGATTACAATGCCAAGTATCAAAGGAGTGAAGAGATGTACCCTAGAACCGGAATGACTTAAATAGTCTTTGGCCCAATTTGGGATCAAGACCGATTAATTATGTTATGAGTCTATTGGCCCAGTTAATCACAAATTGAGGACTTATGGCCATCTTGGGCTAAGTCCAATCAGGAGAGGCTTTGCCTCCATCCATTTAGCCAATTGGGCCAATATCTAGTGTTAAACACTACAGAGCAATCAGTGTTGAACACTGGGAATGAGGTTGACAAGTTAGTGTTTAACACTAAAAGATAATTGGTGTTAAACACCAGCAACAAGGCTTTCAAATTAGTGTTAAACAATAAAACAGATCAGTGTTGAACACTGCAAATAAAGCTTTTTAATTAGTGTTGAACACTAAGGCCCAACAGTGTTTTAACACTGGGTTCGAGAGTTTCAATTTAGTGTTAAACACTAAGGCAAGAGGGGTCACGTGGCAACACGTGAGAGCGCCCTCCCTTTATTTATTCTGCTGAGATTACTGCGTCTTTCAGAGCGCCACGTGCCATCACGTGATAGGCATTCAAACGCTTATATGTTAAAGCTTCTGCCGGGGGTCACGTGGGGGACTGCCTCAAAGGGGCTTTCTGTAGATCTTTTAGGGGGGTCACGTGGTGGCACGTGACCCTGCCTTCATGTATTTTGTTTAGAGGCTCTGTTAATCTTTTTTCAGGAATTAAATTCCTCGAGCTTTAAATTTCAGAGGAATTAAATTCCTACTTCCTTTTGAAGACTTATATTCTGGAGTAGAGTTGAACTCTGAATCTTCCGTAGGAATTAAATTCCTCGTATATGTGAAGAACTGAATAGGGTTAAACCCTAATAAAAGCTTTTAAGGAATTGAATTCCCATTCCCTGTTAAATGATGATTAAGGGAATTAAATTCCCGTTGTTTCAACAGAACTAAGTTCTTAATTAGGGTTAAACCCTGTTTCTCTCTGTTCTGAAGGAATTAAATTCCCATGACACAGGGTCAAGCCCTAATTTTATTTCAAAGGAATTAAATTCCTATAGTTCTGTGAGAATTAAATTCTCGCGTTTCCATTCCCTCTCTATGTTTTGGATCTGCATGGCAGGATCTCAACCCATTGAGAATTAAATTCTCAACCTAAAGGGGGATGTGCACTTTGCAAATCCTCTATCAAAGAGAGAAGAAATATGTTCTTCTGTTTTTATATTATCAGAGTTAAACTCTGTCGAGAATTAAATTCTCCTTCTTTCAAAAAGCCTTCCCTTTCTTACCTAGGGTTTTCTTTTGCAGAAGATCCAAGTTCCTCGAAGTATCAAGGCTCTCTCCCTTTTTCTTCCCTCTGCGTATATATATCTCCTTTTTTGTATATCTTGGCTCCTATTTATAGGAGAAGCAGCCGAGTCAATTAGTTTTTTGACGAATCTTCATTGAGAGATTTGATTTGCATCCATCATTCGTTTTGGACCTTTGGATTATTAGGTGAATTTTATTCACCATTGGATTTCAAATCCAGGGATTCTCCTTTGTTATTTCGGTTAGATTTAAAGGGGAAATCTTTCCAAACTCGAGATTTTTCCATAGATAGATGATATTTCATCACCTCTGAATCTTTAATTCGATTGGTTCCAGATAATCGCTTTCCTTTGGAAAGATTTGATTCTCCTTCAGAATTTAATTCTGTTAACAAAATGGGCTTTGAAAGCCGGTCACGTGTGACCACGTGACCCATGGTCACGTGTGGGCACGTGACCCCCTTGGAACGATCCTTCCTCTTTCTTTTGCGCTCTGTCTTCTGATTGCTGCTTAACCGTCACGGGCCACCACGTGACCCCTGGTCACGTGTGAGCACGTGACCCTTGTCTGGAGCCTCTTTCCTTGGTTCAACTGGAGAACGAGTCTGCTGCTTTGAACGTCACGTGCCAACACGTGACCCTGGTCACGTAGGAGCACGTGACCTCTTCTGAAGCCTTTTCCTTGACTTGATCAGGGAACCGGTGTGCCTTTGACGCTTGCATTTAAATGTCACGTGTCGCCACGTGACCCTGGTCACGTGGGAGCACGTGACTCTTTCTGAAGCCCCTTTTCTTCAACGTAGTCAGGAAACTGAACTTGCCTTGATGATGTGCTTAGGTGTCACGTGCCAACACGTGACCGCTAGTCACGTGTAAGCACGTGACCCTCTTCTGAAGCTTTTCCCAGAAGCTTTCCTGATTTTAAATCAGGAAACAGTAACCTCATTAACCTAGATTAGCAAACAACTAGATAGCTAATTAGCTTTAATTAACTAATTAATGGTTTCAAGAAACCCTAGTTAACTCAACCATTAACTTTAAACAACACTAGAATGAAAATAGCACTAAATTAACACTAAACAACTAGATTAAAGAATTCTAACCATATTAACTTAAAAGAGTAGAAATTATACCTCAAATCTATGGATCTAGCAAGAAGAAATTTGCATCAATTGATGGCCTCATAGCATCATGATTCCAAACAAGGGAGGTGAAGGAAAAAGGGATGAAGAATGGGGTTTAATTTGTGAGTTTTAAATTTGGAATTTTTGAAGCAACTTAATGAATTTTTTTGAAGAAAATGAAAAGAACAAAGAGATGAAGGGGGGGCTGCTGGAATTCGGCCAGAAATGAGGGAGAGGGGATGGTGTGGGGTGTGGGAAAGAGGTCTTGGTCAACTCCTACCAACCACAAAAGACTATACCCAAAAACAAATTCAAACCTTTCTCAAAACAACCATCATTTCCACACAATAAAACAAGTCAAGGAGCATGAAATTTTTCTGGACCTGATGGTGGTGGGGCCGGCCTAGAGGTGAGGAATGAGTGAGAGAGAGTGCACAAAAAAAATTTATGCAAAAAGACCCCCTACAAGTCCAAAATTGCAAGTTTAAGCTTAAATTCAATAAATTTCGTTTTCCATAATAAAAATTAGTTAAAACTTAAAATAAATACTAAAAATTTATGTTACAACTAGATTTTAATTAACATGATTTTAAAGCTTAATTTTAGCCCATTTAAATTTGTATTTATCGCTAATTTAATGTATTTTCTTACCGGCTTAAAATAATATTAAAAATTGAAAAAAAGGGAAAATTTTTTAAATGACCAAAATTTCATAAGTAACTCATTAGATACTAAAAACAAGCAATTACCTATCCATTTTAGGTATAATTAGTTCTAAACTGCAAAATAACAAAAAGACGGTTTTCGGAAAAATACCGAATTTTCACCGATTTTCAGGAAAACACCAAAACGAATTTTCAAGACGCTACAGATACGCTACTCTTCTTAAGTAGCCTTAGGATGTACATTTGTTTGCACCGCATTTCATTCGTTCCTTGATCAATCTTCGTCGATATCGGAGGGTGGTTTCTGTTACCACGGGCGCACGGGCAGAGGGAGCTGCGGCTTGAATGCGATAACCATTAGGGTATCGTTCATTCTTGAGGATTGGAGCATTGTTTAGCATGCGGACGAAAGGTATTCACATAGTGTCCAGGAAAAGATAAAGGGTTCGAACGATTATCAGAAAAACCATTTTCCCAAGTTTAAGGTATTCGGAAGAACATGCAGGTATTTCGTTGTACCCTCTAGAAGAATGAAACCCTAACTCGACATAATGACCACGAGAACGCCCTTGAACCTTAGGGTTGACGGCAGTTCCGTGGTGCCATTAGTGAGGCTTGGGTTTACCCTTCTACGGCTGGACCATTGATGCTGGGGTATGTACCGGATATTTTTAAACTGCACTTGAGTGTTGAGCTCTCGGGGAATTATGGGATTTTGATGGATCGATCAAAAAGTTTAATGTAGTCCGGATATCAGGTGAAGGGATCGACAACATGGGAGACTTTAGATATGAGTATTGCCGTTGGCAGCGCAGTCAGCACACCTATGAAGAGACAAGTTCGAAGCAGTCGACACCAGAGGAAAGGGGGAAAGAGACGCACATTGACGATAGTGTTTACGATTGTGATTTGGTGATTTGAATTTTATATTTCCGTTGATTGGATTTTGGTATTTTGAGGACTTTGTTCTACGGTATTTCCTATGTGTACCTTCATTACATTCTATTTGTATTTCATATATCAGTGGTATTGATGTTGTTTAGTACGTACCCAATGCAATTGATTTGGTTTTAATACATTTTGAGATTTTGATTTGATTTCGTGCATATGGTTACACATGATTTTGACATATGCTTCGACCTAGTTTTCATGCACTTTCGTACTGTAATTTCGATTTTGATATTCGGTGTATGTTTTCGTGCACCATGTGCACCTGATTGAGATTCTTGCGCACTTGATGCGATTTTGTGCACACCATATGCACTAAATCGGGGTTTTGTGCAGATTAGATGCACCTGATATCGAGTCGTGCACGCCTGTTGCACTTGACAGATGTTTTTGGTGCACACCTGTTGCACTTAGTTGTTTTTGTGTGTATTCGTGGTATCTGTATTTGGTTTCGATTTCAGTGCGCACCGGACGCACATGATATTTTTATGATGTGATTGGGATTGATTTCAGTTTGATCAGTATGTTTTTATAATCATTACTATTGATTTGGTAACCAGGCGAGACGTGTATGTTAAATAAAAGATATATATATATAGCTATTTTTTAAAAAAATAAACGTCCGCTACTTATGCCGTGGCACGTGCATCACACATCGATTTTCAAAAAGGGGTTCTTGCATTCTTCTTTATTCAGATGTTTGGAAGACTTTACTATGATGCGCACTATAGATAAGTTGTAGTTTTGATGTATATTATGTTGGTTTTCGTATTGGGTTTTGATATTTTATTTTCACCATAACTCCGATGATTGTGTTATGTTTGACAGAGTTTTGATTTTGAGTTACGTACTTATTTTTCATGCGCTTGTATCGTGCTAAAAACGTGTTTCATGTATTGATGATTTCGGAGCCCCGACGATTTGAGTGTTTTGCTGAATGTTTTAGTAATTGGGGGGAGTTTTAATCTAAATTCGGGGACCGAATTTCTTAAAGGGGGGAAGATTGTAACGTTTTAAAAATAATAAAATAATTAATTAAATAAATAAAATCGTCTAAGTGAATTTTATAATTTTCGGTAAAGTAAAACATAGTTTTCATAAAACTAAACCGTAATTATTTTTCACTATAAATTTAAAAATACCTATTTTAATTATGTTATTACTAGTAAATGGTGTTTATTTAGCCACTTATAAATTTTTAGTTTAATTAAATATTTTTCTTAAATTAATTATTTTAAATTTTAACAAAAACTTTATTTTTACACTAAATTAGTGTAAGTTACAAATTTGAATGGGTTAAATTTGCAAAAATGAACCATTGCATCTTAGAATCAAGTGTGTTTCATGCAAAACTTATTTTCAAAATTTATCCATGGTTCTAGACCATTCTAGATCAAATGGAGTGAAGAAAATAAAGAATTTTTAAATAAATTCATGAAAAGACTTAATTGTATGATATTTTTGTGAAACCTTCTACACTTTTCTTCACCTTTTCTCACTCTCCTCTCTTTTCTTCACCTTTTCTCACTCTCCTCTCTTTTCCTCACCTCATGGCCGGCCTCACCTCCATGGGCAGCCCCAAAATTTTCCCCCATCATTTTTTCATTAAAAATCATCAAAATTCATTAAAAATTCAATAAAAAATCCACAAAATCCTAATAAATTCCTACCCTCTATTCTTTGCTCATATTTACATGGATTTTGGAGATGGAAAACATTCATTTTGGAGGATTATTTTCATGTTTGGATCTCATGTTGTGGAGGTATAAATCTTCTTCTTTTGATTTATTGTTGTTAGATGTTTCATTTAAGCATAATTAGATTTAATAAATAATTTCTATCTACAAGTTTTAAAAATTCAAGTTAGGGTTTGAAAAATCAAGTCATGGTTTTTACTAATTAAGTAGGGTTATATTTTGTAGTTTAACATTTTTAGAAGTGGAAAATCTTGTATGGATGATGTATTGTAAATTGTTATCCAAAATTGTTTAAATTAAACCATTTTTGCAAACTAGATTTCTATAAATTGTATATATTGGTGAGATAAAATTCCAATTAATGATTGAAACAATAGATTGTGGTTTTAAAGAGGATATTAACATGTTAGTGGAATGAAAAACTTAATTTGGTTACTAGTTTCTTTTGATAATTGAAAAATACTAATAAAAATGCTATTTTTTTTTGCTAACTAGTTTTTGTGAATTCTTAAATAAATGAGAGTTAAATCTAATTTATGGTTTCATTATACTATTATCATCATGAATTGTAGTTTAGTAAGTTAATTCATGTAAAATCATGTTTAGTTGTGATATTGTGAAATTTTGCTTTAAAATATCGAAATCGGGCAAGTTTGCAAACTAGAATTTTCAAACTAATGTAAATTAGGGTGTTAAAAATATGGTAATGGTTTCTATAGTCTAGTTAGGCTATTTAATGAATATTATGACCATTATTTTCTTTTAAACATCGAGTTTTGAAGTAAAACGGTAAATTGGAGTTTTCGAGTTTTTCGAAATCGGACGATTTGATCGATTTTTAGGGTTTCGTTGAATTAAATCATGTTTTGTATTATAAGTGATGAGTTTTAAAACTATGAGTTGTTTGATGATGTTTATCTCGATCAATCGGCGTTTGTACGCCGATATCGAGCGATATTTGGTTCTTTTTCGTGAACGGGACATAGGTTTTAACCTATGCGTGTTTCGTGCGTCGTTTTGGCTTTGTCTGTAATTCAGTTTATGATATTATATGTGTTGGCGTATAGGTACCCCTCACGTGGACTTCGGACGAGGAAGAAGAGGAGGGTGACATCGTCTTCGGCAGACAAGGACCAGGTGAGTAGATGTGTATCTACAGGGGGAAGTCGGGTCGATGGCGTTTAGCACCCCCGCAAACATAGAATAGGAATAGGTACTTATTGTCTTTAGGAAGCCAGACGTGACCTTAGAATTTCGGTGAGTAGGACCCTAGTAGTGACCTTAGGTTCGACTGGTTTGATTTAGGAAGACCTTACCCAAGGATGAATATCATGGAGGAGATTCGTAGGTTTCAGGTAGATATACACACACGCACACACTGAGACTCGACGTGGTGTATACGTGTATGTGTATATATATATAGGACTAGGTGTAGGTATATATATATACACACAATACGTATATGTGATACAAGGATGTGACATGATACACGGGGATGAAACAATATAACTGGGCTGATGCCGTGATTCTTGGCTATACAGTCGTGTTATGATATTAGCGGATCATTGGAAAATGAGATAATGGATTTGTGTACATGAACAATAATAAAGGATGGTGATGATATTGAAGTATATGGGACTCTAAATAGAACCCAGACCGTAACCTGTGCCTGAAATTCTGATATGATATCATATAGCTGTGACTTGATTTCGATATCATATATGTGTGACTTGATTACGATATCATATAGGTGTGACTTGATTACGATATGATCTAAGTGTGACTTAATCACAATATGATACATATGACATGATATTTCTGAAGATAAATTAACGATGTATATTTATGCTGACAATGATATATGATTGATGTATGCAATTACAGTATAGCAACTTGATCTTGACATGTGTTGATGATGATATTATACGAATGATGAGACACGTAGGTGATACTTGACCCGTACCCCGATATTGGGATGCCGTACGATGGATTTTACCGTACGGGGCATAGATATGATGATTGATCCCCACTCTTGATTCGAGGAAGCCGTACTATGTACGTGACGTTATTGAGGCTGGATCGCCGACTATTAGAGATATGGATTCAGACCTTAGGTGGACTCTTAATTCTTATTGACTAGTTTCTTAGGTTTAGTTCCTTGGGAGGTTAGATGGACACTAGTTTAGTCTCGAGTCATATAGTTGTAGTTATACTTGTATATCACAGATGAGTGGTTATTACACATCCGTCTTTACATTCATACCGTAATCATAATGGTGCATGTTCATTCATATGTTTCTATAATCAGAATAAAACTTTACCTGTTAGGACACTAGCACCATTACCGATGATGCGCATATTCCACGCACACTTATTTGCCGGCTCACACACATCATCATCGGTAATTGCTATATCACGTACACTTTAGATCATATTATCTTTTATTGATACAATCAGCTAACAGCTAGATCGATATAATATTGTGATTACTCTCTGGTGTTAGTATAGATATGGTATTTATTACTTAGATATTTCATGCATTCGCATTTTCATGTTATCATGCAGTATTATGGGGCATATGCCGACACTTATCATATACTTACTCATGATTTTGGGATTTTGGATTTCTATGAGATTTCTGGATTTTTGGGGAAAATCGCAAGAATATATAAAAACTTCTCTCTCTCTCCTCCTCTCTTTTTAAAACATAAGATGTGGTTTTCTCGTGATGTATGTGTCGTCCTCCATGAGATTTCATGTTTTTTGTTGGATTTCGAGACCCGATTCGAGGAGTGGATGAACCGTCTCGGGTACATGGTGGGCCCGGTATGGTACCCCGGGGCAAGAAGATTGAGTTGTAGACGATGAGCCTGGCAGGGGAAGGCTACCTACCGGTGATGTCTGGCGCGGCGGATATCCGGAGGATACCGACCGTTGTCGTGAGATTTGATGATATGGGCCGATCCGGACTGACGGAGCCCGAGATATTGAGACTATGAGACATTGAGATTATGAGGTATTGAGACATGAGATTTACATGTTTTGTGTCGATACTTGACATGGATTTCCATGGATTTCATCGTTGATATTTCAGATTTCTATACACATTTTACCATGATAAAAGCTAAAGATTCCTTATACAGATAAATCTAGATTTCAGGATTGGTTATTTTACATTCATGGTACATGCATACTCATTCACATGATATAGTACTATATGAGGCACTGATACGAGCACAGAGCATTTGCACTTACACATAGCGTATTATCTTGTCTTACTTGATGACTAGTAGTATATTAGTATATTATTATGACCTAGGATAGCGATGTGCATTCGATTTCTTTTCGCAGATATCTTCTACTCACGAGTTGACAACTCACCCCCGTTGTGCCAAATTTTATTACAGGGTCGATATACAGGTTTTCCTGGCAGCTTGCTGGCACATCATTTCATTCCGGGTGGATTGCATGGTAGGTTGGTTCACTTGTATCTGGACCACCATTGTACTTTTATTATTTCATTTGTATCTAGAAAGCTCCATCAACCAAACTTGTATTACTTGATAGTTTACTGGACCATTTTTTTTGTTTCGACCGTAAAGTCGCGCTTGTATTATTATGATATCTGGTGGTTTTGTTTTCTTTTGAGTTTTGAGCTTCGCTCTTTGGCGTTGTATACTATTGTGCGTTGATGTGGTTGTTTCCGCCTGTTGGCGTAGAGCTAGCTCCCGTTTGGGGATGCTTTTTATTGTTTGTATATATATTATTCTTGTTTGTACCCGTTTGGGGCCAGTTTTTACAAAGGAGACTCTGCCGAAATTTTTGAGAAAATTGGATGTTGCTTTTAAACTTGTATTCTACATATTTTCCTTTACTTCTTCTTCTTTTTATGGTTTAGATTTCTGGGCTTCGGTTTACTTAGGTTACGTTGCGCCTCTAGACGCTTCGTAATCTAAGTGCCGGTCACGTTCCGTACTTTCGGGTCGTGACAAGATATTTCACAAATATCACTATGCAAAGCAAAAACTATAAAAGCAATAAAAAGTCAAACCGAGTGGGTTGTAGTATCTGCTAGTTTCGCTAAAGTGGTCACTCCCGGTGAAGGATCTCGGCTCTTTCCTTATTGAATAAGTTGCTGGATATTCTACAAGGAATACCGCTATACAAAGCAAGAACTAGAGCTACCAGTTTTAAAACAAGTTTCTACAACATCTTTAGGTTTCTTTTATTTTTCATTAATCTCATTAATGAAGTCCCATCAATTTTATGCTTCCTAAGCATCACAGAAAAAACGAAAGTAGCAATATTTATTATATCTCATATATATAATATAAGTATTCGTCTCAGAACATATCAAGTGATCACATTACAGAATATCAGCTGCAGAAGAATCACATATGAAATATTGGATATACTAGGAATTCAGTGTTTTATTTAAACCAGTAAATACACGGATTCCATGTTCGCGATGAATATCCAAACCTACATCCCTAGACCCCTACGAGTTCGGCAAGCAACCCTCCCAATTCTAGAGTTAGGAGACCCGGTCTCGACTCCTCGAGATGGTCTCCCACTGGACCCTAAAACACGGTTACTTGTGCTCCCCACCTTGGGTCTATCCTAATACGGAAAAGTAAATAATATACATCAATGGTGACATCATCCTCAACCCGGAAGTGCCCCAATAAAATAATGTTACATACAATGAATTTCACATGAATGAAAATAAAAATCCTTATCTCACATAAAAAAACCCGCCTATTGTCATGACCCAAAGTTTGGATGTGATCGGCACTTAGATTGTATGATATCTAATGATATCGACACAATCTGAGTAAGCCAAAAACCAAGATCAAAACCCTCTTTGTAGAATTTAGAAAATGTTAGTTTTTAAGTAAAAGAATGAAGTTGCTTGCCGAATGGTTTTTACTAATAGAAGTTTAAACAAACGGTTTTGAAACTTCGACAGTACTTCCTTTTTAATTATTAAATAAGAAGTTATAGGTTGTGTGAATAAGTTGCATCTCTAGTTGGGAGCAAAACGATGCCAAACGGCGGAAATCAATTCACAATAATAATACGACACTCAAAATGAAGAATCTCACACATAAGTAAAAGAAATATAATTTAACACAACTAAACGATCTCATCAGTAAAAATAAGATACATACAACCATATCTCATTCTAAGTCAACTATACAGGGTCTGATGGAGTAATACTAGATTCAATATACATAAATCAAAATAGGAGGTTATTGAGCAGGTAACCCACCAATCAAGAAGAGCGATGAAAGCTGATAAGTGGATCCACACTGCTGCTACGCGTCTACACGGCTCCTGCAAGGAACTATGGCACAACGGGGGTGAGTTGCC
This sequence comes from Agapanthus africanus, assembly GCA_030015575.1. Lineage (NCBI taxonomy): Eukaryota > Viridiplantae > Streptophyta > Magnoliopsida > Asparagales > Amaryllidaceae > Agapanthus > Agapanthus africanus. The sequence goes on from CM057349.1 coordinate 215,876,661, forward strand.
AACTCAGTAAATAAAATTAACATATATCAGCTGAAAATGTAAGTATGACGAACTAGAGCTAATATCAGCAAGGATGAATATATTGCATGATAATATGTGGAAGCAAGAACATGTACTATTTAAGTATATAAATCAAAACTGAAATCTCATCAATTATTTCTAAATAAGGTTCATTTTTCGGTGTCCAACATCGACACAAATCTTCTATTTCCATCAGGCATCGTTCCCCGAACGATCCTTCATCAAATAACACTGGTCGGTATCATCTAGATATCCGCCGTGTTCATAACTGTCTCCGGTATCGAGTATCCCCGGTAGGCTCCCCGCCTTAAATGCGGCTTTCCTGCCCCTCGGTCTCGACTGGGTCCACCATGAATCTGACTGTATAGCTCCCCCACTCACTCAGGATAACGTAAAAATCCGCGACCGTATAACTCCCCCACTCGGTCCGTAATAAAGCCAAATCATAAAAAAAACATCTCATGGTGGACATCTCACATCAACATGAAGAATCACTGAATCTACTCAATAGTATATGGAAACTGAAAACCAAAATCCTCAATAATCCAATGCATCTAATATCAAACTACCAACACTTGAATATTATAACATTTATGCAAAGTAACTAACAGTATTGAGGCTTAAGGTATACTAGGAATCATATTCAACATAATAATTACTAAGTGTGTAGGTGACATATTAAAATCGACGAGGTGTAGTGTAACATGTAGTTATGTGCATGTGTAGCATGACTCATCGATAATTGTGCAGTATTGTAACAATTATTAACATGATACAAAATCCCCCGGTAGATATTTAGTCTACTAACCGGAATACGTCGAGTCTACCCAGATATCACCAATCTCTTTCCTTTCCTTGCGGCCTCCGAAGTTCCCGTACTCAAATCTAACATCGATATTAATTCGTATAAGTAACGGCTAAACTCCGATACGGCGAAAACATGAAAATACAAGTTTTATGTATTAACTATACTACGTACGACTATTGTAAACTATCTAATGCATATACTAACTGAAATTTAACCATTCACTGTTCGTAACAGAAAACAGAAACGCGTTACGAAACACCGGTGTCGTGTCTTAGAATTTTAATCCCTATGTCAGATATTAGCTTCCAGATTCTATATATGGATAAAATAACTTAAACAAACAATACCAAAGATCTTAATACATATACATAGACCTACCCTAAAAACCACAACACCCAATTCCCCTAAAAATCCGGCGAGATCGTATTTTCCCTTCATGTCGCCGGCCAAAATCCGAGGGAATGGGTCCGTCTTCCTATAGGTTATTTTAAGTCCAATTTATAAGATGAAGGCACTGTTTGGTTATGTTAATTACTATCTAAGCTACAGCAGATTTAACACAGAGCATAATTTTCCTGAAATACGATATATTCGATATCCGATTTCTACATTTAAACATTTCAGAACTAAATTTCTACAGTGCTTAAAGATTATACCTACAAAGGATTCTTGAAAGGCTTGCTCCAAGATGCACAAGCTCTTAGCTCTTAGCTTGATGGTAGTAGTGAAATTCCTTAGCCCTTAGTTCTTCTTCTCTTCTCTCTTTTCTATTCCCTTGCTGTGTTCTAAGGTTTTTTTCTTTTTCTCAACTATTTTGCTTTTCCTAACCTAATATATATCAACTGAATAAATTTGTAACATTAAGGGATAAGGAGAGTGAACTATGAATTGTAGGAGGAGGTTTCATCAAAATGGATGTGGGGTTTTCATGCAAGGGTGAGGTGTGTGCATGAGGTGTACATGCAAGAAGGAGGTGTGTGTGTATGGTTACTCTTAAGGTGTAATGTCTTGGAGGTATATCTTAAGCTTAACCACTATCTAGCCCTATTTGCATAAACACTCTCATACAACTCCAATTAGCATAAGGAAACTAACATTTTCACATAAACCCCTCATTACACACGTTATTATATAAAGACTATTTTCTTTACTAATTTAATTCTACTTTAACTTTAAAATCCCTCTTTACTACAATAAAAATTAAATAACATTATCTATTTAATTAAATAATTTAATTAATTATCAAAAATATTTCAAAATATTACAATATCCCCCCTTAAGAAAATTCGGTCCCCGAATTTAAAACTTAACTACACGTACCTTCAAAAAGATAGGGAAATTTCTTCCGCATCGCAATCTCGGCCTCCCAAGTGACCTCCTCGCGATTCGTTCCTTGCCAAAGAACCTTTACAGACGGAAGTACCATTGATCTCTGTTTCTTTGCCTGGCGGTCTAGGATGGCTACTGGCTGCACTGTATAGGATAAATCCTGTTCAAGCTGTAAGGTCTGATGCTGGATCGCGTGAGAGGGATCGTGAAGATACTTGCGAAGTATAGACATATGAAACATTGGATGCACATCGGGAAAATTTGGTGGAAGTTCTAAACGAGAAGCTACCGCACCTACTCTTTTTAGAATCTCATAGGGTCCGACATATCTGGGACTGAGCTTCCCCTTTCTTCCGAAACGCATCACCCCCTTCATCGGAGATACCCGAAGGAACACATGGTCTCCCACATCAAACTTGAGTCTACGACGGCATCGATCGGCATATGATTTCTGTCTGCACTGGGCCACTCTCATTCTGTCCCGTATCAACTGGAACTTTTCTGTAGTCTCCTGTACTATCTGCGGTCCCAAAATGCTACTCTCGCTAAGTTCTGTCCAACAAACGGGTGATCGACACATTCTCCTATAAAAAGCTTCATATGGTGCCATCTGGATCGTCTCCTGAAAACTGTTGTTGTAAGAGAATTCTATCAACGGTAAGTGACGATCCCAACTGCCACCGAAATCAAGACTGAAGGCTCGAAGCATATCCTGTAGAGTCTGTATGGTCCGCTCTGACCGACCATCTGTCTACAGGTGAAGAGCGGTACTAAAACTCAGTCGGGTGCCTAGAGCCTCTAGAAGTTTCTGTAACACCTTAGGATGTGTTTAGTGGCTAATTATATGTTAATATAGGATTTTTTAATAAAAAGTTTACCAAATTGATTTTCAAATATTTTTCCAAATTTAATGAATATTTTATTAGATTTTTCCTTGGCTTGCACACACTTGTGCATGTAAATGAGGGTTAAAAATGGGGTTTAACCATGATTAGCAACCATGGTGGGTTTAAACAAGGGAATTAAGTCTTTTGGGTTTTAATTAAGTTTAATTAGTTATTTTTAATTAAAGGTTGCTTTAAATTGAAATTGTTGACATGGAGGGGGAGAGAGAGAGAGGGTGCATGATGGGACATGATGGCCTTTCCCATACTTCATTAAAAGAGGAGAGAGAGAGGGAGGGGTTGACTAAGTATAACTCTCATTTCCCTTACCATGTTCTCATTTTTTTCTTTTAACTCTCACTCTCATACACTTACACACACACACTCACAGCTGAAGCATCAGCAGCAGCACAAGCATCAGCAGCCCCAGCATCAGAAGCAGCAGCACCCCAGCAGCTCCTTCCCTTCTTCCTTTTCTCCTTCTACTTGCTTGTGAGATTCTTAGGGGGTATAATCTCTAAACTCATTCTTATGTTTGCATAGTTCGTGTAGTTTAGCTTCGATTAGCGATAATTGTGTGTTTTTAGTGCTATTTGTGGCGATTAGTGTGAACATTGTTTAAGTAAGGTTAGTATTGGTTAGACTAGCCTAATCAAGTGTTGTTAGGGCCAAGTAAACCTAGGTGAACCCCAGATTACACTAAAATACCCTAAGTTTTCAAATTGTGCAAAATTTGACCTTTTTAAGCAAAACTTAGCCTTTTTAAAATCTGCTATAGACCCGGGCATTTCAGAATAAATCTAAGTGGACTGTAGCCTAGTTGAGAGACCCTGACCCCACCACCAGAGCACGACACCCCTGCCTCAACTTCAGGCCGCCGGAATAATCATTCTGGCCGCAAATTGCGGCCAGACATGGGAGTTAGGTCCTAAGTTTTTTGGTACAGGTGTCTGCTACATTTTGTAGGTCTATGGTATATATAAATTTGTAATATTTTAACCTGTGTAAAATCTGGGACGGTATATCGTTTTTCAAGTACGTTTAGTTCACGCGATACGCGCGATACGTGAGTGGGTTCTGTGATCCAGCGTGTCGCGATGTGTCGGGTTAGTTTTAGACGCGTATACACACATTTCAGCGTATCGTACACACGCGCGTTTCTTGTTTTGTTTCGATATCACGTTTTGCGAGGTATTTGCTTATATTTGGATTCTTGTGTAAATTCCAGGTTCGCAGGCAGGTACGTCGGACGCCGCCAAGAAGGGAAAGAAAGTGGTCGGCTATGTGTAGCACGCGACCAGGTGAGTAGATTTAACATCTACGGGGAAATCGCCCGTATGGCGTTAAGCGTCAGGGCGTTATAGGATATAATAGATTGCATGTGTTCGTATAGATTTATATACATACTTTAGTAGCATACCATCTCCTATTGCATGTAGAAATGGTAATATAGAACACTGCACTATCACTAACGGTCCAAGCTGCACGAGCACTATTTTTACGTTACACTCACGCCGTTAGTGTTTGCGATGACACTTACATTATAGGGTCGCTAGTAATCATATATCGTATTGATTCTGCTTCATTGATGATTGTCATGACATGCCACATAGTGATATATATAATTATATTCATACCATGCACACTGTATATTCACTTAGTGCATACATACCTTGATATATCTACACTTGTGCGCATATACATCGGATATCCATATTAGTACACATGTACATTGCTACACTCACATTGCGTATATATCCATTTACACATCCATACCAATACACATACATATTTTACATACATGGATGAAAATGACATGATTTAAAAACTAAGGGACCGCATGGGATATTTCAAACTGGATCTTTTAAAAGAGCGGTTTTCCCTTTCTTTTACTCTTAGTGTCATACGACACCGTGCATGGATTTACGCATTGAGTTTGGATTTACTTTACTTCTGGATTTGGGAACTGGAGTACTAATTTAAAGAAAATTCGCAGTTTAAAAACCCGGTTTCCCTTGATATGATATTTCAGTGCGTCCACCATTCGTTTTCTCGGTTCTGAGACGTGTGACATGTGAACCCGAATCGAGGAGCTGGACGAGGCCGATTGCGGGTATATGGTGAACCCGGTATGGTACCCAGGGGCGAGAACGGGTCGCTGTGCACTAGACGGTGAGCCTGGCAGTGGGACCACTACCTACCGGTGATTGGTTGGACCCGGCGGTTATCCGGAGGATACTGACCAGAGTCGATAGATGGATACGGGACGACCCGTGCTGCCGGGGCCGAGGGCCGATACCGCAGACGGAGCCCGTGGGCTGATCCGGACTGACGGAGCCCGATATATGAGGATTTGCGTGTCGATGCTTGACACGAGTATTTCTTGATATTTTGGGTGCCGATGTTGGGCACTCACGATTTTATGAGATTTACAGGATTTGAGAGCCGATGAGGATGACGGCGCATGAATTTTACTGGGATTTGGGTGTATTGTTGGACACCGACTATTTTTCCACGTTGACATTCCGTGGAGATATTATTTATTCCCATGCTCAGCATTCAGTATTACACATCTCATCCTGTATCTGTTGTACCTGATAGAGTACATATGACATGCACGACTATTGCATACCCTGCTCATAACATAGAGATGTTATTAGATCGCATTTGTTGCATGTTTTGAGCATCCAGTTCATCATATAGATATTATTTGTAGGCATAGATTTGAGTATCGCAGCACGTGCATACTCACGATTACCTTTATATGTTATCTATTATTCCCGAGTTGGCAACTCACCCCCGTTGTACCACAGTGCTTGCAGGTTGTCCTTCGGAGTAGTCGCGGTTGGCTGTTTACCGCATCTTTTGACACAGATACCACTGCAGTTGGCATACTAGCCCTTTTGCTGATAGGTGGGTTTTTGGTGCGGTATCTGTTTACTTTTCACTTGTACACATCATTGTATCTAGTATTCTCCATCTACTACATATGTATTGACTTAGAGACCAGTTGTGAGGACGATGTATATTATTTTGTACTCTGCTGTCGAGCTCGTTGTGAGCCGACTTTATTTATGCAGTTTTATACTTCATGTTGTCTTCACTTGTTCTTTTTACCCTTTCTTCGCTTCGGCGTTGTATATTATCATTGTGGTGTTGTTTCCGCCGTTGGGCGTGATTGCTCCCGTTTGGGATGCTTATTTCTTTTTGTATATCCTTTTACTCATATATTGTCTTGTACACGATTTCGGGGCTACTTTTTACAAAGGAAATGCTGCCAAAATTTTTAAATACTAACTTGAACCTTAAAGAATTTCTACTAATCAACTTAATGTTTTATAAATGTTTTAACAAATATTCTAATAAATGTTTTAAACACTTTATACTTTTTATGGTTTTGATTTCTGGGTTCGGCTTACTTAGTCGCGTTACGCCTGTAGACGTCACGTGGTTAAGTGCCGGTCACGGGCCGAACTTTGGGTCGTGACAAAGTTGGTATCAGAGCGTAGGTTTTACCTTTCGGATTGTAGGATGACCCTGCTATGATGGAGTAGGTAGCTGAAGTAGAGTGGCGTAGCGTGTGTATGTTCCGCGGCATACTCACGACGCGGTACTCCGCCTAAGCAACCTTAGGACTTATTGATTGAAATTCCTTCATGATTGTATACATCCTTGCGATTCGATTTCCGTATCCTTATCGAATCCTATTCTCCTTTTCAGCCGTTATGCCGCCAAAGACTATGAGGGCACAGAGAGCGGCAGCGAGGGCCGAGATTCGAGTTGGCTCGTCCGAGATGAGGACTGATCCGGGTAGTACCCCTTTGTACCGGAGCAGACTGTTCCTCCTTCGACAGATCAGATGATGGGATCCGGTATGCAGGAGATGCGCCAGATGATGGGATCCAGTATGCAGGAGATGCACCAGATAATAGGATTTCTAGTTGAGACGCTTCGAGCGCAGCGACCAGAGGTAGCTCCACCCGTCACAGGGACCGCGATGGTACCTACCGTACAGACTGTTGCCCCTGCAGCCACGGAGGTGATTACAGTATCGTTAGCAGAATTCATGAGGCTGAAGCCTCCGGTCTTCACAGGCACCGATGCAGCCGAGGACCCACAGTCTTTCATTGATAGGATGGCCCAGATATGCCGTTCGCTCAGATACTCAGATGCACGATGGGTAGAGTTCGCGAGCTTTCCCCTGGAGGGTCTTTGTGCAGAAATGGTGTGAATCGGTTGAGAAGGGCAGAGCAGCCGGTCTTCATCCTATGACCTGGACAGAGTTTGTGACGGTATTTCTAGCCCGCTTCCTCCCTTAGAGTGTCAAGGATGCCTGAGCACGCAGATTCGAGTCATTGCGCCAGATGCCAGAGATGACAGTGGCAGAGTACGATGTGCTGTTCACCGAGCTATAAGTGTATGCTCCGTACCTAGTGGCTACTGAGGAGATGCGAGTCAAGAGATTTGTCCGAGGCTTGCTTACACCATTGTTCCTTGCGATCAGCGCACAGCATTGCGAGACGTATGCAGCAGCTGTAGACGCAGCCTTATTAGTCGAGGAGCGCCTCGCAGAGACTTCGATAGTTCCAGAGCCGAAGAGAGTTCGTACGGATAGATCAGGACAGAGACAGCCTTTTCGGCGCCTTGACAGAAGTCTTGCAGGTGGCAGAGATTTGGGGCAAGGCCGGTTGTTTAGCTCTTATCCCCAGGAGGGGCAGCGGTCATCGTCGGGATGTTTCCACTGCGGGAGTTCTTATCATCGTGTTCGAGATTGTCCTGAGATACCCCGTAGTGAGCCAGTAGTACCGCATGTCACACTACCACCTTCTCCATCCCACAGAGCGTTACCTGTTGCACCTACTGTTGCTCTGCATCAGACTCATGTGCAGAGAGGCCGTGGTCGCGGAGGGTTTGTTCCTAGAGGGCGAGTTGGCCGAGGCAGAGGACAGCAAGCTACCGGCAGAGTGCAGCCAGTTGCTAGTAGGGGACCGCCAGTTGCAGGTGGAGGACAGGCATGGGTTTTTGCGTTGACGCATCAGGATGCCTAGGCGTCCAATGCGGTGGTCTCAGGTACCCTATCAGTATGTTCTGTTGATGCACACGTGTTGTTCGATCCCGGATCCACACACTCGTACGTATCCGCACACTTTGTGCCGAGTTTGGGTAGAGAGTCTGGTTTGCTTGATCAACCGCTTGTTGTGACCACTCCCGTGGGAGAGTCGTTTGTTGCGAGGCACATGTTCCGATCCTGCGTTATCCGTTTTGGCGAGAGAGAGCTGCCTGTCGACTTGATCCTTCTTGAGATGTTGGACTTCGACATCCTTTTGGGCATGGATTGGTTAGCCACATGCTATGCGTCTGTGGACTTCCGCGAGAAGACAGTTAAATTTTGTTTTCCCGGCGAGTCGGCTTTTGTTGTGCAGGGGGACCGTGGTGCCACCCCTCACATTTCGATTTCTTCTCTTCGCGCTGGACAGCTGTTGAGGAAGGGATGTCAGGGATTTCTAGCTTATGTTTGTGATACTAGAGCTACAGATGTTCCATTGGACCAGGTTCCGATTGTATATGAGTTCCCTGATGTGTTCCCTGACGAGCTTCCTGGGCTATCGCCTGAGCGCGATATCGCTTTCTGTATTGATTTGATTCCCGGGACGGGGCCTATTTCTATACCGCCTTATCGGATGGCCCCGGCGGAGCTTAGTGAGTTGAAGGGTCAGTTGCAAGATTTGCTAGATAAGGGACTTATTCGACCCAGTGTTTCTCCTTGGGGTGCTCCGGTCCTGTTTGTTAAGAAGAAGGACTGCAGTTTGCGTCTGTGTATCAACTACCGCCAGCTGAACTGGGTTACCGTGCGGAACAGATATCCGTTACCACGCATCGACAACTTGTTCGACCAGCTTCAGGGGGCAGGATATTTTTCGAGGATCGATTTACGATCAGGCTAATATCAGCTGCGAGTTCGACAGGAGGAGATTCCGAGGATAGCTTTCCGCACGCACTACGGCCATTATGTGTTTTGGTGATGTCGTTTGGACTCACCAACGCCCCAGCAGCATTTATGGATTTGATGAACCATATATTCAGGTCGTACCTTGACTTGTTCATCATCGTATTCATTGACGATACATTGGTGTATTACCGGAGCAGAGAGGAGCACGAGCAGCACCTGTGGATCACACTGCAGACCCTGAGGGAGCACCAGCTTTTTGCAAAATTCTCCAAGTATGCATTCTGGCTTGACAGCGTAGACTTCTTAGGCCACGTGATTACACGGGATGGTATATGTATAGACCAGAGGAAGATCGAGGCCGTTCAGAGTTGGCCCAGGCCTACTTCCGTTACTGAGATACGCAGTTTTCTAGGATTGGCCAGTTACTACAGGCGATTTGTGCAAGACTTCTCCCGTATTGCTGCACCCTTGACCGGATTGACCCGGAAGGGAGTTTCTTTCGATTGGACGGAGGAGTGCGAGCACAGTTTCCAGCAGCTACGGACTTGTTTGACTACGGCGCTAGTGTTATCATTGCCTTCAGGATCAGGCGGATTTGTAGTCTATTGTGACGCTTCACAAGTGGGGCTAGGGTGCGTATTGATGCATCATGACAGGGTGATCGCGTATGCTTCACGGCAGTTGAAGAAACATGAACAGAACTACCCTACTCACGATTTGGAGATGGCCGCAGTGGTCTTTGCACTTAAGATCCGGCGACATTACCTATACGGCGAGTCGTACCAGATATTCACTGATCACAAGAGCTTAAAGTATATATTTCAGCAGCGGGACCTCAATCTCCGACAGCGCCGTTGGATGGAACTAGTGAAGGACTACGATTGCGAGATCTTGTATCACCCAGGCAAGGCTAATATAGTAGCAGATGCCTTGAGCAGGAGGCCCGGGGGCAGTCTATCTTGTTTGAGCGCAGTGCAGAGGCAGTTGTCGGCAGATATTATGCGACAGCCGACTGCAGTTCGAGTTCACGCCGATCGGGGGACAGCTTGCGCATGTTCGTGCACGCCCACAGTTGCTTGACCGTATACATGAGGCACATCACAGTGATGACCGATGTTCAGAGCTCATGGCGCAGATTGGACAGGGCAGATTTTCCGAGTTCGTGATCGATGATCAGGGGATACTGCGATTTGGGACTAGACTGTGGGTACCAGATGCTGAGGGACTGCGGCGTGAGATTCTTGAGGAGGCACATCGATCGGTGTACAGTGTTCATCCGGGTTCCACCAAGATGTACCATGATAAGAGAGATGTTTACTGGCGGGACGGAATGAAGAGGGACATCGCAGATTTCGTGTCAAGATGCCTGACTTGTCAGCAAGTCAAGGCCGAGCACCAGAGGCCGGCGGGAGAGCTACAGCCGTTACCCATTCCGGAGTGGAAATTGGAGCAGATTTCGATGGATTTCGTTGTTGGTCTACCCAGGACTAGGCGAGGTTATGACTCCATTTGGGTGATCGTGGCTCGTCTGACGAAAGCAGCTCACTTCCTGCCAATGAAGACGACTTTCGGATTTGCTCAGTATGCCCAGATTTACATCGACGAGATTGTACGACTGCATGGAGTCCCGACATGTATCGTGTCCGACAGAGGCACCCAGTTTACCAGCCGACTATGGCAGAGGTTTCAGGAGGCTTTGGGCACCCGCTTGAGTTTCAGCACAGCATTTCATCCGCAGACCGACGGCCAGTCAGAGCGGACTATTCAGACTCTCGAGGACATGCTCCGAACTTGCGTTTTAGACTTTGGTGGTAGCTGGGATCATCATTTACCCTTGGTGGAGTTTTCCTACAACAATAGTTTCCAGGATACTATTCAGATGGCACCTTTCGAGGCTTTGTATGGGAGGCGATGTAGATCGCCCATCTGTTGGACAGAGCTCAGCGAGAGCAGTATTTTGGGGCCACAGATCGTACAGGAGACGACCGAGAAGATACAGCTGATTCGAGACAGAATGAGGACAGCTCAGAGCAGGCAGAGATTGTAAGCTGACAGGCGCCACCGCAGATTAGAGTTCGCGGTTGGAGATCACGTTTTTCTGAGGGTCTCTTCGATGAAGAGAGTGATGAGGTTTCGACGGAATAGGAAGCTTAGCCCCAGATTCATAGGCCCCTTCGAGATCCTCGAGTGTGTGGGCGCAGTAGCATATCGTTTGTCTCTTCCACCCGACTTTCCAGATGTTCACCCCGTGTTCCACGTGTCGATGCTTCGCAGATACCTACATGACCCTTCGCACATGATTCAGCATCAGACCGTTCAGCTCGAGCGCGATCTTTCGTTCACCGAGCAGCCAGTCGTGATATTGGACCGGCAGGTGAAGAAACTTAGATCGAATGTCTTGCCATCTGTGAAGGTGATTTGGCGCAGCCCGAATGGTGAAGAGATCACTTGAGAGGCCAAAGGTGAGATGCGGAAGAAGTTCCCTCATCTCTTTGGAGGTATGCGTAGCATTATATTTTTTAAATTCGGGGATGAATTTCTTTAAGGGGGGAAATTGTAACACCTTAGGATGTGTTTAGTAGCTAATTATATGTTAATATACGATTTTTTAATAAAAAGTTTACCAAATTGATTTTCAAATATTTTTCCAAATTTAATGAATATTTTATTAGATTTTTCCTAGGCTTGCACACACTTGTGCATGTAAACGAGGGTTAAAAATGGGGTTTAACCATGATTAGCAACTATGGTGGGTTTAAACATGGGAATTAAGTCTTTTGGGTTTTAATTAAGTTTAATTAGTTATTTTTATTTAAAGGTTGTTTTAAATTGAAATTGTTGACTTGGAAGGGGGGAGAGAGAGAGGGTGCATGATGGGGCATGATGGCCTTTGCCATGCTTCATTAAATGAGGAGAGAGAAAGAGGGAGGGGTTGACTAAGTTTAACTCTCATTTCCCTTGCCTTGTTCTCATTTTTTTCTCTCAACTCTCACTCTCATACACTTACACGCACACACTCACAGCTGAAGCATCAGCAGCAGCACAAGCATCAGCAGCCCCAGCATCAGAAGCAGCAGCACAGGCAGCAACAGCAGCAGCTCCAGGCAGCAGCAGCAGCAGCTACAGGCAGCAGCAGTAGCACCCCAGCAGCTCTTTCCCTCCTTCTTCTTCTCCTTCTACTTGCTTGTGAGATTTTTAGGGGGTATAATCTCTAAACTCATTCTTATGTTTGCTTAGTTCGTGTAGTTTAGCTTCGATTAGCGATAATTGTGTGTTTTTAGTGCTATTTGTGGCGATTAGTGTGAACATTGTTTAAGTAACGTTAGTATTGGTTAGACTAGCCTAATCAAGTGTTGTTAGGGCCAAGTAAACTTAGGTGAACCCCAGATTACACTAAAATACCCTAAGTTTTCAAATTGTGCAAAATTTGACCTTTTTATGCAAAACTTAGCCTTTTTAAAATCTGCTATAGACCCGGGCATTTCAGAATAAATCTGAGTGGACTGTAGCCTAGTTGAGAGACCCTGACCCCACCACCAGAGCACAAGACCCCTACCTCAACTTCAGGCCGCCGGAATAATCATTCTGGCCACAAATTGCGGCCAGACTTGGGAGTTAGGTCCTAAGTTTTTTGGTACAGGTGTCTGCTACATTTTGTCGGTCTATGGTATATATAGATTTGTAATATTTTAACCTGTGTAAAATCTGGGACGGTATATCGTTTTTCAAGTACGTTTAGTTCGCGCGATACTTGAGTGGGTTCTGTGATCCAGCGTGTCGCGACGTGTCGGCTTAGTTTTAGACGCGTATACACACGTTTCAGCGTATCGTACACACGCGCGTTAATTCGCGATGCGAGTTTCTTGTTTTGTTTCGATATCGCGTTTTGCGAGGTATTTGCTTATATTTGGATTCTTGTGTAAATTCCAGGTTCGCAGAAAGGTACGTCGGACGCCGCCAAGAAGGGAAAGAAAGTGGTCGGCTACGTGTAGCACGCGACCAGGTGAGTAGATTTAACATCTACGGGGAAATCGCCCGTATGGCCTTAAGCGTCAGGGCATTATAGGATATATTAGATTGCATGTGTTCGTATATATTTATATACATACTATAGTAGCATACCATCTCCTATTGCATGTAGAAATGGTAATATAGAACACTGCACTATCACTAACGGTCCAAGCTGCAAGAGCACTATTTTTATGTTACTTTCACGCCGTTAGTGTTTGCCAAGACACTCACATTATAGGGTTGCAACTAATCATATATCGTATTGATTCTGCTTCATTGATGATTGTCATGACATGCGACATAGTGATATATATAATTATATTCATACCATACACACTGTATATTCACTTAGTGCATACATACCTTGATATATCTACACTTGTGCGCATATACATCGGATATCCATATTAGTACACATGTACATTGCTACAGTCACATTTCGTATATATCCATTTGCACATCCATACCTATACACATACATATGTTACATACATGGATGACATTGACATGATTTAAAAACTAAGGGACCGCATGGGATATTTCAAACAGGATCTTTTAAAAGAGCGGTTTTCCCTTTCTTTTACTCTTAGTATCATACGACACCTTGCATGGATTTACGCATTGAGTTTGGATTTACTTGATTTCTGGATTTGGGAACCGGAGTACTATTTTAAAGAAAAATCGCACTGTTTAAAAACCCGGTTTCCCTTGATATGATAGTTCAGTGCGTCCACCATGCGTTTTCTCGGTTCTGAGACGTGTGACATGTGAACCCGAATCGAGGAGCTGGACGAGGCCGATTGCGGGTACATGGTGGACCCGGTATGGTACCCCGGGGCGAGAACGGATCACTGTGCAGTAGACGGTGAGCCTGGCAGTGGGACCACTACCTACCGGTGATTGGTTGGACCTGGCGGTTATCCAGAGAATACTGACCAGAGTCGATAGATAGATACGGGATGACCCGTACTGCCGGGGTCGAGGGCCGATACCGCAGACGGAGCCCGTGGGCTGATCCGGACAGACGGAGCCCGATATATGAGGATTTGCATGTCGATGCTTGACACGAGTATTTCTTGATATTTTGGTTGCCGATGTTGGGCACTCACGATTTTATGAGATTTATAGAATTTGAGGGCCGATGAGGATGACGGCGCCTGAGTTTTACTGGGATTAGGGTGTATTGTGTTAGTGTATATGCCCTAGAGGCCATTACTGTATCATACTAGTTTGTATATTACTTGATGGAAGCTTGGGATATTCACAGTTGTATATACAATCTTGCTCGAAATGGTAGCATGCTACTTGGTTTGTCTCTGCTTTAATATGTGCATGTGTTTCTTTTAGCATATCGCTGATATACATATTGGTAGATCCCTTAGGATCTTTGCTTGATTACCAGCGTTGTGATGGCGCTCACACTCGTGGGAGCTGGGTAATCCATAAGCACATCCTTATACAGGTCCCTGGTCGTTGGACTATCGAGACAGGGCATCGATACTCCGGAGTAGACTAGCGTATGCGCTTCTCATTCCAGCGTGGGAGACGGTCTGTCCCACAGCCGTCAGTACGTCGTACTTGAGATAGTATGCGGGTGCTCGTTAGGTAACGAGTACACTGGACAGGACTCGTCAGGAACTGTTGGTTGGTATTATACCTATCATCGGTTATCAGTTCCCAGGTGACATGAGTACAGCTTAGTACGCTGACTTGACACTGTCACTTCGCCTCGAGTGTGTTCCCACTGCACTTTGATTGCTACCCTACCACGGCTCAAAGGAGTCGTGCAAACAGGTGGTTTTTGGGTGCAGTCCCGAAGCACTTGGAGGCAGTGACGGTTAGACAGGATTCGTCTCTCCCGGTATTGGGGGTTGACATCGCGCTGTGTCCAGGAGAGCCATTACACGAGTAGTCCCTGGCCAGGGCAAGCGAGATATACTGGTAGGTTTCCAGTGTTATCTCATGGTGTTCTGGGCTACACTCCGACACGCTTGTACCGCTATTAGGGGACTGACGTTCACCGCCCCCCTAGGCCCGCCATGCGATGTATCAGACGAACAGACCGGACTGTACGGAGACTGTCACATACAGGCTCAGTAGGAGTTCAGATGGGGTTCACCTCGTCAGTCTTCTTATCGACATCTACCTAGGGACCGTTACGTACAGCTAGTACCGCTTGCGGTCTGTGGTTAAACCCACTGCCAGCGTAGTGTCGAGTCTTTAGAGTCCCACACAGAGAGCTATTCGCCTTTAGGCAAAATGAGTAGAGGTCGCATGGTTTTGCGACAGGGTTCGTTCACATCCGCGCACTTGTGCACGTTTGCTGTCCGGACAGCTTATACTAGCGGGCTTTGGTTTAAGCCGGATCCTAGTATATGATTTGGGATTGGTTTTATCTCATTGTATTCGTGTTCCTCGGATCACGAATACGGGTGCATATGCACAAATGCTTGAGACAGAGGGAGAGGACTTTGATTAGGGTTAATGACCATTGCCATTTTATTAACCCTAATGCTTATGTGTGTATTATGGTTAATTGATATTAGTTTAAATAATTGTGCATGGTTATGGTTGTTGACCATTTGACCTCCTTGACTTGTTGACCTAGGTTGACACTTTGACCATCATCATTTCATTTGGAAGATGCTCTTTGATCCTTGCAATTTGCATTAAAAATGAAATGATAATGGTCATGTCTTGATTAACCATGACAATTATCTAGCTAATTTTCAATTTATAATAATTCACACATATATGTGAGAATGGTTTATTTTTCTCTCATTCTATCATTTACTTTCTCTCTCTTGTTCTTCCTCTCCCTCAAGCTCTCCCCTCTCATGTGTTGAGAAACACTTGAGCTTGAGAAAAACCTCTTCTTGATAATCTCTACTCTCATCTAGGGTTCTAGAATTAGCACTTCTTGCACCCTAGTTACTTCTAGCTTGGAGTTGAAGCCAAAGGTTGAGGCTTTCGGGTGGATCTTTCTTCGACGGGAGAAGAAGAGAAAGGTGACCTCTTTCTACTACTCCAAGGAGCAAGGAGAGAAGGACATAAAGCCCTAGGTATAACCATTCTATCCTTAGCTAGTTTCTAGTTAGCTTTAGCTTGTTTTTGTTTAGCAAAGATCCTTCTTTGTCTAGTCCATGTTGCCTAAAGTGATAAAAATTTGATTTTTATTCCGTTTTCCGCCTCCCGCAAGCACCGGGGTGGGCAACGTGGACTTACAGTGGTATCAGAGCCTAACTAAACATAAACTAGCTAGGTAATGAAAGTGAATGGAAGTTTGATCGGAAAAATCGAAAAACCAATACATCAAAAACCCTAACTTTCTGTTAAATTTTTTCCTGCTCAAAATAAAATTTATCATACTCCAAAAATCGTCTCAGGGTTTTGTGAAGAAAGCCACCAAACCCGGTCCAGTGAATCGACCAAAGCACCGCGGTTCCGCGGCAATAGCAAGCTATTGCCGTGCAACCGCGGCCGAGTTGACTCGGTTCTGGGTCGAGTTTGGTGCAGTGTTCTTCTGGCATGGTTTTGGGATTTTTAAGATGGTTTATATGTGCCCAGGTTTTCCAGAAAAGAAATTTGTTTTTGGGGGCCTATAAATCCGTATTTTTGATCGAACTTCAATACACTTTGACTAAAGGGTTATATCTGTGATGTTTATATGTATTCAACGTCGGCTAATCGCTATATGTCGATTAGTGGGGGTTATACATATCTGTGATCTGTGTTTGATGATGGTATGTGTATATGAATGCGTTGGATTGTCGCGGGTGAATAGCCGGGGTGGATGTGAGATGTGTGTTCTTTTTCTTTCATTCATTGTAACATGTAAATTGATGTATTATTATTTGTATGGCCGCGCAACCGGGTCGGGGTTGTAGCCGTCATTGTATAATTCTTTTTACTGTTTTTGCTCCTAGGATAGACCCATGAAGGGGGTGCACAAACTACCGGGTATCTCGAAGTGCCGAGTGGCCTACTCACGGTGGTGAGGGAGGTTGCTTCGCTTCGGGTACTTGGCGGGTAGTTTGCCGCACCCGTAGGGGTCTTGGGTGGGGTATTGGCTATTCACCGTGACCGTGTAATCCGCTTTTCGTTGCAGGCTCGAACGGATTGCGGATTCCTAGTATATCCAATGTATTCATCTGTGATCTGTAATGTCTATCATTGCTATATATTTATATATTATAACTATTTAGGCGTTGCTTATGTTTTACAGCCGCGCTAGCCCAGCCCCCGCTCTGTCGTTAGTTAAGTAACCTAACGGGTGATGACGGGGCCCCGTTGGCGAATGCAAATGGCATAAGCGTACGCCATATTTTGGTTGTTTTCTGCAATGGTAGGATTAAATGATGGGACACATTAAAAGAACTAATGCAAGAAAATAAACTAAGTAAAAGTCGATTGGAACACTTTGAAAACCACTCGGTTCTTTTCAAAACTAAACTTTTAAACGCGGAGCTTGAACCACTCCTTTTAAAAGCTATCTCGTTCCATCGATTATATAAAGTTCACTACGTTCACGGTTTCGCCAAAACCATTCGTAGCCCTCCAACATTTCAGTTAAATATTCGGTAGTATTCAAGCTATGTATTTTGACCTCACGCCAAGGCATAGTGATTGGTAGCTGCCGGATATTTATCTGTTGCATAGATAGAATGCGTTGGTTTGAGACAGTCGTACTGTCATTTTGGCCTACGTCAAGGGTAGGTACGGGTGGGTTCAAATTAACCGGGATAATGATAGGAAGAACTTGACATGTGACTTATGACATTTTGACCTCACGCCAAGGTCATAAGAGCATGGGGCAAAAATCCACATCGGGAGTTTCATAAGTACTAAAACTTGCTAGTGCTGCATACCATTTGGAGCGTGATGATTCAGGTAGGATTCCTTCGGTTTTATCACGCGATGATATTTGGATCCCGATCCTACTGTGAGTATATGCTACTCCTCGGGAAAACTCTCACTTAACGATCAATGCTATAAACTTAGTAGGTGTCTAGAAAGGTGTTAGCGGGGCTATGCCCACAGGGAAAAGAGGTTACTTAATTAAGGAACTTCGCGGAAGCGTTGGAAAACCTCCCTCGAAGTACCGACACTGGCCTGGCTGAACGGTTAAGCAAGTATTGTACGGTGGGATTGATCCTGACTAATCCTTTCTTTACGGTTTGAGAAGGGATTCGAGAGACAGTGGGAGCCATCCTGTTTAGACAAACTAAAAACCACTCTAAACTTGCAAGAGCATCATGCTAAAGTGTTTCTTTTCTTTCTCCTAATTGCAGCGACCATTCAACATGACCGGACTTAAGTTATTACTAGATAAAAACATATTGACAGGGCCAAACTACAAAGATTGGCTCAGGAATGTCAAGATGGCCATCACTTACGACAAGCTGGGGTATCTCCTTACCACCAAAGCTCCCACTGTCCCAGGTCCCAAAACCAGTGTCGTAGATAGGGAAATCTATAAGACCTGGGAAATAGATTGCGCGAAGGCCAAATGCCTCGTACTTGCCTCGATGGACAACGAATATCAGAGGAGGCACGAGAATATGGACCTAGAGTCCATATTTCTTCATACAAAAGAACTGTATGGAGAGCAGTCTCGTATCGCCAGATACGAAGTGTCGAAGAAGTTGTTTTCGGCAAGGTTGGCCGTCGGATCATCGGTAGCGGAACACGTGCTTAAGATGATTGGCTACATAGAGGAGCTCGCAGAACTTGGGACCACGTTGGAGAATGAGCTCTATACGGACTTAATTCTCCAGTCCCTTCCTTCCACTTACGCCCAGTTCATCCTGAACTTCAACTTACGGGAAAAAGAAGTTGAACTTTCAGAGCTCCTCAACATGCTGAGGAGTGCAGAGGGCACCCTACAGAAAGGTAGGGAGACATCCACTTTGTTTGTAGGAGGATCTTCCTCTTCTAGATCCAGGGCGAAAGCCAAGGGTAAGAAGAAGAAAGCCCTCGCCAAACCAAGAGGCGGTGTCAGTAAAGTGGATACGAAGGGAAAAGGAAAAGCAACAAAGGTAGCGGGAAAGCTGGTGGAGAAGGAAGAATGCTTCTATTGTCACAAAAGTGGTCACTGGAAACAGGATTGCAAGGCTTGAAAGGCCAGAACATAGGATTTGAAGCGAGTTGTGGCTTCAGCTTCAGGTGTGTATGTTATTGAAAACTGTCTATCAATAAACTCTACATCCTGGGTATTGGATACCGGATCAGGATCTCATATCTGTAATTCTTTGCAGGCGTTGAGAAAGCATAGAGTTTTGAAGGCAGGTGACATGACCCTCAGAGTTGCAAACGGTGCTAGCATGGATGCTGAGGCCGTGGGGGACTATCACCTGGGACTGTCAGATGGACACTTTTTGGTTTTGCGTAGTTGTTATTATGTACCAAATGCAACCTGTAATATCAATTCTGTATCTTTATTATCTAAAGAAGGTTATGAATTTGCATTTGTAAGTAATGTAGTGAACATTCACCTTAATCAAGTTTTGATTGGGTCAGGTACATTGAACAATGGTATATACGTTTTAAACCAACCACAGATTTTCAATGTCCAGAATACACACAAAAGAAAGTCTCCAGAAATCAATGAAACTTTCTTATGGCATTATAGACTGGGTCACATCAATGAGAGAAGGTTGACTAAGTTACATACAGAAGGATATTTGGATCCGTTCGAATATCAATCGTATGCAACTTGTCAATCCTGTCTCAAAGGAAAGATGACAAAGACTCCGTTCACTGGACACGGAGTAAGAGCGAGCGAGCTCTTGGGACTCGTACACAGCGATGTGTGCGGTCCAATGTCTACACATGCACGAAGCGGTTATTCTTACTTCATTACTTTTACGGATGATTTTTCAAGGTTCGGACATGTCTTCTTAATGAAGCATAAATCCGAAGCTTTTGAGAAATTCCAGGAATACAAGAATGAAGTAGAAAAACAAACAGGCAAAAGTATCAAGGCACTGAGATTTGATCGAGGTGGTGAATACTTGAGTGCCGAGTTCCTGGGTTACTTAAAAGAGAATGGAATTCTCTCTCAGCTTACTCCTCCATACACTCCGCAACATAACGGTGTATCGGAGAGACGGAACCGAACCCTATTGGATATGGTACAGTCCATGATGAGTAACGCTGAGTTGCCGCGATCGTTCTGGGGATATGCGCTAGAATCAGCTGCATACCTTTTGAACCAAGTTCCCACTAAGACTGTGCCTACCACACCATATGAGTTAGGGAGTGGGAAGAAACCCTATCTTCAATACTTGAAGATTTGGGGATGTCCAGCTTATGTTAAAAAGCAGCATGCGGACAAACTGGAGGCACGCTCAGTACTGTGCAAGTTTGTGGGATACCCAAAGAACTCCAGAGGGTATCTTTTCTATTACGCAGAGGAACAAAAAGTACTTGTTTCTCGTAATGCCCATTTTCTGGAACACCAGTTCATAGAAAAAGAAATAAGTGGGAGCGCAATAGAACTGGAAGAAATTCCAGAACCACAAGCTATTACTGAAAGCTTAGTAGAACCAGAGGGTTCGAAAGATCAGGACATTCCCACGCCACTCCGCAGGAGTAGTAGGCAGTCTCATCCGCCCGAGAGATACTACGGTTTTCTCATTGACGGGGATAGAGAGGATTGCATCATAGATTGTGATGAGCCTACTAGCTTCCAGCAAGCCATTAAGAGCGTCGACTCGGTAAAATGGCTGGATACAATGCGGACCGAAATGGAGTCCATGTACACCAACAAAGTATGGACGTTGGACATTGCTCCAGATGGGGTAAAACCCGTAGGATGCAAGTGGATCTTCAAAAGGAAGATTGGTGTAGATGGACAGGTTGAGACCTATAAAGCTAGACTGGTAGCAAAGGGTTTTCGTCAGCGACCTGGTTTGGACTATGACGAAACCTTTTCTCCAGTAGCTATGCTGAAATCCATTCGGATCCTTCTTGCTATTGCTGCCTTCCACGATTATGAGATTTGGCAGATGGACGTAAAGACAGCTTTTCTAAATGGACATTTAGAGGAGTGTGTCTATATGGATCAGCCGGAGGGTTTCATTCAGAGTGGGAGCAGCGGAAAGGTGTGCAAGTTGCTTAAGTCCATTTATGGACTAAAGCAGGCATCGCGGAGTTGGAACATCTGTTTTGATGAGACGGTCAAGGAATTTGGCTTTATCAAAAATCCAGATGAACCATGCATCTATTGTAGATTTGTAGCGAGAACTGTAGTATTCCTCGTTTTATACGTGGATAACATTCTCTTAATAGGAAATGACATTCCTATGCTACAATCTGTCAAGGGGTTCTTGTCACACAGGTTCTCCATGAAAGACCTGGGTGATGCCTTATACATTCTGGGTATCCGGATCTACCGTGACAGATCCAAGAGGATATTAGGACTTTCACAGTCCAGGTACATCGACACCATACTGAAGAGATTCAGTATGGAAGATTCCAAGCGCGGTAATCTACCGGCTTGTCACGGGATCACCCTCTCCAAAGAGATGTCTCCCAAGACTGATTTGGAGAGGGATCGCATGTCTATTATACCCTACGCTTCTGCGGTAGGCTCTATAATGTATGCGATATTGTGTACCAGACCGCATGTGGCTTATGCACTGAGTGTGGTAAGCAGGTATCAGTCAAACCCTGGGGAGAAACATTGGATAGCAGTAAAGAACATTCTCAAGTACCTGAGAAGGACTAAGGAGATGTTCTTGGTGTATGGCGGAAAAGACCTCCAGATTGAGGCCTTTGCTGACTCCAGCTTCCAAAGTGACAAGGATGATTCCAAGTCCATGTCGGGTTTTGTCTTCACCCTTAATGGAGGGGCGGTGTGTTGGAAGAGCTCCAAACAGGAAACCGTTGCTGACTCGACTATGGAAGCGGAATACATCGCTGCATCTGATGCCGTAAAAGAAGCTGTCTGGATAAGGAAGTTCTTGAAAGAACTTCAGGAGGTTCCGTCCATTGTTGACCCAATACCTCTGTATTGTGACAACAACGGGGCTATAGCTTTAGCGAAGGAACCCAGGTCCCATCAGAAATCCAGACACATCTTGAGGCGGTATCACCTGATCAGGGAGATCATGGATCGCCAGGAGATCGAGGTTCGGAGGGTTGCTTCCGAAGATAACACAACAGATCCATTCACCAAGGCCTTGCCCCAGACTCAGTTCGAGCGGCTGATCGAGATGATAGGTCTTCGATACGCCAGTACATGGCCTTAGTGCAAGTGGGAGATTGTTAGTGTATATGCCCTAGAGTCCATTACTGTATCATACTAGTTTGTATATTACTTGATGGAAGCTTGAGATATTCACAGTTGTATATACAATCTTGCTCGAAATGGTAGTATGCTACTTGGTTTGTCTCTGCTTTAATATGTGCATGTGTTTCTTTTAGCATATCGCTGATATACATATTGGTAGAGCCCTTAGGATCTTTGCTTGATTACCAGCGTTGTGATGGCGCTCACACTCGTGGGAGCTGGGTAATCCATAAGCACATCCTTATACAGGTCCCTGGTCGTTGGACTATAGAGACAGGGCATCGATACTCCGGAGTAGACTAGCGTATGCGCTTCTCATCCCAGCGTGGGAGACGGTCTGTCCCACAGCCGTCAGTACGTCGTACTTGAGATAGTATGCGGGTGCTCGTTAGGTTACGAGTACACTGGACAGGACTCGTCGGGAACTGTTGGTTGGTATTATACCTATCATCGGTTATCAGTTCCCAGGTGACATGAGTACAGCTTAGTCCGCTGACTTGACACTGTCACTTCGCCTCGAGTGTGTTCCCACTGCACTTTGATTGCTACCCTACCACGGCTCAAAGGAGTCGTGCAAACAGGTGGTTTTTGGGTGCAGTCCCGAAGCACTTGGAGGCAGTGACGGTTAGACAGGATTCATCTCTCCCGGTATTGGGGGTTGACATCGCGCTGTGTCCAGGAGAGCCATTACACGAGTAGTCCCTGGCCAGGGCAAGCGAGATATACTGGTAGGTTTCCAGTGTTATCTCAGGGTGTTCTGGGCTACACTCCGACATGACTTGTACCGCTATTAGGGGACTGACGTTCACCGCCCCCTAGGCCCGCCATGCGATGTATCAGACGAACAGACCGGACCGTACGGAGACTGTCACATACAGGCTCAGTAGGAGTTCAGATGGGGTTCACCTCGTCAGTCTTCTTATCGACATCTACCTGGGGACCGTTACGTACAGCTAGTGCCGCTTGCGGTGTGTGGTTAAACCCACTGCCAGCGTAGTGTCGAGTCTTTAGAGTCCCACACAGAGAGCTATTCGCCTTTAGGCAAAATGAGTAGAGGTCGCATGGTTTTGCGACAGGGTTCGTTCACATCCGCGCACTTGTGCATGTTTGCTGTCCGGACAGCTTATACTAGCAGGCTTTGGCTTAAGCCGGATCCTAGTATATGATTTGGGATTGGTTTTATCTCATTGTATTCGTGTTTCTCGGATCACGAATACGGGTGCGTATGCACAGTTGCTTGAGACAGAGGGAGAGGACTTTGATTAGGGTTAATGACCATTGTCATTTTATTAACCCTAACGCTTATGTGTGTGTTATGGTTAATTGATATTAGTTTAAATAATTGTGCATGGTTATGGTTGTTGACCATTTGACCTCCTTGACTTGTTGACCTAGGTTGACACTTTGACCATCATCATTTCATTTGGAAGATGCTCTTTGATCCTTGCAATTTGCATTGAAAATGAAATGATAATGGTCATGTCTTGATTAACCATGACAATTATCTAGCTAATTTTCAATTTATAATAATTCACACATATATGTGAGAATGGTTTATTTTTCTCTCATTCTATCATTTACTTTCTCTCTCTTGTTCTTCCTCTCCCTCAAGCTCTCCCCTCTCATGTGTTGAAAAACACTTGAGCTTGAGAAAAACCTCTTCTTGATAATCTCTACTCTCATCTAGGGTTCTAGAATTAGCACTTCTTGCACCCTAGTTACTTCTAGCTTGGAGTTGAAGCCAAAGGTTGAGGCTTTCGGATAGATCTTTCTTCGACGGGAGAAGACGAGAAAGGTGACCTCTTTCTACTACTCCAAGGAGCAAGGAGCGAAGGACATAAAGCCCTAGGTATAACCATTCTATCCTTAGCTAGTTTCTAGTTAGCTTTAGCTTGTTTTTGTTTAGCAAAGATCCTTCTTTGTCTAGTCCATGTTGCCTAAAGTGATAAAAATTTGATTTTTATTCCGTTTTCCGCCTCCCCGCAAGCACCGGGCTGGGCAACGTGGACTTACATATTGTTGGACACCGAATATTTTTCCACGTTGGCATTCCGTGTAGATATTATTTATTCCCATTCTCAGCATTCAGTATTACACATCTCATCCTGTATCTGTTGTACCTTATCGAGTACATATGACATGCACAACTATTGCATACCCTGCTCATAACATAGAGATGTTATTAGATCGCATTTGTTGCATGTTTTGAGCATCCAGTTCATCATATAGATGTTATCTGTTGGCATAGATTTGAGTATCGCAGCTCGTGCATACTCGCGATTAGCTTTATATGTTATCAACTATTCACGAGTTGGCAACTCACCCCCGTTGTGCCACAGTGCTTGCAGGTT
Source organism: Agapanthus africanus (assembly GCA_030015575.1). Lineage (NCBI taxonomy): Eukaryota > Viridiplantae > Streptophyta > Magnoliopsida > Asparagales > Amaryllidaceae > Agapanthus > Agapanthus africanus. Next base: position 215,901,310 of record CM057349.1, read on the forward strand.
GCCCTTCGGAGTAGTCGCGGCTGGCTGTTTACTGCATCTTTTGACACAGATACCACTGCAGTTGGCATACTAGCCATTTTGCTGATAGGTGGGTTTTTGGTGCTGTATCTGTTTACTTTTCACTTGTATACATCATTGTATCTAGTATTCTCCGTCTACTAATGTATTGACTTAGAGACCAGTTGTGAGGATGATGTATGTTATTTTGTACTCTGCTATCGAGCTCGTTGTGAGCCAACTTTATTTATGCAGTTTTATACTTCATGTTGTCTTCACTTGTTCTTTTTACCCTTTCTTCGCTTCGGCGTCGTATATTATCATTGTGGTGTTGTTTCCGCCGTTGGGCGTGATTGCTCCCGTTTGGGATGCTTATTTCTTTTTGTATATCCTTTTACTTATATATTGTCTTGTACCCGATTTCGGGGCTACTTTTTACAAAGGAAATGCTGCCAAAATTTTTAAATAATAACTTGAACCTTAAAGAATTTCTACTAATCAACTTAAAGTTTTATAAATGTTTTAACAAATATTCTAATAAATGTTTTAAACACTCTATACTTTTTATGGTTTTGATTTCTGGGTTCGGCTTACTTAGTCGCGTTACGCCTGTAGACGTCATGTGGTTAAGTGCCGGTCACGGGCCGAACTTTGGGTTGTGACAGTTTCTTCCATAGTCGGCTGGTAAACTGCGTACCCCTGTCGGACACTATGCACGTTGGCACTCTTTGACATTGCACTATCTCATCAATATATATCTGAGCATACTGCGCATATCCAAATGTTGTCTTCACCGGAAGAAAGTGAGCGGTCTTTGTCAATCTATCTACAATCACCTAGATGGAATCATACCCTCTGCTATTCCTGGGTAGACCCACAATAAAATCTATGGAGATCTGCTCCCATTTCCACTCCGGAACAGTCAAGGGCTGAACTCTCCTTCCGGCCTCTGGTTCTCGGCCTTTACTTGCTCACAAGTCAAGCATCTCAAAACAAACTCCGTGACATCTCTCTTCATGCCTTCCCACCAATAGACCCCGTTCAAGTCATGATACATCTTGGTGGAACCAGGATGAATACTATATGCTGACCGATAGGCCTCTTCTAAGATCTCACGTCTCAGTCCCTCCGAATCCGGCACACAAAGACGAGTACCAAATCGTAACACTCCACGGTCATCTATCACGAACTCAGACTCTCTACCCTGCCTAACCTGATCCATAATCTCTGACATACGAGCATCTGTGGGCTGTGTCTCTCGAATACGATTCAATAATTGAGGACGGGTGCGAACATGAGCTAACTGTCCTCCTGTCGATGTGAACTCAAACTGTAACGGCTATCACACAGAATCTCCCAGTCTGCAGAAGACTTTCTCTGCATAGCGCACAAATGAGAAAATCATCTCCAGGCCTCCGACTCAAAGCATCTGCGACAACATTCGCTTGTCCCGGGTGATAAAGAATCTCGCAATCGTAATCCTTCACGAGTTCCATCCATCGACGCTGCCTCAGATTCAGATCCCACTGTTGAAAAATATATTTGAAGCTCTTGTGGTCTGTGAAAATCAGGCACGACTCACCGTACAAGTAATGCCTCCAAATCTTCAGTGCAAATACTACAGCAGCAATCTCTAAGTCATGAGTGGGGTAGTTCTGTTCATGCCTCTTCAGTTGCCACGAAGCATAAGCGACGACCCTGCCGTGCTGCATCAACACACAGCCTAAACCCACTCGAGAGGCGTCACAATAAACAACAAAACCACCTGACCCAGAAGGTAAAGATAAGACTGGGTCTGTCGTCAAGCGAGTCTTCAACTGCTGGAAACTCTTCTCACACACCTCTTTCCAAAGAAATGGAACTCCTTCCTGGTCAACCCGGTCAGCGGTGCAGCGATCCAAGAAAAATCCTGCACAATATGTCGGTAGTAACCAGCCAGACCCAAGAAGCTGCGAACCTATGTAACCGATACTGGTCTGGGCCAGTGCTGTACTGCTTCGATCTTCTTTGGGTTCACACATATACCATCTCTCGTAACTACGTGACCCAAGAAATCCACACTGTCCAGCCAGAAAGCACACTTGGAGAATTTAGCGAACAACTGATGCTCTTTCAAGATCTGCAATGTGATAGGCAAATGCTACTCGTGCTCCTCCCGGCTCCAGGAATAAACAAGAATATCATCAATGAATACAATAATAAATTGATCAAGGAATGGCCTAAAAATGTGGTTCATCATATCTATGAAAGCTGCTGTGCGTTGGTGAGCACGAACGATATCACCAGAAACTCATAATGCCCATATCGTGTGCGAAAAGCAGTCTTCGGAATGTCATCCTTCCGAACTCTCAACTGGTGATATCCTGACCGCAAATTAATCTTCGAGAAATAGCCAGCTCCCTGCAGCTGATCAAATAAGTCATCGATACGTGATAGTGGATACCTATTTCATACAGTAACACGATTCAGCTGCATGTAGTCGATGCACAGTCTCATGCTGCCGTCCTTCTTTTTAACGAACAAGAGTGGAGCTCCCTATGGAGATACACTCGGATGGACAAGTCCTCTATCCAACAACTCTTTCAACTGACCTTTGAGTTCCTTCAACTCCGTCAGGGCCATCCGATAAGGTGGTATAGAGATAGGCCCCGCACCTGGAACCCTGTCAATACAAAATTCGATATCGCGATCAGGCGGAAATCCTGGTAATTCAGGAGGAAACACATCCGGAAATTCTCGTGCGATCGGAACCTGGTCCAATGGGACTTCAGCGGCTCCTATGTCTTGAACAAACTCTAAGAACCCATGATAACCCTTCTTCAAGAGCCGTCCCGCACAAAGAGCAGAAATCATGTTGGCAGGAGTTATACTACAGTCTCCCTGCACAACAAAAATCGGTTCGCCTGGAAAACAGAATTTGACCGCTTTCCCCCGACAATCTAAATAGGCATGACAAGCGGCCAACTAATCCATACCAAGATGTATATCAAAATCTGTATATCTAGGAGGATAAAATCTACTAATGAATCCATATCACCAATACGTACTGAACAAGACCTAAATACGTGTCGAGCAGAAAAGAATCTCCTACAGGAGTAATCACAACTAGCGGTAACTCTAACAATGACGACTCTCTCCCCAGAGAAAGTGCAAAGTGTGCAGATACGTAAGAATGCGTTGAACCGGTATCAAATAAAATATGTGCATCTAAGGAACATACTGCAAGAGTACCTGTCACAACTGCAATGGATGCCTGGGCATCCTGTGGAGTCAGTGCAAAAACTCGTGCCTGGCCCCTACCTGCATCCTGTCGTTCTCTCCCTCAGTCTCCTCGGCCTCTCTGAAAGCATCCTGCAAAGCCCCGACCTCGCGGTGCAACAGCCTGGTGCGTAGTGCCAACTGGGGGAGGAAGTAAGGCCATCAAGGTAGAAGGTCGAGGGGGTAAAGCAGCCTATGGAAAAACAGACCCTCCCTGGGGTCTACAATCCCTCGCGAAATGCCCTGGAAGTCCGCAACTATAACATGTAGATGGGGACCTCTGATCATCGGGATACGAACGGAACATCTGGCCCTGGGTCCAACCTCGCCCAAAACTGCGGCCTGGAAAGTGTCTGCTGTAAGTCTACGGTAGCGCCCCGGCCGTCTGTCCGAGGCCAAAATGCGGAAACGAAAACTTTTTCTAAACTTGAAACCGGCGCTATCGCAGACGATAATCGCGGATCGAACCATTAACCTATAACTAGCAACTAGAGAAGAGTTAGAAAAGTTATACCGATTGATCCGTGTCCTTCGGGCTTTGGCCACCAACCCAAGCTCCTCGCGGCATCTCCGATCTCCTCGTCGGAAAGGGCACCACATCTTCGAGTCTTTTTATAAGGCTCTCGCTTCATCCGAACTAACTCTGGCACGAAGTTCGCTAGCCGACGTGTCCAAGGCGAAGTAGAGAATGTGTGTGACAACTTTGTCTCTTGCATCCATTGCATGGATGGAGGTTGAAGATGAAGCCATCAATGGAGGTTGTGAGCTAGAGCCAGAAGAAGAAGCACAAGCCTTTTTCTTTTGTGTTGTGTATTAGAAATGAGAGAGTGAGAGTATAATAATACAAGAGCAAACCCACAACCTTATGGCTGCCCTTCTCTCTCATCCTCTCATTTCAACACACAAATCAATCACATAATGTGACATTAGCACAAGAAAAGAGACCATGAGTCACTAATGAAGTCTATGTCACATTAAATGCACAAAATGATGATTTAAGCTCACAATTTCCATTTGTAAACATTAATCCAAATGTTTAAAACAACAAAAAGATACGACAACATCTAAAGTAAACACGTGACGGATCACAAGGATACCCCTCACCTGTATATACATACTTGCATCCGCATTCTGACTGAATGCGAATACTATGAGACTAAAGTAATCCAACAAATCTAATACTAGGATCCGGCTTAAACCAAAGCCCACTAGTACGATCTTCCCGATCATGATCCGTGCACTACTGCACGTATATGATCGAACCCTGCCATAAATTCATACGGCCTCTACAACGTTTCGCCCGAAACTTGAGAAACTGTCTGTGGGGGACTCTAAAGACTCGTCAATATTTTGGCTGTGGATTTAACCACTAGCACGTCAGTGGTACTAGGTGTACGTAACGGGCTACCAGGTATTGACCAAAAGAGAGGTCGATGAGCGAACTCATCCTGACACCCTACTGATCCTGTCAGTGATAATATCCGTACAGTCCGGTCCGTTCGTCTATGAGCATCGCATGGCGGGCCTAGGGGGTTGGTAAAAGTCAGACCCCCAAAAGCGGTACAAGTCGTGTCGGAGTGTAGCCTAGAACAGCCTGAAATACTACTTGAAAACCTGCCAGTAAATCTCCTGCCTTGGCCAAGGACTTCGTGTAATGGCTCTCCTAGACACAGCGCGATCTCACCCCCAATACCGGGAGAGACGAAACCCCTGCCGATCCGCTCACTGCCTCCATATGGCTCGGGACTGTACCCAACTAAAACCTGTTTGCACGACTCCTTTGAGACATGGTAGGGTAGTAATCAAAGCACACTGGGAACTCACACGAGACAAATTACGATCTCAGGAAGATGAACTAACCTGAAAACATGTCACCAGGGAACTGCTATCCGACGTCAGGTATAATACCAACTAGCATGTTCCCAGCGAGTCCTGTCTGGTGTACTCATAACCCAATGAGCACCTGTATACATCTTAGGTGAACCAACTGACACCAATGGCTTGTGAGACCGGCCACCGCCCCTCGTCGGGGTCTCGACTGTATACACTAGTCTACTAATGGAGTATCGATGCCCAGTCTCGAAATTTCCACGACTAGGGACCTTTTATGGATGTGCTTATAGACTACACAACTCTCACGTATATGATCGCCATCATACTGCTGGTAGTAAAGCAAGAATCCTAAGGGCTCTATCAACGTGTAATAGCGACCTGTAAGGTCACCTAAAGAAGTACACGATGATAAAGATAAACTGGATAGCGTACTATCATCTTGAGTAAAACTGTCCTACCGGTATAGGTCCTCCCTCAATCATTGCAATCATGTGCCTGTGATCCAATAATTGACCCTGAGGGCACTATATCCAACAATCTCCCACTTGCACTCACGGCTAATTATTGCGATGTCGCATACTCACAGCCCGTGTGATACCGAACACCCAACTCCTCTACTAATCAGTTTCAGAAAGCCCGGTTGTGAAACTACGCGTTCGAGGAATAGCCTCATTGAGTGGATCCGCCCTAATGTTTCTTTCTATGTCTCTCTTTGAGAAAGCCATCTCCTGAAATGAGCAATACCTGTCTTAGAATATGTCTGGATATCTGATGGGACCCGGTTCATAAATGAACTCCAAATCCAAACTTCTTAGACTGTACCGTCAACTGAACTTAATCAGTATCCTACGTCATGCCTCCCTCAGTGTCCGCTTGGATCACCTGTCCAAACTACCGCCCCTTATCAGGGGGAAAACTATAACACTGACAGTCACTCTGTCATCCAGGTCACCTTTGAAGCCTGGAATGATATCCGTCTCCTAAAAGAGGCTGTTGTTATCATATCCCTAGAACATTCACTTATGTTCTAAAACTGCTTCCGAACATTTCTCCAGGATAGGATTAATATTAACTTATTGCATCTAGTGCAAAAACAGCATCTGGTGTGGTACTTGACATCTCATGATTGACTCAATTACCTAAGCAAGTGATCTGCCAATCATGCACATCCCTCTCCCCTTTAGTCTGTAAGACACCTTTAGAGAGGGTGACTCCATTATCTGCCGGTACACTACCGTGCCAGGAGTCGTCCAGTCTAAAACACCTTTAGAATGCTGTCTAAGTATCCAGATTAGGAAACTACCCAAATCTAGATCTAAAACCATAGATCTAGTAACCAGTGTTAGTTATATGTATGCCCTAGAGGCCATTGCTATACATAGGATGTATATTGTAGTGGATGTAGGGACATAAATAGGGAGGGCTTTCTTGCTCGACATGATAGTATGCTATCTGGTTGATCTTTACCTTAACGTGTACACTGATTGTCTCTCTGTTACATGTTGGTAAAGCCCTTAGGATGTGTACTTGACTACCTGGACTATGATGCGGATCATACTAGTGGGGATATGGTAGTCCATAAGTACATCCTTCAAAGTCCCTAGTCGTGGGTGTATCGAGACGGGGCATCGATATACCAGAGTAGACTAGCGTATACCTTCTCGACCCATACAGATGGGCGATGGATGATCCCATATCCATTGGTGTTTGACATCAGAGATGATGTACGGGTGCTCGGTGGAGACTGGGTACACTGGACGGACTCGCCGAGAACTCCCAGATGGTATTATACCTTACGTCAGATGGCAGTTCTTTGGTGACACTGGTACAGAGTAGTCTGTTGACCCGAGATCGTCATAGAGTCTTGTGTGGTTCCCACTGTGCTTTGATTTCCATCTTACCACGTCCAAGAGGGCGTGCAAAACGGTGGTTTTTGGGTACAGTCCCGAGTCACATGGAGGCAATGAGCGATAGGAGGGGTTTCGTCTCTCCCGGTATAGGGAGTTGATGTTGCGCTGTGTTCGATTGGCTATAACCGGAAATCCCTGGCCAGGGTTGCTGAGATATACTGGTAAGTGTTATCAGTAGTTTCTCGAACTGTTATAGACCTCATATCGACACGACTTATCGAGCTATTGGGGTCTGACGTTTACCACCCCTAGGCGAGATATGCGACATATCAGACGACGAGACCGGACTGTACGGTAAGTGTTACTGGTTGGATTCACAGGAGTGTGAGCGGGCTTGCTCGTCAATCTTCTGATCATTCAATACCCGGGTGGCCGTTACGTTTAGCAGACCGCTTGCGGCTTGTGGGTGTTTGATATGATCATCATCTGCTGCCGGCGTATTGACGATTCTTTAGAGTCCTACACAGAGGTTTCCTGGCTCAAGCGAAACGAAATAGGAGCGCATATGAGATATGTGCGGGACCGAGAATAATGCGTGTATGCGATACCGTATTCTGTTCTCGCGATGAATGTATCGATTGGTTGTATGCGATATAACCTAGTTTTCGAATCAAGGATTGATTCGATAAGTCGATACATTGGATATTAGTCGGTTATATGCGATATGACCGGATCGTTAAATCAAGTGTTGATTTAATGATTTAATGCATAAATATATATTTGATATATTACTTTGCATTAACTAGTATCGGTTCACTTAAGATGGATTTTCTCACTCGCATGTGCACATCGTATATGTGATATATTTTTTCTGTGCACTTGAACGTATCATGTTTGATGATGCAAGATTGCTAGGGTATGTGTGAAGAGTTAAACCTTGGTTAAGGAAATGGTTAAGGTTTTCTTTTATTCATTCATTTATCTTTTTATTTGGATTAAAAGAAAAAAGAGAAAAGAAAAACAAAAGGTTTCTTTCTTTCATGAAGCTTGTTGAAGCTTCATGAAGCTTTGACCAAAGAAACCCTTTTGTCTTCATCTCATTAACCCTAACCATTCATTTAACCTTAGTCAATTCTCTACACATAACCATGGTTAATATTATGATAAGAATGTTTTTATTATTTTTTTGAAATGACTTATCATAACATTTTTCATCTTCTTCTTCTTCTTCAAAGATGAAGAATGCTTGCTCCATCAATGGTGATTTGAGCAAAAGTGAGAGAAATCCAATTCTAAAGTGAACCCACTTCCTATTTCTTCATCCTCTACCACTTGCCAAGTAGTATAGGGTGTTTTCTTCACAAGTTTCATGACTTGGTGAAGTGGAAGCTTGATCTTGTGATGCCTCGACGTAGATCATCTTCGGTATCGAAGTCGACGACCTAGCCCGCCCATTTTTCCGATGAAGCCGACGCTAGAGCCCGGGATTCGATTTGGACAGCGAGGAGACTTCATTGCGGAGCTATGGAGGTGGAGAACCAGATCTACAAAGGTTGTATTTCCGTTCTTGTAATTAAGTTGTTAACTAGTTTCATTTGTCGCCTAAAATTCTAGTTAACGATCCGTATTAGGGTTTCTCGGCACCCGTAAAATTTGAAATTGGCATGGTTGATGCCATGTGAGACCTCATTAATGTGCCTAGGAACCCTACAGTGGTATCAGAGCCTAGCTAGAGCCTTAGGCGATGCGTAGACGGAGTTAGAAGTCCGATTAAACCGAAACCCTAACACAAATTTGCTCTCTGGACTTTTTCCAAAAATTGGGTTTTTTCCAGATTAAAAATATGCAGAAAATTCAGCAGGAAATTCTAAGAATTACGGTGCAAAAATTACCTAATGATCTGTCTAAAGTGCGGCGGAACCGCGGCATTAGCGTGCTAATGCGGCGGTTCCGCAGCCATTTTGTCTCTTCTCCCATTGAATTTTGCACAGTAATTCCTATTTTGCAGTGCTGGTTTTCCTGGGATATTTTATTTCTGAACTCAAGAGTTGAGTTTTCTGGGTTATATTGGGGACTCGGTGTTTCGATCGGATTGTCTAATTTTGTCTATGTGGCTTTCCGGATATTTTAGAATATGTTAAAAAGTTCGACCGGATATAAATACCCAACTTTTCCCCTGTCGGGAAATTTCCAAGTGTTGGATCTTTCCGTAGTTTAATGACGTTCTAAGTAGTGCAAGTAACGCGATGGTCCCTCTAGAAGACAACAAACCTTAACTCGATTATGTGACCGTCTTGAACTGCCCTTTGAACCTTAGGGTTTGGGGCAGTACGACGTGCCACATGTGAGGCGTTGGCTTGACCCTTCTACGGCTGGACCGTTGGTACTGAGGCACGAACTGAATGTTTTTAGACTTGTTTCATGTGTTGATCTGTATCGGGAAAACTTGGGTGTTTGAATGTTCGATCGGAAAGTTTAACATTTTCTAATTATCTGGAATGTGATACAATAATTGGAATTCACAATAAGTTATGAGATAACTGAATGGATGTTATAAACATAGCAGTTTAGTCTCACTTGATCGGTTGCCACGGAATTTTGATGTGATCAAAAGTCCGTCGCAATCACGTAGCGTACGCGGATACTCGCCGGGTAAACTTAATAGACAGCCTCGCTCCATAGCCCCGACCAAGTGACTGTAGGAGAACCCCGTCGCCGAAAGCATCCGTTCGGGTGCTCGCGGCAGCGGTGTTCCGCCTTGGTGCACTTCGTCGACGGTGTCGGGGGTGCGGCCGCCTACTAAAGTTTGCGACGAGCATTCGATCAGGATGTTGAGAATCTTGTTGAATTGCCCGACTTTATATTGAAAAGTGTTTTCGATTTTGAGACTAAAATGCGGGGTTTATAATTGTTAGGCATGCGATGTCTAAGTATTTCATTTGTTAGGCATGCGATGTCTATGGAGATTGCGGATTCCAACTGTTGTAGTTTTACACTTTCTTTTCTGTGACCGTAAGTGTAATATGTGATATCGCCGGTTTCGTTGCTATATGTCAACGACAATTGGGATGCGCATATTTACTTAGGTTGATGACATGTGATGTTATGTGTTGCTGGATATGTTATATTGGATCGTCGTGTTTGAATAGCCGGGGGTTTTTATGTGAGATGAGTGTTTCTCATTTTCATTCATGTAAAAACTTGTATGTAATATTCTTTTATTGGGGCACTTCCAGGTTGCGGAAGATATCACCGTTTGTATATTATTTACTTTTCCACACTAGGATAGACCCAAGGAGGGGAGCACAAGTAACCGGGTTCTGGAGTCCAGTGGGAGACCAACTCGAGGAGTCGAGTCCGGGTCTCCTAACTCCAGAATTGGTAGGGTTGCTTGCCGATCTCGTAGGGGTCTAGGGATGTGGGTTTGGCTATTCATCACGACCGTGGAATCCGTGTTTTATACTGGCTCGTATTGAAAACACGGACGTCCTAGTATATCCAATATTTCATATGATTCTTCTGCTGCGATATCTGTGATGTGATCATGTGATATGTTCTGTGATAGATACTGCATATAGTATATATGATATATTATATAGATGTTACTTATGTTTTACACCCGCGCTAGCCCTGCCCTGCTCTGCCGTTAGTTACCTAACCTAACGGTGCACGAGGTGACATCGAGGCGAACACGGATGGCATAAGTGTACGTCGTATTTATCTGTGATGTTTAGGTGTTTTAAATGATGGGACTTCATTAATGTGATTAATGAAAATAAAAGAAACCTAAGATGTTGTAGAATCGAATTTCAAAAATAAAACAGGTAGCTACAGTTCTTGCTTTGCATAGCGGTATATGTGATATATCCTGCACCTTATTCGATGAGGAAAGGACCGAGATCCCTTCACCGGGAGTGACTCCTTTAGCAATAACTGGCAGATGCTACAACTCTCGGTTCGTCTTTTGATTGTTTCTATAGTTTCTGCTTTGCACAGTGATATATATGATATATCCCGCACCTCATTCGACGAGGAAAGGACCGACGATCCCTTCACCGGGAGTGACTCCTTTAGCAAAACTAGAAAAGCCTCAAAAGCACTCCATTTTTAAAATCATTTGATTCTACAACGATATCAAGTTCATTACGCAATAGGTTTTCAGAAAAACCTGACGTAGCCCTCCGTCATTTCAGATAAGTACTAGTTAGTATTCGTGCTGCGGTAGTTTGGCCTCCGTCAAGGCGTAGTGTACGGTAGCTAACTAATGCTTATCTGCTAGCATATGATGCGATTGGATTAGGGTATTCGTACGGCGTTGTTTGGCCTCCGTCAAGGGTCGTGCGGGTGGGTTTAATTCAATCAGGAAATGACGGGTTGAACTTGACTAGCGGACTATGGGTAGTTTGGCCTCCGTCAAGGTCATAGGACGCTAGGGGCAAAATTATCGGGAATTTCAAGTGTTGAAATTTGCAATGAGATTGCATACCTTCTATGAGATAGTTGGATCCCGATACCAACTGCGAGTAATTGTTACTCCTGGGAGAGTTTTACACATTACAATTAGCCGATCAAGTAGGTGTCTAGAAAGGTGTCAACGAGGTTACGTCTCTGGGAAAACGAGGTTTACATTAATTAGGTTTGTGCGAAAGCACGGGGGACCTCCCTCAAAGTACCGACACTGGCCTGGCTGAAAGATTGGCGAACTTGTAGTGTGTAATTAATCCCGGCTAGTCTTTCCTTTTAGGGTTTGAAGAAAGATTTGATAAAAACAGTGGGAGCCATCCTGATTAGATAAAATAATAACCAATCTATTCTTGCAAGAGCGCACGCTGAGTGTTTTTCTTCTCTCTCTCTCCAGGTAGCGACCATATCACGCCTTAATCAAGATAATAATACGGAATATTGACCGAACCCGCTTGTTATACTGAGCTGGGGAACGTTGGTCCCGCTCCAACTTATAATTGTTATAAGACAGACCAGGAAATTGGGGAATACCAGATTTCCCGTGCCGCCCAAACGAAGAGAGTGGATGCTGATGCATCATCTTCGGGTGTGTTCATTACAAAGAACTGTTTCTCTGTATCCTCTACGCCCTGGGTATGTGATACCAGATCAGGATCCCAGATATGTAATCTGTTACATAGGGCTACAGAAAAGTAGAGAACTGAGAACGGGTGATAAGTTTCATGAGGCAGAAAACGGGGCAAGAGTTGCAGCCAAGTCTGTTGGTCACTGTCACCCTGTATTCCAAATACATTGATTCTGAACGAATGTTATTAGATACCGAACCTGATATACAAAATCATATCAATCTCTTTATTAGTAAAGAAATGATAAAATTTTGTATAGTTGGATAATGTTTTGAACATTTCCTATATCAAAAGTTGATCGGTTCAGGCACGTTATCTAAAAGCATTGATGTTCTAAATCAAACTACAATTCTTAGTATACAGAACACACACAGGAGGATGAGTTCAGAAATGAACGAATCCTTCTTGAGGCATTGTAGACTAGGTCATATCAATGGGACCTGACTAGCAGAAGTTACATTTAGATGCATATTTAAATCTGTTTGAATTTACATCTTGTGAAACTTTCCAGTCATGTCACAAAGATATAATGACACCAGCTCTGTTTATTGGAAATAGAGAAAGAGTTAGTAAACTCTTGGGATGATACATGTTGATATATGTGGGTCCCCTGTCTACACTTGCCAAGACCGGTTCTTTATACTTCATTACATTCTTTGATGATCTTTCGAGATTCAGACCTATGTTCCTGTTGAAACACAAGTCCGAACCTTTTGAGATATTCACAGAATATAAGTTTGAAGTAGAGAACCAAAATACGGGTATAAGTATTATGTCCTTTGATGAGATCAAGGAGGAGAATACTTGAGCACGGAATTCTTGGACTATTCTAAAGGAGAATGAGATTCTCTCTCAGCATTACTCCTCCGTATACACCATAGCACGATGGTATAACGGGGCAGAGCTATTGCACCCTATATGATAAGATGTGCTTTATGATGAGTACTACTGAGTTACCTATTTCCTTTTGGGAGTTATGCACTTGAGAAGCTGTATACCTATTGAATAGGGTTCAAATCAAATCAGTTGCCTACCACTTCATATGTGATATGGAAAGGGAAGAGCCCATATCTTAAGTTAGTTAAGATTTGGGGTTGTCCGGCATATGTCAGAAAAGAAAAATCCGGACAAGCTCGAGGCAAGGTCTGTTATGTAGAACTGGAAATGTTCCAGCTATACAAACTACAGCAGATGATTTGATAAAACCAAAGGATTCAATAGTTACCAACGAACCTCAGCCTCTCCGCCGATCTAGTAGGGTTCCTCATCCGCCCGAGAGATACTTCGGTTTCTCGATGACAGTGGGAGCGAGGATTGCATCATGAGATGATGACCCAACTAGTTTCGAGCTGGCCATCGGGAGTGGGACTCTGTAAGAATGGCTGGATGCTTAGCGATCTGAGATGGAATCCATGTACACCAACAATGTATGGACTTTGGTTGCTATATCTGAAGGGTTAAATCCCCATCAGGAGCAAGTATATCTTGAGAAGATTACTTGGTGTAGATGGAAAAGTTGAGACTTTCAAAGCTAGACTTGTTAAAGCTTTTCGTCATCGACCAGGCGTGGATAATGATGAAACCTTTTTAAGTAGCTATGCTTAAGTCCATCCAGATCCTACTTGCCACGGCTACATACCATGACTACGATATCTGGCGCTTGGGTGCCATGACTGCTTTTCTAAATGATGTTTTAGAAAAGAACGTCTATAAGTACACAGCCAGAGGGCTTCGTAGATAGTGGGAGCAGCGGAAACGTGTACAAGATGCTTTATAGGATAAAGCAGGTATCGCGGAGTTGGAACATCTGTTTTGATGTGTTAGTCAAAGAGTTTGATATCATCAAAATGGTAGATGAACCTTGTATAAACAAAAAGGTAGTAGGGAGTATAGTGACGATCCTCGTAGAGTACGTGGATGACATGCTCTTGATAGGGAAGGAGTTTCCTATGCTACGCCCGGTCAATCTCCGCTTATCACAAGGATTCTCCATATAGGATCAAAGTGATACCTCCTAAATCCTGGGTTTTGGATCTATGAGATAGATCTAATTGGATGTTAGAATTCTCACTAGTTGTAGTGAGATGGTATCAACCGATCCTGGGGAGAATCACTGGAAGGGTTCCAGGGTGATAAGGACGACTGAGAGTCAGTCGTAGGCATTGTCTTTACCCTCAGTAAAGGGACGGTATGTTGGAAGAGTTCCAAGCTAGATACCGTGGCATACTAGACGATAAAGGCTCGATACATCGCTACTTAAGATGCTACCAAAGAGGAAGTCTGGATGTATATTTGTTCATGAGATGAACTTTGTTCCTCCCATTGTGTAACAATGGAGTTATGGCTTATGCCACGGTACGCCCGTCCCATCAGTGATCCAGATATATTCTGAGGCAGCATCACCTGATCATGGAGATAGTTGATCTCCAGGGTGATCGAGGTTAGGAGAGTAGACTCAGAGGACAACACGGCGGATCCACTCACAAAGGCCTTTTCCCAGAGAGAGACTTTTATGGGATGGTTGAGTTTGAGATACTACAACCACTGCTATCAGATGGCCCTAGTGCAAGTGGGAGATTGTTAGTTATATGTATGCCCTAGAGGCCATTGCTATACATAGGATGTATATTGTAGTGGATGCTGGGACATATATAGGGAGGACTTTCTTGCTCGACATGATAGTATGCTATCTGGTTGATCTTTACCTTAACGTGTACACTGATTGTCTCTCTGTTACATGTTGGTAAAGCCCTTAGGATGTGTACTTGACTACCTGGACTATGATGCGGATCATACTAGTGGGGATATGGTAGTCCATAAGTACATCCTTCAAAGTCCCTAGTCGTGGGTGTATCGAGACGGGGCATCGATATACCAGAGTAGACTAGCGTATACCTTCTCGACCCATACAGATGGGCGATGGATGATCCCATATCCATTGGTGTTTGACATCAGAGATGATGTACGGGTGCTCGGTGGAGACTGGGTATACTGGACGGACTCGCCGAGAACTCCCAGATGGTATTATACCTTACGTCAGATGGCAGTTCTTTGGTGACACTGGTACAGAGTAGTCTGTTGACCCGAGATCGTCATAGAGTCTTGTGTGGTTCCCACTGTGCTTTGATTTCCATCTTACCACGTCCAAGAGGGCGTGCAAAACGGTGGTTTTTGGGTACAGTCCCGAGTCACATGGAGGCAATGAGCGATAGGAGGGGTTTCGTCTCTCCCGGTATAGGGAGTTGATGTTGCGCTGTGTTCGATTGGCTATAACCGGAAATCCCTGGCCAGGGTTGCTGAGATATACTGGTAAGTGTTATCAGTAGTTTCTCGAACTGTTATAGACCTCATATCGACATGACTTATCGAGCTATTGGGGTCTGACGTTTACCACCCCTAGGCGAGATATGCGACATATCAGACGACGAGACCGGACTGTACGGTAAGTGTTACTGGTTGGATTCACAGGAGTGTGAGCGGGCTTGCTCGTTGATCTTCTGATCGTTCAATACCCGGGTGGCTGTTACGTTTAGCAGACCGCTTGCGGCTTGTGGGTGTTTGATATGATCATCATCTACTGCCGGCGTATTGACGAGTCTTTAGAGTCCTACACAGAGGTTTCCTGGCTCAAGCGAAACGAAATAGGAGCGCATATGAGATATGTGCGGGACCGAGAATAATGCGTGTATGCGATACCGTATTCTATTCTCGCGATGAATGTATCGATTGGTTGTATGCGATATAACCTAGTTATCGAATCAAGGATTGATTCGATAAGTCGATACATTGGATATTAGTCGGTTATATGCGATATGACCGGATCGTTAAATCAAGTGTTGATTTAATGATTTAATGCATAAATATATATTTGATATATTACTTTGCATTAACTAGTATCGGTTCACTTAAGATGGATTTTCTCACTCGCATGTGCACATCGTATATGTGATATATTTTTTCTGTGCACTTGAACGTATCATGTTTGATGATGCAAGATTGTTAGGGTATGTGTGAAGAGTTAAACCTTGGTTAAGTAAATGGTTAGGGTTTTCTTTTATTCATTCATTTATCTTTTTATTTGGATTAAAAGAAAAAAGAGAAAAGAAAAACAAAAGGTTTCTTTCTTTCATGAAGCTTGTTGAAGCTTCATGAAGCTTTGACCAAAGAAACCCTTTTGTCTTCATCTCATTAACCCTAACCATTCATTTAACCTTAGTCAATTCTCTACACATAACCATGGTTAATATTATGATAAGAATGTTTTTATTATTTTTTTGAAATAACTTATCATAACATTTTTCATCTTCTTCTTCTTCTTCAAAGATGAAGAATGCTTGCTCCATCAATGGTGATTTGAGCAAAAGTGAGAGAAATCCAATTCTAAAGTGAACCCACTTCCTATTTCTTCATCCTCTACCACTTGCCAAGTAGTATAGGGTGTTTTCTTCACAAGTTTCATGACTTGGTGAAGTGGGAGCTTGATCTTGTGATGCCTCGACGTAGATCATCTTCGGCATCGAACTCGACGACCTAGCCCGCCCATTTTTCCGATGAAGCCGACGCTAGAGCCCGGGATTCAATTTGGACAGCGAGGAGACTTCATTGCGGAGCTATGGAGGTGGAGAACCAGATTTACAAAGGTTGTATTTCCGTTCTTGTAGTTAAGTTGTTAACTAGTTTCATTTGTCGCCTAAAATTCTAGTTAACGATCCGTATTAGGGTTTCTCGGCACCCGTAAAATTTGAAATTGGCATGGTTGATGCCATGTGAGACCTCATTAATGTGCCTAGGAACCCTACAACCAGAATATCTGATATAATATCCATGTCCTCTGTGGAGAAACCACTGTGTGACAACCAAAGTATAACCGATCGTAGTATAGGAATTTCACTTCCTACTCTGTGTATGTCATCCAAATACTAGGACATCACACCCTACTACCTTCTTAACAGATCCATCCCCTATTCTGGTGAAGTCAAACCTATGACTGTCACATCAGAAATAGATGATCTATCTCCGCTATATCTTCTTTAGTCCATAAATAGACATAAGCTACTTGTCCACTATGCTTCCGCTGCTCCCACTGACTACGACAACCGTCTGGCAGAGTCATATACACGTACACTTCTAAAGCTAGTTTAGAACGACGCTATACTCATCCTCCTGCCGGGTCTCACAGTCTGGAACAACAGCAATAGCATGTCTGGGTAAACAAGAACCTCCCTGTCACCATCCATGAGCATACCGAAGTATCTCTTGAGTGCCTGAGGTTACCCACCATATCTGTGGAGTGGCCAATGGAATGTCAAACCAGATTGAATCTTTAGGTCCTATTAAATTTTCAGTAATCGTTTACTGTTCTAGAATCATTTCCAGTTCTACCATACTCCCACTACTGTTTCCTGAAAAATTCCGTTTTACTAAAACTGTGGCGAGTCAAGAACAATATCACTATTGATCTTCCAGATGGTGGAAAATCAACCCTCGTCATAGCCTGGGTCAACCCACAAACAGCCATTACAGAAACGTGCCTTGAGTTACCCAGAGTCTGGTTTTAAGCATAAGCCGGACAACTCCCCGTACCTTAACATTGTTAAGATATGAACTATTCTATATCCAATATAGAAATAGAGGCACTGATTTAATTGGAACCAGATTCAAATCAGGCAGTTGTTTCCAGTGTATGTCAACTAAATGGAGAGAGGCCGATCAGCATTACTCAACTTAGGAGTGCTTCCAATTATGAGTAACCTGAAAGAGAAGCAAGTTCTCTTAATCGTTACTATTAACTGAATACCATACACAAGTATCTACATCTTCGATCCCCATGAAGAATCCTGATACTTGCAACGCCTGGTTCTCTACTTTATTCTTATACCTATAACTTCTCAAAACTTAGACCTTGTATTTCTACGAAACACATGTCTAAGAACTAGAGAAGTCACAAGTAAACAGAATATAGTATGAGTACCAACCGCTCTGTCCTCATGGACACTGGACAAAATACAATATACTTTGTATAAGTCCCCTGAGTCTAATAACTCATTCCCTGTGTATCGTAGGTTGAAAGTTGTACTTATGGTTAAGAGGAATTACACCGCTGTTTAATGCTCTTTACCTAACCATCCACTGATATAGGTAAATGTCATAGACATAATTTCAAAAAGTTATATCTCACTTTATAAAAATAAACGTACAGATATATCAATTTGAAATCGGTGCATAACAACGGATATTCAAAACCAAATATTTGTCGTCCGGCAAACAACCCAGGTGATATCCTCAAATATCACCAATTACAACGAATCCCGATATAATGAGGATGATCACCCAATTCCCAATAATTTACTCCCACTCATCATCTGTAAAACAATACAGATGTGAGAATCAAACCTGGTAAATACATACCCTGGAGCAAGGGATAATTGGGAAATCAGTTTTCTTTTAATAATACACAGTGAAACTGAAACATATAAATGTTTCGAAGGGGTATCCGGGTATCCTTAGTAATGCCTCTTCCATTATCAGATTCACAACTGTAACCGTATATTTCTTTGCCATCTTTCCAAATTCCTTTATATGTCTTTAGTCATTACCTTCTGTACACCCCTTTAGGCCAAATGGTTTTCTTTCTTCCCTACCGTTCGGCACCAGCCTATGGTTTGGAAGATTACTATCCAATAAGCATAATGGGTGTACTCCCCTAATCCTAGGAGTACTCGCAACGCGAGAGAAGGTAAAGATAAAAGACAACAGAATAATCCTTATTCCTATTTCTCCTGGACCAGAATCCATCGCCGAACTGGAACAGGTCCCTTCGAGTTCGTATATAACCATACGATGGAGTATCTAATAAACTGTGGATCTTCGTAGTGATACGGAGTGTTCTGGAGAAATACAAAGGTGATGTAGGATTGGCGAAGAAATACTTGGTTTGGTCGTGAATAGCTGTCGCAATTTACTTTGCCCTCTTACTAATCCCTTTATTTGTCTTAACTTATTACCTTTTGTACACCTTCGTTAGGTTAATTGGTTTTCTTCATTCCCTACCGTTCGACACCTGCCTATGGTTTGGAAGAAGACTATCCAATTAGCATAATAGGTGTACCGTCCTAATCCAAGGAGCACTCGCAACCTGAGAGAAGGTAAAAGGAAAAGACAATTGAATAGACCTATTCATTTTCTCCAGAACCAGAAACCATCCTCGAATCTGGAACAAGTTCCTTTGAGTTCGTATATAACCATACGATGGTTTTATCCAATGGAAGTGGACGTTCGTAGTAATACGGGGTGTTCTGGATGAAAGGGTAAAAGTAGGAGTGGCAATGAGGTATGCAACTCTGACAATCCAAAAGCCAGTGTTTTAAGAAGGTTCGGTTAATTTGGTCACTAAGTTATAGTCTAGGGTCGGGTCCTGGTCGCTGCCAAAGAGAGAGAGAAAAGAAACACTCAGCGTGCACTCTAACCTAGATCAGAATGGTTATCAATTTATCTAATCAGGAAACCTCCCACTGTAACCTCAAATTCTCCTCCAAATCTGAAAGAAGAATTAGTCGGGACAACCAAGGAGTAAACCTACTCATCAGTGGGAATCGGGATCCAACTATCATCGCATGATAACGTGATGGAATCCACTCACGTTATCACACTCCAGAAAGTATGCGCATATCTGGCAAGTTTCAGTTTCTTTAGAAACTCCCGATGTGATTTTTACCCTATGCTCTTATGACCTTGACGAAGGCCAACATATCATAAGTTACATGTCAAGTTCTACCTGTCATTATCCAGGTTAATTTGAACCCACTCATACATACCCTTGACGAAGGCAAAAATAGTAGTACGACTGTCCCAAACCAACGCATCTATCTATGCAGCAGAAAAGTAACAAATAGCTACCATACATTATGCCTTGACGAAGGCCAACATACATAGCATGATTACTAAGTGCTACCTTTCTGAAATGACGGAGGGCTACGAATGGTTTTTGGCGAAAAGCCTTTAACGTAATGAACTTGATATCGTTGAAAGAACCGGATAGCTTTTTATAAAAATATAGTGGCGAAAACCTTTGCTAAAGAGGTCACTCCCGGTGAAGGGATCTCGGCTCTTTCCCCATAGAATGAGGTGCAGGATATTCCAGCTGAATACCACGATGCAAAGCAAAAAGTAATCGGCTATAGTGAAGTTATTACCCTGACGCAAACTTCTGTCCAAGGGGTCACTCCCGGTGAAGGGATCTCGGCCCTTGCCCGTCGACTGAGGTGCTGGATATTCAATACCGAATACCACTGTGCAAAACAAAAGAGAACGTCCTTGCAATAACAGCTTTTTGAAAAATTGTTCCAACAACATCAGAATAAGTTTGTTTAGCTTGCATTGATCCGAATCAATACAGTCCCATCAATTAATCACACCATTAAAGAACAAAAATATGATGTACGTATATGCCATCCGCATTCGCCACTGGGTCCCGTCATCACCCGTTAGATTACTTAACTAACGACAGAGTGGGGACTGGACTAGCACGGGTGTAAAACATATACAACATCTACTAGTATATATATCAATATATAATATTCGCTCAAAGTGTGATAAAATGCAACATCACAGAAATGTAATAAGCATCACAGAACAATATAGATAATCTGGGATCCTCGGGTTTCATAGAGCCGCTACTGAAACCCGACATTCCCCTGGTCGTGTCGATAGCCTGTGCAATGAAATCCTAGACCCCTACGGGCGCGGCAAGTTACCCGCCAAAACCTGAAGTGACGCAGCCCCCTACAGCAAAATGAATGGACCACCCAGCACTTCACGGAATCCGGTAACTTGAGCACCCCTCCTTCGGTCAACCTATACCTCCTACGAGTGTGTCGAATAGCCCGCCAATTCTAGAGTGAAGCTCCCTCCGTCTCAAAGCCATGAGATGCGGGCCCGTTGCCCTCTAGAACCCGGCTACCCGTGCACCCCTCTGCGGGGTATTCCTAGTACAGAAAGTAAAATATATACAACGGGTACATCGACCTCAGCCCGGTCGTGGCCCAAAAGAATAATATACAAACAGGCAGTGACGACAGTCCATATGTCGGACGCTCGCCCCGCAATATCAAATATACAAATACAACCAAACTGTACTACCATTGCATCCAGGCTATCCACCACGACAAATCCGCAACATCACAGCACAACACAGAACATCAACGTGAATGTCACGTTCGCAAATCCGTCTAAAAGAACTATAGCAATTAGACGAGATTTTCCGCTTGAGTGACATTCACGTTCGCAGATAAAATGTAAGTACTGTAAACTAACATATTTAAAATTTTCGCTCGACAAAATTTCCCGAAGTGGGCCCCAAGCACAAATCCAGCACACAAAATAATCTGGGCCAAAACTAAAAATACCAGAAACCACAATTCCAAGTCAGAGACCACTGCGGAAAATTTGGTGCAGTGTTGCTACAGTAATGTGGCGGAACCGCGGCCAAAATGTGGGTTCGGCCACGGTTCCGCGGTGCTACAGTGAAATCAGTGTACCAAATTTTATCAGATTTCTTAAAAAAGCCTGCCTGTTTTTCTGCAATACTCAAAATAATTTTTTGACCACAATAAAAATTCGACAGAAACTTCATGAATGGAATCGCGGTTTTGGAAATTTTTTTCGATCGATGTTTTAAATACGTTAGAACAAGCTAGTAAAGGTTAATGGCGTGGCTCTGATACCCTGTAAGTCTACGGTAGCGTCCCGGACGTCTGTTCGAGGCCAAAATGCGGAAACAAAAACTTTTTCTAAACTTGAAACCGGCGCTATCGCAGACTATAATCCCGGATCGAACCATTAACCTATAACTAGCAACTAGAGAAGGGTTAGAAATGCTATACCGATCGATCCGTGTCCTTCGGTCTTTGGCCACCAACCCAAGCTCCTCGCGGCATCTCCGATCTCCGGTCTCCTCGTCGGAAAGGGCACCACATCTTCGAGTCTTTTTACAGGCTCCCGCTTCATCCGAAGCAACTCAGGCACGAAGTTCGCTAGCCGACGTGTCCAAGACAAAGTAGAGAATGTGTGTGAAAACTTTGTCTCTTGCATCGATTGCATGGATGGAGGTTGAAGATGAAGCCATCAATGGAGGTTGTTAGCTAGAGCAAGAAGAAGAAGCACAAGCCTTTTTCTTTTGTGTTGTATATCAAAATTGAGAGAGTGAGAGTATAGTAATACAAGAGCAAACCCACAACCTTATGGCTGCCCTTCTCTCTCATCCTCTCATTTCAATACACAAATCAATCACATAATGTGACATTAGCACAAGAAAAGAGACCATGAGTCACTAATGAAGTCTATGTCACATTAAATGCACAAAATGATGATTTAAGCTCACAATTTCCATTTGTAAACATTAATCCAAATGTTTATAACAATAAAAAGATACGGCAACATCTAAACTAAACTCGTGACGGATCACAAGGATACCCCTCACCTGTATATACATACATGCATCCGCATTCCGACTGAATATGAATACGATGAGACAAAAGTAATCCAACAAATCTAATACAAGGATCCGGCTTAAACCAAAGCCCACTAGTATGATCCGCCCGATCATGATCCGTGCACTACTGCACGTATATGATCGAACCCTGCCATAAATCCATACGGCCTCTACAACGTTTCGCCCGAAACTTGAGAAACTGTCTGTGGGGGACTCTAAAGACTCGTCAATATTTTGGCTGTGGATTTAACCACTAGCACGGCAGTGGTACTAGCTCTACGTAACGGGCTACCAGGCATTGACCAAAAGGAAGGTCGATGAGCGAACTCATCCTGACACCCTACTGAGCCTGTCAGTGACAATATCTGTACAGTCCGGTCCGTTCGTCTATGAGCATCGCATGGCGGGCCTAGGGGGTTGGTAAAAGTCAGACCCCTAAAAGCGATACAAGTCGTGTCGGAGTGTTGCCCAGAACACCCTGAGATACTACTGGAATACCTACCAGTAAATCTCCTGCCTTGGCCAAGGAATTCGTGTAATGGCTCTCCTAGACACAGCGCGATCTCACCCCCAATACCGGGAGAGACGAAACCCCTGCCGATCCGCTCACTGCCTCCATGTGGCTCGGGACTGTACCCAACTAAAACCTGTTTGCATGACTCCTTTGAGCCGTGGTAGGGTAGTAATCAAAGCACAGTGGGAACTCACACGAGACAAATGACGATCTCAGGTTGATGAACTAACCTGTTAACATGTCACCAGGGAACTGCTATCCGACGTCAGGTATAATACCAGCTAGCATGTTCCCGGCGAGTCCTGTCCGGTGTTCTGATAACCCAATGAGCACCTGTATACATCTTAGGTGAACCAACTGACACCAATAGCTTGTGAGACCGGCCACCGCCCTTCGTCGAGATCTCGACTGTATACACTAGTCTACTAATGGAGTATCGATGCCCAGTCTCAAAACTCCCACGACTATGGACCTTTTAAGGAAGTGCTTATAGACTACCCAACTCTCACGTATATGATCGCCATCATACTGCTGGTAGTCAAGCAAGAATCCTAAGGGCTCTATCAACGTGTAATAGCGACCTGTAAGGTCACCTAAAGCAGTACACGATGATAAAGATAAACCAGATAGCATACTATCATCTTGAGTAAGACTGTCCTACCGGCATAGGTCCTCCCTCAATCATTGCAATCACGTGCCTGTGATCTAATAATTGACTCTGAGGGCACTATATCCAACATCTGCCTCTACCTCTGCCAAACTGCTTAGTAACTGACCCAATAGGTCTGGTCCTCTTTGGCTCCGGAACAATCACTGCCTCGCTCAGACGCTCTTTCACTCGCATAGCCGCGTCCATGGCCTGCGCATAAGTATCGAAATGCTGGGAGCCTATATCAAGAAATAGCTGGGTATCCTGGCTCCTCAAAAATCACTTCACCCGGTGCTCCTCCGTGGGAACTAAGTACGGAGTATAGCGTGACAACTAGGTGAACTGTAAATCATACTCTGCCACCGACACACAAACAGTTTTACGCAACGCTTCAAAACTGCTGGCTCTAGCATCCCTCACACTCTGTGGAAGAAATCTGGCAAGGAAGATTTCAGAAAACTCAATCCATGACATCGGAGGAAAACCTATAGCTCGCTCTCTCTCCATCAACTCACACTACGTCTGGGCAAGTCCCTCTAATCGAAAGATGGTCAGCTCAAATGATCTCGCGTCAGAACATCGCAATGACCTACCAATCATGGCCATCCTATCAAGAAAGGACTGAGGATCCTCTGCTGCATCGGTCCCTATAAACACCGGAGGCCTCAACCTCATGAACTCTGGAAGAGATACCTCTATCACTCTCGGTCCTACCAGTGCGATAGTCTGCATAGGCTGTTCATCGGGTTCTACCATCATCGATACTGATCATGCCTCTTAACACGGGTGGCCTCAGTCAATTGTCCCACCATTTGCTGTAGGCCTATCATACCCTCCTCTATCCTAGTTAGTCTATCTGGAGGAGGAGGATCAACATGCTCAGGTTCTGCCGGAATGTCCGGTGCGACAGTCGCCGTCACAGGCGGATTCGCCCTAGTTGCATCTCTGGCTGCGGCTCGCCTAGCTCGCGTAGCCATAGCAACTGAAACAAGAAACGAGAGTTGATAAGGCGTATGAATAGGAGCAGCAATAATAGGAAGTCAAAAGAAGGATTTAGAAAGATATACATCCTAAGGTTACTTAGGATGAGTATCGTAGCGTAAATATGTCGCGGAACATATGTACAGTACTCGACTCATCCTAAATCACCTACTCCATCAGACCAAAGGTCATCCTACGTAACAAAACTTAAGTCTACTTACTCCAAGTCACTACTCGGTTCCGTAAGTTTAATCCTAAGCTCTGATACCAACTTTGTCCCGACCCAAAGTTTGGATGTGACCGACACTTAGATTGTATGATATCTAAAGATATCGACACAATCTGAGTAAGCCAAAAACCAAGATCAAAACCCTCTTTGCGGAATTTAGAAAATTTTAGTTTTTAAGTAAAAGAATGAAGTAGCATGCCGAATGGTTTTTAATAATAGAATTTAAACAAACTGTTTTGAAACTTCGACAGTACTTCCTTTTTAATTATTAAATAAGCAGTTATAGGATGTGTGAATAAGTTGCATCTCTAGTTGGGAGCAAAACGATGCCAAACGGCGGAAATCAATACACAATAATAATTTGACACTCAAAATGAAGAATCTCACGCATAAGTAAAAGGAATATAATTTAACACAACTAAACGAACTCATAAGTCAAAATAAGATACATACAACCATATCTCATTCTAAGTCAACTATACAGGGTCTGATGGAGTAATACTAGATTCAATATACATAAACCAAAATAGAAGGTTACTGTGCAGGTAACCCACCTAGCAAAAAGAGCGATGAAAGCTGATACGTGGATCCACACTGCTGCTATGCGTCCACATGACTCCTGCAAGGAACTATGGCACAATGGGGGTGAGTTGCCAACTCAGTGAATAAAACTAACATATATCGGCTGATAATATAAGTATGACAAACTAGAGCTAATATCAACAAGGAAGAATATAATGCATGATAATATGTGGAAGCAGGAACATGTACTATTTAAGTATATAAATCAAAACTGAAATCTCATCAATTATTTCCAAATAAGGTTCATTTTTCGGTGTCCCATATCGACACAAATCTTCTATTTCCATCAGGTATCGTTCCCCGAATGATCCTGTCATCCAATAACACTGGTCGGTATCACCTAGATATCCGCGGTGTTCATAACTCTCTCCGGTATCTAGTATCCTCGCTAGGCTCCCCGCCTCAAATGCGGCTTTTCTGCCCCTCGGTCTCGACCGGGTCCACCATGAATCCGAGTGTATAGCTCCTCCACTCAGTCAGAATAACGTAAAAATCCGCGATAGTATAGCTCCTCCACTCGGTCCGGAATAAAACCAAATCATAAAAACAACATCTCATGGTGGACATCTCACATCAACATGAAGAATCACTGAATCTACTCAATAGTATATGAAAACTCAAAACCAAAATCCTCAATAATCCAATGCATCTAATATCAAACCACCAACACTTGAATATTATAACATTTATGCAAAGTTACTAACTGTATTGATGCTTAAGGTATACTAGAAATCATATTTAACATAATAATTACTAAGTGTGTAGGTGACATGTTAATATCGACGAGGTGTAGTGTAACATGTAGTTATGTGCATGTGCAGCATAACTCGTCGATAATTGTGCAGTGTTCTAACAATTATTAACATGACGATGTATATATATGAATGCATACGATTAAACTTTATAAACAAAGGAACAGTTGTAATTTAAACTTAAACTACGGGCGTATCACGCCATCCATACAAAATCCCCCGGTAAATGTTTAGTCTACTCACCGGAATACGTCGAGTCTACTCAGATATCACCAATCCCTTTCCTTTCCTTGCGGCCTCCGATGTTCCCGTATTCAAATCTAACATCGATATTAATATGTATAAGAAACGGCTAAACTCCGATACGGCAAAAACATGAAAATACAAGTTTTACGCATTAACTATACCACGTAGGACTATTGTAAACTATCTAATACTTATACTAACTGAAATTTAACCAATCGCTGTTCGTAACAGAAAACAGAAACTCGTTACAAAACACCGGTATCGTGTTTTAGAATATTAACCCCTATTTCAGATATTAGCTTCCAGATTCCATATACTGCTAAAATAACTTAAACAAACAATACCAAATATCTTAATACATATATAGAGACCTATCCTAAAAACCAGAACACCCAATTCCCCTAAAAATCCAGTGAGATCGGATTTTCCTTTCATGTCGCCGGCCAAAATCCAAGGGAATGGATTCGTCTTCCTATGGGTTATTCTAAGTCCAATTTATAAGATGAAGGCACTGTTTGGTTATGTTAATTACTATCTAAGCTACAGCAGATTTAACACAGAGTATAATTTTCCTAAAATACGATATATTCGATATCCGATTTCTACATTTAAACATTTCCGAACTAAATTTCTACAATGTTTAAAGATTATACCTGTAGAGGATTGTTGAAAGGCTTGCTCCAAGAGATGCACAAGCTCTTAGCTCCTAGGTTGATGGTAGTAGTGAAATTCCTTAGGCCTTAGTTCTTCTTCTCTTCTCTCTTTTCTTTTCTCTTGTTGTGTTCTAAGGTTTTTTTCTTTTTCTCAACTAGTTTCCTTTTCCTAACCTAATATATATCAACTGAACAAATTTGTAACATTAATGGATAAGGAGAGTGAACTATGAATTGTAGGAGGAGGTGTCAACAAAAAAGATGTGGGGTTTTCATGTAAGGGTGAGGTGTACATGCAAGAAGGAGGTGTGTGTGTGTGGTTACTCCTAAGGTGTGGTGTCTTGGAGGTATATCTTTAGCATAACCATTATCTAGCCCTATTTGCATAAACATCCTCATATAACTCCAATTAGCATAAGGAAACTAACCTTTTCACATAAACCCCTCATTACATATGTTATTATATAAACATTATTTTCTTTACTAATTTAATTCTACTTTAACTTAAAAAGCGTTCTTTACTACAATAAAATTAAATAACATTATCTATTTAATTAAATAATTTAATTAATTATCTAAAATATTTCAAAATGTTACAGCTATTCAGAACACGACGATCCAATATAACATATCACAGCAACACATAACATTACATGTCATCAACGTAAGTAAAATGCGTATCCCAATTGTCATTGACATATAGCAACGAAACCGGCGATACACCATATATTACACATACAGTCGCAAAAAAGAAGGTGAAAAACTACAACAGTTGGAATCTGCAACCACCTTAGACATCATAAACCCAATGTATCTCATACTTTGGATTTCATGCCTAACCAAATGAATTCCTTAGACATCACATGCCTAACAATTATAAACCCCGCCTTTCAGTCTCGTTATTGAAAACACTTTCCAATAACCTGTCGTGTAATTCAACAAGATTCCTGATAACCTGATCGAGTGCTCGTCGGAAACTTTAGTAGACGGCCGCACCCCCAATGCCGTTGACGAAGTGCACTAAGGCGGAACACTGCACCGCGAGCACCCAAACGGATGCTTTTGGCGATGGGGATCTCCAACAGTCAGTTGATTGGGGCTATAGATCGTGGCTATCTAGTAAGGTTACCCAGCGAGTTTTCGCGTACACTACGTAATTGCGACAGACTTTTGATCACATCAAAATCCCGTGGCAACCGATCAAATGAGACTAAATTGCTAGATTTATAAAATTCAAATTAGTTTGGATTCCAAGTACTGTATCCCATCACATGATATCCGGACGACGTTAAACTTTTCGATCGATTCATCAAAGTCCCACAATTCCATGTGAGCTCAACACTTGAGCACAGTTTAATAATACCCAGAACATGCCACAATACTTATGCACCCGTCGTAGAAGGACAGACCGAAGCCTCATTAATGGCACCGCAGAACTACCGCAAACACTAAGGTTCAAAAGCGGTTCCATGGTCATTATGTCGAGTTAGGGTTTCATTCTTCTAGAGGGTTCACAGAATTACTTGCATGTTTTTCCGAATACGTTAAACTTGGAAAAATGGGTTTTTGATAATCGTTCAAACTTTTTGACTTCGCCTAGACAACATGTGAAAACCCGTAACAATGTTAAAACTACGAATACGAAACACTCCGAATTGCTTATAGTGTATAATCACATCACATGCAAACTTACAAAAAACAAACAACACCTGAAACACCAAAACCCAGAGACTGGAACACCCAGAAAATTTCAAGCCAAAACTCCAAAAAGTGGCCGCCTCCTCGGATTTTCTTGCATTGTGCTCGGCCGAAATCTGAGCAACCCCATTGAAATTTCCATGGTGTTCATGTTATATCTCATACAACATTCTGCAGTTGTTTAAAAAATATTTTGAAGACTTTTTAAAATCGACAGAAACCAAGTTTTCGTGTTTCAAGATTCGGAGTCGTTTCGGTTTCGTAATCTAACAAACATCGTCTAATTTTCTAGCAAGGATCTGATACCACTGCAGGATTTCCTAGCGCGGCAGAAGAGTTTCGGGAGGCATCGTTCATGCCAATTTAAAATTTTTGCCTTGCTAGCTAACCCTAACCCTAGAATCGTAACTAGAAAATCCGACGATACAAACATGTAAACTATTTACATCTAAGTGAATGAGGGAATACAACCTTTGTACACCGGTCCTTCATTTCAATAGCTCCGTGTAGTAGTCCCTTCGCTGTGATCCATGAACTCCCGGACTCTTGAGAAGCTCCACAAAATGTACGGAACAAGCTTACTCAATGTCTTCGAGGCCGAAAATGATCTACGTCGAGGAGACACAAACCCAAGCTACCTCTTCACTAATTGTGGAATTAGTGAAGCAAACACCCTATACTAAATGGCTAGTAGTAGAGGATGATGAAGTAGGAATTTTGCTCATTTTAGATTTATTTTTCTCACACTAATTCTTCACTTAGAAAAAACCTTATGTGTTTTTTCTTTGATGAAGAAGAAGAAGAATGAACTCATGAAGAGTTAATGGCAACCATGGGTGAGTTAGTGTCATTTACTAACCCTTGTAGAGACTAAACTAAGGCTAATGATAATAGGTTAGGTTACCAAATATCTAAGTAAAAACAAATTAGTGGACTTGGTCAATGGTTCCAAAAGTTTCTCCAAGCTTCAACCATTAGTCCAATTTCCACATAATTTGTACTTTACTTTGATAAATAAAACCTAAGGATTATCTTCAGCATGGTATAAGTCTCATACACCCAAGTTGTATGTGGCATCAAGCATGACACAAAACCATGAACACTAATATATATCACATATATACAATGTGCACAAATTTAGTGAGAAAAGAAATCTTAAGTGAGCTAATACTAGTTAATGTAAATTAATATATCAAATATATAATTATACATCAGATTATCAAATAAACTCTTGATCTAATAATCCGGCTATATCACATATAACCGACTAATATCATATGTAACAACTTATCGAATCAACACTTGATCCGATAACCCGGCTATATCACATATAACCGACCGATATGACAAATCGCGAGAATAAAATACGGTATCACATATCGTATTAATCTCGGTCCCGCACATATTATATATGTGCTCCTACTCCGTTTCGCTTGAGACAGGAAATCTCTGTGTAGGACTCTAAAGACTAGTCAATACGCCGGCGATAGGTGATGATCATATCAAACACCCACAAGCCGCAAGCGGTCTGCTAAACGTAACGGCCACCCGGGTATTGAGCGATCAGAAGATCAACAAGCAAGCCTACTCATACTCATGCGAATCCAATCAGTAACACTATCATACAGTCCGATCTCTTCGTTAGATATGTCGCATATCACAGCCTGGGGGGTGGTTTAACGTCAGACCCCAATAGCCAGATAAGTCATGCCGATGGATGGTCCATAAAGGTTCGAGAAACTACTGATAACACTTACCAGTATATCTCAGCAACCCTGGCCAGGGATTTCCTGTTATGGCCAATCGAGCATAGCGCAACAACAACTCCCAATACCGGGAGAGACGAAACCCCTCCTATCGCTCATTGCCTCTATGTAACTCAGGACTGTACCCAAAAACCACCTTTTTGCACGATCTCTTGACCGTGGTATGGTGGAAATCAAAGCACAGTGGGAATCACACAAGACTCTATGACAATCTCGGGTCTACAGACTAACCTGTACCAGTGTCACCAGAGAACTGCTATCCGACGATAGGTATAATACCATATAGGAGTTCTCGGCGAGTCCGTTCAGTGTACCACGTCTCCACTGAGCACCCGTATACCATCTCTGATGTCAAACACCAATAGATATGGGATCATCCATCACCCATCACATGGGTTGAGAAGCGTATACGCTAGTCTACTATGGAGTATCGATGCCCTGTCTCGATACTCCCACGACTGGGAACATTTGAAGGATGTACTTACCGACTACCATGTCCCCACTAGTATGATCTGCATTATAATCCTGGTAGTCAAGTACTGATCCTAAGGGCTTTATCAACATGTAATAGAGAGACAATAAGTGTACATGTTAAGATAAAGTGCAAACTGATAGCATACTATCATGTAGAGCAAGAAAGTCTTCCCTATATATGTCTAAGCATACATTACAATATACATCACATGTACGTAATGGCCTCTAGGGCATACATATAACTAACAACTTTTCTGTCGCATGGATATGTGGATTGGTTAGGACAGTCGTTCGACCTTGTTGACCATGTCAAGGGTCTGTGCGGGTGGGTCTAATGCAATCAGGATAATGACGGGTTGAACTTGACTAGGACCCTTTGACTTGTTGACCTTGTCAAGGTCACTTAGATCCTAGGGGTAAAAACCACATCAGGAGTTTCTAACATACAGGAAACTTGCAAGGCATGCGCATACCTTCTGGAGTGTGATAACTTGAGTGGCTTCCATCAAGTTATCATGCATTGATAGTTGGATCTCGATTCTCACTGATGAGTAGGATTACTCCTCGGTTAATTTTAGATGATCCCGACTAATTCTCCTTTTGGGTTTGGAGGAGAATTCGAGAAAACAGTAGGAGCCATCCTGATTCGATAAAGTGATCAACCATTATGATCCAGGTTAGAGTGCATGCTGAGTGTATCTTTTCTCTCTCTCTTTGGCAGCGACCATGGCCCGATGCTAGACTAAAACTCATGAACCAAGTTAAACTGAACCTTCTTAAGACACTTTGGCTTTTGGATTGTCACAGAGTCGCATATATCATTGCCATTTCTACATCACCTTTGCATTTCTCCAGAACACCCCGTATCATTACGAAGATCCACATTTATTGGATAATCCATCGTATAGTTATATACGAACTCGAAGGAACTTTTTCCATATTCGAGGATGGATTCTGGCTCAGGAGAAATTGAATAGGATTATTCGGTTGTCTTTTCCCTTTACCTTCTCTCTGGTTGCGAGAGCTACTAAGATTAGGAGAGGGTACACCTATTGCGCTTATTGGATTGTCTTCTTCCAAACCTTAGGCAGGTGCCGAAATGTGGGGAAGAAGAAAACCAATTAGCCTAAGTGAGGTGTGCAGAAGGTAATAAGTAATGACATAGAAATGGATTAGAATAAGGGCAAAAGGAAATTGCGAATGCTATCATTCACCACTAAACCGCGTATACCCCTGCTACTCCAACATCCACTTTGGATTTCTCCAGAACACTTGGTATCACTACGAACATCCATATAGCTTGGATATTCCATCGTATAGTTACATACGAACTCGAAGGAACTTGTTTCAGTTCGAGGATGGATTCTGGTTCAGGAGAAATAGAATAGGATTATTTAGATGTCTTTTCACTTTACCTTCTCTCAGATTGTGAGGGCTCCTGGTATAAGGAGAGTACACCTATTACTCTTATTGGATAGTCTTCTTCTAAATCTTAGGCTAGTGCCGAAGGGTTGGGAAGGAAGAAAACCAATTAGCCTAAAGGTGGTGTACAGAAGGTAATAAGTAAAGACATAATAAAGGAATTGGAGTGAGGGCATGGTAGTATACGGTTTCTGTCATGAATCAGGATAGTGGAAGAGGCATTGTTAGGAATACCAGGTTACCCCTTCGAAACATTTTCATGTTTCAGTTTTACTGTGCGGTGTTAATTGAAAACTGTTTTCCTAATTAGATTCTGACTCCAGTGTATGTATTTACCAGTTTGGATTCTCATATCTGTATGGCGTTACGGATGCTAAGTTGGAGTAAGATATTGGGAATTGGGTGATTATATCCTTATTATATCGGAATTAGTGATATTTGAGGAAATCACCTGGGTTTTGCGTGACGGCAAATATTTGGTTTTGAAAATCCATTGTTATGCACCAATTTCAAACTGATATATCTATACGTTTATTTTATAAAGTGAGATATAACTTTTTAAAATTATGTCTATGGCATTTACCTATATCAGTTGATGGTTAAGTAAAGAGCATTAAACAGCGGTGTAATTCTTCTTAACCATAGTGCAGTTTTCAACTTAGGACGTATAGGGTTTGAGTTATTAAACTCAGAGGACTTATACAAAGTATTGTATGTTGTCCGATGTCCATTAGGACAGAGGGGTTGATACTCATACTATATTCTGTTTACTCATGACTTTTCTAGTTTTAGACAAATATTTCGTTGAAATACAAGGTCCGGATTTTAAGAAGTTATAGGTATAAGAATAAAGTAGAGAACCATGTGTTGCAAGTATCAGGATTCTTCAAGATGATCGAAAATGTAGATACTTGTGTAAGGTATTCCGTTGTAAGTAATAGTTTTGAGAACTTGATTCTCTTTCAGGTTACTCATACGTGGATGCATTCCTTGATGAGTAATGATGCTTGGCCTTCTTCCATTTGGTTGATATGCACTGGAGGCATCTGCATCATTTTGAATCTGGTTCCAATTAAAAAAGTTTCGTTGTTTCTATATGGATATATAGAATGGATTCATATCTTAACGATGTTAAGGTATATAGAGTTGTCCGGCTGATGCTTAAAACCAGAATCTGGAAAAACTCTAGGCACGTTTCAGTAATGGCAGTTTGTGGGTTATCCCGGGCATTGACGAGGGTTAACATTCTACCATCTGGAAGATCAATAGTTATATTGTTCTTAACTCGCCACTAGTTTTAGTAAAATGGATTCTTTTCAGAAAACATTAGTGGGAGATGGTAGAACTGGAAGTGATTCCACAACCGTAAACGATTACTGAAAATTTAGTAGAACCTAAAGTTTCAATTGGACTCGACAATCCATTATCCACTCCGCAGATTTGGTGGGTAACCTCACGCACCCGAGAAATACTTCGGTCTCCTCAAAGACGGTGACAGGGAGGTTCTTGATTGCCCAAACTTAACATTACTGTTGTTCTAGACTATGAAATCTGGCAGGAGGATGAGTATAACGTCATTCTAAACTAGCTTTAGAAGTGTACGTGTATATGACTCTGCCAGAAGGTTTTTATAGTCAGTGGGAGCAGCGGAAGAGTAGTAGGCAAGTAGCTTATGTCTATTTATACACTAAAGCAGGTACAGCGGATATAGATCATCTAGTTTTGATGTGACAGTCATAGAGTTTGACTTAATCAGAACAACGGATGGATCTGGATTTAAGAAGGTAGTAGGGAGAGATGTCCTGGTATTTGGATGACATGCTCTTGATAGGAAGTGATATTCCGGTACTACGATCGGTACTGTGGTTGTCACAAGGTGTTTCTCTATATAAGATGTGGATAAAATATCAAGGTTTCTGGTCACTAGATCTATGATTTTAGATCTAGATTTGGGAACTGTCCCAATTTGTGTACTTGACACTATTCTAAAGTGTTTAAGAATGGACGACTCCTGGCGTGGTGGTGTACCCGCAGGTGATGGAGTCACCCTCTCTAAAGAGATATCCTTCAGACTGATGAGAAGAGGCATCTGCATGATTAGCATATCACTTGCTTAGGCAATTGAGTTAATCATGAAATGTCAAGCACCACACCAGATATTGTTTTTGCACTGGCTGCAATAAACATATATTAATCCAATCTTGGAGAAACATTGGGAAGCAGTTATGAACATAAGTGGATGTTCTCTGTATATGGTAACGGTAGCCCCCTTCAGGAGTCGGTTATCATTTTAGTCTTCCAAGGTGACCTGGATGATAGAGTAACTGTCAGAGTTATAGTTTTCCCTCTTTTAGGGGGGCAGTATGTTGGACAGGTGGTCCAAGCGGATACCGAGGAAGGCATGGTGCAGCATACTGATTAAATTCAGTGAATGATACGGTCTAAGAAGTTTGTTGGATTTGGAGTTCATTTGTGAACTGGGACCCATCAGATATCCAAACAAATTCTAAGACAAGTATTGCTCATTTCGGGAGATAGTCCTGTTAGTTGTATGTATGCCCTCGAGGCCAATATTGTACATATGATGTATATTATATTGGATGCTTGGACATATATAGAGAGGACATTCTTTCTCGATATGATAGTATGCTGGCTGGTTGCTCTTCATCTTAACATGTATATTTGTCTCTTGATTCTGTCTTATGGTTACATGTTGGTAAAGCCCTTAGGATGCATACTTGACTACCAGGACTATGATGCAGATCATACTAGTGGGGCCATGGTAGTCTATAAGTTCATCCTTTAATGTTCCTAGTTGTAGGTGTATCGAGACAGGGCATCGATATACCAGAGTAGACTAGCGTATACGCTTCTCGACCCATGAGATGGGCGATGGATGATCCCATATCCATTGGTTATTGACATCAGAGATGCTATACGGGTGCTCAGTAGAGACTAGGTACACTGAACGGACTCGCCGAGAACTCCCAGATGGTATTATACCTCACGTCAGATGGTAGTTCTCTGGTAACACTTGTACAGGTTAGTCTGCAGACCCGAGATCGTCATAGAGTCTTATATGATTCCCACTGTGCTTTGATTCCCACCTTACCACGTCCAAGAGGGAATGCAAAACGTTAGTTTTTGGGTACTGTCCTGAGTCACTTGAAGGCAATGAGAGATAGAAGGGGTTTCGTCTTTCCCGGTATTGGGAGTTGATGTTGCGCTGTGCTCGATTGGCCAGAACAGGGAAGTCCCTGGCCAGGGCTGATTTAGAAATTTACTGGAAGTGTTACCAGTAGTTTCTCGACCCGTTATGAGCCTCACATCGGCATGACTTACCGGTTATTGGGGTCTGACGTTTACCACCCCTAGACTTAATATGCGACTTATCAGACGAGGAGACCGGACTGTACAGCAAGTGTTACCGTCAGGATTTTGCAAGAGTTGGAGCGGGCTTGCTTGCTAATCTTCTGATCGCTCAATACCCGAGTAGCTGTTACGTCCAGCTAGTATCGCTGACGGCTTGTGGGTGCTTGATGTGATCATCACCTAATGTCGGCGTATTGACGAGTCTTTAGAGTCCTACATAGATTTTTTACTGGATCAGGAAAAACGAAATAGGAGCACATATGTGATATGTGCGGGACCGAGAATAATGCATGTATGTGATATAGTATTCTATTCTCGCGACTTTTGTATCGGTCGGTTATATGTGATATAGCCGGGTTATCGAAAAAAGTGCTGATTTGATAAGTCGATACATTGGATGTTAGTCGGTTATATCTGATATAGCTGGATTATTAAATCAAGTGTTGATTTGATAATTTAGTGTATAATTGTATATTTGATATACTAATTTACATTAACTAACATTTGCTCACTTAAGCATTTATTTTCTCGCATGTGCACACTTAATATATATGTGATATATATTAATTTGTGTTTTGTTTTGGTATCATGGTTATTGATACAACTTACATGGGTGTATGAGACTTACACCATGCTAATTATGATGTTGGGTTTAATATTTAAAGTAATTACAAAATTAGTGGATTATTGGAAAAATGCATGAAGCTTATGGAAGCTTGTGGATGCATTGACTAAGTCCACTAGGTTTGTTTTACTTTAGATATTTGTTACCTAACCATTTTAATTAGCCATGCTTATGTCTCTACATGAGTTAGTATATGATACTCACTCACCATGGTTCATTATCTCACTTGATCATGTTATTCTCTTTTCATTTGTTCATCTTCTTCCTCCAAAAGAAAAAGCTCTCTAGGGTTTGGAAAAAAGTGAGAAAGTATTGTGAGAAAAAGAATTCTAAAGTGAACCCACTTCCTATTTTACCATCCTCTACTAGATTAGCACATTAGTATTGGGTGTTTGCTTCACTAATCCTTCATTAGTGAAGTAGTAGCTTGAGTTTGTATTCCCTTGACGTAGATCATCTTCGGCATCGAAGACATCAAGCAAGAACGTTCCATTCGCCTTGTGAAGCCATGCAAGGGTCCGGGAGTTCCATCAACGCAGCGTAGGGACTACTACAAGGAGATTATGAAGTGAAGGACTGATCTACAAAGGTTGTATTTCTAGTTCACTTAGTTGTAAATGGTTTACTATAGTTTCCGTATTATATTCTAGTTAACGATTCTAGTTTAGAGTTCTTAGAAACGGCAAAATTTTGAAAATGGCATGGAAGATGCCTCCCGAAACCTTGCTGCCGTCGATAGGAACCCTACAGTGGTATTAGAGCCTAGCTAGAAAATTATACGGACAATATTAGATTATGAATACGAAACGAACTTCGAAACTTGAAATCCCAAATCCATGTTTCTGTCGATTTTAAAACTAGCTCCAAAAATTTTTCAAACAAGTGCAGAATCATCTATATGAGCAAACATAAGAGCATGAAAGAAAGTTGGGACCCTGTGCTCGGATTTGGACCGAGCACATGGGGTGAAAATCCGAGGAGGCTGGCCCTGGGGAGTCCTCTGGGTCCTAAATTTTTTTCATGCTCTGTGCTTTGGGATTTGGGGTTTCAGGTGTTGTTTATTTTTGCTACTTTTTCATGTGATGATTAACTCAATGTAAAGGCAACTCGGAGTGTTTTGTAGTCGTAATTTTAACTGTTTTTGGGATATTTTAGACGTTGTTAAAAAGTTCAATCGGATGTCAAATACCCGCTTTAACCCTTGCCGGGAAAATTTCCAAGTATTGGATTTTTCCCGTAGTTAAAAAGCTTTCAAAGATCATGCAAGTTATTCGATGGACCCTCTAGAAGAATGAAACCCTAACTCGAGATGTGACCGCGGAACTGCGACTAAATCATAGGGTTTACCCTAATTAGTGGCGCCATAAATGAGGCTTGGGTTTTCCCTTCTACGGCTGGTCCATTGGTACTGTGGCGTGTGCTGAATAACTTTAAACTACGCTCAAGTGTTGAGCTTTCTGGGTAATTGTAGGTGTTTGTTGATTCGATCGGAATGTTTAACATTGTCTAGTTTCTTTTTCTACGACTGTAAGTGTAATATGTGGTGTATCGCCGGTTTCGTTGCTATATGTCAACGACAATTGGGATACGCATATTTACTTACGTTGATGACATGTGATGTTATGTGTTGCTGTATATGTTATATTGGATCGTCGCATTTTGAATAGCCGGGGGTTTTATGTGAGATGAGAGTTTTTATTTTCGTTGATGTAAAATTCAATGAATATAATATTCTTTTATTGGGGCACTTCCGGGTTGAGGTTGATGTAACCATTGATGTATATTATTTACTTTTCCGCATTATGATAGACCCAAGGAGGAGATCACAAGTAACCGGGTTCTAGAGTCCAGTGGGAGACCAACTCGAGGAGTCGAGTCCGGGTCTCCTAACTCTAGAATTGGTAGGGTTGCTTGCCGCTCTCGTAGGGGTCTAGGCGTGTGGGTTTGGCTATTCATCGCGACCGTGGAATCCGTGTTTTATACAAGCTCAAAATAAAACAAGGACCTCCTAGTATATCCATTATTTCATATGTTTCTTCTGCTGCGATATCTCTGATGTGATCATTTGATATGTTGAGATGGATACTGTATATAGTATATATGATATATTATATAGATGTTACTTATGTTTTACACCTGTGCTATCCCTGTCCCGCACTGCCGTTAGTTACCTAACCTAACGGTGCATGACGGAACATCGAGGCGAATGCGGATGGCATAAGTGTATGTTGTATTTATCGGTGATGTTTAGGTGACTTAAATGATGGGACTTCATTAATATGATTAATGAAAGAAAAGAAACCTAAAAGATGTTGTAGAATCAAATTTTCAAAAAGGGTAGCTACAGTTTTGCTTTGCATTGTGATATATATGATATATCTTGCACCTTATTCGATGAGAAAAGAGCCAAGATCCCTTCACCGGGAATGACTTCTTTAGCAAAACTGGCAGATGATACAACACTCGGTTTGTATTTTGATTGCTTTTGGAGTTTTTCTTTGCATAGTGATATATATGATATATCCCGCACCTTATTCGATGAGGAAAGAGCCGAAATTCCTTCACCGGGAATGACCTCTTTAGCAAAACTAATGAAAGCCTAAAAAACACTCCTTTTCAAAATTCACTTGTTTCTACAACGATATCAAGTTCATTACGCAATAGGTTTTCAGAAAAACCTGTCGTAGCCCTCCGTCATTTCAGATAGATACTACTTAGTATTCGTGCTATGTTTGTTGACTATGTTAAGGCGTAGTGTGCGGTAGCTAATTAGTGTTTATCTATTTATGCATATGATGCAGATTGGATTAGAGTACTCGTATGACTTTGTTGACTATGTTAAGGGTCGTGCGGATGGGTTTAATTCAATCAAGAAATGACGGGTTGAACTTGGTTAGCGCTTATGATTTGTTGACTATGTTAAGCTCATGAGTTGCTAGGGGAAAAATATTATCGGGAATTTCAAATGTGGAAATTTGCGATAAGATTGCATACCTTCTCTGAGATAGTTGGATCCCGATACCCACTGCGAGTAATTGTTACTCCTGGGAGAGTTTTACACAGGACAATTAGCCGATCAAGTAGATGTCTAGAAAAGTGTCAACGGGTTTTGCCTCTGGGAAAACGAGGTTTATTTTAATTAGGTCCGTGCGAAAGCACGGGGAACCTCCCTCAAAGTACCGACACTGGCCTGGCTGAAAGATTGGCGAAGTTGTAGGGTGTAATTAATCCCGGCTAGTCTTTCCTTTTAGGGTTTGAAGGAAGATTTGATAAAAACAGTGGGAGCCATCCTGATTAGATAAAATAATAACCAATCTGATCTTGTAAGAGCATACACTAAAATGTTTTCTTCTATCTCTCTCTCCAGGTAGCGACCATATCATGCCTTAATCAAGATAATAATATGGATGTATTGACCGAACCCGCATGTTATACTGTGCTAGAGAACGTTGGTTCCGTTCTTTCTTATAAAAATTATAAGACTGAACAGGATATAGGGGAATACCAGGATTCACATGCCACCCGAATGAAGAAAGTACATGTTGATGCATTTTCTTCGGGTGTGTTCATTACAGAGAACTGTTTCTCCATTTGCTCTACGTCATGGGTATTAGATACCGGGTCAGGATCCCATATATGTAAACAGTTACATGGCTCAGAAAATGTAGAGAACATGGAGAAGGTGATAAAGGCATAAGGGTTGGAAATGGTGCAATTGTTGCAGCTAAAACTGTCGGGAAATGTCACCTTGTATTACCAACTGGTAATACATTGATTCTGAACGAATGCTATTACATGCCGAACCTGATATGCAACATTATTTCGGTTTCATTATTATGTAAAGAGGGATATAATTTTGTATTACAGGATAATGTTATTAACATTTTCCTGAACCAAAGTTGGTTGGATCAGGCACGTTGTGCAATGGCATTTATGTTCCAAATCAATCAACAGTTCCGAGTATAACAAACACACGCAAGAGGAAGAGTTCAGAACTGAACGAATCCTTCTTGTGGCATTATAGACTAGGTCACATCAATGCGACATGGCTAGCTAAGTTGCATAAGGATGGATATTTGAATCTATTCGAATTTTCATTTTATGACACTTGCCAGTCATGTCTCAAAGGCAAGATGACCAAAACTCAGTTTACGGGACATGGAGAAAAAGTTACTAAACTCTTGGGACTGGTACATAGTGATGTATGCGGTCCCATGTCTACACATGCCAGGAATGGTTCTTCATACTTCATTACATTCACTGACGATCTCTCTAGATTCGGATATGTGTTCCTGATGAAACATAAATCAGAAGCTTTTGAGAAATTTAGAGAATATAAAGAAGAAGTCGAGAACCAAACCGGGAAAAGTATTAAAATCCTTCGATCTGATCGAGGAGGTCAATACTTGAGCAATGAATTCCAGGACTTCCTAAAAGAGAATAGGATTCTCTCTCAGCTAACTCCTCCATATACACCACAGCACAACGGTGTATCGGAACGGAGGAACCGCACCATATTAGATATGGTGCGCTCTATGATGAGCATAACTGAGTTACCTATTTCCTTCTAGGGGTATGCGCTGGAGACGGCAGCATACCTATTGAATCAAGTTCCATCTAATTCAGTGCTTGCCATACCATAGGAGATATGGAGTGGGAAGAGACCATATTTTAAACGAGCTAAGATATGGGGTTGTCCGGCCTATGTCAAAAGGAAAAATCTGGACAAACTCGAGGAACGATCAGTTCTTTGCAAGTTTGTGGGATATCCAAAGAATTCTCAAGAATATATTTTTGTCACGACCCAAATTTGGCCCGTAACCGGCACTTAAACTACGTAACGTCCAAAGGCGTACGCAACTTAAGTACGCCGAAACCCAGAAATCTAAACCACCCAAAACTGGATCAACGGAGAAAAACATAGTTTTAAACATTCGGAAATTTTCAAGTAAAAATCATTAAGTTTACTTTTCGTTCTTAAAAATTTCGGCAGCACCTCCTTTGTAAAAACTAAACCCGAAAACGGGTACAACATAGATAATAATAAAAGCATCCCAAACGGGAGCCAATCACGCCCAACGGCGGAGACAACCACCACAACATATATACGACGCCGAAGCGAAGAAATATAAAAGAAAACTGCATAAAGAAGTAAAACTTTTCAACAAAACCGGCTCCCACGAGCACGGCACCCAAAGTCACCACAAAATAACACTGAATCCTCACAAGTCGTCTCTAAGTCATATACAACATAGTGGTAGATGGAGAATACTAGATCCAACAAAAAAATATACACAGTACAAACAGATAACCGCAACCCACCTAAAAGCAAGGCTTCATAGCCAACAGTAGCGGTATCCGCAAAAGTAGAGATGATAAGATGCCCTGCCGCGACTACTCAGAGGGTAAGTCCTCCACAACACTGTGGCACAACGGGGGTGAGTTGCCAACTCGTGAATAGTAAATAATATCATAGAATAATCGTAAGTATGCACGAACAGCGATCTATCTATCACAAGTAATCCGATAGCATAAGTATGATAGGTGAATATGCAACAATCATGTAAAGGTACATCATCAGGGTACTACAACTACATGAAACAATGCATATCAACATAATCCTGAGTGTGGGACGATATAATATAAAATCTCATGCAAAAATCATCAGCATGGAAAAACACCAGTGTCCCTCACTGACACATCAAATCCCAAATCCTCAGGCACCGCATCCTCAGATCGGCCCTCACATCCTGTATGTCTCACGAAAACCTGAGTGTCAAACACCGACACTCGAAACATCATGAAACTCGTGTCTAGCATCGACACGTAAATCCTCATAACTCAGGCGCTGTCACCATGACTAGCCCTGACGATATGTCATACCTCACTCCGGTCGGTATCTCCATGATAACCGCCGAGTCCAAATACAATCACCGGTAGGTAGTGGTCCCACCGTCAGGTTTATCGTCTACACCACGAAATCACCACTCATCCCGGGGTACCATACCGGGTCCACCATGTACCCGCAGACGGTGCGTCCCGCTCCTCGAATCGGGTATCACAAGCCAAATCTCAGAACCGAGAAATCACATGGTGGACGCATCAAATATCATATCAAGAGAAACCGGGTTGTCAAACAATACAAAGTTTTCTTGAAAATATCTCCCACGGTTCTCAAATCCATAAATCATATGAAATCCATATCTCAATGCGTAAAATCCATATAAAACTGATATATGCAACATAAAACATCAATATGAGTATATAAAGGGAAAACCGCTCTTTAAATTGAATCTAACTTAAAACATATCATGCGGTTCCCAATTCCTTCGAAAATAAATGCAGTATCATATGAAGTGTACATGTAAGTGTAGCAAGATTTAAGTATCTACATGTAATAAAGTACGAGGGTGTACATGTCAATATGTATGCATGATGTATAAGTAATTATAGCAAGATATAAGTGAAGTGGAATAAGGTTCACTACCTTAACTATTCCTGCCCAATGCAATATCACGTAAGTATGTGTCCACAGTATTTCATAAGCACAATAGAATAAGAGTTACTACTCCAATCATTCCTATCCACAATCATATCACATATGTAGGTGTTTGTGCGTATCATGGCAATTACAGACGGTGTGGGTGTAGCATACAATTTAGTGCTCGTGCAACATGAACCGTCAGTAATGTGTTATATCTAAAGTTACGAGTCTAGTACAACAGATAATGCTATGCAATGACATTCATATGAAAGTAACTAATATGCAAATACATGCAGCTATCATATCATATTCGCCCCGACGCATAACGCCATACGGGCGATTTCCCCGTAGATGTTAAATCTACTCACTGATGGTCTCGAGCTATGAAAATCCGACCACCTGCTTCCCCTTGTCCGCAGCACCTGAAATCCCTGCTTGCGAACCTAAAATTTCATAAATACAACACATAAGCTAAATATACTAAAAAGACGAAAAGACAACGAAACGAGATGAAAACGCCCGAAAAATTACACTGCGCGCTTAGCGCATCTATCGCGCATGATACCGGCCAAAACCCTAATTGGGGTCGCTAAACTACAAAACACCAAGTCTGGACCCCGATCGTCCCGATCGCGCAACACAACACAAAAATTACGAGGAATACACTGGATATAACCTCGCAACTACCAAACGAACCCTACGTCGGAAAACCCCGAAATCTAGTAAGCAAACTATCGCAATATATCGCACTAGATTCAAGATAACGCAAATCTAACAATTACAAATACCATAAAATAGCTTAACTAAGCTATCTAAACCAATCCTATATTTTTAACACTCGCTAATTATGTTTTAGCAAAAATCTAGTAAGCAACTTTGCTTAATTAAACAAAATGCTTATGAGCAAATTTTAACATTTTCTACTAGATTAATCGTTTCCAAAACACAATTTAACACTTTAATTAAACACTAATCACTTAATAAAAATTTAACCCTAACATGAATTTCTTAAACCAAATATAATGAATTAATCATAAATTAAAAGCTAAACTAAGCACTTAAATAGTTAACTAAATTAGCTAGTTCAAGATTAAAGCAATTAAGTATGGATTAAGGTAAGAAATTATACCTCCTCAAGAACACCAAAAAGAAATTAGATCTATCATTTTAGCCTCCAAAATTCAAACTTTGATGAAGATCCATGAAGGATTAGTGAAGGAAAAATGG
The DNA here is from genome assembly GCA_030015575.1 of Agapanthus africanus. Classification (NCBI taxonomy): domain Eukaryota; kingdom Viridiplantae; phylum Streptophyta; class Magnoliopsida; order Asparagales; family Amaryllidaceae; genus Agapanthus; species Agapanthus africanus. Next base: position 215,945,501 of record CM057349.1, read on the forward strand.
TTTAATATTTATATAGGAATTTTTGGATTTATTTTTGGATTTATTTTTGTGTTTTTGAAAGAAAAGGAGTGAGAAATGAGCTTGGAATTTTTTTTTTGGACAGAAATGGGGGGATGAGGCTCGGCCAAGGTGAGAGGGGGGGTTTTGTGTAATATTTTGTGAAGAAAAAGCAAGGAAAAATAGTAATAAATGCTAATTAATGCATTTTGCCACCATTACACCCTTTTCTTTTCTTTTAAAAAGAAATCATTAGTCACCGAAAAAAATCTAGATATTTAAAAAGTACCTTCTAAAATAATTCTAGTGACAAAATTAATTTATTCACAAAAGAAAATTTTTCCCGATTTACGTGCACAAAATACCGCTTAAAATAATATTTTATTCGGGAAAAAATCTATCTGAACCAAAACCTCCCAAATACTCTCAAAGTTCGCGCACAAGCTTTATTTTGGCCAAACTAGGTGTCGGTAAGCTTATACGGTCGTTTGATCGAAATCGGGTTAAAACGGGAAAAACCGACAATTTTACCCTAAAACGGGAAAATTCGCAAAACGATTTCTAAAACGTTGCAATCTCCCCTCCTTATAGAAATTCGGTCCCCGAATTAAAATTTCATACTAAGCGTACCTTCAAAAAGATGAGGGAATTTCTTCCGCATCTCGCTCTCGGCCTCCCAAGTGATCTCCTCGCTAGTCGGGCTACGCCAAAGAACCTTCACAGATGGCAAGACCTTTGACCGAAGTTTCTTCACCTACCGATCCAAAATAACTACCGGCTGCTCGGTGAACGAAAGATCACGCTCAAGCTGAACGGTCTCGTGCTGAATCGTGTGAGAAGGATCATGGAGGTATCAACGAAGCATCGACACATGAAAAACAGGGTGAACATCCGAAAAACTGGGCGGGAGCGCCAAACGATAAGCAACAGAACCCACTCGATCAAGTATCTCGAAAGGACCTACAAATCTGGGACTGAGCTTCCCTCTCTTCCCAAATCGCATAACGCCCTTCATCGGAGAAATCCTCAGGAATACATGATCCCCCACTGCGAACTCAAGTCTGCGACGACGACGGTCGGCATAAGACTTCTGCCTGCACTGGGCTGCTCTCATCCTATCCTGAATCAGCTGGATCTTCTCCGTGGTCTCCTGAACTAGCTGCGGTCCCAAAACCAAACTCTCACTAAGCTCGGTCCATCAGACTGGCGATCGACACTTCCTACCAAATAAAGCCTCAAAAGGTGCCATCTGAATAGTCTCTTGAAAGCTGTTGTTGTAGAAGAACTCAATCAACGGTAAGTGACGATCCCAACTGCCACCAAAATCAAGCACGCATGCACGGAGCATATCCTCTAGAGTCTGTATAGTCCGCTCCGACTGGCCATCGGTCTGTGGATGAAAAGCGGTACTAAAACTCAGCCGGGTACCCAAAGCTTCCTGAAGCTTCTGCCAAAGACGGCTAGTAAACTGGGTGCCTCTGTCGGATACTATGCATGTGGGAACACCGTGCAAACGCACAATCTCATCTAAGTATAACTGAACATACTGAGCATAACCGAAAGTGGTCTTCACTGGAAGAAAGTGAGCCGCTTTCGTCAACCGGTCTATAATAACCCAAATGGAGTCATACCCTCGACTGGTCCTGGGTAGACCCACAATGAAGTCCATGGAAATCTGCTCCCATTTCCACTCCGGAACGGGTAAAGGCTGCAACTCTCCAGCCGGTCTCTGATGCTCAGCCTTGACTTGCTGACAAGTCAGGCATCTCGAAACGAAGTCCGATATATCACGCTTCATCCCTTCCCACCAGTAGAAGTCCCTCAAGTCACGGTACATCTTGGTGGAACCTGGATGAACGCTAAAGGCCGACTGATGTGCCTACTCTAGGATCTCGCGTCTCAACCCATCAACATCTGGTACACACAAGCGAGTCCCGCATCGTAGCACACCCTGGTCATCAATCATGAACTCCGAAACTCTTCCCTGCCGAACAAGCTCAAGAATCTCAATCAAACGGGCATTGCTGGGCTGCGCCTCACGGATACGATCAAATAGAAGTGAACGGGCGCGGACATGAGCAAGCTGTCCCCCAGCGGAAGTGAACTCGAACTGCACTCTACTATCACACAAGAGCTGCCAATCTGCAGAAGACTGACACTGAACTGCGCTCAACTGGGACAAGCTATCCGCAGGCCTACGACTCAAAGCATCAGCTACCATATTCGCCTTGCCCGGGTGATAAAGGATCTCACAATCATAATCCTTCACTAGCTCCATCCATTGGCGCTGTCTCAGGTTCAGATCTCGCTACTGGAAGATATACTTCAAACTCTTGTGATCTGTGAAGATCTGACACGACTCTCCGTACAAGTAGTGTCTCCAAATCTTCAACGCAAAGACTACCGCTGCTATCTCAAGATCGTGAGTGGGGTAATTCTGCTCGTGCTTCTTCAGCTGCCTAGAAGCATATGCAATCACCCTATCATGCTGCATCAAAACACAGCCGAGCCCCACTCGAGAAGCATCACAATAAACAACATAGCCGCCCGATCCAGAAGGTAAAGAAAGAACTGGTGATGTCGTCAACTGAGTCTTCAACTGCTAAAAACTCTGCTCGCACGCATCAGTCCAGAGAAAAGGAATCCCCTTCCGGGTCAGTCCAGTCACCGGTGCAGCGATACTTGAGAAATCCTGCACAAAACGGCGATAATAACCAGCTAAGCCCAAAAAGCTGCGGACCTCCGTCACCGATACAGGTCTGGGCCAAAGCTGTACAGCCTCGATCTTCCTCGGGTCCACAAGAATACCATCACCAGTCACCACATGACCCAGGAAGTCAACTTTATCAAGCCAAAATGCGCACTTTGAGAATTTAGCATACAGCCGGTGCTCTCTCAATATCTGCAAAGTAATCCTCAAGTGCTGCTCATGCTCCTCATGACTCCTAGAGCAGACCAGTATGTCATCAATAAACACTATAATGAACTGGTCGAGGAACGGCCTGAAAATCCGGTTCATCAGATCCATGAACGCTGCTGGCGCATTGGTGAGTCCGAACGACATCACCAAAAACTCATAATGCCCATAACGCGTACGAAAAGCAGTCTTCGGAATGTCATCATTCCGAACCCGCAACTGATGATAACCCGAACGCAAATCAATCTTCGAAAAATGTTTCGCACCCTGGAGCTGATCAAATAAATCGTCAATGCGGGGTAAAGGATACCTGTTCCGCACCGTAACTCGGTTCAACTGACGATAATCCACACATAGCCTCAAACTGCCGTCCTTCTTCTTGACGAACAGAACAGAAGCTCCCTACGGCGGAACACTCGGACGGACAAGTCCCAAAACAAGCAACTCTTGCAACTGATCTTTAAGCTCTCTAAGCTCTGCCGGAGCCATCCGATAAGGCGGTATAGAAATAGGCTCCGTGCCAGGAATCAGATCAATGCAAAACTCAATATCGCGCTGTGGCGGCAAACCAGGTAACTCATCGGGAAATTCTCGCACGGTAGAAACCTGGTCCAACGACTCCACCGTAACTCCAGTATCATGAATGAAAGCCAAGAATCCCCGACATCCCCTCCTCAAAAGCCGACTAGCGCACAGAACAGAAACCAAACTGTGAGGGGCGGCACCACAGTCCCCTGCACAACAAACACTGACTCGCCGAGAAAACAAAATCTAACTGTCTTCTCGCGGCAGTCCACGGACGCATAGCAAGTAGCTAGCCAATCCATGCCCAGCAGAACGTCGAAGTCCAACATCTCAAGAAGGATCAAGTCGACGGACAGATCTCTGTCTCCTAAACGGACAGCACATGATCGGAACACGTGCCGCGCAACAAACGACTCTCCCACAGGAGTAGTCACTACTAGCGGCTGATCCAGCAAACACGACTCTCGGCCTAACCTCGGTGCGAAGTGCGTAGAAACAAACGAATGCGTAGATCCCGGATCGAAAAGAACATGTGCATCAAAAGAACATAAAGAAAGGGTACCTGAAACCACAGCATTGGACGCCTGAGCGTCCTGGTGAGTCAAGGCAAAAACCCGTGCCTGCCCTCTACCGGCTACTGGCTGAACTCTGCCTCTGCCACCTCGTCCTCTCGGCACAAAACCACCGCGACCACGACCTCTCTGAGTAGGAGTCTGATGCGGCGCAACAACAGGAATAAGAGGCAACGCTCTTTGAGGCGGAGAAGGTGGTAAGGTAACCTGCGGTACTGCTGGCCCTCTCTGACGCACCACAGTACAATTCCAAACAAGATGTTGCAAACTGCCACAACCAAAGCATCCATAAGACGGTCGCTGGCCCTCCTGGGAATAAGATTTGAATAACTGGCCACGTCCCACGTCTCTGCTACTCCTCGAGTCTGAAGGAACTCTGCCTCTGCGGACAAACCTCGGTCCCCGTGCTGGTTCATCCGTACGAGTCTTCTTCGGTTCTGGAACAACCGATGAATCAGCTAGATGCTCCTCCACCAATAGGGCTGCACCGACAGCTGCCGCATACGTGTCGCAATGCTGAATGCTGATGGCTAGGAACAACTGGGTAAGCAGGCCTCGAACAAACCTCTTCACCCTCATCTCCTCAGTCGCTACCAGGTACGGAGCATACACCGACAGCTCAGTAAACAAAACATCATACTCCGACACCGTCATCCCCGGCGTCTGACTTAACGACTCAAATCTGCGCACTCGCGCATCCCTGACGCTCGGTGGAAGAAAACGGGCAAGAAACGACGTCATAAACTCAGCCCAAGTCATAGGAGCAAGGCCAGCGGCTCTGCCCCTCTCCAACGACTCACACCACTTCTGGGCCATACCCTCCAGCCGGAAACTCGCAAACTCTACCCATCTCTCGTCGGAGCATCGGAGTGAGCGACAAATCCTGGCCATCCGGTCGATGAACGACTGCGGATCCTCAGTAACATCTGTGCCAGTAAACACCGGAGGCCTCAGCCTCATGAACTCCGTCAGTGAAACGGTAATAACCTCTGGAGCTGCAACTACGACTGCCGGATCAGTAGGTACCATCGTGATCCCTGCAATGGGTGGAACAACAGCCTGCCCCTGTGCTCGAATGGCCTCTACTAAAGTCTCCACAATCTGGCGCAGATCCTGCATACCAGCCCCAATCATATCAATGTGCTCCGGTACCACATGCGTATCGCCCTGGTCAACCCTCGCCTCAGACGAATCGACTCTGGCCTCGGCCCTCGCGGCCGCTCTCTGTGCCCTCGTAGTCTTTGGCGGCATATAAGCTGGAAATTGAAACAAGATTCGATAAGGAAATGGAAATCGTATCACAAAGATGTATATCAATCACGGAAGGAATTTCAATCAATAAGTCCTAAGGTCACTTAGGCGGAGTACCGTGTCGTAAGTATGCCGCGGAACATACACACGCTACGTCACTCTGCTTAAGCTACCTACTCCATCATACCAAGGTCATCCTACACTCCGAAAGGTAAAAACCTAGCGCTCTGATACCAACTTTGTCATGACCCAAATTTGGCCCGTAACCGGCACTTAAACTACGTAACGTCTAAAGGAGTACGCAACTTAAGTAAGCCGAAACCCAGAAATCTAAATCACCCAAAACTGGATCAACGGAGAAAAACATAGTTTTAAACATTCAGAAATTTTCAAGTAAAAATCTTTAAGTTTAGTTTTCGTTCTTAAAAATTTCGGCAGCACCTCCTTTGTAAAAACTAACCCCGAAAATGGGTACAACATAGATAATAATAAAAGCATCCCAAACGGGAGCCAATTACGCCCAACGGCAGAGACAACCACCACAACATATATACGACGCCGAAGCGAAGAAATATAAAAGAAAACTGCATAAAGAAGTAAAACTTTTCAACAAAACCGGCTCCCACGAGCACGGCACCTAAAGTCACCACAAAATAACACTGAATCCTCACAAGTCGTCTCTAAGTCATATACAACATAGTGGTAGATGGAGAATACAAGATCCAACAAAAAAAATATACACAGTACAAACAGATAACCGCAACCCACCTAAAAGTAAGGCTTCACAGCCAACCGTAGCGGTATCCGCAAAAGTAGAGATGATAAGATGCCCTGCCGCGACTACTCAGAGGGTAAGTCCTGCACAACACTGTGGCACAACGGGGGTGAGTTGCCAACTCGTGAATAGTAAATAACATCATACAATAATCGCAAGTATGCACGAACAGCGATCTATCTATCACAAGTAATCCGATAGCATAAGTATGATAGGTGAATATGCAACAATCATGTAAAGGTACATCATCAGGGTACTACAACTACATGAAACAATGCATATCAACATAATCCTGAGTGTGGGATGATATAATATAAAATCTCATGCAAAATTCATTAGCATGGAAAAACACCAGTGTCCCTCACTGACACATCAAATTCCAAATCCTCAGGCACCGCATCCTCAGATCGGCCCTCACATCCTGTATGTCTCACGAAAACCTGAGTGTCAAACACCGACACTCGAAATATCATGAAACCCGTGTCTAGCATCGACACGTAAATCCTCATAACTCAGGCGCTGTCACCATGACTAGCCCTGACGATATGTCATACCTCACTCCGGTCGGTATCTCCATGATAACCGCCGAGTCCAAATACAATCACCGGTAGGTAGTGGTCCCACCGTCAGGTTTATCGTCTACACCACGAAATCACCACTCACCCCGGGGTACCATACCGGGTCCACCATGTACCCGCAGACGGTGCGTCCCGCTCCTCGAATTGGGTATCACAAGCCAAATCTCAGAACCGAGAAATCACATGTGGACGCATCAAATATCATATCAAGAGAAATCGGGTTGTCAAACAATACAAAGTTTTTTTGAAAATATCCCCCACGGTTCTCAAATCCATAAATCATATGAAATCCATATCTCAATGCGTAAAATCAATATAAAACTGATATATGCAACATAAAACATCAATATGAGCATATAAAGGGAAAACCGCTCTTTAAATTGAATCTAACTTAAAACATATCATGCGGTTTCCAATTCCTTCGAAAATAAATGCAGTATCATATGAAGTGTACATGTAAGTGTAGCAAGATTTAAGTATCTACATGTAATAAAGTACGAGGGTGTACATGTCAATATGTATGCATGATGTATAAGTAATTATAGCAAGATATAAGTGAAGTGGAATAAAGTTCACTACCTTAACTATTCCTGCCCAATGCAATATCACGTAAGTATGTGTCCACAGTATTTCATAAGCACAATAGAATAAGAGTTACTACTCCAATTATTCCTATCCACAATCATATCACATATGTAGGTGTTTGTGCGTATCATGGCAATCACAGACGGTGTGGGTGTAGCATACAATTTAGTGCTCGTGCAACATGAACCGTCAGTAATGTGTTATATCTAAAGTTACGAGTCAAGTACAACAGATAATGCTATGCAATGACATTCATATGAAAGTAACTAATATGCAAATACATGCAGCTATCATATCATATTCGCCCCGACGCATAACGCCATACGGGCGATTTCCCCGTAGATGTTAAATCTACTCACCGATGGTCTCGAGCTATGAAAATCCGACCACCTGCTTCCCTTTGTCCGCAGCACCTGAAATCCCTGCTTGCGAACCTAAAATTTCATAAATACAATACATAAGATAAATATCCTAAAAAGACGAAAAGACAACGAAACGCGACGAAAACGCCCGGAAAATTACACTGCGCGGTTAGCGCATCTATCGCGCACGATACCGGCCAAAACCCTAATTGGGGTCGCTAAACTACAAAACAGGGGTCGCTAAACTACAAAACACCAAGTCTGGACCCCGATCGTCCCGATCGCACAACACAACACAAAAATTACGAGGAATACACTGGATATAACCTCGCAACTACCAAACAAACCCCACGTCGGAAAACCCCGAAATCTAGTAAGCAACCTATCGCAATATATCGCACTAGATTCAAGATAACGCAAATCTAACAATTACAAATACATTAAAATAGCTTAACTAAGCTATCTAAACCAATCCTATATTTTTAACACTCGCTAATTATGTTTTAGCAAAAATCTAGTAAGCAACTTTGCTTAATTAAACAAAATGCTTATTAGCAAATTTTAACATTTTCTACTAGATTAATATTTTCCAAAACACAATTTAACACTTCAATTAAACACTAATCACTTGATAAAAATTTAACCCTAACATGAATTTCTTAAACCAAATATAATGAATTAATCATGAATTAAAAGCTAAACTAAGCACTTAAATAGTTAACTAAATTAGCTAGTTCAAGATTAAAGCAATTAATTATGGATTAAGGTAAGAAATTATACCTCCTCAAGAACACCAATAAGAAATTAGATGCATCATTTTAGCCTCCAAAAATCAAGCTTTGATGAAGATCCATGAAGGATTAGTGAAGGAAAAATGGTTTAATATTTATATAGGAATTTTTGGATTTATTTTTGGATTTCTTTTTGTGTTTTTGAAAGAAAAAGAGTGAGAAATGATCTTGGAATTTTTTTTGGACAGAAATGGGGGGATGTGGCTCGGCCAAGGTGAGTGGGGGGGGGGGGGTTTGTGTAATATTTTGTGAAGAAAAAGCAAGGAAAAAGAGTAATAAATGCTAATTAATGCATTTTGCCACCATTACACCCTTTTCTTTTATTTTAAAAAGAAACCATTAGTCACCAAAAAAATCTAGATATTTAAAAAGAACCTTCTAAAATAATTCTAGTGACAAAATTAATTTATTCACAAAAGAAAAATTTTCCCGATTTACGTGCACAAAATACCGCTTAAAATAATATTTTATTCGGGAAAAAATCTATCTGAACCAAAACCTCCCAAATACTCCCAAAGTTCGCGCACAAGCTTTATTTTGGCCAAACTAGGTGTCGGTAAGCTTAGACGGTCGTTTGATCGAAATCGGATTAAAACGGGAAAAACCGACAATTTTGCCCTAAAACGGGAAAATTCGCAAAACGATTTCTAAAACGTTACAATTTTCTACCACGCGGAGGAACAAAAAGTGTTTGTTTCTCAATATGCCACCTTTGTAGAAAAGGAATTTCTTGTAAAAGAAATTAGTGGCAAAGAGTGTAGGGTTCCTAGGCACTCTAGTGAAGTCTCACAAGTGATCAAACACGCTACCTTCTAAAAATTACGGTGCCGAGAAAACCTAGAACGGATCGTTAACTAGATATTTAGGCGAAACAAGCGAACTAGTTAACATTTTAACTAAGGGAACGGACATACAACCTTTGTAGATCCGGTCCACCACCTCCACGGCTCCGCAATGAAGTCTCCTCGCTGTCCAAATCATGTCTTGGGCTCTAGCGTCGGCATCATCGAAGAATGGGCGGGCTTGATCGTCGGTTCGATGCCGAAGATGATCTACGTCGAGGCATCGCAAGAACAAGCTCCTACTTCACCAAGCTTTCAAAACTTGTGAAGTAAACACCCTATACAACTTGGCAAGAGGTAGAGGATGAAGAAATAGGAAGTGGGTAGACTTTAGATTTGGATTTCTCACACTTTTTCATCAAACACCATTGATGTAGCAAGCTTTTTCTTTTGTTGAAGAAGAAGAAGATCATGAAAAAGAATATGATAAGTGTTAAGTAAATGATAAATAAATCAATACTTATCATTTACTAACCCTTGGTTAGTTGTAGAGAATGGACCATGGTTAACTTGAATGGTTAAGGTTAAGGATGAGACAAGAATGGTGACTAAGTCAAAGTTTCAAGAAACTTCAACAACAAACAAAACTAGCAACCATTCTTATTTTCATTATCTTTTCTTTTTCCAAAATAAACAAAAGAATAAATAAATGAATAAGGAAAAAGAAAACCCTAATCATAATCTTAACCATGGTCTAATTCTTTACACTAACCCTAGCTTGCATGTATCATCAAACATGATACAATCATGTGCACAAAATATATCACATATGCAATGTGCACAAACCAAGTGAGTAAATCCATTTAAAGTGAACCAATACTAGTTAATGCAAAGTAATATATCAAATATATAATTATACATTAAATCATTAAATCAATACTTGATTTAATGATCCGGTCATATCGTATATAACCGACTAGTATCCATTGTATCGGCTTATCGAATCAATCCTTGATTCGATAACTAGGTTATATCGCATATAACCAATCGATACATAGATCGCGAGAATGTAATACGGTATCGCATACTCGAATTATTCTCGGTCCCGCACATATCTCATATGCGCTCCTATTTCGTTTCGCTTGAGCTAGGAAACCTCTGTGTAGGACTCTAAAGACTCGTCAATACGCCGGCAGCAGATGATGATCATATCAAACACCCACAAGCCGCAAGCGGTCTGCTAAACGTAACGGCCACCCGGGTATTGAGCGATCAGAAGATCGACGAGCAAGCCCGCTCACACTCCTGCGAATCCAACCAGTAACACTTACCGTACAGTCCGGTCTGTTCGTCTGATATGTCGCATATCTCGCCTAGGGGTGGTAAACGTCAGACCCCAATAGCTCCATAAGTCATGCCGACTTGAGGTCCATAACATTCGTGAAACTACTGATAACTCTTACCAGTATATCACAGCAACCCTGGCCAGGGATTTCCTGTTATGGCCAGTCGAGCATAGCACAACATCAACCCCCAATACCGGGAGAGACGAATCCCCTCCTATCGCTCATTGCCTCCATGTGAATCGGGACTGTACCCAAAAACCACCTGTTTGCACGACTCAGTAGAGCCGTGGTAGGGTGGAAATCAAAGCACAGTGGGAGACACACAAGACTCTATGACGATCTCGGGTCAACAGACTAAGCTGTACCAGTGTCACCAGAGAACTGCCATCTGACGTGAGGTATAATACCATCTGGGAGTTCTCGGCGAGTCCGTTCAGTGTACCCAGTCTCCACTGAGCACCCGCATACCATCTTCGATGTCAAACACCAATGGATATGGGATCATCCATCGCCCATCGCATGGGTCGAGAAGATATGCGCTAGTCTACTCTGGAATATCGATGCCCAGTCTCGATATTCCCTCGACTAGGAACATTTCAAGGATGTACTCATGGACTACCCAGGCCCCACTAGTATGATCTACATCATAGTCCTGGAAGTCGAGTACAGATCCTATGGGCTTTATCAACATGTAATCAGAGAGACAGAAAGTATACATGTTAAGATAAAGTGCAACCAGATAGCGTACTATCATGTCGAGCAAGAAAGTCCTACCTATATATGTCCCAGCATCCACTACAATATACATCCAATGTACAGTAATGGCCTCTAGGGCATACATATAACTAACAATCTCCCACTTGCACTAGGGCCATCTGTAGCAGTGGTTGCAGTATCACATACTCAACCATCCCCTAAAAGTCTCTCTTTGGGAAAAGGGCCTTCGTGAGTGGATCCGCCGTGTTGTCCTCTGAGTCTACTCTCCTAACCTCGATCACCCTGGAGATCAACTATCTCCATGATCAGGTGATGCTGCCTTAGATTATGTCTGGGTCACTGATGGGACCAGGGTTCCAGGGCCAAAGCCACAGTTCCATTGTCACACAATGGTAGGAACCTAGTTCATCCTATGAACAAATATACACCCAAACTTCCTCTTTGGTAGTATCTTCAATAGCGATGTTACCAGCCTTTATCGTCTAGTTTGCCACGGTATCTAGCTTGGAACTCTTCCAACATACCGTCCCTTTACTGAGGGTAAAGACAGTGCCTGTGACTGACATTCAGTCGTCTTTATCACCCTGGAACACTTCCAGTGATTCTCCCCAGGATCGATTGATACAATCTCACTATACCTAGTGAGAACCCTAAAATCCCTTTAGATCTATCTCATAGGTCCAAATCTCAGGATTTAGGAGGTATCATCTTTATACTATTTGGAGAATCATTGTGATAATAGGAGATTGATCGATCGTAGTATAGGAAACTCTTTTCCTATCAAGAGTATGTTGTCTACGTACAATACGAAGATGACCACCTTACTCTTTACTACCCTTTTGTATATACTAGGTTCGTCTATCATTTTGATGAAGTCAAACACTTTGACTATCACATCAAAACAGACGTTCCAACTCCGCGATGCCTGCTTCATTATGTAAAGCAACTTGCACATGTTTCCGCTGCTCCCACTGTTTATGAAGACCTCTGGCTGTGTTCTTATAGACGTTCTCTTCTAAATCAGTATTTAGAAAAGCAGTCATGGTATGTAGCCGTGGTAAGTAGGACCTGGACAGACTTAAGCATAGCTACTGGAAAAAGGTTTCATCATTATCCATGCCTGGTCGATGACGAAAACCTTTAACAAGTCTAGCTTTGAAAGTCTCAACTTTTCCATCTAAACCAAGTAATCTTCTCAAGATATACTTGCTCCTGATGGGGATTTAACCCTTCAGATATAGCAGCTAAAGTCCATACTTTGCTGGTGTACATGGATTCCATCTCAGATCGCTAAGCATCCAGCCATTCTTACAGAGTCCCTACTCTCGATGGCCTGCTCGAAACTAGTTGGGTCATCATCTCATGATGCTATCCTTGCTCCCACTGTCATCGAGAAACTGAGGTATCTCTCAGGCGGATGAGGAACCCTACTAGATCGGCGGAGAGGCTGAGGTTCGTCGGAAACTATTGAATCCTTTGGATCTGTCAAATCATTAGCAGTTTTGTACAGCTGGAACCTTTCCAGTTCTACAGAACTGATCCTGCCTCGATCTTGTCCGGATTTTGCTTTAAACATAGGCCGGACAACCCCAAATCTTAACTTACTTAAGAGATAGGATCTTCCCGCACCATATCTTATATGGAGTGGTAGGCACTGATTTGATTCGAACCTAATTCAATAGGTATGCAGCTTCTCAAGTGCATAACCCCAAAAGGAAATAGGTAACTCAGTAATACTCATCATAGAGCACACGATATCTAATATTGTGTGATTGCTCCGCCCCGATACACCGTTGTGCTATGGTTTATACGGAGGAGTAATGCTGAGAGAGAATCTCATTTTCTTTTAGAATAGTCCAGGAATGCTATGCACAAGTATTCTCCTCCCTGATCTCATCATAGGACATAATACTTATACCCGTATTTTGGTTCTCTACTTCCTACTTATATTCTGTGAATACCTCAAAAGGTTCGGACTTATATTTCAACAGGAATATATGACTGAATCTTGAGAGATTATCAGAGAATATAATGAAGTATAAAGAACCAGTCCTGGCATGTGTAGACAGGAGACCTTACATACATCATCATGTATTAGTCCCAAGAGTTTACCAACTCTTCCTCTGTTTCCAGTAAACAGAGCTGGTGTCATTATATCTTTGTGACATGACTGGCAAGTTTCACAAGATGTAAATTCAAACTGATTTAAATATGCATCTAAATGTAACTTCAGCTAGTCGGGTCGCATTGATATGACCTAGTCTACAATACCTCAAGAAGAATTCGTTCATTTCTGAACTCTTCCTCTTGTGTGTGTTCAATATACAAGGAACTGTAGTTTGATTTAGAACGTCAATGCTTTTAGATAACGTGCCTGAACCGATCAACTTTTGATATAGGAAGTGTTCAAAACATTATCCATCAATACAAAATTATATCCTTTCTTTAGAAATAAAGAGACTGATATGATTTTGTATATCAGGTTCGGTATCTAATAGCATTTGTTCAGAATCAATGTATTCGTAATACAGGGTGACAGTGACCAACAGACTTGGCTGCAACACTTGCCCCGTTTTCTGTCTCATGAAACTTATCACCCGTTCTCAGTTTTTCTATCTTTTTGTAGCCCTATGTAACAGATTACATATCTGGGATCCTGATCCGGTATCATATACCCTGGATGCAGAGGATACTGAGAAACAGTTCTTTGTAATGAACACACCCGAAGGAGATGCATCATATGCACTTTCTTCGTTTGGGCGGCATATGAATTCTGGTATTCCCCAATTTCCTGCTCTGTCTTATAACAATTATAAGTTGGAGCGGGACCAACGTTCCCCAGCTCAGTATAACAAGCAGGTTCGGTCAATTTTCCGTATTATTATCTTGATTAAGGCGTGATATGGTCGCTACCTGGAGAGAGAGAGAAGTAAACACTTTGCGTGCGCTCTTGCAAGATCAGATTGGTTATATATTTTATCTAATCAGGATGGCTCCCACTGTTTTTATCAAATCTTCCTTCAAACCTTAAAAGGAAAGACTAGCCGGGATTAATTACACTCTACAAGTTCGCCAATCTTTCAGCCAGGCCAGTGTCGGTACTTTGAGGGAGGTTCCCCGTGCTTTCGCACGGACCTAATTACTGTAAACCTCGTTTTCCCAGAGGCGTAACCCCGTTGACACCTTTCTAGACACCTACTTGATCGGCTAATTGCAAAGTGCAAAACTCTCCCAGGAGTAACAATTACTCGCAGTGGGTATCGGGATCCAACTATCACATAGAAGGTATGCAATCTCATTGCAAAATTTCAACACTTGAAACTCCCGATAAAGGTTTTTACCCCTAGCACCTATGACCTTGGCTAAGGTCAACAAATCATAGGTACTAGTCAAGTTCTACCCGTCATTTCGTGATTAATTAGACCCACCCACATGACCCTTGGCTAAGGTCAACAAAGCCACATGACTGTCCTAACTAATCTCATCATATGCGGTGTAGGAAGACATCACTTAGCTACCGTACACTGTGCCTTGACTATGGTCAACAAACACAGCACGAATACTAAGTACTCTACTTCCTAAAATGACGGAGGGTTGCGGCTGGTTTTTGTGAAAACCTTTAACGCTTTGAACTTGATCTCGTTGCGGAATCAAATGGTTTTTAAATGGAATGTTTTCGAGGCTTTTCTAGTTTTGCTAAAGGGGTCACTCTCGGTGAAGGGATCGTCGGCCCTTTCCTCGTCGAATGAGGTGCGGGATATATCATATATATCACTGTGCAAAGCGGAAACTATAGAAGCGATCAAAGACAAACCGAGTGTGTAGCATCTGCCAGTTATTGCTAAAGGAGTCACTCCCGGTGAAGGGATCTCGGTCCTTTCCCTATCGAATAAGGTGCAGGATGTTCTATAATGAACACCGCGATGCAAAGCAAGAACTGTAGCTACATGTTTTATTTTGAAATTCGATTCCACAACATCAATTAGGTTTATTTTCTTTCATTAATCTCATTAATGAATATCCCATCATTTAAGTCCACCTAACCATCACAGATAAATATAACGTACGCTTATGCCATCCGCATTCGCCTCGATGTCCCGTCTGCACCGTTAGGTTAGGTAACTAACGCCAGAGCGAGGCAGGGCTAGCGCGGGTGTAAAACATAAGCAACGTCTATATAATATATCATATATACTATATATAATACCTGTCACAGAACATCGCATGATCACAGATAAAACACAGCAGAAGAAACATATGAAATATTGGATATACTAGGACATCCGTGTTTTCAATACGAGCCAGTACAAAACACGGATTCCACGGTCGTGATGAATAGCCAATCCCACACCCTTAGACCCCTACGAGAGTGGCAACCAACCCTACCAATTCTAGGGTTAGGAGACCCGGACTCGACTCCTCGAGTTGGTCTCCCACTGGACCCCAGAACCCGGTTACTTGTGCTCCCCTCCTTGGGTCTATCCTAGTGCAGAAAAGTAAATAATATACATCAACGGTGACAACTTCCGCAACCTGGAAGTGCCCCAATAAAAGAATATTACATACAAGTTTTTACATGAATGAAAATGAAAAACACTCATCTCACATAAAAACCCCCCCGGCTATTCAAACACGACGATCCAATATAACATATCCAGCAACACATAACATCTCATGTCATCAACGTAAGTAAATATGCGCATCCCAATTGTCGTTGATATATAGCAACGAAACCGGCGATATCACATATTACACTTACGGTCACAGAAAAGAAAGTGTAAAACTACAACAGTTGGAATCCGCAACCTCCTCAGACATCGCATGCCTGACTAAATGAAATACTTAGACATCGCATGCCTAACAATTATAAACCCCGCATTTTAGTCTCATTATCGAAAACTCTTTTCAATATCAAGTCGGGCAATTCAACAGGATTCCCGACATTCTGATCGAATGCTCGTCGCAAACTTCAGTAGACGGCCGCACCCCTGATACCGTCGACGAAGTGCACCAAGGCGGAACACCGCTACCGCGAGCACCCTAACGGATGCTTTCGGCGACGGGGTTCTCCTACAGTCACTTGGTCGGGGCTATGGAGTGAGGCTGTCTATTAAGTTTACCCGGCGAGTATCCGCGTACGCTACGTGATTGCGACGGACTTTTGATCACATCAAAACTCCGTGGCAACCGATCAAATGAGACTAAACTGCTATGTTTATAACATTCATTCCGTTATTTCATAACTATTTGCGAATTCCAATTATTGTATCAAATTCCGGATAAATAGAAACTGCTAAACTTTTCGATCGAACAATCGAACACCCAAGTTTTCCCGATACAGCTCAACACATGAAATAAGTCTAACAACATTCAGTTCGTGCCTCAGTAGCAACGGTCCAGCCGTAGAAGGGTCAAGCCAACGCCTCACATGTGGCACGCCGTACTGCCCCAAACCCGAAGGTTCAAAGGGCAGTTCAAGACGGTCACATAATCGAGTTAAGGTTTGTTGTCTTCTAGAGGGTCCATCGCGTTACTTGCACTACTTAGAACGTCGTTAAACTACGGAAAAATCCAATAATTGGAAATTTCCCGGCAGGGGAAAAAGTGGGTATTTATATCCGGTCGAACCTTTTAACATATTCTAAAATTTATCCGGAAACGCACACCGACAAAATAAGATAGTCCGATCGAATACACCAAGTTCCCAATACAACTCAGAAAATGCAACTCTGGAAAAATTATTAAAAATCCACAGGAAAACCAGCACAGACAACTAAGAGTTACTGTGCAAAAAAAAATGCACATCGCGACAAAATAGCCGCGGATCCGCCGTGTCATCCTACTGTAGGGCCGCGGATCCGCGCCTACATTGTGGAATCAGGACCACGAATTTCACAGTTTGTCTTATATGTTCCTGCTGATTTTTCTGAATATTTTTTATTTGGAAAAATCCTCGAAATTAGAAAATGTACAGAGAGCATATTCTTAGTCGGGGTTTTGGGTCGATCGGACTTCTGATTCCGTCGGGACTTCGCCTAAGGCTCTAGCTAGGCTCTGATACCACTGTAGGGTTCCTAGGCACTCTAGTGAAGTCTCACAAGTGATCAAACACGCTACCTTCTAAAAATTACGGTGCCGAGAAAACCTAGAACGGATCGTTAACTAGATATTTAGGCGAAACAAGCGAACTAGTTAACATTTTAACTAAGGGAACGGACATACAACCTTTGTAGATCCGGTCCACCACCTCCACGGCTCCGCAATGAAGTCTCCTCACTGTCCAAATCATGTCTTGGGCTCTAGCGTCGGCATCATCGAAGAATGGGCGGGCTTGATCGTCGGTTCGATGCCGAAGATGATCTACGTCGAGGCATCGCAAGAACAAGCTCCTACTTCACCAAGCTTTCAAAACTTGTGAAGTAAACACCCTATACAACTTGGCAAGAGGTAGAGGATGAAGAAATAGGAAGTGGGTAGACTTTAGATTTGGATTTCTCACACTTTTTCATCAAACACCATTGATGTAGCAAGCTTTTTCTTTTGTTGAAGAAGAAGAAGATCATGAAAAAGAATATGATAAGTGTTAAGTAAATGATAAATAAATCAATACTTATCATTTACTAACCCTTGGTTAGTTGTAGAGAATGGACCATGGTTAACTTGAATGGTTAAGGTTAAGGATGAGACAAGAATGGTGACTAAGTCAAAGTTTCAAGAAACTTCAACAACAAACAAAACTAGCAACCATTCTTATTTTCATTATCTTTTCCTTTTCCAAAATAAACAAAAGAATAAATAAATGAATAAGGAAAAAGAAAAACCTAATCATAATCTTAACCATGGTCTAATTCTTTACACTAACCCTAGCTTGCATGTATCATCAAACATGATACAATCATGTGCACAAAATATATCACATATGCAATGTGCACAAACCAAGTGAGTAAATCCATTTAAAGTGAACCAATACTAGTTAATGCAAAGTAATATATCAAATATATAATTATACATTAAATCATTAAATCAATACTTGATTTAATGATCCGGTCATATCGTATATAACCGACTAGTATCCATTGTATCGGCTTATCGAATCAATCCTTGATTCGATAACTAGGTTATATCACATATAACCAATCGATACATAGATCGCGAGAATGTAATACGGTATCGCATACTCGAATTATTCTCGGTCCCGCACATATCTCATATGCGCTCCTATTTCGTTTCGCTTGAGCTAGGAAACCTCTGTGTAGGACTCTGAAGACTCGTCAATACGCCGGCAGCAGATGTTGATCATATCAAACACCCACAAGCCGCAAGCGGTCTGCTAAACGTAACGGCCACCCGGGTATTGAGCGATCAGAAGATCGACGAGCAAGCCCGCTCACACTCCTGCGAATCCAACCAGTAACACTTACCGTACAGTCCGGTCTGTTCGTCTGATATGTCGCATATCTCGCCTAGGGGTGGTAAACGTCAGACCCCAATAGCTCCATAAGTCATGCCGACTTGAGGTCCATAACATTCGTGAAACTACTGATAACTCTTACCAGTATATCACAGCAACCCTGGCCAGGGATTTCCTGTTATGGCCAGTCGAGCATAGCACAACATCAACCCCCAATACCGGGAGAGACGAATCCCCTCCTATCGCTCATTGCCTCCATGTGAATCGGGACTGTACCCAAAAACCACCTGTTTGCACGACTCAGTAGAGCCGTGGTAGGGTGGAAATCAAAGCACAGTGGGAGACATACAGGACTCTATGACGATCTCGGGTCAACAGACTAAGCTGTACCAGTGTCACCAGAGAACTGCCATCTGACGTGAGGTATAATACCATCTGGGAGTTCTCGACGAGTCCGTTCAGTGTACCCAGTCTCCACTGAGCACCCGCATACCATCTTCGATGTCAAACACCAATGGATATGGGATCATCCATCGCCCATCGCATGGGTCGAGAAGATATGCGCTAGTCTACTCTGGAATATCGATGCCCAGTCTCGATATTCCCTCGACTAGGAACATTTCAAGGATGTACTCATGGACTACCCAGGCCCCACTAGTATGATCTACATCATAGTCCTGGAAGTCGAGTACAGATCCTATAGGCTTTATCAACATGTAATCAGAGAGACAGAAAGTATACATGTTAAGATAAAGTGCAACCAGATAGCGTACTATCATGTCGAGCAAGAAAGTCCTACCTATATATGTCCCAGCATCCACTACAATATACATCCAATGTACAGTAATGGCCTCTAGGGCATACATATAACTAACAAAGAGGTAGGGCTGGAAGAAGTTCCAGCAGCACAAACTGCAACTGAAGATTTGGTGGAACCAAGGGATTCTGTAGTTCCCAACGAACCTCAGCCTCTCCGCCGATCTAGTAGGGTTCCTCACCCACCTGATAGATACTACGGTTTTCTCTTGGATGGTGGGAGCGAGGATTGCATCATGGAGGATGATGACCCAACTAGCTTCGAGCAGGCCATCACAAGTGGTGACTTAGTGAAATGGCTGGACGCAATGTGGTCCGAGATGGAATCCATGTACACAAACAAAGTATGGACTTTGGAAGATGCTCCTGAAGAGGTAAAACCCATTGGGAGCAAGTGAAACTTCAAGAAAAAACTTGGTGTAGATGGGAAAGTGAAGACTTTCAAAGCTAGACTTGTTGCAAAGGGTTTTCGTTAACGACCAGGTGTCGATTATGACGAAACCTTTTCTCCAGTGGCTATACTTAAATCCATCCGGATCATGCTTGCCATCGCTGCATATCATGACTACGAAATCTGGCAAATGGATGTTAAGACCGCCTTTCGAAATGGTGATTTAGAAGAGAGCGTGTACATGACTCAGCCAGAGGGCTTCGTTGCTAGTAGGAGCAGCGGGAAGGTGTGCAAGCTGTTTAAATCCATTTATGGATTAAAGTAAGCATCGCGGAGTTGGAACATCTTCTTTGATGTCGTTATCAAAGAGTTTGATTTCGTCAAAAACATAGATGAACCTTGTAAATACAAGAAGATGGCAGAGAGTAAGTTTGTCTTCCTCGTATTGTACGTGGATGACATACTCTTGATAGGAAATGACATTCCTATGCTGCAATCGGTCAAGCTCTTCTTATCACAAAGATTCTCAACGAAAGATCTAGGGGATGCCTCCTATATCTTGGGGATTAAGATCTATAGAAATAGATCTAAATGGATACTGGGATTGTCCCAATCCAGATACATTGACACCATACTAAAGAGGTTTAGTATGGAAGAATCCAAGCGTGGGTTTTTACCCACGATCTCTGGACTCACTCTCTCCAAAGAGATGTCTCCCAAGACTAATTTGGATAGAGCTCGCATGCAAGGGATACCCTATGCTTCGGCAGTAGGCTCTATCATATACGCGATGCTATGTTCCAGACCCGATGTAGCATACTCACAAAGTGTAGTGAGTAGGTATCAAGAAGATCCTGAAGAGAGTCACTGGACAGCTGTAAAGAGCATTCTCAAGTACTTAAGAAAGACTAAAGAGATGCTCTTGGTTTATGGTAATGGAGAACTCCAAGTGGAATCCTTTACCGATTCGAGCTTCTAGAGTGATAAGGACGACTCTAAGTCGCACTCGGGATTTGTCTTTACCCTCAATGGAGGGGCGGTCTGCTGGAAGAGTTCTAAGCAGAAAACTGTGGCAGACTCGACGATGGAGGTTGAATACATCGCTGCCAACGATGCTGCCAAAGAGGCTGTCTGGATCAAGAACTTCATAACTGAACTTGGAGTGGTTCCATCCATTGAGTATCCAATGCCTTTGTATTGTGATAACAATGGAGCGGTGGCTTTGGCCAAGGAACCCTGGTCCCATCAGCGATCCAGGCATATTCTGAGGCGGTATCTCCTGATCCGGGAGATAGTTGATCGCCGCGAGATCGATGTCAGGAGGGTTGACACGAAGAACAACACAGCGGATCCACTCATGAAGGCTATTCCCCAGATACAGTTCGAGAGACTCTTCGGGATGCTTGATATGGGATACTACAGCATATGGCCCTAGTGCAAGTGGGAGATTGTTAGTTGTATGTATGCCCTAGAGGCCAGTATTGTACATATGATGTATATTATATTGGATGCTTGGACATATATAGAGAGGACTTTCTTTCTTGATATGATAGTATGCTATATGGTTGCTCTTTATCTTAATATGTATACTTGTCTCTTGATTCTATCTTATGGTTACATGTTGGTAAAGCCCTTAGGATGTATACTTGACTACCAGGAATATGATGCAGATCATACTAGTGGGGCCATAGTAGTCTATAAGTTCATCCTTTAATGTTCCTAGTTGTAGGTGTATCGAGACAGGGCATCGATATACCAGAGTAGACTAGCGTTTACGTTTCTCGACCCATGAGATGGGCGATTGATGATCCCATATCCATTGGTGTTTGACATCAGAGATGCTATACGGGTGCTCAGAGGAGACTGGGTACACTGGAAGGACTCGCCGGGAACTCCCAGATGGTATTATACCTCACATCAGATGGCAGTTCTCTGGTGACACTTGTACAGGTTAGTCTATAGACCCGAGATCGTCATAGAGTCTTGTATGATTCCGGCTATGCTTTGATTCCCACCTTACCACGTTCAAGAGGGCGTGCAAAACGGTGGTTTTTAAGTACAGTCCCAAGTCACATGGAGGCAATGAGCGATAGGAAGAGTTTCGTCTCTCCCGGTGTTGGGAGTTGATGTTGCGCTGTGCTCGATTGGACATAACAGGGAAGTCCCTGGCCAGGGCTGATTTAAAGATTTACAGGTAAGTGTTACCAGTAGTTTCTCGACCCGTTATAAGCCTCACATCGGCATGACTTATAGGTTATTGGGGTTTGACGTTTACCACCCATAGACTTGATATGCGACATATCAGAAAAGGAGACCGGACAGTACAGCAAGTGTTACCGTCAGGATTTTGCAGGAGTTGGAGCAGGCTTGCTTGCTGATCTTCTGATCGCTCAATACTCGGGTAGCCGTTACGTCCAGCTAGTACCGCTGACGGTTTGTGGGTGCTTGATGTGATTATCACCTACTTCCAGCGTATTGACGAGTC
The DNA here is from genome assembly GCA_030015575.1 of Agapanthus africanus. Taxonomy (NCBI): domain Eukaryota; kingdom Viridiplantae; phylum Streptophyta; class Magnoliopsida; order Asparagales; family Amaryllidaceae; genus Agapanthus; species Agapanthus africanus. The sequence continues at coordinate 215,967,802 of CM057349.1, forward strand.
TTTAGAGTCCTACATAGAGCATTTAATGGCTCAGGCAAAACGAAATAGGAGCACATATGTGATATGTGCGGGACAAAGAATAATGCGTGTATGTGATATAGTATTCTATTCTCGCGACTTTTGTATCGGTCGGTTATATGTGATATAGCCGGGTTATCGAATCAAGTGTTGATTCGATAAGTCGATACATTGGATGTTAGTCGGTTATATGTGATATAACCAGATTATTAAATCAAGTGTTGATTTGATAATTTAGTGCATAATTGTATATTTGATATACTAATTTACATTAACTAAAATTTGCTCACTTACCCATTTATTTTCTCACATGTGCACACTTAATATATATGTGATATATGTTAATTTGTGTTTTGTTTTTTTATCATGGTTGTTGATACAACTTACATGGGTGTATGAGACTTACACCATGCAAATTATGATGTTGAGTTTAATATTTAAAGTAATTACAAAATTAGTGGATTATTGGAAAAAAGCATGAAGCTTATGGAAGCTTGTGGATGCATTGACTAAGTCTACTAGGTATGTTAACCTAACCATTTTAATTAGCCATGGTTTTGTCTCTACATGAGTTAGTATATAATACTTACTCACCATGGTTCACTCTCTCACTTGATCATTTTATTCTCTTCTCATTTTTTCATCTCCTATCTCCAAAAGAAAAAGCTTTCTAGGTTTAGAAAAAAGTGAGAAAGTATTGTGAGAAAAAGAATTCTAATGTGAACCCACTTCCTATTTCATCATCCTCTACTAGATTAGCACTTTAGTATTGGGTGTTTGCTTTACTAATCCTTCATTAGTGAAGTAGTAGCTTGAGTTAGTATTCCCTCGACGTAGATCATCTTCGGCATTGAAGACTTCAAGCAAGAACGTTCCATTCGCCTTGTGAAGCCATCTAAGGGTTCAGGAGTTCCATCAACGCAGCGAAGGGACTACTACAAGGAGCTTATGAAGTGAAGGACCGATCTAAAAAGTGTTAGTTATATGTATTCCCTAGAGGCCATTACTGTACATACGATGTATATTGTAATGGATGCTTGGACATATATAGGGAGGACTTTCTTACTCGACATGATAGTATGCTATCTGGTTGTACTTTATCTTAACATGTACGCCGATTATCTTTATGTTACATGTTGATAAAGCCTTTAAGATAAGTACTCGACTACTGGGACTACATGAGATCATACTAGTGGGGCCACGGTAGTCGACGGGTACATCCAATAACTGTTCCTAGTCGAGGGTGTATCGAGACAGGGCATCGATACACCAGAGTAGACTAGCGTATACGCATCTTGACCCAAATGGTGGGCGATGGATGATCCCATATCCATCGGTGTTTGACATCAAGGATGGTCTACGGGTGCTCAGTTGAGACTGGGTGTTGGATATATGTATGCCCTAGAGGCCATTATATGATAGTGGATGTATTTGTACATGTATATATATATATATTCAGTGCACATTCTTGCTCGACATGATAGTATGCTATCTGGTTCTTCTTTATCTGACATGTTGATTTGATCATGCTTTTATTCATTCACACATGTTGATAAAGCCCTGAGAATATTGACTTGACTACTGTGATTATGATAGAGATCATACTAGTGGGACATCTGTAGTTTATAAGCATATCCTAGAATATCCCTAGTCGTAGGTGTATCGAGACGGGGCATTGATACACCAGAGTAGACTAGCGTATATGATACTAGACCCATACGATAGGCGATGAATGTTCCCACATTCATCGATGTTTGACATCGAGATCGTATACGGGTGCTCAGTGGTGACTGGGTACACTGGACGGACTCGCCGAGAACTCCTATATAGAATTATATCAATCGTCGGATAGCAGTTCTCAGGTGACACTGGTGCAGGTTAGTCTGTAGACCCGAGATCGTCATAGAGTCTTGTGTGTTCTCCCACTGTACTTTGATTACCACCCTACCACGGCTTTACTGAGTCGTGCAAACAGGTGGCCGTTGGGTACAGTCCCGAGACACACGAAGGCGATGAGCGATAGGAGGGGTTTCGTCTCTCCCGGTATTGGGAGTTGATGCTGTGCTGTGCTCGACTGGCTATATCTGTAAGTCCCTGGCCAGGGCTGTTGAGATTTGCTGGTAAGTGTTATCAGTAGTTTCTCGATCTGTTATAAACCATTCATCGGCACGACTTATTGAGTTATTGGGGTCGACGTTACCATCCCTAGACTCGATATGCAGCATATCTGACGTAGAGACCGGACTGTACGGTAGTGTTGCCGTTTGGCTCGACGGGAGTTGTAATAGGTTCGCTTGTTTTCTTCTGATCGCTCAATACCCGGGTGGCCGTTACGTTTAGCTGACCGCTTGCGGCTTGTAGGTATTTGATATGATCATTATCTACTGCCGGCGTATTGACGAGTCTTAGAGTCCAACAATAAAGTTTCCTGGCCCAGGCGAAAATATGTGGTGTTCATATGAGATATGCGCGGGGACCCGATTAAATACGGATATGTGATACCGTATATTAATCGGGAATTTTCTATTGGTCGGGTTGTATGTGATATGACCGGTTTGCAAAATCAAGTGTTGATTTAGCAAATGACGTTTAAATTAATTCTTTAATCAAACTCTTTTTCTATTTTGTATGCATACATGTATGCACATGATGATGTGCATGGATACATACATACATACATAGTATCATGGTTGTTGATACAAGTTTGGTGGCAATGCAAGACTTACATTATAGAATTATCTATATATTTATCATTTTAGAAAAAGAAAAAGGATAATTCACACAAGGTTTAAGCTTATCATCTTTGACCATGCTTCAACCACCATTTAACCTTGAGTTAATTATCCTTTCATCTTTAACTCATTTGAAAAATCCTAGATGATTCTAACCATGGTTGAAGTGAGAAAGGATTAAGATAAATTATTCTTTTCTCATTTCAATTATTCACTCTCTCAATCTTTTCTTGTGAAAAAAAACTTAGCCACCATCATCTTCTTCCTCTCATGAGAATTTCTTTAAGTGAGGTTGATTAAAAGCAAGAGTTTTGATTATAGAAAAACAACCACATCATTATACTACACACATCTAGCCGGTTTGTGTAGGGTGTTTGCTCTACTTCATTGATATATCGAGTAAAGCAAGGAGCTTTGGGCAAAGGAGCTTCGGGTGGATTGTCGTGGACATTAGAAGACCTCAAGCAAATCTTTTTCCAACCCTCAAGTGGCCAAGGAGTCTAGCATAGGGAGCTACAAAGGTTGTACTCTCAAAACCCTAGCCTTCGTTACTTGTGATGTTGTTCAAGTTATGAAACCCTAATTTTCTAGTGATGATTCTTTGTATGTTCACTTAGCACCTTAAAAATTTAATTTTGAGACATGTGATACTCCAAACCCTTCATTAGGTGCTAGGTAAACCTAGCATTGGTATCAGAGCCGACCTAGAACTTTAGGCGACACTTTAACGAAGTTAAAACTCCAATCGAACAAAAAAATACGGATTTTCAACACTCTCTGGACATTTTTTCAAACTGTGTTATTTTGAGAATTAAAAATATGTAAAAAAATTCAGCAGGGAAATCTAAGCATCACTGTAAAAAACGAAGGCATGAACAGTAATTCCCACCACGGAAGCGCGGCCAAAGCTTGCTTGGGCCGCGGAAGCGCGGCCAAAGCTTGCTTGGGCCGCGGTTCCGCTGCCGTATAGATGAGATGATTCTTCATTTTTGTACAGTAATGTTTATAACTGCTTGAATATATTTTTGGGTATTTTTAATCTGAATCTAGTGTTGAATGTTCTGGGGATTGTTTTGGATTCGGTGATTCGATCGGAATTTTAATTTCATGCCTTTTTCCGAATAATTAGAAAGTATTAAAAAGTTCGAACGGATATCATTAACTCACTTTTTCCCGACACGAAAAATTTTCAAGTGTTGAATTTTTTCTCGAGTTTAAATCTTTCGGAAATGCATGCAAGTTTTGTGGTGGACCCTCTAGAAGACAACAAACCTTAACTCGATTATGTGACCGTCTTGAACTGTCTTTTGAACCTTAGGGTTTGAGGCAGTACGGCATGCCACATGTGAGGTGTTGGCTTGACCCTTCTACGGCTGGACCGCTACTACTGTGTCACATTCCGGGTTTTTTGAACTCCGCTCAAGTGTTGAGCTTTAGGAAATTTTGGGTATTTGATTATTCGATCGAAAAGTTTAATACTGTCTATTTATCTGGAATGTGATACAATATGTGGAATTCATATAGTTAGGCATGAAATGCGAGGTATGTGATATTTCGGATTTACGATGTCTAAAGAGAATGTGGATTCCAAATATTGTAGTTTTACACTTTCTTTTATGTGACCGTAAGTGTAGTATGTCGCTTATCGTCGGTTTCGTTGCTATACATCAACGATAATCGGGGTACGCATACTTACTTACGTTGATGATATATGATATTATGTGTTGCTGAGATATGATGTGCAGGATTGTCGCGATTGAATAGCCGGGGGGTTTTATATGAGATGAGAGTTTTATTTTCATTCATGTAAAATTCAAATGTAATATAATATTCTTTTATTTGGGGCACTTCCGGGTTGAGGTTGATGTCACCAGTGCTGTATAATATTTACTTTTCCGCATTAGGATAGACCCAAGGAGGGGAGCACAAGTGACCGGGTTCTGGGGTTCAGTCGAAGGCCATCTCGAGGAGTCGAGACCGGGTCTCCTAAACTCCAGGATTGGTAGGGTCGCTTGCCGCTCTCATAGGGGTCTAGAGGTGTGGGCTTGGCTATTCATCGCGACTGTGGAATCCGTAATTTCTATTGTTGGCTAAATACTAAATACGGACGTCCTAGTATATCCCACATTATATATATGTTTCTGCTGCCTGTGTTCTGTGATATCTGAGACGAATGATATATTATATAGGAGATATATAGTAGACGTTGCTTATGTTTTACACCCGCGCTAGTCCCGTCCCAGTATGCCGTTAGTTAAGTAACCTAACGGTGCATAACGGAACATTGCGGCGAATGCGGATGGCATAAGCGTGCGTTGTATTTTCGTTTCTTTGCTGTGATTGGCTTAAGGACTTAAATGATGGGACTACATTAATATGATTAATGTAAAGAAAATAAACCTAAAAAGATGTTGTAGAATCGGATTTGAAAACCACTCGGCTCTTTATGTAAAAGCTACTTTTCAAAACTGCGGAGCACAAGCCACTCCTTTTGAAAACCATTTGATTCTACGACGATATCAAGTTCAAAGCGTTAAAGATTTTCTTAAAAATCATCTGCAACCCTCCGTCATTTTAGGAAGTAGAGTACTTAGTATTCGTGTTACGTTTGTTGACTATAGTTAAGGCGTAGTGTACGGTAGCTAAGTGATGTCTTCCTACACTGCATATGATGCAGATTAATTAGGACATTCATGCGACTCTGTTGACCATAGTTAAGGGTCATATGGGTGGATCTAATTAATCAAGAAATGACGGGTAGAACCTGACTGGTGCTTATGATTTGTTGACCATAGTTAAGGTCATAAGTACTAGGGGTAAAAATCACATCGGGAATTTCAAGTGTTGATATTTGCAATGAGATTGCATACCTTCCATATGATGGTTGGATCCCGATCCCACTGTGGGCAATAGTTGCTCCTAGGAGAGTTTTGCAGTTTACAATTAGCTAACTCATTAGGTGTCTAGAAAGTTGTTAACGGGGCTACGCCTCTGGGAAAAAGAGGTTTACTTTAATTAGGTCCGTGCGAAAGCACGGGGAACCTCCCTCAAGTACCGACACAGGTCTGGCTGAACGGTTAGCGAAGTTATAGACTGTAATTAATCCTGGCTAGTTTTCTTTTTAAGGTTTGAAAGAAAAACTTGATTAAAGCAGTGGGAGACATCGATTAGACAAGATAATAACCAATATGATCTTTGCAAGAGCTTTCGCTGAGTGTATTCTTTTCTCTCTCTTAATGGCAGATACCAATGACTGGACTCAAGCTTCTACTAGATAAAAATAAACTGAATGGGACCAATTATAAAGACTGGCTAAGGAATCTGAAAATAGCCTTGACTTATGAAAAAGTATCATACGTCCTCACGGCTTCAGCTTCGCCCGTCCCAGGTCCAAAATCCTCAGTTGCGGACAAAGAAGTCCGCAAGACATGGGACGCTGACTGTGCCACGGCCAAATGCCTCGCGCTTGCATCGATGGACGACACAAATCAAAAGCAGCACGAGAATATGGACATTCAAGCCATATTTCTCCATACAAAGGAGTTGTATGGAGAGCAATACCGCGTATTACGATACGAAGCATCAAAGAAATTGTTTCAGATGCGAATGGCCCCTGGCACATCAGTAGGAGACCATGTTCTGAAGATGATAGCTCTCATAGAAGAGCTTGAGGACCTTGGATGGACAATGGACAATGAACAATATACGGATATTATTCTGCAGTCCCTCCCCTCCACCTTTGCTCAGTTCATAGTTAATTTCAACATGCACAACATAGAGAGGGAACTACCTGAACTCCTTAATATGTTAAGGAGTGCAGAGAGCACACTGAAATCAGTGAAAACTCCCGTTATGACTGTTGGACAATCTTCCTCTTCTCGCCTAAAGGCTAAGGCCAAGGGAAAGAAAAAGAAGAAGCCCACCAATCCTAAGGGTGGAGTTAAAAAGGTCAAGGGGAAGGAAAAGTCGAAAGCTGGAGAATCGGGAAAAGGTGAATGTTTTCATTGCCACAAAACAGGACATTGGAAGCGCAACTGTACCGAGTACTTAAATCTCAAGAAGAAGCATGGGGATGCTTCCGCTTCAGGTGTGTTTGTGATAGAAAACTGTTTTTCAATAAACTCTGCTTCCTGGGTATTAGATACCGGTTCAGGTTCTCACATTTGCAATTCTATGCAGGGGCTGAGAAATAGCAAGGTTTTGAAGACAGGTGACCATACTCTCCGTGTTGGAAATGGTTCCAATGTACATACAGTCGCAGTGGGAGAGTATCACTTGGGGTTGCCATCTAGATGTATATTGGTTTTGAACCCATGTTATTTTGTACCAAGTATGCTTTGTTATATAATATCTGTTTCTTTGTTAGAAAATGAAGGATATAATTTTGTATTGCAGAACAATGTTATGAACATTCACCTGAATCAAATGTTGGTTGGGTATGGTACACTTAATAACGGGATATACGTCCTAAATCAACACACAGTTTTCAACATACAACATACTAATAAAAGAAAACTTTCAGAAATAAATGAAGCTTTTCTTTGGCACTGTAGACTTGGTCATATTAACGAAACAAGACTAAACAAGTTACACAAAGATGGATATTTAAACCCTTTTGAATATAAATCTTATGCGACTTGCCAGTCTTGTATCAAGGGTAAAATGACCAAAACTCCGTTTACCGAACACGGAGAAAGAGCTACCGAGCTCCTAGGACTCATACATAGTGATGTATGTGGGCCAATGTCTACACAGGCTAGAGGCTGTTTTTCTTACTTCATTACTTTCACTGACGATTTCTCAAGATTCGGTCATGTATTTTTATTAAAGCACAAGTCCGAAGCTTTCGAGAAATTCACTGAATATAAACAAGAAGTAGAAAAACAAACTGGCTTGAGTATCATGATGCTTTGATCAGATCGAGGTGTTAACTTCCTAAAAGAGAATGGGATTCTCTCCCAGCTCACTCCTCCTTACACACCACAGCACAACGGTGTGTCTGAACGACGGAATAGGACCCTATTAGATATGGTCCGTTCCATGATGAGTGATGCTGAGTTACCTGTCTCATTTTGGGGGCATGCATTGGAGACTGCAGCGTTTCTTTTGAACAGGGTTCCAACCAAAACCGTGTCTACCACGCCATATGTTAAAAAGCAGATTCCGGACAAACTCGAGATACGGTCAGTCATGTGTAACTTTGTGGGAAATCCAAGGAATTCTTATGGATATCTATTCTACCACAAGGAGGAACAAAAGGTGTTTGTTTCTCAGTATGCCACATTCTTAGAAAAAGTGTTTTTCACAGATAAAGATGATGGCAAGGTGGTAGATCTAGAAGAGGTTCTGGAGACACAAACTACAAATGACGACTTGGTTGAACCGGCTGTTGCAATAGAAACCGAGGAACCTCGGCCACTCCGTAGGTCTGGTAGGACTTCTCGCCCACCGGAGAGGTACTACGGTTTCCTCATTGATGGTGACAGAGAAGACTGCATCATGGAGGATGATGATCCTACCAGTTTTCAGCAAGCTATCACGAGTGGAGACTCTGTGAAGTGGCGGGATGCCATGAGATCCGAAATGGAGTCTATGTACACCAACAAAGTATGGACTTTGGATGTTGTACCCCCTGGGGTAAAACCTGTGGGGTGCAAATGGATCTTTAAAAGAAAGATTGGTGTAGATGGGCAGGTAGAGACCTATAAGGCAAGACCTGTGGCGAAGGGTTTTCGTCAAAGACCAGGTTTGGACTATGACGAGACTTTTTCGCCCGTAGCCATGCTTAAATCCATTCGGATCCTACTAGCTATTGCTACTCACTACGACTATGAAATCTGGCAGATGGACGTCAAAACGGCATTTCTAAATGGAGATTTAGAAGAATGCGTTTATATGGATCAGCCAGAGGGCTTCATTGACAGTGGGAGCAGCGGGAAAGCATATAGATTGCTTAAATCCATATATGGGTCAAAGCAGGCATCACGGAGTTGGAACATCTGTTTCGATGATGTTATCAAAGAGTTTGAATTCATCAAAAATCCAGATGAACCTTGTGTTTATAAGAAGGCTGTAGGGAGAGCTATCACATTCCTCGTATTGTACGTGGATGACATTCTTCTGATAGGAAATGATATTCCTATGCTACAGTCGGTCAAATCTTTCTTATCACTAAGGTTCTCCATGAAGGACCTGGGTGATGCCACATACATCCTGGGCATTAGGATCTATAGGGATAGATCCAAGAGGTTGTTGGGATTGTCCCAAACCAGGTACATCAACACCATCCTAAAAAGGTTTAGTATGGAAGACTCCAAGCGGGGTGCCTTACCCGCTTGCCATGGGGTTACTCTCTCCAAGGACTCTTGCCCAAAGACTGATGAAGAGAGAGCTCGCATGAGCATTATACCCTATGCTTCGGCAGTAGGATCTATAATGTATGCGATGTTGTGTACACGCCCAGATATAGCTTATGCACTTAGTGTTGTAAGCAGGTATCAATCCGACCCAGGGGAGAATCACTGGATAGCTGTGAAGAACATTCTTAAGTACTTGCGAAGAACTAAATAATTGTTCTTGGTATATATTAATGGAGATCTCCAAATAGAGGTCTTTACCGATTCGAGCTTCCAGAGCGATAAGGACGACAACAAATCTATCTCAGGGTTTGTGTTTACCCTCAATGGAGGGGCGGTAAGTTGGAAGAGTTCCAAACAGGATACCGTTGCAGACTCTACGATGGAGGCTGAGTACATTGCTGCAAATGATGCCGCCAAGGAAGCCGTCTGGATGAGGAAGTTCGTCTCGGAGCTAGGAGTACTTCCAACCATTATTGATCCAATACCATTGGATTGTGATAATAATGGGGCTATGGCATTAGCCAAGGAGCCCAGGTCCCATCAGCGATCCAGACACATCCTGAAGTGCTTTCATTTGATCCGGGAGATTGTTGATCGCCGTGAGATCGAGATTAAGGGAGTAGACACAAAGAATAGCATCGCGGATCCACTCACCAAGGCCCTCCATCAGCCGCAGCATGAGCGACTTTCTGAGCTGTTGGGTATGAGATACGCCAATAACTGGCCTTAGTGCAAGTAGGAGATTGTTAGATATATGTATGCCCTAGAGGCCATTATATGATAGTGGATGTATTTGTACATGTATATATATATATTCAGTGTACATTCTTGCTCGACATGATAGTATGCTATCTGGTTCTTCTTTATCTGACATGTTGATTTGATCATGCTTTTATTCATTCACACATGTTGATAAAGCCCTGAGGATATTGGCTTGACAACTGTGATTATGATAGAGATCATAGTAGTGGGACATCTGTAGTTTATAAGCATATCCTAGAATGTCCCTAGTCGTAGGTGTATCGAGACGGGGCATCGATACACCAGAGTAGACTAGCGTATATGATACTAGACCCATACGATGGGCGATGAATGTTCCCACATTCATCGATGTTTGACATCGAGATCGTATACGGGTGCTCAGTGGTGACTGGGTACACTGGACGGACTCGCCGAGAACTCCTATATGGAATTATATCTATCGTCGGATAGCAGTTCTCAGGTGACACTGGTGCAGGTTGGTCTGTAGACCCGAGATCATCATAGAGTCTTGTGTGTTCTCCCACTGTACTTTGATTACCACCCTACCACGGCTCTACTGAGTCGTGCAAATAGGTGGCCGTTGGGTACAGTCCCGAGACACACGAAGGCGATGAGCGATAGGAGGGGTTTCGTCTCTCCCGGTATTGGGAGTTGATGCTGTGCTGTGCTCGACTGGCTATATCAGTAAGTCCCTGGCCAGGGCTGTTGAGATTTGCTGGTAAGTGTTATCAGTAGTTTCTCGATCTGTTATAGACCATTCATCGGCACGACTTATTGAGTTATTGGGGTCGACGTTACCATCCCTAGACTCGATATGCAGCATATCTGACGTAGAGACCGGACTGTACGGTAGTGTTGCCGGTTGGCTCGACGGGAGTTGTAACAGGTTCGCTTGTTTTCTTCTGATCGCTCAATACCCGGGTGGCCGTTACGTTTAGCTGACCGCTTGCGGCTTGTAGGTATTTGATATGATCATTACCTACTGCCGGCGTATTGACGAGTCTTAGAGTCCCACAATGAAGTTTCCTGGCCCAGGCGAAAAGATGTGGTGTGCATATGAGATATGCGCGGGGACCCGATTAAATACGGATATATGATACCGTATATTAATCGGGCATTTTCTATTGGTCGGGTCGTATGTGATATGACCAGTTTGCAAAATCAAGTATTGATTTAGCAAATGACGTTTAGATTAATTCTTTAATCAAACTCATTTTTCTATTTTGTATGCATACATGTATGCACATGATGATGTGCATGTATACATACATACATACATAGTATCATGGTTGTTGATACAAGTTTGGTGGCAATGCAAGACTTACATTGTAGAATTATCTATATATTTATCATTTTAGAAAAAGAGAAAGGATAATTCACACAAGGTTTAAGCTTATCATCTTTGACCATGCTTCAACCACCATTTAACCTTGAGTTAATTATCCTTTCATCTTTAACTCATTTGATAAAAATCTAGATGATTCTAACCATGGTTGAAGTGAGAAAGGATTAAGATATATTATTCTTTTCTCATTTCAATTATTCACTCTCTCATATCTTTTCTTGTGAAAAAAAACTTAGCCACCATCATCTTCTTCCTCTCTTAAGAATTTCTTTAAGTGAGGTTGATTAAAAGAAAGAGTTTTGATTATAGAAAAACAACCACATCATCATATTACACACATCTAGCCGGTTTGTATAGGGTGTTTGCTCTACTTCATTGATATATCGAGTAAAGCAAGGAGCTTTGGGAAAAGGAGCTTCGGGTGGATCGTCGTGGACATTAGAAGACCTCAAGCAAACCTTTTTCCAACCCTCAAGTGGCCAAGGAGTCTAGCGTAGGGAGCTACAAAGGTTGTACTCTCAAAACCCTAGCCTTTGTTACTTGTGATGTTGTTCAAGTTATGAAACCCTAATTTTCTAGTGATGATTCTTTGTATGTTCACTTTGAACCTTAAAAATTTAATTTTGAGACATGTGATGTTTCCAAACCCTTCATTACGTGCTAGGTAAACCTAACACTGGGTACACTGTACAGACTCGCCGAGAACTCCCAGATGGTATTATACCTCACGTCAGATGGCAGTTCTCCAGTGACACTGGTACAGAGTAGTCTGTTGACCCGAGATCGTCATAGAGACTTGTGTGATTCCCACTGTGCTTTGATTTCCATCATACCACGTCCAAGAGGACGTGCAAAAAGGTGGCTTTTGGGTACAGTCCCGAATCACATGGAGGCAATGAGCGATAGGAGGGGATTCGTCTCTCCCAGTATAGGGAGTTGATGTTGTGCTGTGTTCGATTGGCTATAACTGGAAATCCCTTGCCAGGGTTGCTGAGATTTACTGGTTAGTGTTATCAATAGTTTCTCGAACTGTTATAGACCTCATATCGACATGACTTATCAAGCTACCGGGGTCTGACGTTTACCATCCCTAGGCGAGATATGCGACATATCAGACGACGAGACCGGACTGTACGGGAGTGTTACTAACTGGATTCATAGGAGAATGTACAGGCTTACTTGTTGATCTTCTGAGCGATCAATACCTGGGTGGCTGTTATGTTTAACTGACCGCTTGCAGCATGTGGGTGTTTGATATGATCATCACCTACTGCCGGCGTATTAACAATTCTTTAGAGTCCTACACAAAGGTTTCTTGACTCAGGAAAAACGGAGTAGGGGCACATATGTGATATGTTCAGGACCGAGGATAATACGATATGAGATACTGTATTATATTCTCTCGATATTTGATATCAGCCGGGTCATCGGATCAAGTGTTGATTCGATGAATCGGTAAATGAGATATTAGTCGGTTATATGCGATATAGCCGGATTATCGGATCAAGTTTTGATTCGATAATTTAATGTATAATAATATATATGATATATTAAATTACATTAAGTAATATTAGCTCACTAAAAGATTCTTTTTCTCACTCGGGTAATACATTGATATATATGCGATATATGTTAATTGTATTATTTTATTTTGTTACAATAAATATTATATATGTGATATATAATATTGTAACATGATATGATTACTAATGCAACATGTTTAGTGGAGATTGAACAAGATTAGGGTTTGAATTGGGTTAGTTCTTTCATGAACATTTTAGAAGGTTTTTCTTTTGTCATGAAAGAGATATTATGCTTGATATTTTGTAATGACTCATTCTTAACCCAACCCAAACCCTAGCCCTAGTTAAATCTCTACAAAGGTTTAGTTGACCATGGTTACATTATTAATCATATATTATCTCATTATTCATCACAAAAGGTTTTTTAATGGATTTTCTTCATCTTCTTCCTCGAGTTCTTCATGGAAAAGCTTTCTAGCTTTTTCAAAAGTGTTGAAAATGAGTGAGAAATAGAAAACAAATGAGAGCATAAATCCTACTTCATCATCCTCATCTATCCCTGCCATTTAGATGAGAGTGGTCACTTCATTTAGTGAGTGAGAGCTTGTGTTAATGAAACTTCAAGGTAGATCATCTTTGTTATCGAAGATCGGAAGCAAGCTTGCATCTTTCTCTTCGTGGAGCCTCTCGAGAGTCCGGAACTTGATGATCGCAGCGAAGGGACCACAACACCGAGCCTATGAAGTGAAGGATCGGATCTACAAAGGTTGTAATCCCTCTCACTTAGTGTTAAAGTGTTTAACATGCTTGTTTTCGCCTAATCTCTAGTCTAAGATCTTGGTTTAGGGTTGTTCGGCGCGGCTAAATTTTAAATCGGGCATGGTTGATGCCTTGTAGACCCTTGTGAGAGTGCCTAGTAACCCTACAGTGGTATCAGAGCCAAGCTAGAGCTTTAGACGAAGTCTAGGCGAAGTTTAAAGTCCGATCGAACTCCGAATACCCGATAAAACCTAGTTTCTGGAAAAAATTTTAAAAATGTTGATTTTTTCGTATTAAAAATATTCAGAAAATCTTGCAGGGAAATATAGGAATTTCTGTGAAGTACGGACAACTGAATCGATCACCTGACCGCGGAACCGCGGCTAAACCACCCACGTGGCCGCGGTTCCGCAGCTGAATAGTGACTTTGGGGCCCGCTACTTCACAGTATTATTCCTGTGTTCTTTTGCACAATTCTGGGAATTTTTAATTCCACTCAAGTGTTGAGTTTTCTGGGTTGCATTGGGAGCTCGTTGATTCGATCGGAAAGTATAACTTCATTTAGTTTGTCTGGGTAATTTTTTAGAACGTGTTAAAATGTTCGAACGGATATCAATAACTCACTTTTTCCCCTGCCGGAAAATTTCCAAGTGTTGGATTTTTCCGTAGTTTAAGAACGTTCTAAGTCGTACAAGTAATGCGGTGGACCTTCTAGAAGACAACAAACCTTAACTCGATTATGTGACTGTCTTGAACTGCCTCTGAATCTTAGGGTTTGTGGCAGTACGGCGTGCCACATGTGAGGCGTTGGCTTGACCCTTCTACGGCTGGACTATTGATACTGTGGCATGTGATAGATGTTTCTTAAACTAATTTCAAGTGTTGAGAACTATTTGGGAAAACTTGGGTGTTTGATTATTTGATCGGAAAGTTTAACATTATCTATTTATCTGGAATGGATACAATATTTGGAATCCACAAATAGTTATGAGATAACTAATTTAAATGTTATAAATCTAGTTCAGTCTCAGATGATCGGTTGCTACGGAATTTTGATGTGATCAAAAGTCCGTCGCAATCACGTAGCGTACGCAGATACTCGCCCGGTAAACTTAATAGACAGCCACGCCCCATAGCCCCGACCAAGTGATTGTACGAGAACCCCATCGCCAAAAGCATCCGTTCGGGTGCTCGCGGCAGCGGTGTTCCGCCTTAGTGCACTTCGTCGACGGCAACTAGGGATGCGGCCGTCTACTAAAGTTTGTGACAAGCATTCGATCAGAATGTCGGGAATCTTGTTGAATTGCCCGACTTAATATTGAAAAGTGTTTTTGATAATGAGACTAAAATGCGGGGTTTATAATTGTTAGGCATGCGATGTCTAAGGAATTCATTTGATTAGGCATGCGATGTCTAAGGAGGTTGCGGATTCCAACTGTTGTAGTTTTACACTTTCTTTTCTGTGACCGTAAGTGTAATATGTGGTGTATCGCCGGTTTCGTTGCTATACATCAACGACAATTGGGATACGCATATTTACTTACGTTGATGATATGTGATATTATGTGTTACTGTGATATGTTATATTGGATCGTCGCGTTCTGAATAGCCGGGGGTTTTATGTGAGATGAGAGTTTTTCTTTTTCATTCATGTAAAATTCATTTATATGTAATATTCTTTTATTGGGGCACTTCCGGGCTGAGGATGATGTCACCATTGTACATTATTTACTTTTCCGCATTAGGTAGACCCAAGGCGGGGAGCATAAGTAACCGGGTTCTACGGTCCAGTGGGAGACCATCTCGAGGAGTCGAGACCGGGTCTCCTAACCCAAGAATTGGCAGTGTTGCTTGCCGCTCTCGTAGGGGTCGAGGGATGTAGATTTGGCTATTCATCGCGACCGTGGAATCCGTGTTTTATACAGGCTCGTATTAAAACACGGACCTCCTAGTATATCTAATATTTCATATATGTTCTTCTGCTGCAATGTTCTGTGATGAGATCATATTACTGCCTGAGACGAATGTTTATATTATATATATGAGATATATGTTATATTGCAGATTTCGTTTCAAATGTGATGCTTGTGAAGAATAATAAAATGGGACTTCATTAATGAGATTAATGAAATAAAAGAAACCTAAAGATATTATAGAAACTTGTTTAAAAACTGGTAGCTCTAGTTCTTGCTTTGCATAGCGGTGTTTCTTGTAGAACATCCAGCACCTTATTCAATAAGGAAAGAGCCGAGATCCCTTCACCGGGAGTGACCTCTTTAGTGAAACTAGCAGATGCTACAAACTCGGTTTGTCTTTTGATTGCTTCTATAGTTCTTGCTTTACATATTGATATTTGTGAAATATCCTGCACCTTATTCGATGAGGAAAGAGCCGACGATCCCTTCACCGGGAGTGATCTCTTTAGCAAAACTAGAAAAGCCTAAAAAACACTCCATTTAAAATCACTCGATTCTTTAACGATATCAAGTTCATTACGCAAAGGGTTTTCTTAAAAACATGTCGTAGCCCTCCGTCATTTCAGATAAGTACTGGTTAGTATTCGTGCTGCGTTTGTTGACCTTAGCCAATGCGTAGTGTGTGGTAGCTGATTAGCGCTTATCTGAATAAGCATATGATGCGATTGAGTTTGGGTAGTCGTGCGACTTTGTTGACCTTAGCCAAAGGTCGTACGGGTGGGTTTAATTCAATCGGGAAATGACGGGTTGAACTTGGCTAGCACTTATGATTTGTTGACCTTAGCCAAGGTCATATGTTGCTAGGGGCAAAATATTATTGGGAATTTCAAGTGTTGAAATTAGCAATGAGATTGCATACCTTCTATGAGATAGTTAGATCCCGATACCCGCTGCGAGTAAGAGTTACTCCTGGGAGAGTTTTACATATTACAATTAGCCGATCAAGTAGGTGTCCAGAAAGGTGTCAACGGGGTTACGCCCCTGGGAAAACGAGGTTTACTTAAATTAGGTCCTTGTGAAAGCAAGGGGAGCCTCCCTCAAAATACCGGCACTAGCCTGGCTAAAAGATTGGCGATCTTGTAGCGTGTAATTAATCCCGGCTAGTCTTTCTTTTTAGGGTTTGAAGGAAGATTTGACTAAAACAGTAGGAGACATCCTGATTAGATAAAATGATAACCAATCTAATCTTGTAAAAGCGCACGCTGAGTGTTTTCTTCTCTCTCTCTCCTAGTTACGACTATATCACGCCTTAATCAAGATAATAATATGGATATATTGACCGAACCCGCTTGTTATACTGAGCTGGGGAACGTTGGTCACGCTCCAACTTATAATTGTTATAAGACAGAGCAGGAAATAGGGGATTACCAGAATTCCCGTGCCGCCCAAACGAAGAAAGTGCATGTTGATGCATCTTCTTCGGGTGTGTTCATTACACAGAACTATTTCTCAATATTCTTTACGTCCTGGGTATTTGATACCGGATCAGGATCCCACATATGTAATTTGTTACATAGGCTACAGATAGGTAGAGAACTGAGAACGGGTGATAAGTTTCATGAGATAGAAACGGTTCACGTGTTGCAGCCAAGTCTGTTGGTAGTTATCACCCTGTATTACCAGAATACATTGATTCTAAACAAATGTTATTAGATACCGAACCTGATATACAACATCATATCAGTCTCTTTATTAGTAAAGAAGGATATAATTTTATATTGTTGGATAATGTTTTGAACATTTCCTATATCAAGAGTTGATCGGTTCAGGAACGCTATCTAAAAGCATAGATGTTCTAAATCAAACTACAGTTCTTAATGTACAGAACACACACAAGAGGAAGAGTTCAGAAATGGACGAATCCTTCTTGAGGCATTGTAGACTAGGTCATATCAATGCGACCCGACTATCTGAAATTACATATAGATGCATATTTAAATTAGTTTGAATTTACATCTTGTGAAACTTGCCGGTCATATCACAGAGATAAGATGACCACAGCTCCGTTTATTGAAAACAGAGAAAGAGTTAGTGAACTTTTGGGATTGATACATGCTGATGTATGAAGGTTTCCTGTCTACACATGCCAAGACCGGTTCTTTGTACTTCATTACATTCACTGATTATCTCTCAAAATTCGGACATATGTTCCTGTTGAAACACAAGTATGGAACTTTTGAGAAATTCAATGATATAAGTTAGAAGTAGAGAACCAAAAACGGGTATAAGTATTATGTCCTTTGATGAGATCAAGGAGGAGAATACTTGAGCACAGAAAACCTGGACTATTCTAAAGGAGAATGAGATTCTCTCTCAGCATTACGCCTCCGTATACACCACAGCACGTAGGTGTATCGAGGCGGAGCAATCACACCCTATTAGATATGGTGAGCTCTATGAAGAGTACTACTGAGTTTCCTATTTCCTTTTGGGAGTTATGCACTTGAGAAGCTGCATACCTATTGAATAGGGTTCTAATCAAATCAGTTGCCTACCACTTCATATATGATATGGAATGAGAAGAGCCCATATCTTAAGTTTGTTAAGATTTGGGCTTGTCCAGCCTATGTTTAAAAGCAAAATCCGGACAAGCTCGAGACAAAGTCAGATCTTTGGAAGTTTGTTGGATATCCCAAGCATACGCGAAGGAATATCTTCTACCTAACCGAGGAACAAAAGATGTTTTTTTCTCAGCATGCCACCTTTGTGAAAAGGAATTTTTTGTGAAGAAATTATTGGTCATGAGGTAGAACTGGAAAGAGTTCCAGCTATACAAACTGCAGCTGATGATTTGGTAAAACCAAAGGATTCAATTGTTTCCAACGAACCTCAGCTTCTCCGCCGATCTAGTAGGGTTCCTCACCCACTTGAGAGATACTTCGGTTTCTCTATGACAGTGGGAGCGAGGATAGCATCATGAGATGATGACCCAGCTAGTTTTGTTGGATATATGTATGCCCTAGAGGCCATTATATGATAGTGGATGTATTTGTACATGTATATATATATTCAGTATGCATTCTTGCTCGACATGATAGTATGCTATCTGGTTCTTCTTTATCTGACATGTTGATTTGATCATGCTTATTATTCACTCATACATGCTGATAAAGCCCTGAGGATATTAGCTTGACTGCTCTGATTATGATAGAGATCACACTAGTGGGACATCTGTAGTCTATAAGCATATCCTAGAAAGTCCCTAGTCGTAGGTATATCGAGACGGGGCATTGATATACCAGAGTAGACTAGCGTATATGATACTAGACCCATGCGATGGGCGATGGATGTTCCCACATTCATCGATGTTTGACATCAAGATCATATACGGGTGCTCAGTGGTGACTAGGTACACTGGACGGACTCACTGAGAACTCCTATATGGAATTATATCTATCGTCGGATAGCAGTTCTCAGGTGACACTGGTACAGGTTAGTCAGTAGACCCGAGATCGTCATGGAGTCTTGTGTGTTCTCCCACTGTACTTTGATTGCCACCCTACCACGGCTCTACTGAGTCGTGCAAACAGGTGGCCGTTGGGTACAGTCCCGAGACACACGAAGGCAAAGAGCGATAGGAGGGGTTTCGTCTCTCCCGGTATTGGGAGTTGATGCTGTACTGTGCCCGACTGGTTATATCAGTAAGTCCCTGGCCAGGGCTGCTGAGATTTGCTGATAAGTGTTATCAGTAGTTTCTCCATCTGTTATAGACCATTCACCGGCACGACTTATTGAGTTATTAGGGTCGACGTGACCATCCCTAAGCTTAATATGCAGCATATCTGACGAAGAGACCGGACTGTACGGCAGTGTTGCCGGTTGGCTCGACGGGAGTTGTAGCAGGTTCGCTTGTTTTCTTCTGATCGCTCAATACCCAGGTGGCCGTTACGTTTAGCTGACCGCTTGCGTCTTGAGGGTACCTGATATGATCATCACCCTCTGCCGGCGTATTGACGAGTCTTAGAGTCTCACACAGGAGTTACCTAGTCCAGGCGAAACGTTGTGGTGCGCATATGCGATATGCGCATGGACCCGATTAAAATTCGCGTATATGATACCGTACATTGATCGGGCGGCTTGCTTTTGGTGGGGTCATATGTGATATGGTCGGATTGATAAATCAAGTGTCAATTTATCATTTAACCATTAGTTTTCTCACTTAAAACCTTTTCTTGGATGACGGATGTGTGCATGCATGTATGTTTTTCTTTCTTTCTTTCTTGCTAGTTTCATGCACATATGGATGTGCATACACACATGCATACATACACCCATCTATCATGGTTGTTTACACATGGAAATGGTGGCAATATGAGACTCACACCATGGATAAATCTTTTGTGTTTTATTTGATTTAAGGTTTAAAACAAAATGGAAAAAGGAAAGGATAATCTTCACTTGCTTCTACACTCTTCCTTAACCTAACCATTCTCACCTACCCTTAACCTTAGATTAACCTTTCCATACATGGTTTAAACCCTAATTAAATACCAACCAAGAGATTTAACCATGGTTTGAAGTGAGAAGGAATAAAATATAAAAGGATATATTTCATTTCTTTTCTTATGCTTATCAATTTTTTTCACCTCTTGTTAAAATATTGCCACCATCTTCTTCCTCCTTCATATTTGCTCTCTAGTTTCTTCTAGTGAGTAATACACACATAAAGAGAGGGTTTTGAAGTGAGAATCTTAACCACAACTTCATTCTACACAAGTTTAGCCAACTTGTTTAGAGTGTTCTCTTCGGTTTTACGAAGTTGCGAGCTTGGACGGGGAACTCCGGGCGG
Organism: Agapanthus africanus; assembly: GCA_030015575.1. NCBI lineage: Eukaryota > Viridiplantae > Streptophyta > Magnoliopsida > Asparagales > Amaryllidaceae > Agapanthus > Agapanthus africanus. The sequence goes on from CM057349.1 coordinate 215,988,065, forward strand.
ATCGTCGTGGACGCGAGAGGACTTCAAGAGGACCTCCATTCAACATCCAAGAGACCAAGGAGTCCAGCAAAAGGGAGCTACAAAGGTTGTAGTCTCGAAACCCTAACTTTATAAGTCTTAAGTTTCGAAACCCTAATTTTCTAGGATCGATTCCTTTGCATGCTTGTTTAGCACCATCAAAATCCAAAATTTGGGACATGTGATGCTTCAAAACTCATTATAGGGTGCTAGGCAATCCTTTCATTGGTATCAGAGCCGACCTAGAACATTAGGCGACGCTTTTACGAAGTAAAAATCCCGATCGGACAAAAATACGACGTTTTTGGACCCTCTCTGGACAAATTTTAAAATCTGATGTTTTTCAGAATTAAAAATACTTAAAAAATACAGCAGGGAAAACTAAGAATTATGGTGAAATACGATGACATGAACAGTTCATATGGCCGCGGAACCGCGGCAATTCCTTGCTTAGGCCGCGGATCCGCGGCCGTATAGTGGTATCATTGCATGAAAATTGCACTATAATTCTTATTTCTGCTTGTACAGTGTTTTAGGTAAGTTTAATCTGAATATAGTATTGCATTTTCTGGAGATGGTTTTGGACGCAAAGATTCGATCGGTATTTTCATTTCGTAGTTTTTCCGGGTAAATTAGAGAGTATTGAAGTGTTTGAACGAGTGTCATTTGCTCACTATTCACGGGGTTTAAATACTTTGGAGATACGTGCAAGTCTTTTTGTGGTGGACCCTCTAGAAGACAACAAACCTTAACTCGATTATGTGACCGTCTTGAACTGCCCTTTGAACCTTAGGGTTTGGGGCAGTACGGCGTGCCACATGTGAGGCGTTGGCTTGACCCTTCTACGTCCGGACCGCTACTACTGTGTCACACTTGGGATTTTTGAAACCTGCTCAAGTGTTGAGCTTTAGTGAATCTTGGGTACTTGATAGTTCGTTCGAAAACTTTAATACTGTCTGTTTATCTGGATTCTGATACAATATATGGAATTCATACAGTTTAGGCATGAAATACGAAATATGTGATATTTCGCATTTATGATGTCTAAAGAGAATGTGGATTCCAAATATTGTAGTTTTACACTTTCTTTTCTGTGACCGTAAGTGTAGTATGTCCGATATCGCCGGTTTTGTTGCTATACATCAACGACAATTGGGGTATGCATACTTACTTAAGTTGATGATATGAGATATTATGTGCTGCTGAGATATGATGTGCAGGATTGCCGCGATTGAATAGCCGGGGTTTTTTTTATGTGAGATGAGAGTTTTATATTTTTATTCATGTAATATTCTTTTATTTGGGGCACTTCCGGGTTGAGGTTGTGTCACCAGGGTTGTATATTATTTACTTTTCCGCATTAGGATGGACCCAAGGAGGGGAGCACAGGTGACCGGGTTCTGGGGTTCAGTGGGAGGCCATCTCGAGGAGTCGAGACCGGGTCTCCTAAACTCCAGAATTGGTAGGGTCACTTGCCGCTCTCGTAGGGGTCCAGGGTATGGGCTTGGCTATTCATCGCGGCTGTGGAATCCGTATTTTCTATTCTGGCTAAATACTAAATACGGACGTCCTAGTATATCCCACTTTATATCTATGTTTCTGCTGCCTGTGTTCTGTGATATCTGAGACGAATGACATATTATATATATGATATATAGTAGACGTTGCTTATGTTTTACACCCGCGCTAGTCCCGTCCCGGTATGCCGTTAGTTAAGTAACCTAACGGTGCATAACGGAATATTGTGGCGAATGCGGATGGCATAAGCGTACGTGTTATTTTCATTTCTTTTCTGTGATTGGCTTAAGGACTTAAATGATGGGATTACATTAATGTGATTAATGTAAAGAAAATAAACCTAAAAAGATGTTGTAGAATCGGATTTAAAAACCACTCGGCTATTTATGAAAAAGCTATATTTCAAAACTGCGGAGCTTAAGCCACTCCTTTTGAAAACCATTTGATTCTACAACGATATCAAGTTCAAAGCGTTAAAGATTTTCTTAAAAATCATCCGCAACCCTCCGTCATTTTAGGAAGTAGAGTACTTAGTATTCGTGCTACGTTTGTTGACCATAGTTAAGGCGTAGTGTACGGTAGCTAAGTGATGTTTTCCTACATTGCATATGATGCAGATTAATTAGGACATTCTTATGACTTTGTTGACCATAGTTAAGGGTTATATGAGTGTGTCTAATTAATCAAGAAATGACGGGTAGAACTTGACTGGTACTTATGATTTGTTGACCTTAGTTAAGGTCATAAGCACTAGGGGTAAAAACAACATCGGGAATTTCAATAGTTGAAATTTGCAATGAGATTGCATACCTTCCATTTGATGGTTGGATCCCGATCCCACTGTGAGCAATAGTTGCTCCTAGGAGAGTTTTACAGTTTACAATTAGCTAACTCATTAGGTGTCTAGAAAGGTGTTAACGGGGCTCCGCCTCTGGGAAAATGAGGTTTACTCTAATTAGGTCCGCGCGAAAGCACGGGGAACCTCCCTCAAGTACCGACATTGGCCTGGCTGAAAGGTTAGCGAAGTTGTAGACTGTAATTAATCCTGGCTAGTTTTTCTTTTTAAGGTTTGAAAGGAAAACTCGATAAAAGCAGTGGGAAACATCGATTAGACAAGATAATAATAACCAATCTGATCTTTGCAAGAGCTTTCGCTGAGTGTATTCTTTTCTCTCTCTTAATGGCAGATACCCATGACAGGACTCAAGCTTTTACTAGATAAAAACAAACTGAATGGGACCAACTATAAAGACTGGCTGAGGAATCTGAAAATTGCCTTGACTTATGATAAAGTATCATATGTCCTCACGGCTTCAGCCCCGCCCGTCCCAGGTCCAAAATCTTCTGTTGCGGACATTGAAGTACGCAAGACATGGGACGCTGACTGTGCCACGGCCAAATTCCTCGCGCTTGCATCGATGGACAACACACATCAAAAGCAGCACAAGGACATGGACATTCACGGTATATTGCTTCATACAAAGGAGTTGTATGGAGAGCAATCCCGCGTATTACGATACGAAGCATCAAAGAAATTGTTTCAGATGCGAATGGCCCATGGCACACCAGTAGGAGACCATGTTCTAAAGATGATAGCTCTTATAGAAGAGCTTGAGGACCTTGGATGGACGATGGACAATGAACAATATATAGATATTATTCTGCAGTCCCTTCCCTCCACCTTTGCTCAGTTCATAGTGAACTTCAACATGCATGGCATGGAGAAGGAACTCCCTGAACTCCTTAATATGTTAAGGAGTGCAGAGAGCACTATGAAGTCAGCAAGAACTCCCATTATGATTATTGGACAATCTTCTTCTTCTCGCCCGAAAGCTAAGGCCAAGGGAAAGAAAAAGAAGAAGCCCACCAATCCTAAAGGTGGAGTTAAAAAGGTGAAGGGAAAGGGAAAGTCCAAGACTGGAGACTCGGGAAAGGGCGAATGTTTTCATTGCCACAAGACAGGACATTGGAAGCGCAACTGCACGGAGTACTTAAGTCTCAAGAAGAAGCATGGTGATGTTTCTGCTTCAGGTGCGTTTGTACCAGAAAACTGTTTTTCAATAAACTCTGCTTCCTGGGTATTGGATACCGGTTCAGGTTCTCATATTTGCAATTCTATGCAGGGGCTGAGAAATAGCAAGGTTTTGAAGACAGGTGACCATACTCTCCACGTTGGAAATGGTTCCAATGTACATACAGTCACAGTGGGAGAGTATCACTTGGGGTTGCCATCTGGATGTATTTTGGTTTTGAATCCATGTTATTTTGTACCAAGTATGCTATGTAATATAATATCCGTTTCTTTGTTGGACAATGAAGGATATAATTTTGTATTGCAGAACAATGTTATGAACATTCACCTGAATCAAATGTTGGTTGGGTCTGGTACGCTTAATAATGGAATATATGTCCTAAATCAACACACAGTTTTCAGTATACTACACACTAAAAAAAGAAAACTTTCAGAATTAAATGAAGTTTTTCTTTGGCACTGTAGACTTGGTCATATTAACGAAACAAGACTGAACAAGTTACACAAAGATGGATATTTAAACTCTTTTGAACATAAATCTTATGTGACTTGCCAGTCTTGTATCAAGGGTAAAATGACCAAAACACCGTTTACCGGACACGGAGAAAGAGCTACTCAGCTCCTAGGCCTCATACATAGTGATGTATGTGGGCCAATGTCTACACAGGCTAGAGGCGGTTTTTCATACTTCATTACATTCATTGACGATTTCTCAAGACTCGGTCATGTATTTTTATTAAAGCACAAGTCCGAAGCTTTCGAGAAATTCATTGAATATAAACAAGAAGTAGAAAAACAAACCGGCTTGAGTATCAGAATGCTTCGATCAGATCAAGGTGGTGAGTGTCTCAGTACAGAATGTGCAAACTTCCTAAAAGAGAATGGGATTCTCTCTCAGCTCACTCCTCCTTACACACCACCGCACAACGGTGTGTCAGAACGACGGAATAAGACCCTATTAGATATGGTCCGGTCCATGCTGAGTGACGCTGAGTTACCAGTCTCGTTTTGGGGGCATGCATTGGAAACTGCAGCATTTCTGCTAAACAGGGTTCCAACCAAAGCCGTGTCTACCACGCCATATGAGATATGGCATGGGAAGAGACCATCTCTTAAGAGAATCAAGATTTGGGGTTGCCCGGCCTATGTTAAAAAGCAAAATCCGGGCAAACTCGAGACACGGTCAGTCATGTGTAACTTTGTGGGATATTCAAAGAATTCTTATGGATATCTATTCTACCACAAAGAGGAACAAAAGGTGTTTGTTTCTTAATATGCCACATTCTTGGAAAAAGTGTTTTTCACAGATAAAGATGATGGCAAGGTGGTGGATCTAGAAGAGGTTCTAGAGACACAAACTACAAATGACGATTTGGTTGAACCGGCTGTTGCAACAGAAACTGAAGAACCTCGGCCACTCCGTAGGTCTGGTAGGACTTCTCGCCCACCGGAGACGTACTACGGTTTCCTCATTGATGGTGACAGAGAAGACTGTATCATGGATGATGATGATCCTACCAGTTTTCAGCAAGCTATCACGACTAGAGACTCTGTGAAGTGGCTGGATGCCATGAGATCCGAAATGGAGTCTATGTACACCAACAAAGTATGGACTTTGGACGTTGTTCCCCCTGGGATAAAACCTGTGGGGTGCAAATGGATCTTTAAAAGAAAGATTGGTGTAGATGGGCAGGTAGAGACCTATAAGGCAAGACTTGTGGCGAAAGGTTTTCGTCAAAGACCAGGTTTGGACTATGACGAAACTTTTTCGCCTGTAGCCATGCTTAAATCCATTCGGATCCTACTTGCTATTGCTGCTCACTACGACTATGAAATCTGGCAGATGGACCTTAAAACAGCATTTCTAAATGGAGATTTAGAAGAATGCGTTTATATGGATCAGCCAGAGGGTTTCATTAACAGTGGGAGCAACGGGAAAGCATGTAGATTGCTTAAATCCATATATGGGTTAAAACAGGCATCTCGGAGTTGGAACATCTGTTTCGATGATGTTATCAAAGAGTTTGATTTCATCAAAAATCCAGATGAACCTTGTGTTTATAAGAAGGCTGTAGGAAGAGCTGTCACATTCCTCGTATTGTACGTGGATGACATTCTTCTGATAGGAAATGATATTCCTATGCTACAGTCGGTCAAATCTTTCTTATCACTAAGGTTCTCCATGAAGGACCTGGGTGATGCCACATACATCCTGGGCATAAGGATCTATAGGGATAGATCCAAAAAGTTATTGGGATTGTCCCAAACCAGGTACATTGACACCATCCTAAAAAGGTTTAGTATGGAAGACTCCAAGAGGGGTGCCTTACCCTCTTGCCATGGGGTCATTCTCTCCATGGATTCTTGTCCAAAGACCGATGAAGAGAGAGCTCGCATGAGCGTTATACCCTATGCTTCGGCAGTAGGATCTATAATGTATGCGATGTTATGTACACGCCCAGATGTAGCTTATGAACTTACTGTTGTAAGCAGGTATCAATCCAACCCAGGGGAGAACCACTGGACAGCTGTGAAGAACATTCTTAAGTACTTGCGAAGGACTAAAGAATTGTTCTTGGTGTATGGTAATGAAGATCTCCAAATGGAGGCCTTTACCGATTCGAGCTTCCAGAGCGATAAGGACGACAGCAAATCTATCTCTGGGTTTGTATTTACCCTCAATGGAGGGGCGGTGAGTTGGAAGAGTTCCAAACAAGATACCGTTGCAGACTCTACGATGGAAGCTGAGTACATTGCTGTAAATGATGCTGCCAAGGAAGCCGTCTGGATGAAGAAGTTCGTCTCGGAGCTAGGAGTGGTTCCAACCATTATTGATCCAATACCTTTGTATTGTGATAATAATGGGGCTATGGCGTTAGCCAAAGAGCCCAGATCCCATCAGCGGTCCAGACACATCCTGAGGCGTTTTCATTTGATCCGGGAGATTGTAGATCGCCGCGAGATCGAGATTAGGAGAGTAGACACAAAGAATAACGCCGCGGATCCATTCACCAAGGCCCTCCCTCAGCCGCAGCATGAGCGACTTTTTGAGATGTTGGGTATGAGATACGCCAATAACTGGCCTTAGTGCAAGTGGGAGATTGTTGGATATATGTATGCCCTAGAGGCCATTATATGATAGTGGATGTATTTGTACATGTATATATATATTCAGTATGCATTCTTGCTCGACATGATAGTATGCTATCTGGTTCTTCTTTATCTGACATGTTGATTGATCATGCTTATTATTCACTCATACATGCTGATAAAGCCCTGAGGATATTGGCTTGACTGCTCTGATTATGATGGAGATCATACTAGTGGGACATCTATAGTCTATAAGCATATCCTGGAAAGTCCCTAGTCGTAGGTATATCGAGACGGGGCATTGATATACCAGAGTAGACTAGCGTATATGATACTAGACCCATGCGATGGGCGATGGATGTTCCCACATTCATCGATGTTTGACATCAAGATCATATACGGGTGCTCAGTGGTGACTGGGTACACTGGACGGACTCACTGAGAACTCCTATATGGAATTATATCTATCTTCGGATAGCAGTTCTCAGGTGACACTGGTACAGGTTAGTCTGTAGACCCGAGATCGTCATGGAGTCTTGTGTGTTCTCCCACTGTACTTTGATTGCCACCCTACCACGGCTCTACTGAGTCGTGCAAACAGGTGGCCGTTGGGTACAGTCCCGAGACCCACGAAGGCAATGAGCGATAGGAGGGGTTTCGTCTCTCCCGGTATTGGGAGTTGATGATGTACTGTGCCCGACTGGTTATATCAGTAAGTCCCTGGTCAGGGCTGCTGAGATTTGCTGATAAGTGTTATCAGTAGTTTCTCGATCTGTTATAGACCATTCACCGGCACGACTTATTGAGTTATTAGGGTCGACGTGACCATCCCTAGGCTCAATATGCAGCATATCTGACGAAGAGACCGGACTGTACGGCAGTGTTGCCGGTTGGCTCGACGGGAGTTGTAGCAGGTTCGCTTGTTTTCTTCTGATCGCTCAATACCCGGGTGGCCGTTACGTTTAGCTGACCGCTTGCGGGTTGAGGGTACCTGATATGATCATCACCCTCTGCCGGCGTATTGATGAGTCTTAGAGTCCCACACAGGAGTTACCTAGTCTAGGCGAAACGTTGTGGTCCGCGTATGCGATATGCGCATGGACCCGATTAAAATGCGCGTATATGATACCGTACATTGATCGGGCGGCTTGCTTTTGGTGGGGTCATATGTGATATGGCCGGATTGATAAATCAAGTGTTGATTTATCATTTAACCATTAGTATTCTCACTTAAAACCTTTTCTTGGATGATGGATGTGTGCATGCATGTATGTTTTTCTTTCTTTCTTTCTTGCTACTTTCATGTACATATGGATGTGCATACACACATACATACATACACCCATCTATCATGGTTGTTTACACATGGAAATGGTGGCAATATGAGACTCACACCATGGATAAATCTTTTGTGTTTTATTTGATTTAAGGTTTAAAACAAAATGGAAAAAGGAAAGGACAATCTTCACTTGCTTCTACACTCTTCCTTAACCTAACCATTCTCACCTACCCTTAACCTTAGATTAACCTTTCCTTACATGGTTTAAACCCTAATTAAATACCAACCAAGAGATTTAACCATGGTTTGAAGTGAGAACGAATAAAATATAAAAGGATATATTTCATTTCTTTTCTTATGCTTATCATTTTTTTTCACCTCTTGTTAAAATATTGCCACCATCTTCTTCCTCCTTCATATTTGCTCTCTAGTTTCTTCTAGTGAGTAATACACACATAAAGAGAGGGTTTTGAAGTGAGAATCTTAACCACAACTTCATTCTACACAAGTTTAGCCAACTTGTTTAGAGTATTCTCTTCGATTTTACGAAGTTGCGAGCTTGGACGGGGAACTCCGGGCGGATCGTCGTGGACGCGAGAGGACTTCAAGAGGACCTCCATTCAACACCCAAGAGACCAAGGAGTCCAGCAAAAGGGAGATACAAAGGTTGTAGTCTCGAAACCCTAACTTTATAAGTCTTAAGTTTCGAAACCCTAATTTTCTAGGATCGATTCCTTTGCATGCTTGTTTAGCACCATCAAAATCCAAACTTTGGGACATGTGATGCTTCAAAACTCATTATAGGGTGCTAGGCAATCCTTTCAAGTTTCGAGCAGGCCATCAGGAGTGGGACTCAATAAGAATGGCTGGATGCTTAGTGATCTGAGATGGAATCCTTATACACCAACAAAGTATGGACTTTGGTTGCTTTATCTGAAGGGTTAAATCCCCATTAGGAGAAAGTATATCTTGAGAAGATTACTTGGTGTACATGGAAAAGTTGAGACTTTCAAAGCTATGCTTAAGTCCATCCAGATCCTACTTGCCACTGCTACATACCATGACTACGATATCTGGTGGTTGGGTGTCATGACTGCTTTTTTAAATGATGATTTGGAAGAGAGCGTCTATAAGTACACAGCCAGAGGGCTTCGTAGACAGTGGGAGCAGCGGAAACGTGAGCAAGATGTTTTATGTGATAAATCAGGCATCGCGGAGTTGGAATGTCTGTTTTGATGTGGTAGTCAAAGAGTTTGACTTCATCAAAATAGTAGATGAACCTTGTATATACAAAAAGGTAGTAGGGAGTATGGTGGTGATCCTCGTAGAGTACGTGGATGACATACTCATGATAGGGAAGGAGTTTCCTATGCAACGCTCGGTTAATCACCGCTTATCACAAGGATTCTCTATATAGGATCAAAATGATACCTCCTAAATCCTGGGTTTTGGATCTATGAGATAGATCTAATTGGATGTTAGGATACTTACTAGTTATAGTGAGATGGTATCAATCGATCCTGGGGAAAATCACTGGAAAGGTTCCAGGGTGATAAGGAAGACTGAATGTCAGTCACAGTCATTTTCTTTACCCTCAGTGGAGGGACGGTATGTTGGAAGAGTTTCAAGCTAGATACCGTGACTTACTAGATGATTAAAGGCAAGATACATCGTTACCAAGGATGCAACCAAAGAGGCAGTCTGGATATATAAGTTCATGAGATGAACTTCGTTCCTACCATTGTGTGAAAATGGAGTTGTGGCTTTAGCCAAGTAACTACCGTCCCATCAGAAATCCAGATATAATTCTTAGGCAGTATCCCCTGATCATGGAGATGGTTGATCTCTACGGAGATCGAGGTTAGGAGAGTAGACACAGAGGACAACAGCGCGGATCCACTCACAAAGGCCTTTTTCCCAGTAGAGACTTTTATGGGATGGTTGAGTATGAGATACTTCAACCACAGCTAATTGTTGGGTATGCGATACCACAACAGATGGCCCTAGTACAAGTGGGAGATTGTTAGTTAAATTTATTCCCTAGAGGCCATTACTGTACATAGGATGTATATTGTAATGGATGCTTGGACATATATAGGGAGGACTTTCTTGCTCGACATGATAGTATGCTATCTGGTTGTACTTTATCTTAACATGTACGCTGATTGTCTCTATGTTACATGTTGATAAAGCCCTTAAGATATGTACTCGACTACTGGGACTATGATGAGATCATACTAGTAGGGCCACGGTAGTCGACGAGTACATCCTATAGCTGTTCCTAGTCGAGGGTGTATCGAGACAAGGCGTTGATACACCAGAGTAGACTAGCGTATACGCATCTTGACCCATATGATGGGCAATGGATGATCCTATATCCATCGGTGTTTGACATCAAGGATGGTGTACGGGTGCTCAGTAGAGACTGGGTACACTAGTCGGACTCGCCGAGAACTCCCAGATGGTATTATACCTCTTGTCAGATGGCAGTTCTCCGGTGACACTGGTACAGAGTAGTCTGTTGACCCGAGATTGTCATAGAGTCTTATGTGATTCCCACTGTGCGTTGATTTCCATCATACCACATCCAAGAGGGCATGCAAAAAGGTGGCTTTTGGGTACAGTCCCGAATCACATGGAGGCAATGAGCGATAGGAGGGGATTCGTCTCTCCCGGTATAGGAAGTTGATTTTGTGCTGTGTTCGATTGGCTATAACTGGAAATCCCTGGCCAGGGTTGCTGAGATTTACTGGTAAGTGTTATCAGTAGTTTCTCGAACTGTTGTAGACCTTATATCGACACGACTTATCAAGCTACTGGGGTCTGACATTTACCACCACTAAGCGAGATATGCGACATATCAGACGACGAGACCGGACTGTACTGGATTGTTACTGACTGGATTCACAGGAGAATGTACAGGCTTGCTTGTTGATCTTCTGAGCGTTCAATACCTGGGTAGCTGTTACGTTTTGCTGACCGCTTGCAGCTTGTGGGTGTTTGATATGATCATCACCTATTGTCGGTGTATTGACGATTCTTTAGAGTCCTACACGGAGGTTTCTTGACTCAGGCAAAACGGAGTAGGGGCACATATGTGATATGTGCAGGACCGAGGATAATGCGATATGAGATACCGTATTATATTCTCGCGATATTTGATATCAGCCGGGTCATCGAATCAAGTGTTGATTCGATGTATCGGTAAATGAGATATTAGTCGTTTATATGCGATATAGCCGGATTGTCGGATTAACTGTTGATTCGATAATTTAATGTATAATAATATATATGATATATTAAATTACATTAACTAATATTAGCTCACTAAAAGATTCTTTTTCTCACTCTGGTAATACATTGATATATATGCGATATATGTTAATTGTATTATTTTATTTTGTTACAATAAATATTATATATGTGATATATAATATTGTAACATGATATGATTACTAATGCAAAATGTTTAGTGGAGATTAAACAAGGTTAGGGTTTGAATTGGGTTAGTTCTTTCATGAACATTCTACAAGGTTTTTCTTTTGTCATGAAAGAGATATTATGCTTGATATTTTGTAGTGACTCATTCTTAACCCAACCCAAACCCTAGCCCTAGTTAAATCTCTACAAAGGTTTAGTTGACCATGGTTACATTATTAATCATATATTATTTCATTATTCATCAGAAAAGGTTTTTTAATGGATTTTCTTCATCTTCTTCCTTGAGTTCTTCAGGGAAAAGCTTTCTAGCTTTTTCAAAGGTGATGAAAATGAGTGAGAAATAGGAAACAAATGAGAGCATAAATCCTACTTCATCATCCTCATCTATCCTTTCCATTTAGATGAGGGTGTTCACTTCATTTAGTGAGTGAGAGCTTGTGTTAATAAAACTTCAAGGTAGATCATCTTTGTTATCGAAGATCGGAAGCAAGCTTGCATCTTTCTCTTCGTGGAGCCTCTCGAGAGTCCGGAACTTGATGATCGTAACGAAGGGACCACAACACGGAGCTTATGAAGTGAAGGACCGGATCTACAAAGGTTGTAATCCCACTCACTTAGTGTAAAAATGTTTAACATGCTTGTTTTCGCCTAATCTCTAGTCTAAGATCTTGGTTTAGGGTTGTTCGGCACGGCTAAATCGGGCATGGTTGATACCTTGTAGACCCTTGTGAAAGTGCCTAGTAACCCTACACAAAGGTTGTATTTCTAGTTCACTTAGTTATAAATGGTTTACTATAGTTTCCGTATTATATTCTAGTTAACGATTCTAGTTTAGAGTTCCTAGAAACGGAAAAATTTTGAAAATTGCATGGACGATGCCTCCCGAAATCTTGTTGCCATCGATAGGAACCCTACAAGTCCTTATCCGCGAAGTTGAGATATTGAGAGATAAAGATAGAAACACTGGAGAGGATCCACTAACTGAGGCTATTTCTTGAACGCAATAGTTTCGCAAACGGGATTTGCGAGACTGATTAGTAGAGAAGTTAGGACTTCGGTATCACACGGGATATGAGTATACGACATCGCAATAATTAGCCTTAAGTGCAAGTGGGAGATTGTTGGCTATAGTGCCCTCAAGTCAATTATTGGATCGCAGGAACGCGATTGCGATGATTGAGGGAAGACCTATACCGGTGGAACAGTCTTACTCGTGATGATTGTATGCTATCTGGTTTGTCTTCATCATGTATATGCTTTAGGTGGTATTACAGATCACTATTACATGTTGATAGAGCCAATAAGATTCTTGCTTTACTACCAGCAGTATGATGGCAATCATATACGTGGGAGCTGGGTAGTCTATAAGCACATCCTTAAATGTCCCTAGTCGTGGGTGTTTCGAGACTGGGCATCGATACTCCAGAGTAGACTAGTGTATACTGTTCGAGACCCCGACGAGGGACGGTGGCCAGGTCTCACAAGCCATTGGTGTTAGTTTGTTCACCTAAGATAGTGTTAGTTATATGTATGCTCTAGAGGCCATTATTGTACATATGATATATATAATAGTGGATGCTTGGACATATAGAGAGAGGACTTTCTAGCTCGACATGATAGTATGCTATCAGGTTGCTCTTTGTCTTAACATATAGACTTGTATTGTGATACTGTCTTGCTCTCACATGTTGATAAAGCCCTTAGGATGTATACATGACTACCAGGAATGTGATGAGGATCATACTTTTAAGGCCAGGGTACTCAACAAGTTCATCCTTTAATCATTCCTTGTCGAGGGAGTATCGAGACGGGGCATCGATATTACATAGTAGACTAGCGTATACACTTCTTGACCCATATGATGGGCGATGGATGATCCCACATCCATCGGTGTTTAATATCAGAGATGGTATACTGGTGCTCAGTGGAGACTGGGAACACTGAACGGACTCGCCGAGAACTCCTATATGGTATTATACCTAGCGTCAAATAGCAGTTCTCTGGTGACACTGGTACAGGTTAGTCTGTAGACCTGAGATCGTCATAAAGTCTTGTGTGATTTCCACTGTGCTTTGATTTCCACCCTTACCACGTTCAAGAGAACATGCAAAACGGTAGTTTTTGGGTATAGTCCCGAGTCACATAGAGGCAATGAGCGATAGGAGGGGATTCGTCTCTCCCGGTATTGGGGGTTGATGTTGCGCTCTGCTCGATTGGCTATAACAGGAAGTCCGTGGCCAGGGCTGATACGGAGATCTACTGGTAAGTGTTATCAGCAGTTTCTTGACCCGTTATGAGCCTCACATCGACACGACTTATCGGTTACTGGGGCATAATGTTTACCACCCCTAGACTAGACATGCGACATATCAGACGAAGAGACCGGACTGTACGGTAGTGTTACTGATAGGCTTTGCGGGAGTTTAGACAAGCTTGCTTGTTGGTTTTCTGATCGCTCAATACCCGGGTAGCCGTTACGTCCAGCTAGTACTGCTGACGGCTTCTGGGCGACTGATATGATCATCACCCACTGCCGGCGTATTGACGAGTCTTTAGAGTCCTACACAGAGGTTTCCTAGCTCATGTGAAACGAAGTAAGAGCACATATATGATATGTGCGGGACCAAGATTAATACGAGTATGTGATACCATAATCTATTCTCACGATATGTGATATCGGTCGGTTACATGTGAAATAGCCGGATTGTCGAATCTAGTGTTGATTCGATAAGTTGATACAGATAATATTAGCCGGTTATATGTGATATAGCAGGATTATTAAATCATGTTTGGATTTAATAATTTAATGTATATTTGATGTATTAATTTACATTAACTAATATTTGCTCACTTAAGCATTTGTTTTCTCACTTATGCATTTAATATATATGTGATATATATTAATTGTGTTTCTTTTTGTGTCATGCTTGATGCCATATGCTGCATGGGTGTATGAGACTCACACCATGCTTATGATAATTTAGGGTTTATTTATTTAAAGTTAATCACTCATTAGTTGGAAATTAGTCACATGGTTTAAGCTTAGTGGAAGCTTATAGAACCATTGACTTAGTCCACTAATTTTGTTTTACATTAGATATTTATTAACCCAACCATTAACTTAAGCCATGGTTAAGTCTCTACATGATTTATAAGAGATATTTCACACCCGTGATTGCCATAAAATTATTGGCTTCATCTTCTTCTTCATCAAGAGAGAGCTCTCTAGGTTTAGAGGTGGTGAGGAAAATTAGTGAGAAAAATATTTCTAAAGGGAGAAAAATTGCTACTTCATCAACCTACACTAGATTAGCCATTTAGTTTAGCTTGTTTGCTTCACTAGTCTCTAATTAGTTGTCACGTCCCGAAAGTACGGAACATGACCGGCACTTAAATTACGAAACGTCTCGAGGCGTACGTAATCTAAGTAAACCGAAAACCCAGAAATCCAAACCAAGAAAGAAGTAGAGTGAAGGAAAACCAATTTAAAACAAGTAGTTTTAATAGCATAAGCCGAATTATGCGGTTTTTAAGAACATCAAAATTTACTGAAAATTTCGGCAGAGTCTCCTTTGTAAATACTGGCTCCCAAACGGGATACAACATGAATAGTATACGAAATCAATAAAAAGGCATCCCCAAGCGGGAGCTAGCTCTTCGTCAATCGACGGTCATAACCACACAAGCAATATAATATACAACACCAACGGCGAGGATCAAAATTCAAAAGGAAACTCAAATCCACAAGAAAACCGCAGAAAAATAACGCGCGACTCTAAGGTCGAAGGAATAACATCACTGGTCTCTATCTCAAAATAAATACATGTTTGGTTGATGGAATTTACTAGATACAACGGAATAATATTATACAAGGTAATATGATCGGTACGATACAAGAAAAACCCACCTACTAGCAAGTCACCCGAATGAAACTGAGCCCGCAAAGCCGTAATTAAACCTGTACGGCAAAACCTGCAAGAAACTGGGGCACAACGGGGGTGAGTTGCCAACTCGTGAATAGAAAAACATCTACGAATAGAAATCGCATGTATGACGCAATCCTAGGTCATACGATCAATATACATCCTCAAATATATATAACCAGCAGCCTATAACAAGGCTAGGATAAATATCTAACCCGAGTGTAATCTCATGTACCCGTGTCAGTGCCCAAGGGTAGCAATATATCATATGAATGAGGTATGAATGCATGAAAACAGAATACATGTAAATGAAGAACTGTTTCCATAATTTAGTGAGATTTCCTTTGTATTTTTAAAATGAGGTATCATAATGAAATCAGCATAAAACAGTGCCTAGCATCGGCACAAAACGTAATCCCAATATTTCGATATCTCTGTATCACAGTCTCTGTACCTCAATATCTCGAAATCTCAATGTCTCAATCACAATATCTAGGGCACCGTCAGTCCAGACCGGCCCCTACCATCCATCTCAAGACCACGACGGTATCCTCCGGATATCCGACGCGTCGGGTAAAATCACCGGTAGGTAGTGCTCCCCTGCTAGGCTCACATCGTCATCATCACGCGCTTCTTGCCCCGGGGTACCTTACCGGGTCCACCATGTACCCGAAACGGTTCATCCGCCTCCTCGAATCGGGTCTCGAAATCCATCAGCAAACTCATGGTGGACGACTCATACAGCATGGGAAAACCGCACTTTTTATTTAAAGAGAGAAAGAAGCTTATATAAGTTTTGCGGTTTTCCCCCAAAACCAGAAAATCTCATAGAAATCCGAATCCAATCCTCAATAGCATGTAAACAGTGCATATCGGCATAAAAATCCATGAATGCGGCATAACAATGAATATTAACATTCATGAAGTAACAAGTAATATCTACAATGTCTAATCTAGCATATAAGGCGAGTACACTAATATCATGTCTAAATTATTAGCTAACAACCTATGTCAATGCAATAGTATTTCTAAAGTGTATGTGGCATGACAATTACCGATGAAGATGTGTGTGAGCCGGCAAGTAAGTGTACGTGGTACATACGCATCATCGTTAATGGTGCTGGTGTCCTAACAGCATGATATCAATAATGTAGTACGAAACATAATATAAGCATGCGATGCGAAGCGAACCACAATAATGAGCGGAAGCTGAAAACTAGACGCAACTATAACTAATCTGCATTAATCTAATATAAGTCCTACAAATGGTGCCTTTTGAAATAACACGAATCATAGGGTTTTGAAAATAGGGGCTACGGTGTTTTTATGAAAAGATACGTCTTTTGAAATCTCCGTAGGATCCCTTGGGCTGTCTTTTAAAATACCCACGATTCGTTAGTTTTTGAAATAGGTAAGAATCGAATCTAATCTAACAACTAAACTAAACTAAAGGGCTAAGCTAACCAGCTGGACTACAGGTAAGGAAACCGCCTAACATCTGAGTCGATGTATATACATACCTGTATATATATTAGTCGGTGATCCCGCCTCAATAATATCATATCCGATACCATATCTATAATCAGACATCCCAAGTCAAGAGTGCGGATCAATCATCAATATATAGCTAGTACGTAAATCCGTCGTACGGCATCCCCAAATCTGGGTACGGGTCAAGGTCACATCAATCACACTATTCATTTGGTATCTTCTTTATCAAATATCATGATCCGGAATAATGTCCCACGTCTAGTACAATATTGATGCCATCTATGTATGCATGCGGGGGTAAGAATTACTACGTCAGAAGACCCGCTAAAACATCATGTCGTATCTCAATACGAACCAAATCACATCACCGATCTCCTGGCCTCAAGCCCAATCTCATCGACTCATCTCAAATTCCAAATACTATCCTCAAATCCAGTATATGAACACATAGTCCCATACCCATGTGAACACATAAATATATATTCCCATACACGCACATATGAAATAAGGAATGTATGCAAGTATGTATATGTGTGTATGTGTAAGTGTAGTGCACCCACTACCTAAGGTTTCGTAACCATGCACCAATCCAACACCAATATCCATCTAAAATCATCAATAATAAATCCTAGCAACATATCATAAATTGTTGGTGTGTATACGCATCCGTATACATCACCACGGACTGCGGGGGTGCTATACGCCATCCACCCGACTTCTCCCCGTAGATATAAATCTACTCACCTAGTCCTCGCTAGCCGTAGCCGATGTCGCCACGCGCTTGCTTGTCGTCTCGAAGTCCACATGGGGGTACCTACATATCATAACGCACCATATCGTATTAAAACTAAATTCGAAATCGAAACGGCATACGAAAATCAAATCGGCACGCTATCACGCATAGGTCCAAACCCATCGCCTACGCATGCAAGAATAGTCAAACCAACCCTCGATGTCGATGTACAAACGTCAAACCACCGAGAAAAATCCAATCACACTCATTTGCACATTCACGAACACTAATTTTAATATGAACTAGGTTAAAACTCACAAAAACCCCAATTTCACTTAAAAAGTCATTTTTCCGAAAATCTAGCAAGCACAATTCGCCGTTTTTGTACA
This sequence comes from Agapanthus africanus, assembly GCA_030015575.1. Lineage (NCBI taxonomy): Eukaryota > Viridiplantae > Streptophyta > Magnoliopsida > Asparagales > Amaryllidaceae > Agapanthus > Agapanthus africanus. Next base: position 216,005,979 of record CM057349.1, read on the forward strand.
AAACATGATGTTTAAATGAATGTAGCGGCCAATATACTTATTAAATATCTTAAATAAGTCATAGAAACAATTTCCGGAATTTAATCTCATTAAATTCCAAAAACCCTAATATTCTAGTTTACAAAATACCCTTTTTAACAATTTCATAGCAAAAATGCACAAACTAAAATTTAGGTTGGATTTCCATGAACTAAAGTGTTAAACTACACTTAATAAAGTTAATAATATGATAAAAACCCTAACCATATTTTTAATCTCATATTTCGAATTAAATCAAAAAAACTAGTTTGCAACAAAAAGCTTAATTTGGACATTTTTCAAGTAACAACTTATAATTAACAACTAGATTAGTTTTCTACAAAACTAAATATGTTAATCCACCTCACTAAACCATA